>JBAIZL010000005.1:247413322-248160822 GCA_036971475.1 Prosapia bicincta | reverse complement strand
GTGACTCATATTGCGTTTCTCATCATTAGAGAATTTGCTGGTTGCAATTTATTTATTCGCAAACGATACTGATCAAGTTATATATGCACAACTCAAACAAATAAGAGCTTAAATCATAAACGACGGGTTTGTTTCGAGAATACATGCATCCACTTATCAAATTATGCAGCCTTTAAACGACCTTGAAAGGAAAGATGACCTTGAGCTGAAGCGAATACTAAGCAAACGGTATGACAGTCAATCAAACTTACAAAACTTGAGAACGTCTTGCGCCACTGCTCAAAGCTCCGATAGCGACTTCACTTCGTGCATAGACGAACGATGCTCTAACATTAGTGCTTCTCTGAACGTCACTGGAAATGTTCTCAACTCACAGGTGCCTGGAATTAATTGCACATTTGCTGATACATTGAATAAACTCACAAATTATCTGAAATTGAAAGAGAAGCAGAAAATAAAACAAAAATCGGCAGTACTATATTGTCCACATATCCCGATATAGATAAAGATGAAAGCGGTACGTTCTCTGAAAGAATTATAACTACATGTAGAACTATTAAAGACGAAAGAATCGATTATTCGATCAGATCAATCGATAGAGTCAGCGTTTCCTGAATCGTATTAATCTCCTGAAACATTTTGTTCTGTACGATCTACAAGAGGCCATGAAAGATTATCAGAACACTTATTATACGATATGGGAAGATTTTACAGTAGCTGTATATTTGCTCAAAACCGAGCCCGAAGAGTTCAAGCAAATACATAATGAAATCTTGAAAGACGACTTTTTAAACAAAATGTATGATTCTTACGGCTAATATGAGGAACCTTTCTACGTGTTCCAAAATAAAGCTACACCCAAGTGGGAGGAAATAAAATACCATCTTCTCCCATTTAAATACGAAAATACACCTTGTGATTCTCTAGCGTTCTCTTAGGAAGTTTACAAAGTGTGTCGATACAGTCTGCACAGACTGGCAAAACTGTATAAACGTGATGAAAAGTAAACTTACCTTACTGTTAACGGAAATTGATGCAGAGATCGAAGATACACATAAGAACCTTAGGTCGTACCTGGAATACGAGGTAAGAACAGTAGAAGAAAGGACACAAAGGTTGAAGGAAATTCTGACAAGATACGCAGTCATAGACACAGATCAAAACAACTCGACCATCACAGCAATGATTTTGGCCAAATTTGAAAGTGATGTCAAATTTCAAGTGAAAAAATCAATAAATCATTTTACTAAGAGATGGGATCAGTTTTTCTGGCCGAGGAAAGGATTAGACAATTGGTCGAAATGAAATATCACGCGGATCTCAAACAGTCAATGACGCGTTGGATGCAATAATTGACACTTTGGAATACTTCAACGAGTATAATGAAAATAAAAATTATATTCAATACCTTATAGAAGACGTGTTCAATGGTTACGGAATTGGGCATAACCCTTGGAACATTGCTGGTAGATTCTACGAAGAACAGACAGGTAACTTACAAACACTGAAAATCAGAAATGAATATCTGGAGTATTTATATAAGGAAATAAGAACGTTTAATAGTTCTTGTGGTAATTCTTGGAGTTCACTGAAAAGATTTACAAGCTGTTTATAGGAAAAGTTGTTTAGAAACCTATACAATATATTCTATTTTTAGACTAAAGAACTCTTGGTAATAGCCACCAAAATGATAGCATCTTTCTCAAAAACAAAGGGCAACATTAAAAACTGTATAGATACAAAAGGTGAGTCCTACAAAAGGAGGTACAAACGGCTTGTTGTCACCGCCAGTTTGAAGCGGTTTTATGAAAATTTAGACTATATTCAACGCTTGGACTTGGTATTTAAAACTCTAACAAGTAAATCAGTAAAACTGAATAGCAGTTATTACAATGAAAACACGATCAAAATCAACAATTCTGCGGAGAAGTTGAGAAACATACAGAATCGTGTATACAGCTCAGTTGTCGACACATTTGATCAGCTGTCTGCTTGGGTGAGTCTTCAGGAGTACACTGTATTATCCATTTGACAGGCGTCGTTTGTAAGTGAAATTAACTCGACTAAGCAGATGGTAATAACAATTAGGGATAACGTGTTCAGTACTTTTCCAAATCAAATTAAATACATCAACGAAAAAGTAAACCTTAGCGTATACTACGATGGACTTTTAAAAAATTATCTTCGTAACACTGAATTGGACAGTATTAAAAATTCGTGCTCGGAAACAAACACTCTGGCACTTGTGTTTGATTGCGTTCGAGCTTTCGTGAAGAATGACTATAATGCAATTATTTAATACGCTAAGAACTTGTCATTGGCGGCTGAAAGAGTTTCAAGTGAACAGAACCGCCGCAGTATGTTAATAATCGAATGGGAAAATAGTACCCGTAACCCGGTGCTTAAAGCACTAAGCGCAGAACTATTGTTATCGTTAGACAGGATATACAATGGTTGTGACGTCAGTAGAGATAAACTGGTTGTCTTTGCGTCCAGGGTTTGGAACCTCGCTATTCCCGATTAAGATTACAGATGGAAAACCTGAACACCAACATATCGGAAGTTAGCAGTACTATTGCGGACAGAAACTACGGAATAATTGTCAATATCTACAGTGAACTAAACAACACAATGATTTGGTTCAAGCTAGTAGTCAAAGATGCGCAAGCACAGAACTCTTCCTATCCGCAACTACAAGCCATGGCTGACGAGTGTATGAATGTATAAATAAATGCAAACAGTTTTTGAAAGACATAAAAATAAATGCTTATAATACAACACAATATTCTAAAGCAGTTTTACAATTTGTCGCAACTTTGTTTATCGGTTTTAACAAAAACCGTAAACATTTTGAGTGCTTCGCTACGTATTCTGGAGTTCAGAATGCGACGCGTGACGTTCAATGCGTTAACGAACTGGTCTTGAAGTACAAGTCACAGTTCTTACAACTTTTAAACAAGTTAGAAGCCTACGTGAAGAATTTGCAGGACTTAAACAGAAGGAAAGTTGTGTGGGATTACGTAGCGAAACTGAAGGCAGAGCTTCAAAAATATTCCTCCGGACTGGCAACGGCCGTGTTTAAGGAAACAGGACTAGCCATTCCTGATTACTTAAATCCTTATAACTGAACATAATCGTAATCTAACATATCTGGACAGTTATATCTTACTGTCTCCCCTTAGAGGTTAATTTAACTAAATATCCCTTGCTAAATAAATTTTGTATTTATATAATATACTCGTATGTAAACTGAAATAAATAATTATTAATTTGACTAGCTACTTTGAAATTTTACATTCCTATTTACATTTATTTATTACTTTATTTCATTTTTCTACTGTCCTAGCAATTTGGGGAGAGTTAGGAAAAACCACAACGCGATCTAATGAGTTGATTAATGCGTGGAGACGCATTTTGAAAGGCATAGTTTATCTCCTCCTGAATAAAAGACCTTCACAAAACTTCATATACAGGACATAAATAAATCTCTAGACCAGTGGTTGCCAACAACATTTTTTCATGGACACGCTCATCGGTCGCTAAATAAATAAGGACCCCCTCAGATTCTTAAACTTAAATTGTAGATTACAATTAAATAATTTGGGCAATATTAGTTAATAGTTAGGTAATTTGTGGTTTGCCTGCCCATTTACATTATCGTGGAAGCTGTTCTTACATGTGAAAATTAAATTTGATGCTACCATGTGTTTATTACAGAAACATGCATAAAATGTTTTATTAAATAAATTCCTTCTATTATCTCAGTAGAAATATATATATATATATATATATATATATATATATATATATATATATATATAATTAATAAATTAAAAATATTTTAAAAACAAGAATACTTTTAATGAATATATTTATTCATTAATTAAGATAAATATATTCATTAAAAGTATTCTTGTTTTTCAAAAATTTTTAATTTATTAACTATATTACAAGAAAACATATCACTGTAGTTAATATATATATATATATATATATATATATTGTACCAATTTTCAATCGTTAATGAAATGCGTTTTTTATTCATCCAATCAAGTTGAAATAATTTTGTTTGAACTTATAATTAATGACAATTGATGTTAATAGAGTTTCCTCAAATGCTTATTCAATAATTAAATTATAAATACAAAGGCTAGGTCGGATTCGAACTTAGTATCTTCACTTTTTGGGAATGAGCTGTTAAACCATGCTTAGAAATAAACTTCTAAAAGACCTACATTGTAAAACCTTAAAGAGTTGTCTAGGTTACCATACAATATCATAAATAATGTTCTAGGATTAAAAATGAATGATCAAAATAACTGTTACGTATTTAAAATTAATATAGACTCATTTCCTTTATTTTAAACCCGCCGCCAAAGTCAGACAAAGCTCACCCGTGATAAGGTTGGTTCTGCCGTTTGAACCGGCAGAGCAAGTTAGACCTTTCGGGAGTGTAGATCGATCCCCTACGTTCTAGTATACTATTATACTTTACCTTAGGTACTAGAATACGTGAATGTAACTATTTTATTAATTTTTATACCGAATGTGTCCAGTGCGTGGAATACGAACAAGTTTTCTGGCCAGAAATCGCTTATTTAATACGCGAGTGTGATAAGTGTGTATTCCACGGTGCACGTAAGTACAAACTATTAATTTATATAATTATAATAATTATTGGTCCTCCGAAAGTATTGTTACCAAACAAATTTGGTCCAGCCGGGCCTCATCTTGAGCCTTAAGACCTATATAAAAAATAAAATAAAATACAATTCATTATATGTGTTCATTCTACAATTTCTACAAGTTTTTTCAAACTTTGTCTGTGCATGCAAACACTGGAAAACTAGTTTCATGTGGCAGTATATGAAACAGCTGATCCTCTCTTATCTTTGTTTGGCTTTGGCGTGCATTAATATGTTGGTTTAAATTAATTGTAAAAGTTTATGAAAAGTGATTTCAGTTGTTTATAGAAGGTTATCTCATTGAGCCTACGTCGATTTGTTGTTTACTTAGGCTTATTTATCTCTCTGTTAAATATATACGCTCATAGGCCTAATCTCTTTAAAACATTTTGTAATTTAAAAATTAAAGCAGTTATCTCATCTTCTACTATAAAATTATCATTTAATCATGGCAAAATCTTTGGCAGCTATTAAATCAAAGAAAGACAATATATTTAGTCATATTCAAGAGATTTTTGATCTAACAAAAAAAAACATCTGATAAGTCAATTCTGCAAAAATTGTTGGTGCGCGCTAAATCTATAAATAGGCTTCGTGAAAAATTTTCTGATATTTTAGACATTTATCATGAACTAGAAATACAGGCTAACCCGAATTTTCAACCCAACTACGCTCCTCTTAACAGCATCAACGAGTTAGTCGATTATGTTAATTCTACTGTATATTCGATAGAAAGTAAGATGTCATCAACAAGGCCTAAATGTGAAATAGTTACTCCTCAGTTACATATACGACTGCCTAAGCTTGAACTCAAGCATTTCGATGGTGAATTTCTCGAATGGATGTCATTCATTAATATATTTAACGCTAGCATTCATGAAAATACATCGTTACCAGCAGTTTCTAAACTTCAATATTTATTGAGCGTTATCTCAGGAGAACCGCTAAATTTAATTAAAACTCTCCCTATTTCTGACGCTAACTATAAAGTGGCCTATGACTTATTAAAAGAAAGATATCACTCGCCGAGGCGGTTAGTTACTTTACACCTCAATCAAATTTTAGATTTGCCCTCTGTAAACAACACGCCTAAACAAATGAGAAATTTTGTAAATTTATACTCAGAAAATATACAAGCTCTTAAAGGTCTTGACATCGATATCACTAGTAAAAATCCTTTGTTATCTGCTATGCTTTTACGAAAAATGGATAGTGAACTTAGGAACCGTTTTGAAAACTTCCGTTCATCAAGTGTTACTCAAGAGAGAGTTGACTCCACTACAATACCTGATGCAGCGGAAATTATTAAGTTTTTAAGTAAAGAATGTAATGAAGTTGAAGATGCCAATCTTCATTCTCCTTTCACCTCGAAACCCCCCTCGTCTGGGTCACGCACCCCCTCTGGTTCCCAAAATAAATACTTTAAACAAAAAGTATCACTGATGCCCTACAATTATGGAGAAGGCTCCTCCATTAAAGTTAAACCTCATCCATGCTTTATATGCAATAAAATTGACCATAAGGTATATTCGTGTCCGGACTTCAAGAGTCAGGACGCCAAATCCCGTCTCAAAATTGTAAAGGAAAAGGGGCGTTGTACCTCATGCTTAGGTACTCACCATCTTAACGACTGTAGGTCAAAGTTTAATTGCTACAAATGCCACAAAAATCATCATACATTATTACATTTTGAAAATTACTCTACGCTGCAACGGACCACACCTCAAACTTCGCGTCAAGACTCTCCGACACTTCAACAGGAAATAACCCCTTCTCCAATCACTATGACCTGTCAAGAAAAGCAGAATACGTCTCAAATCTCTAATACTGTTCTCTTAGGCACTCTACTTGTTAAGCTTACCTCGTCTAACGGTATTACTCATGTATTTCGTGCTCTTGTTGACTCTGGCAGTCAATCTTTTTTTCTCACCGAGCGTGCTGCTCAATTATTGTGTGCTCCTCGTACTAAGACCACTCATAGTGTGGTAGGATTGTCTCAGGTACCCTTACGCTCAAAAGGTCTCACTTCAGTTGCTGTTGAAACTCTTGGGGGCAAGGTTATTTCAATTAATGAAAGATTTTTAATATTGGAAAAAATTTGTGTTAACCTACCAAGCACACAAGTAGAATCTGAAGTTCTTTCCAAGGTTCGTCCTTATGTTTTGGCAGACCCTACGTTTCACTTGCCAGGAGGCATAGACGTTCTTCTTGGTGGTGCTTTATTTCCACTCATACTTACACAAGAGGCTTATAACCTCGGACCTGGTTTACCCAGGCTAATAGGCACACACTTTGGCTTTTTAGTAATGGGTAACGCACCATGTCTATCTGGCAGTGAACTTCATAGTAACTCCAGCTCTGAATTATCAACTACACTCCTAGTTGTCAACGACATTGACCTTCACGACTCACTACAAAGGTTTTGGCAACAGGAAGAACCCCCTACTGTGTCTAAGCTTTCTCAAGAAGATACATTATGTGAAGATCACTTTCTCGCCACTCATACTCGGGACCAATCTGGCCGATATTGCGTCCGACTACCATTCAAGACTGAACATCCTCCTCTGGGTCAATCTCGTTTAAATGCAGAAAAAAGACTGCACTCTCTAGAGAAGAAATTTAGTGCTCAACCTCAATTTAAATCCGTATATACTGATTTTATGGCTGACTACTTAGCCTCTGGTCACATGATATACGCTCATAATACTGATCTAACTGTACCTCATTACTTCCTTCCTCACCATGGCGTTTTAAAGGAGTCTAGCAGCACAACTCGTTTACGTACTGTATTTGATGCTAGTTCTGAAACCTCTAATGGTATTTCTCTTAATAATATTTTATTAACAGGCAAAAAGATGCAAACGAATATTTGTGATTTATTACTAAATTTTCGGATTCATAACGTTGTTTTTTCTTGTGACATTCGTCAAATGTATAGACAGGTAAAAATGCACCCTGATTACCAGTGCTATCAGATGATCTTATGGCGTGAAAGTCCAGATTAGCCCTCTTTAATCTACAAGCTAACGACAGTGACTTACGGAGTGAATTGTTCACCGTATCTTGCCATTAGAACCTTACATCAGCTCGCTGCAGACGAAGGTGACTCCTATCCTGAAGCTGCAAATATTCTACGCACGCAGACGTTCGTAGATGACATCATCTCTGGAGCTGACTCTGAAGAAAAGGCTTTGAGCCTCCGTAAGCATCTCATCTCGCTCCTGGCTCGCGGAGGCTTTGAACTACGCAAATGGACATCTAACTCCAGTCAACTGCTGCAAGATCTTCCTGATGCTCATTTAGAGACCCCTGTATTCCTTCAAGGCAGTAAACAACCACATTTCACTATATTAGGTCTTCACTGGTCACCCTCTACCGATACGTTTACCTATAATTTGAATTTTCCTCACAATTCCAGGACTAAACGTCAAATACTCGGTATCATTGCCCAGATTTACGACCCTTGTGGCTTTCTCTCACCCATTGTTATGTGGGCCAAGCGTTTTATGCAACTACTCTGGATCAAAGGATTGAACTGGGATGAACCACTTCCATCTGAACAATTGAAATTATGGCAAACCTTTACAGACTCGGCTAATGCTCTACGAGAAATTGTAATTCCTCGTGCATTACGAATAACACACTCGAGAAACTTTGAGTTACACGGTTTCTCAGATGCTTCTGAGAACGGTTATGCCGCCGTCGTTTATTTGAGATGCCAACTTAGCGACGACTCTGTGTTAATTTGGCAAGTAATATCGAAGACTCGGGTAGCCCCTCTGAAAAGGCTCACGGTACCTCGATTAGAGCTAAGTGCAGCTCATTTACTCGCCCAACTAGTGGGATATGTTATCTCTCTTTTTGAAAAAAGGGTGGAATTTTCTTCTGTATTTCTATGGTGTGATTCGACAGTAACACTGACATGGTTACAAACACCTCTTCATCGATTGAAGACGTTTGTCGCCAACTGGGTAGCCCAGATACAAGAATTAGTGCCTTCTCATTACTGGAGACACGTAGCGAGTGAAGATAATCCTGCAGATTGCGCGTCGCGTGGGTTACTTCCTAAAGATTTACCACAGCACTCATTATGATGGTACGGCCCCCTTTGGCTACAAAAATCTAATGATAACTGGCCGGTATCTCATTTTATGCCTGCAAAACTTACTGACACAAGAGAAGAGAAACCCATTTCACCTATATCTCTCATATCAACTGCTCCTCATGAATGGGAGCTCCTCACTCAGTTTTCTCACTTTAGCCGACTCCAGCGTGTGATGGCTTATATTTT
The DNA here is from genome assembly GCA_036971475.1 of Prosapia bicincta. Lineage (NCBI taxonomy): Eukaryota > Metazoa > Arthropoda > Insecta > Hemiptera > Cercopidae > Prosapia > Prosapia bicincta. The sequence continues at coordinate 248,151,846 of JBAIZL010000005.1, read as the reverse complement.
GCGATTTACTCATAACGCTCGTCATTCAAGAAATCTCGATGGTCCTCTCAACACTCTGGAAATGAGGGCGTCAAGACTGGCAATTTTCAAGATGGTTCAAGAATCAGCGTTCAGAGACTACATCGTTGCCATGAAGAAGGATCCAACTACACCTGCCTCGTCACAACTCCGCCGACTCTCTCCTTTTCTCGACAAGGATGATATCCTACGAGTGGGAGGACGTCTCAACGCTTTAAAACTTCCTACGGATGTGCAACATCCTTTGATTTTGCCCAAACGACATCATGTCGTCAACCTTCTTATTGATTTTTATCATCGAAAATACTTACACTCGGGCGCTCAATTGACTCAATCACTTCTTGCACAGGATGTGTGGATACTCTCGGCCCGAAGTGTAATACGCTCTCGCATTTTTCAATGTGTTGTATGTTTTCGACACAAGCCTCACAATAAATCTCCGCTCATGGGTGATTTACCAAAAGCAAGATTAACTCCTTCTCGTCCGTTTCTCAACACCGGAATTGACTACGGAGGTCCTTTTAACATCAAAATGCACAATTTGCGCTCGATTCGCTTGACCAAAGCATATATTTGTATCTTTGTTTGCCTTGTGACAAAGGCTGTACACATTGAAGTAGTATCGGACCTGTCGACAGATGGGTTTATTGCCGCTGTCACCCGATTTGTGTCTAGACGCGGTCTTTGCACAAATATTTATTCTGACTGTGGAACGAATTTCGTTGGAGCGAATAATGCTTTACAAAATCTCATCATCTCTTCAGGCCGAACCCCTCTTGCTAAATTCTCATCACAACACAATATCAACTTTCATTTCAACCCGCCTGCAGCTCCTCATCAAGGTGGTCTTTGGGAAGCAGCAATCAAGAGTGCAAAACATCACCTCCGACGTGTCATCGGTGAACATATTTTAACTCTATGTGAATTTTCCACTCTCACAACTCAAGTAGAGGCTATTTTGAATTCGAGACCTCTCACACCTCTGTCAAACGAAGCCTCAATGCACTCACCCCGGGTCACTTCTTAATAGGATCTTCATTGGTTTCAGTTCCAGAAGAGGATCTTTTCAACGTTCCTGCCAACCGACTCAAGCACTGGCAGCTAATCAAGGCCTTTCACCAGCGTATTTGGAAGAGATGGCATCTAGAATATATCCATACTCTTCAGCAACGGGGGAAGTGGAACGTGCCAACTGTCAACCTGCGCGTCGGCGACCTCGTGTTAGTGCATCAACCTGCACCACCTCTCGCATGGCCTCTGGCTAGGATAAGTAGTGTTTCTCCAGGAAAGGATGGTGTAGTAAGAGTGGTTCATTTGAAGACAAAGCAGGGAACCTTGACAAGACCTGCTCACAAGGTTTTCCCTCTACCTCTACGCTCATAATGAACTTGCGCCATAGTGCGCTCAATTTTTGTAAAAAGAGATATTTTTATTTTCCTTTATGAACTTTTTATTTTTATAAACTCTCAAAATATTATATTTGTGTTAGTTCTCTTTGAATCCTAGAAGGATTCAAGGCCCCCGGTATGTTACGTATTTAAAATTAATATAGACTCATTTCCTTTATTTTAAACCCGCCGCCAAAGTCAGACAAAGCTCACCCGTGATAAGGTCGGTTCTGCCGTTTGAACCGGCAGAGCAAGTTAGACCTTTCGGGAGTGTAGATCGATCCCCTACCTTCTAGTATACTATTATACTTTTCAATCTCCGTACCTTAGGTACTAGCATACGTGAATGTAACTATTTTATTAATTTCTATACCGAATGTGACCAGTGCGTGGAATACGAACAAGTTTTCTGGCCAGAAATCATTTATTTAATACGCGAGTGTGATAAGTGTGTATTCCACGGTGCACGTAAGTACAAACTATTAATTTATATAATTATAATAATTATTGGTCCTCCGAAAGTATTGTTACCAAACAATAACATTAACAAACAAACTGGATTAATGGCATCGAACCTTACTCCACAAACGGACAATGCGGAAGGAAAGCGAAAAGAAATTACACACAATGAAGGCAACGAAAAGAAAGAAAGCATATAAATAGTAACAAATAAAAATGATAGTTCAACACTATACATAGAAAGGAAAATGGAAAATTGCAAGGAAATTTTCTTCCTATTTTTCCACTTAAATTTTGCTATTCCATCATATGTATACACATATTTATATTGCTTATAAAGTTTAAAAAAAACTAAAATAAATTTTTTATTTGTTGATTTAAGTAGGAATTGATAAACTGACAAAGTAGGCATTTTTTTATAACTTGTTTTCATTTAAGATACAAATAGTAGGACTATCAACATGTTAAAGGTTTTTTGTTTAGGCGAAATCTTTGAACTTAGTTAAAATAATATTTTGGAACAAGGAGTTAATGAAGCAAAAACAAGTATCACAAGTCTATTTTAGATAAACAGAGAAAAATTATTAAATAAAAATTCAATAAGAATATTAATAATAATATTAATTCAAATTCATTGTACAATAAATTGCAGTAGCTCACAACTTAACTATAATTTCAGTGAGATGAGTTGAATTGAAGGACAGCCTTGGAATTTATTATTCAAGAAAATTTAGGATCCACACTTGACACTTTTACTCTGAAACCATTATGCATACCAAGCCGATATTTATTTGTCATGAAGCATAGTTACGGATATACCCGTGGCGAGCGTGAGCGTGTTAAATAAAAATATTTTAATTTCAGTGAGATCTGACGCACCCTTAAGACCACCTGTTGGGAACCACTGATCTATACAATTGGCTCTTTAAACATGATCAATAACATGAACAACGAAAACAAATGGGTTTTTATTTAAAAACACACAAACACTTTTAATCAATCAAAAGCATATCGTTCCAGACAATAATAACATCTCACCCATTATGCAAATATATGAAAAAATGCAAATGAAGATATTGGACTATCTATAGATACACAAACATAAATTAAAGATAAAAAATAATTGAACGGACACAACTTATTAATAAACACAATACTTGTTTCTAACGGATTGTACTAGGATCAGTTGATTTATCATCGGTCCGAAGTCGTAATATTGTATTGACACAATTTTCGGAGGACCGTGACCTAAGGAAGAGAAATGTAAATACTATATTACTTTCTGATTTCTGCATTGAGAATAAAATTCCGACACTTAGAGTCCGGTTACTTAAGGCTCTTCTTGCGAACTGCTTATAATATAATATTTATACGTACATATAATTTTTAAATCTTTTTGCGAAAGTCTTACTCAAAATTGATTACTGCACTTGTCAGCTAGATTTAGTGAAATTAGTTCACAATCTTATAGACACGACAATTTTAAAGTCAAACTTGTATATAGCATTCAATAGAGGTGGCGGCGGCTAGTCAATAATGCTAATCAATACGGCCAGAAAGAAGAATTCTGGAAGGTAGCCTTCAAATGACCAAAATTTAACCAACCAATAAGTACGAAACTTTGAACTAAACAAATAACGGGACGTTGAATAATAATGCTGCAATTAATTTACTTAAAAAACGATAAAGTATTGAGAAATTTATAGGTAATAATAAATCTACTAAGTTTAGATATTTACAGAAATATTACTTCTCATTTATTAACTTCAGGTTGTGCGATGAACGCCTGCGAAACTGCAATACTATAACCTGCAACATTTCTTTCACTTGAAGTCCGTGTACTATATTCAGTTGAAGTCCGTGCACTTTGGTTAGTGAAGTCCGTACAGTTTCTATTAGTTGAATGTCGAGTATTTTGGTTAGTTGAAAATTGCGTACATTGTATCCGTACATTTGGGTTAGTTGAATTTTGGTCATTTGAAAGAGTCTGAGTTCAGGGTCGGCATAAGCGGTGCACAACCGACTTGTACGAGTGTATGGGTTAAGAACCGATATAAATATATTTTAATGTTTTCCAGTAGATATAACATAAAAAAGAGTGTTTCTGTCTTTTATAGTTTACAAAACGATGTTCCTTTGAAAGCATGTTAAGCACGTGCCTGCATTAAACTTGTTAAAGTGAATATTTAAGTTCCTCTTAGGAAAAAAAATAATTCCTGTTTATAAATAGTTGGCACGTGTTCATTATGATCCTAAGGGTAGTGGGGAAGACTTGTGAATGGGTCTTGTCAAAGTTATTTGTTGATTCCTCAAATCTACCTAGCGTACAATACCATCTGTCAAAAGAAGATACCTGTTATCCGAGCCGAAGACCAATAGGTCACAAATGTAGGTAGAAGAAGCAAAAGAAGTGCTCCGACGCGCAAGTACATTACCACTTATTCGATGCAGAAATGTGTGCATATTCTACGTGTCTTCACTTCAAATCACGCTGGGGTATAGACTTAACTAGCTGCCATTGTTTGTGGCAATCCTTAGAAGTGACATAAACTTCCTCTTTTCTGACTGCAATCACGGGAGATCCAACCAAGAAATGTCAACCGTCGAGAGCATTAACGTTGATCTGCTGGGTTATAAACTTTACCAGCTGCCAAAGTGTGTGGCGGTCGATAGAAGCGACATAAACATCCTCTGCTCTGACTGTAACCATTGGAGGGCCAACCAAGAAATGTCAACCGTTAAGAGCAGTAACCTTGATCTGCTGGGGTATAAACTTTACCAGCTGCCAATGTTTGAGGAGGTTGATAGAGGCGACATAAACATACTCTTCTCCGACTGTAACCATTGGAGGGCCAACCAAGAAATGTCAACCGTTAAGAGCAGTAACCTTGATCTGCTGGGGTATAAACTTTACCAGCTGCCAATGTTTGAGGAGGTGGACCACTTACGTGTTATTTTTACATTTAAATACCAATCTCCCCCTCTCGAAATGTGTACAAGTGCGTGACCACTTACGTGTTATTTTTACATTAACATACCAATCTCCCCCTTTCAAAATGTGTACAAGTGCGTGACCACATACGTGTTATTTTTACATTAACATACCAATCTCCCCCTCTCGAAATGTGTACAAGTGCGTGACCACTTACGTGTTATTTTTACATTAACATACCAATCTCCCCCTTTCAAAATGTGAACAAGTGCGTGACCACTTACGTGTTATTTTTACATTAACATACCAATCTCCCCCTCTCAAAATCTGAACAAGTGCGTGACCACTTACGTGTTATTTTTACATTAACATACCAATCTCCTCCTCTCGAAATGTGTACAAGTCCGTGACCACTTACGTGTTATTTTTACATTTAAATACCAATCTCCCCTCTCGAAATTTGTACAAGTGCGTGACCACTTACGCGTTATTTTTACATCAACATACCAATCTTCTCCTCTCGAAATGTGTACAAGTGCGTGACCACTTACGTGTTATTTTTACATTTAAATACCAATCTCCCCCTCTCGAAATGTGTACAAGTCCGTGACCACTTACGTGTTATTTTTACATTTAAATACCAATCTCCCAATCAAGAAATGTTACAAGTGCGTGACCACTTACGTGTTATTTTTACATTAACATACCAATCTCCCCTCTCAAAATGTGAACAAGTGCGTGACCACATACGTGTTATTTTTACATTTAAATACCAATCTCCCCTCTCGAAATTTGTACAAGTGCGTGACCACTTACGCGTTATTTTTACATCAACATACCAATCTCCTCCTCTCGAAATGTGTACAAGTGCGTGACCACTTACGTGTTATTTTTACATTTAAATACCAATCTCCCAATCAAGAAATGTTACAAGTGCGTGACCACTTACGTGTTATTTTTACATTAACATACCAATCTCCCCTCTCAAAATGTGAACAAGTGCGTGACCACTTACGTGTTATTTTTACATTAACAAACCAATCTCCCACTCTCGAAATGTGTACAAGTCCGTGACCACTTACGTGTTATTTTTACATTTAAATACCAATCTCCCCTCTCGAAATTTGTACAAGTGCGTGACCACTTACGCGTTATTTTTACATCAACATACCAATCTCCTCCTCTCGAAATGTGTACAAGTGCGTGACCACTTACGTGTTATTTTTACATTTAAATACCAATCTCCCCCTCTCGAAATGTGTACAAGTCCGTGACCACTTACGTGTTATTTTTACATTTAAATACCAATCTCCCAATCAAGAAATGTTACAAGTGCGTGACCACTTACGTGTTATTTTTACATTTAAATACCAATCTCCCCCTCTCGAAATGTGTACAAGTGCCTGACCACTTACTTGTTATTTTTACATTTAAATACCAATCTCCCCCTCTCGAAATGTGTACAAGTGCGTGACCACTTACGTGTTATTTTTACATTTAAATACCAATCTCCCCCTCTCGAAATGTGTACAAGTGCGTGACTACTTACGTGTTATTTTTACATTTAAATACCAATCTCCCCCTCTCGAAATGTGTACAAGTGCGTGACCACTTACGTGTTATTTTTACATTTAAATACCAATCTCCCCTCTCGAAATTTGTACAAGTGCGTGACCACTTACGTGTTATTTTTACATTAACATACCAATCTCCCCCTCTCAAAATATGTACAAGTGCGTGACCACTTACGTGTTATTTTTACATTTAAATACCAATCTTCCAATCAAGAAATGTTACAAGTGCGTGACGACTTACGTTTTATTTTTACATTTAAATACCAATCTCCCCCTCTCGAAATGTGTACAAGTGCGTGACCACTTACGTGTTATTTTTACATTTAAATACCAATCTCCCACTCTCGAAATGTGTACAAGTGCGTGAGTGTAAACGAAGTTAGTCTGAATATAAATGCATTTGTATAGCTTATGAACAGCTTCTAATACAATTAAATATAGCTAAGACAAAGTAAATAAATAATTGGTCTGAATGTAATTTCGTCTGTTCTAGAAATAAGCACTACAATACAAATTATTTTAAAACCTCTGTCTCTGTAAAAGCTTCGGATTAAACCCTTTAAAATGGATTTCTCTAGTAGCGCTAATGCACTTTGCTATAAAACAGGAAACCTTGTTACGTCGGAGTTTGTCTTTGTTCAGATTCAATTATTGTAACTTTAAATAAGCATTAAAAGTTGGTTACACCTTTTCCGTTTACAATGTTAGCACCACAACCCCTTTCTAAGCACTACAACCTCAATTATTTTCGTTAGAAAAGTTAAAATAAAATATTCAAAGTTTGATAATTTATTTAATTTATAACACTTTTTAAAACTATATTTAAATATCAATTTGAATTGGTTTCTGTGTTTGAAAATAGGGTTATAAAACAAGGCGACTGAAGCGTACTCCCGTGTAGCTTGAGGGCATCCCTTGTCATCCCTGTTGGTAGCAAGTCTACATCCATTAGAGGCAAATTATCCTGTTGTTCTACCATTTACCCTTCCTTTTTTTCTGACAAACAGGTGATGTTGTTAGAAAGTATGCCTACTTCGGGTACACAAACCTACACGCGTCCCTATACCCTCTAACAGGGATATGTCCCTATATTCTAAACTATACACATTCTCAATACTTTGTTTATACTTCGTATGTGAAAACAGTCATGCTGGCTGATCACTCTAAAACTAAAAAAAAATATAGTGTGAACCGCGTAACGGTGCACTTGGCCTTGAGAGATCGCACGAGATTTCTTATGTACTATTAAATCTGATAACTTGTTATATATTCAGAATGTTCTATGTATCAACCTGCATCCTATATGTCTACACATGTTTCAAGATTGTTTGTTATTTCACGCCAAAGCTAATTAATGACGGAATTTATCTAATATCGATCGTCTCATGCAAGTTAGTGTTTGACAGTCCTTATCATGTTTTTAGGAAACTATTTATACTGACCCTCTACCTCCCGTCCTGCCTACTGCGATCTCTCAAGGCCAAGTTAGGTGCTCCGCATTAAACGTTTAAAAGCAATAAATATATAACCGGTGAAAGCATTTTAAAATTATATTATGCCTTTCACATCATTTAAACGTACAAGCGCGCCCACGCAAGAACGCACGCAATCACTCAACCAATCACTCACTCACCCACTCACTAACTAGCTCGCTCGCGCACTTACGCTCGCAAGCGCGCGCACACACACACACACACACACACACACACACACACACACACACACTGCAACGGACAGATTGAGCGTGCAATCTACAGAAATTATTATTTTGTATTTATTTGAATTTCACAAAGAAAATTGTACAAAGAAAATGTTAAAATTTTTATATTAAAATTTAAGTGAAGCAAAGCATATAATTACAGAGTGAAAAGCCAACATTTTATTGTCAGTACTAAAAAATTGTAATTAACGAATAAATTTGACCAACCGGGAGTGCAGTGACGACAATTAAGTGAAACAAAATAACTAAAAAATACTAACTAGTGAACCAGACCGCCTACAAACACCATTGACAATTTTAAATAACGAGCACAGTGTATAAAAATAAATAGTGCAATAATAAATCATAAAACATTATTAAGACAAAAGTTAGAGCGAAATGTAATAAAATGAACATTTAAAAATTAAAAGAATGATAAGGGAACTTCAGGCAAGTTAAATCAAGCAGCCGAGTGACAGACTTCGACAAGAAGAAAGGCCGTTAAGATCATATGACCAAGCGGCTCGAGGGGGAAGTTACGAGCAGGAATATAAACGGTAACGCACGACGTTGGCGAGGAGTCCGAAAAAATAAATTTTAAGAAGTGCCGAAGGAAACTATGCTGGTTTGCAGCTAGGCAAAATCGTCGACGGGCCAGATGGCGACTACAGGAACTTTTCTATCGTAATTCTTATAACGTTAGTTATAAAACGGGATTCGGAAATCGGTACTTCCATTTCGCGTAAAATGTAACTCAATCGCTACAACTTGCCAAGGTGTCGCTGTCCTAGAACTCGAAAAGATCCAAGAAGAAAAAAGAAGACATCCGCCTCAACAAGATCCAAGGACCAGGAACCAGGGATGATGGGAAGGGACGACTTGGGCAAGTCATTTTTTTATGTCAAATTTATAAGTTAAAATTTTAATCAACTTTTCAGAAATAACTAAGTTGAATTTTTATTAATAACAAAATAATCAACGGCTTCACTTCTAATAAACTTGTTAAATAATATTTAAAAAAGTAAAACATTTTTCTAATACCTAATATGTCATATTTAAGTTGTGTAACGTAGTTAAATTAAAGGAATTAAGTCAGTTTTCCAAAAGGGAAAGATTTCACATATAAATTATTCAAAGTTTATTTTAAAGTCTCTAGACCATCTTAATCAGAAAGGAACCAATGAAAGAATAATAAATTAAATTTTAGAATGGTTTCGATTATAAATTTGTTCATTTTCAATAACATAAAAAGAGAAAATATTTAGTAAACAAGTTTGAATAATTTGGAATATTAAATATTATAAATAATTTCATGTAATAAGTTGTAAATGATTTTGAAATATTTAACTAATTATTAATGTCACAGAATGTTATGATAACACTTAAGCTAAATTCAAAATGTATGGAAGGAATCTAAATGATATATACTGTGAAATTCAAAATAAAATCTTAATTTATGTTTCAAGAAATAAATATGAAATTAATCATATAAATTAAATATATGTAAAAAACATTTATTTAATTAAATATGTAAGGCTAAATATTGTTTGCATATTGATAAAAGCAGGAGAAATCAATAAGTTAAAAATTATGTTAAATTTTGTTATTTTCTTGTATTATTAAAATTATTGTACAAAATCTTCTTAATTTATTAAAAAATATCTTGCGTTAATAAATAAATAAAAACTCTAAGTTTGTCCCAACTATTAAAATAAATGTTGCAAAGTTAAATATCAAGTGTATTTAAATTCATAATACAATAAATTCAATAAAATAAAGCCTAATGTTACAACATGAGAGTTAGTCCTAAAAGTAAATTATTTTAAATATTCCAGCTATATCAAAAGATAGTTGGTTTTTAAATCAAAGTCCAGGGACAAGTACCACTGGCAGATGCTGCTTAAGTGTAACACAGGAGCCTATAAAAAGGTAAAATTAAGCAGGATCATATTTTGCACGGGCCAACCTGGATCACCTGTTAATAATAGCACATGGTAAGATTTAATGTATGTGTGATTATTGTTAATGCTAATATGTGTCTTTTCAGCTGACAAAATACTGACATATACGCGTATAACTACCCTCACACTATTAATCAACAGTAGGGGTTTTTTAAGAACAAGTCAGGTCGGCGTGTCGTTGTATGCGCTTATACATATATTAGACAGTTGGCAGGTGGTTATGCGTTGTGCGCGGTTAAGTGCGTGTAGCGACGACGTTAGGGGGCGGGAGGTTCGTTGCAACACACAAAATCAAATAATATATATTTATTTATCTATTTATCTATCTATATATTTATATTCATGATAGTATAATAGCAAAACAAAAAACCTTTCGTCCACCTATACAACTTTCCTTACATTTCATTTCTACTTCGGAACGCATTTACATAATTTTACGTCGTGAGGGTAGCCAAGAATGCTTTCTCTGTCCAATGCTAAGCTTGTGAATAATTCAGGTTCACAAAAAAGCGCACACAGTTATCTTTCATTGCCTTTGACCGTGTACTATTATTTGGAGAGGATGTTGCTAATGAGACTTACATATACGTAAACTGTTGACTTTAGCAATCAGAATAGGTTACATATCGAAAGTATATGTTTGGGTAACATCTGAATACTTGTTTACATGTGTACAACTCTATTAGACAGTTATCTACAGGTTTTCACTATTTCAGTTAGCTTGTAAAAATATTTTCGATCTTGTACACCTTGAAAATTGTTTCAAAAGCTTATGAATTCTGAAAACTTTAGTTACTTTTTACAACAAAAACAGCGGGAAAACAACCTCGTAAAAAAGTGTTTTGTAACTCACACATGACCAGGTAGATTACTCATCATCTTATAAACTTTACTGATGGGAAAATATTTTTCAAAAGAGAAAACAAATCTAATATAGATTTCGCAAATAAAAATCGAGAACGGCTATCTCAAGATAAACATCTAAGTTCTAAAGGATACAAAATATATTTGAAATAACATGAGAGGTATCGCTCAGAAAAATACCTTCAATAACACAGCGACTGTGTAGAAAGTTCATTTATTCAATCTAGCGCATTATTATTATTTTATCTAACCCATCTGGACACTGAAATGTCATTAGCTGGTTCTGTGCCAGATATTAAGGTTTGAAATAGTACTATATATGCCCTGTTAGGAAATATTTTTGTATGTTGAGAAAATATTTTCCCGTTATTATATATATATATATATATATATATATATATATATATATATATATACACATACATATATATATATATATACTGTATATATACTGTATATATATATATATATATATATATATATATATATATATATATATATATATATACAGTATATAGTCCTAACCATGTCACCCTACACTTGCCTTGAGAGATCGCAGTAGGCGAAACGGGAAATCTTAGAGAGGGAGAGTATAAATACTTTCCTACAAACATGATAAGGGCAGTCAAAACACTGACTTGCATGAGAAGGTCTATATTAGATAAATTCGATGATAAATTAACTTCGGTATGAAATAAAAACAATTTGAAATATGTGTAGTCATATGGGATGCAAAGCCTGTTGATGTATAGAAGATTCTGAATATGTAACATGTTTTAAGAAGTGGTAGTACGCCAGAAATTTCGTAGGATCACTTAAAACCAAATGCACGGTTACGTGGTCCGCACTACGCTTGATTTTTACAAATTAGAATATGATCCGATTAAATTCAGATGCGGCCTCTTTTCATAGTTTAATAGTCAGAATTGTATAACTGATTAATTTAACTTATTAAACTTATATTTCAATACTGTAATTAATTTGTTTTAATAAAACATTAGGTCTAAAACTGTAATACAATAACACTAGAATAACATTCGTAAAGCCTATGGTAATTTTATATACAGGCCTACATGTTAGTATTTCAATCCTATTTTCTGTAAGTGTTCACTACTAGACTCAGTAAAACAAACACAGAAGTGAACGTGGCCGGACGTGCATTTATACACTGCAGACTTACATGCAAATGTTGGAGCTATGTGGGCAATTCAAGATCAATGGAAGCCGTGGAACTGTGAACCGTTAAGATTATAAGTGTGAGCTACATTAATTAGTGTAGTAACAAATGTGTTTGTTCTTAACAAAATCATTTAGTTTTTATCAGAGATTTTCTCTTATTTATCTCTAACGCTTTAAAAGTTCAGTGTATTTTTATAGGAACTGGGAGTTCGTGCTTCACACCGCCACCAACAGCTTAGAGAACTCACAGACGCTTCACAGGTGAGTTTACTGTCTTACTGGAGTCTTATTTCTTTATGTTTATTTTACAAGCTTACTTAACACGTAAGCTCATAGTATTTAATTAGGTAAGAGAATGTGTTATCTTCTGGTAGTTTAGATGGCAACGGAAATTTGAGATACTTTCTCAACATGTCTGCACAATTATATACAATTAAAATAGATTTTATTAGAAAGGAAGTATAAAAGCACGTGTTTTTTAAAATATTTCCCAACTTATTTTAAAAAATTGTATAATAATTACGATCGTCTTACTTTTGCAAATTATTGTAACTTTCTCTCAACGTGATGTTAGTACTGTGCAGTACAAAGTACTTGTGAACTAGCCTGGCGCAAACAATCGGTAGTAAGAACTGACCAAACTAAGAACTGTCGTCGAAATTCTACCCAGAGCCTTTCGAGAAAGCTTTTGAACCTGTCTTAGTTGTGCTATAGGCATAGGTTTTGGACCTATGCACTTCCGCAAACTCATAGAATCGTCTCATTATTTTGGTACTAAGGGTTTGTTGTCTACGGGTTGGAGTTGGATTTATATCCCTGATGAGGGATGACGATAATATCTGATGTTATATAGACGACGAGCCTAGTCCTAGCTTATAAAAGTTGTACTACATGATGTACCTCTTTTTTTATTATTACAAGCAGAACTAATTGCACAAGCTCCACCGAAATTATTTTCTTCAGATATATATTATATACTCAGAAAATTAAATAATAGTTAGACCTAATTTAATTCCTAATATAATTATTTAAATACTTCAATTGATTTTCTACTTACGGAAAGCGAAAAATTAAAAAACTAGGAGCTGTGTAGGAACCTACAAAAATTAATGAAAGTTGGTTAAAGAAAATATTGTAATACATATATTTATTCTTAACAAAATCATTTAGTTTTTATCAGAGATTTTCTCTTATTTATCTCTAAGCCTTTAAAAGTTCAGTGTATTTTTATAGGAACTGGGAGTAATTGAGTTCGTGCTTCACACCGTCACCAACAGCTTAGAGAACTCACAGACGCTCCACAGGTGGGTTTACTGTCTTACTGGAGTCTTATTTCTATCTTTACGTTTAGTTTACAAGCTTCCTTAACAAGTACGCTCATGGTATTTAATTTGGAGAGAGTTTTTTTGCTCTAATTCGAATGGTAACGGTGAATTGAGATATTTTTCAAAATTTCTCTTCACAATTATAATTTTTAATTGAAATATCAATTTTAATTTTCTTAAGAAACTATTTTATGCCTGCTCAAAATATTTTCAGCCTACTGTATTTATTGTTTATATTTTAAACATATTTTTCTCATATATTTAAGTAATTGTCATCTTTACACTTTTCCAAAGTGAAATTCCTTTCGCATTGGTGATATCAGGAATAACCCGTATAGTAAGACCATCAACTACTGACAAAGAAGAAAGACTGAATGGGAAATTACATTTAATCTTTTCCAATGATAAAAGTAGTTCTAAGGATTTTGTAGTATGCAGTAACAGGAAGATAAAAGGAGGTAGAAGGGAAACAGTTTTTCACTGCAAAACATGCAGCAGAAAACCAGGACTTCATCCGGAAGACTGTTTTCAAAAATATCATACTCTGAAAAACTACAAATAAGATAATAAAATCATGTACATACAGTATTAGTGAATAAAAATAGCTTAGTTTTCTAAAATCATGTAAGAGAAAACAAAGTTTTCCATAAACAATAATGCAACTTGCAGGTGAGGAATTTGTCTCAATTTAATTACAAGTGGGGAAGCAAAGCATGTTAAAAAAATCCAAGCGCTAAGGGTTAAGTAATTGTCATCTTTACACTTTTCCAAAGTGAAATTCCTTCACTCTCATTTAGAAGCTAGATCCAGTCTTGCAATGGTTAATCCTAACAGATGTATTCGCCTATTAGGAGTTATTTGAAAATAATGTTAAAACCATTTAAAAGTGAATTTCCTGTATATTCAAAAAATAACGTAAATTTGATAACCATGTGCTGAATTATATTTTCATACAGCTGTTTTATGAGGTACTCTTAGGTAAGAAACAAAAACAATATATTTTGTTACTTTATGTCATGTACAGTGAACAAATACAATATTGTTGTTAATAGATTTATTTGTCAGTTAATACAAATATTAATTTATACTTCAATAAATTCTTTTATGATGATTCAGCATAACAATGTTATTGAAATAATTTTATTCTCGTTTTTGAGTGAAACCTTTTTGACTATTTCGAATACTTTTTAAAAAACCAAGTTGAATAGAATTCATTAAATCAAATTGTTTCATTGTTAAATTTTTGAAAGTCTATATAAACCTATTAACTGCATTTCTATTTCAAGTTCTCACTTCTGCGGGTCAGTTCCATAAGGGCGGGACATTTGCTCGTCAGACACCTCGACTTTTCGTGCTGATAGCCTCTACACCTTCACGTGTTCCTGCAATTATTGGTAAACATCTTGATATTAGTAAAAGCAAATCACTAATCTCTAAAGTTTTCAAGATTTGTTCAAATATCCGTCATTCGTTATTTTGTCCTAATCTTTGCTCTCTTGGAATGGAAATACGTTTTTCTATATGCTGTTTACTTAAATTTCAAATCTTCTTTAACAATCTGCTAAGCAAATTCTTTATTTTTACTATCATCTTTGATTTTTCTTCTATTAATAGGTATACTTCATATATTCCAGGATTTATTCATTTTTCTTATAATAATAGTAGTTATGGAGCTAGTTTTGTGTCTTCAGCTCATATATTTGCTACATTTTCTCTTCAAGGCTCCCTTCCTTTACCTCTTCTATCCTCTTACAGGATGCAGCTACTTTGTACAACCTCGGCAGAGAGCACGTTGTCTAACGCAAACTACAATTCTTAGTATCTTCTAGTATTAATGACATTATTTTCCCCATATTTAAATAAAACTATTGTTCTCTCTCGTTGCTTTATGTTTACAACACTACAACGTTTACGCGCTCCCGTGTATCTCTCTCCTCCCACCACCTTCTTCTTGAGGACGTTTAGAGTTTTATTACTAGTACTTAAAACGTACTTGAGTCGAGCGATGTAAGCTTTCTCAAGTACCTGGACCTGACTGAGATAATGTAATAAAACGTATGTAATCGGTTTAAGTGAATCTTACATTCATTAAGGCTCGTCTTGTAATCAAGCGGAACAGGCAACAAACTCAATGCAAATACTTTAAACAGAAATTGTTAAAACAGTATTTGTATTTATTTATTAATTCATTCAATTTTTAAGGAAATCCCCCTGTATAACTATTATTTCCTAATTTCTAATCAAACAAACAAGCATCTATATAAATGCAGGAAATGAATCAATGTAAATCTTGAAATCGTAGAGACCACATGTTTTTGGTCACAAAAACTGAAAGTTTTTTAGTTTCCTACTTCGCACAAAGAATATCTATTTTTTTTAACTCGTATTCAGTCCAAATACTCTCCCTCAAAAAGCCTGAAACGCTCTTTGTTGTTGCTGAAACGTCCTTTGGCAACGGCAACCAAAAAGCGCTCCATTTAATTTGCTTTGAGAGGTATTGTTGTATCCGGTTCAAGCAAAATCTTGAACAAATATTTATCAAAAGGAAAAAAATAACTTAAATGCCAAACATTTCTAACTAATGTAGTAAGCGTTAAAGGCACTTTTACGAATATATTTGCTACTATTGTAATATTATTTATCACCAAAATATTTTCTTTATAGAAAAAGTAAAAATTAAATTCATGTTTAAACTCTACAACTTGTAAAACTTAAGTGGTAGGCATTTAAATTACATTATAAGAAAATATTTAGCCAATGAAAGTATAAAACTGTTCCTAGAGCTTAGCTCATGAGGTTAAGTTAATACAAAAAAGACGTATACAAAACTCACAAATTACTCATTCATTAAGTAGGACGCGTGTCAATGACAAAGTCATCATCATCAATGTGTCTTGCTAGTACAAACTCTAACTTACAACTCGTATATAAAACTCACAAATTAAACATTTAATAGTTCTTGTGGTCAAAACTCACGAATTTCTCATTTATCAACTCTTGTAGAAAAATAATCATTTATCAACTCAAGTTGTAAGTTAGAGTTTGTAGTAAAAACACTCACTGATGATTATTACTTTGCCATTGAAACGTGTCTGAGTAAGTAATGAATAATTTGTGTTTTTTGTACGTCTTTTATTTGTATTAACTAAAGTAGATGAATATAAATTAACTTTTTTACCAACATAGGCTATCATCCCAACTGAAGTAACAATATTAAAATAATATTTATAAAATAAATATTTTTTAAATAGAATGAATATTATAAATAAGGAAAAGTAATATACAGAAGAGTCACTTTTTACCAATCATTATTTAACAAAACTACCGCTTTAAAGTATCTATTTATCAATATGTTTTCCCAAATGATGAATTATCAAAAAACAGATTTAAAACAATATATATTTAAACTAAACAGGTGGCCAAAAAAAAACATAATTAGTTTTCCTGATAAAGCTTTTTGCCGCAACCGCCTTTTCTCGTTCAATTAAATTATTCTTAATTAGATTTGAATTTATTTCTAGGATTACATTTTAATAAAATATCGTTATTTGAGCGTAGGCGAATTGCTGTCAAATCATTTAGCAGTTTTCTCGTTACAAACTCGTTTGGGAAAAGTTAGGTACAAATAATTTTGTTCGGAGAAGCCAAGATGGGAAAATAAAAGTTTCTCCTACGACGTAGAGACATCTGGCCGCGGAAAAAGAGATCCCTGCGTTTATTAAAGATTATTGGAAACAATTTGCTAGTAGAGGTATACAATTATTCTTTATAGTACGTATAAAAGCAACTATTTAGAAATTATTTAAAATACAACTGGTAGAGTTTACAGATACGTATTTTAAATAGACTTGAGCCTATTTTAAATAGATTTAAATAGCAGCCTAAAGGTTTACATAAGCCTATAAAAGTATTACATATTGTATAGCTAATTTTCTTCAGCTCGTTTATCTTTTTTAGTTTGTATTTTCAACTTTTAGGATTAAACCGTCGAGGAACATAACAGAACGAAGAAAGGAGTTCCCTTAAACTTAGGCTATACCTTGCCCATTATATTTGTCCTTTAGCTTTTACTTGCTGTAGTTAGAAAGCTGGCAACAACTTCAGCAATAAACTCCATGAAGCTGCACTGACACCTGTGTAAGGAAATGAGCAACGGAAATATAACATTAGATCTATGCAGGGTTTCGCAATCCTTCAGAGAGGAAAGCATTTTGTAGATTTTATATCCAGCTAGAAACCACCAGCCTTACTAGATGTTTCTATCTGTGGTTTTATATTTCTGTGTGTAACTTTTATTTATTTTGTCCCACAGTATACGTTTTAGTTGTTACGAATTACATCCTATTAAAACGAGCCACGATCTACTAAATAATATAAGTGACTTATCGTTTGAAGTTTTATGAATAGTAGTAGGCTGTTCTATCTTTGATTTATTATTAACATAATTTGTTACCAAAACTTTAAAATATCATGGGTTTTAGTTCATAACTGAATGTGTTTATTTATTTTTATAGGCAAGAAATAATCTTTGCCAAAAACTAGAACTTTCTCCAGCCCTACAAATTCAAAATATTTACACCTCAGATGGAAGGTTTATATAGATTTTATATAATTTATAATAGTCTTAAGTTATTACTAGTATGTTGTATGTTGTTATAATTATTTTGTATTTTTATCTCGCATTGTTTATTTTGGGCGTTAAATATGCTAGTTACTCTAGCAACCGGTTTTGAGTGATTATTTAATTGATTTATTAATCTACTATTACATGTTCATTATAGAATATTGCGTGGAGCAACCAATAGGCGATCATACATTTATTGACATGAAAAGACCAACAGTTTCTTGCTTGTAAAACCTATTGTATCATTTAAGGCTTTTATTTAATTAGCCATCTTATATTCAATTTATAGCCAATTGCATTACACAATTACATGTTTATTATAGAATACTGCGTGCAGCAACCAATAAGCGATCATACATTTATTGACACGGAAAGCCCAACGGTTTCTTGCTTGTAAAACCTATTATAACATTTATATCCTTCTACTTCATTCGCCTTCTTATATTCGATTTATAGCCAATTGTACGAGTATTACACATTTACATGTTTAATATAGAATACTGCGTTGAGCAACCAATAAGCAATCATACATTTATTGACACGGAAAGCCCAACGGTTCCTTGCTTGTAAAACCTATTGTATCATTTAAGGCTTTTCCTTAATTAGCCTTTTTATATTCAATTTATAGCCTATTGTATTACACATCACATGGTTATTATGGAATATTGCGTGGGCAACCAATAAGCGATCATACATTTATTGACAAAGAAAGCCCAACGGTTTCTTGCTTGTAAAACCTATTGTATCTTTAACGCTTTTACTTAATTAGCCTTCTTATATTCAATTTATAGCCTATTGTATTATACATTATATTGTTATTATGAAATATTGCGTGGGCAACAAATAGGCGATAATACATTTATTGACATGGAAAGCCTAACGGGTTCTTGCATCTAAAACCTATTGTAACATTTAAAGCCTTCTACTTCTTTAGCCTTATCTTTTATTTATAGCCAATTGTATTACACATTTACATGTTTAATATAGAAACGTGCGTTGAGCAACCAATAAGCGATCATACATTTATTGACACGGAAAGCCCAACGGTTTCTTGCTTGTAAAACCTATTGTATCATTTAACGCTTTTACTAAATTAGCCTTCTTATATTCAATTTATAGCCTATTGTATTATACATCATATTGTTATGAAATATTGCGTGGGCAACCAATAGGCGATAATACATTTATTGACATGGAAAGCCTAACGGGTTCTTGCATCTATAACCTATTGTAACATTTAAAGCCTTCTACTTCATTAGCCTTATCTTTT
This sequence comes from Prosapia bicincta, assembly GCA_036971475.1. NCBI lineage: Eukaryota > Metazoa > Arthropoda > Insecta > Hemiptera > Cercopidae > Prosapia > Prosapia bicincta. The sequence goes on along the minus strand of JBAIZL010000005.1, from coordinate 248,132,553 downwards.
ATTTATAGCCAATTGTATTACACATTTACATGTTTAATATAGAATACTGCGTGGAGCAAAAAAATAGGCGATCATACATTTATTTACAAGGAAAGCCCAACGGTTTCTTGCTCCTGAAACCTATCGTAACATTTAAATTCTACTTCATTCACCTTCTTATATTCGATTTATAGCCTATTGTATTACACATTTACATGTTTATTATAGAATACTGCGTGGAGCAACCAATAGGCGAACATACATTAATTCACAAGGAAAGCCCAACGGTAATTTTTAAATCCTTCTACTTCATTAACATCCTTATCTTTTATTTATAGCCAATTGTATTACACAATTACATGTTTATTATAGAATACTGCGTGCAGCAACCAATAAGCGATCATACATTTATTGACACGGAAAGCCCAACGGTTTCTTGCTTGTAAAACCTATTGTAACATTTAAATCCTTCTACCTCATTCGCCTTCTTATATTCGATTTATAGCCAATTATATTACACAATTACATGTTTATTATAGAATACTGCGTGCAGCAACCAATAAGAGATCATACATTTATTCACAAGGAAAGCCCAACGGTAATTTTTAAATCCTTCTACTTCATTAACATCCTTATCCTTATTTATAGCCAATTGTGTTACACATTTACATGTTTATTGTAGAATATTGTGTGGAGCAACCAATAGGCGATCATACATTTATTGATTCGGAAAGTACAACGGTTTCTGGATTGAGCTGGCTACTTTTGTACTACCCATTCTCCAAGATTAGTCGTTTGCTGCAGAGTCGTTTGGTGTTGATCAGTCAGTGTTTTAAAAAAAATTAAAAAATATCAGAACTGCATTAAATTCATAAAATCAGGACATTATAAAGATTCATTTTTATGTACAAGCAAACAACCGCATATTCTCCCAGATTACTCTTGTCTTATTTTAATTTTCTGAACTATATTTTTACCACCGATTTATTCCTAAAGTTATTATTCATATTAATGTTATGTGACAATGATTGCTTAAATTGCCTAAAGAGAACTACTTTACAACACTGAAATATTTTTGTAAAGACCAAAATACAAATGACACGCACTGAAACATAAAACTGAGAGTCCTATTAGTCGGAGCAGTGGTTCCGGCAATGCGTCGACTTTCTCCTGTCATCACAGAAAGAGTTTCATCACTCGCCTCACAAGCTATACGGTGCACTGCGCCATTCTCTTGTAATAACAGCCTTACTAAGGCATAAACCTCACCTGCCACGGTACAAAATGTGACCGAAAAAAACTGAAACCGATCATTTAAACAACTGTATATAGTAACTTTATAAAGGAGTGATAGAAATGTTTTCATTCATCTGTGATATTGGATGAGAGGAGTGAGCTTGGACATGGAGGCTCTATTATACATGAAGCAAAGACGACTTCAAGTTGTTGGAAAGTCTCTATAAATAAATTCCTTGTTAATTTGGGGATAAGATGTTGACGAACAAAAATAGATGAAAAATAAGAAGGGATATGTTGACATTACAAGACGTTTTCCTGCAGAGCCCATAGCTCGCGTGGGCAAGAAATTTAGTAACAACATACTTATAAAACAATAATTAAATTTTTGTCTATTCGTCCCTGATTTCAGTGGATACATGATACGTTATTTAAATAACTAGGTGAAAACTATTAATAATCAAGTTAAACTATTAAACAGGTTAGGCTTCGTCAATGGATCGACGGTTTCGAAAGTTTTAGGCATATTAAGTTAGTTTTCCTATAGTTCTTTAAATAAATAATGATGAAGTACTAATTATTCATTTATTGAGTCTTTGTATGTTATCCCTCTTAAGATGGTTACTTGGTAACTGAAATGTACATAAGGGTAAAATAAAGAAGGTTTGTGGTTAAGAGGTTTTTGTGTATTTATTACTAATTATTCTCAAAAATAAAAAGTTTGCTATGCATACTTGTTTCGGAAACGATCTTACTTTCATCAGTGATACTGTATTTCTGATAATGTGAGTCTCCTATAAACGACACATAGTTAAGTTTTGTGTCTTAGTATTTTTATCCTAATTTTGTTTCATTAACCATTAGCTAGCCTTTAACTGATAATTACATCACTTTGAGAATTTAAATCCGTTATATAATAGTAAAATGATAGTTAACTTAGTAGTTAAAGTAATTCTAACACGTATTTAAAATATGTTTTATGTATTTCCGTACTATACATTTTTATAATACTAAATTTTCGATTAACACAAAGAACATTGGTTCTTTCTACAATTTATAATCATTTTGTTATTTTTGCAAATGACCTTTCAGTCCCACAAAAAACTAACTCTTGGAACTGGGAAAAACGTTTATTCGGCGGAAGTTGTGCTGCTGAAGAGGGAAGTATTTCTCAACCCCTGGCGTTATTTCCGGTAGAGGAAATGAATTAAGATTACTTTTCAGTGAGAGGGTGACGCAACATTCGTGTAATCTTCGTAAAGCTGGTTTCAGCTCTAATGTGCCTAAATTTACCAATAATAACACCATCGTTAAACAGCGTCTGATATTGTTCAGATTAAATGATATTTAAAACAATTGCCTTATTTAAATTACTTAACTGTTATACTTATAAGAAAATTGTAATATATACATGCTACAACGACTTCATACATACACATATGTACACAAACACTAACAAAACGCGCACGCTTGCACGCACGCACGCGCGCGCGCACACACACACACAGATAAAATATATATATATAAATTATATTAAATATAGTGATATGTTTTCTTGTAATATAATTAATAAATTTAAAATATTTCAAAAACAAGAATATTTTTAATGAATAAAGATTAAATAATTAATTTAAATATCTTTAATTCTAAAGATTAGATAATTATTTTCCTGAAGATGCTGGTATTATTTTATCGGCGAATATATATATACAGGGTGTTTCAGGAGGAATCTGCAATACTACACAAGCTTTTTCCTTTCATCAAATTAATGAAAAAAGGCCATACAAGCATGAATTGGAAATTCGTCGCTATCGAGTTTCATAGGGTCAAAGATTGCATCTAAAACTTAGCTCACTAAGTGAAACTAACTCACACTGATATTTTTAGGGCGTTAATTGTGTTGGTAAGTAAAATGAGCTGACAAGGTGTATAAAACCTGTATCACAACTCTATCTCTAATAGTTTAACAGAGAATTGGAGTAAAGCAAAAAAGGTTAGGATCGAAAACACACGTTAATGAGATTGGGATACAATAACTCCGTTAAATTGTCTATACACAAAATATTGCTTAATACAATTTAAAAAGAATTATTTTTTCTCAACAAAATTATGTTAATAAAGTCAATAAAAACATAATAGTTTTCGTGTAAATAAAATTTATTTAAGAAACATACAAAACAAAAAATTAAGAAAAGAAAGCACAGCTGACGAAGTAGCCAATGTAAAAGTAACACAAACACAAGCACGCAAGCCCACGCACACACACACACACCTACACAACCACACACATACACACACACACACACACACACACACACACACACACACACTCACTCACTCACTCTCTCACACACACACACACACATTCATACATACACACACACACAAACACACTCACACACACACACACACACTCTCTCTCCCTCTCTCACACACACACACACACTCTCTCTCTCTCACACACACACGCTCACCCACACATACACATACACACTCACACACACACACACACACACACACGCACACTCTCTCTCTCTCACTCACACACACACACACACACACACACACACACACACACACACACAAACACACACACGCACACACGCACACACACACCACACACATACACACACACACACACACACACACTCACACATACACACACACACACACACACACACACACACACACACACACACACACACACATACACACACACGCACACACACACACACGCACAAACACACACACACTCTCTCTCTCTCTCTCACACACACACGCACAATTACACAAACACACACAATATATATATATATATATATTAAATATGGTGTTAAGTTTTCTTGTAATATTGTTGGTAAATTAAAAATATTTCATAAACAAGAATACTTTTAATGAATATATTTATTCAAAGCTTTCCGCCGATAAATAGATATGATAGATGTGATAAATAGATATGATTTAATTTTGTAAAAATATTTTATTAGATAATTATTTTCCTGAAGATGCTGGTACTATTTTATCGGCGAAAAGCTTTGAATAAATATATTCATTAAAAGTATTCTTGTTTTTGAAATATTAATTTATTAATTATATATATATATATATATATATATATATATATATATATATATATATATATACAATATATGGAATTTCATATAATTATAATTTGCTATAAGATTAATACAATGGTTGTATTGTTAGATGTAATACTTCGATGAAATGACGTAAGTCGAAGGATCATTGTAAAAGTTTGTTTAAGTTTAGGTTAGGTCATTCAAACTTTGAGGTAATGGATACTGGTGCCAAGAAACTTACTTCAATAAATCATTCCATCCGAAGCTTATGTATTAATCATTACTAATGAAAGCTATTCTGATCGATTATATTTTTTTTTCATTTAGCTAGCAAGTCATTTATATTACTTGAAAAAATATTTAATTTTCAAATAAATTTTAAATATAATAACATATATAGGTTATATATATATATATTAGATAAATTTAAGATTGTAACGTATAGTAACTTCATTTTTTAATAATTAATAAATTATTATTATTTAACATACAATGAATAATTATGAACATAAATAAATCATTCATTTCCAGAAAATCAACTTTTTACAGTGGAAGGTAATTAGTAGTGGAAGTAATAAGATCTCATACCTGATATAAATTACCAACACTTTCTAAATTTTGAATCCACGTTGCTTAATTTATCCAATTGAGAGTAGTGACCCATGGATCGTCTGCAGATTTCAAGACAAGTTAGAATTATGTTATATAAACATAAACAAAAATTCTTAAAATGAAAATGAAAACATTACTTACCCATATAGTCTAATAGATTTAACATGAATAGTGCCTTTTCAATGAGAAAAATATAAATGTTAAGAATAACTTTAAAAATACAAAAGATATTTACATTTAAAATGTATCATTACACTCTTTTCATTTGCAAGAAAGTTCTTAAACATTACTAAGTTAAAATTAATTAAATTAAAAGTAAACCTGGCGATAGCCAACTGTAATTACTTTCAAAAATAATATGTTTTTTAAGATAATAAAGGGACAAAAAGAGTAGGTATGAAGCAACAAGGCATGTTAAAGTAACTTATCTATGCATTAAAATAGTCTACAAGTTTTTTTCCTAAATTACTTTCTGGTATTCGAACAAGTTTGTAAAGTTTAAGCTAGAATCGTTTTACACTTGACGTCAACAACCCATTGAACCCTATATATTTATGAGCTATAAGGTATTAGCAGATGAAATCAGACGTTACTCCTTTTGGTATCTCTTGGCTAAAAACCACTATTTTTTAGCACACGCGTTTCTCACTAGGTCAGTGCATTGTTCAATGACATGACTTACAGCACTGAACAATGCACTAACCTAGTGCGAAACGCGTGTGCTGAAAAATATCAGTAAGTATAGTTTTTTGTCAAGTAATACCAAAATTAGTAATTTATAAACAGACCTCAAGATGTGCAACACAAAAACTGCAAAAAATTGACGAATAAATCAAAATAACCGTTCAAAAATCTGTAATTATTAAGATTAGCGACTACAGCTCCGATTAGCGAAATTTTCCCCCGATCAATTTGACCTTGCTGAACACAATCTGAAGTTTTTTTTTTACTGCAAACACATTTGAAAAAATAAATAAATAACTAAACCTGACCTGACCTGGTTTTCTTAGGTTAATTTGTGTTTGCCTAGGAAAACTTAAATAACCAGATTCGTGTTAAGAAAGGTCAAATCTATGAGAAAAAAAAACATTTCTCCGATCGTAAGCACCAAAGTCAAGTCAGGTCAGGTTAGGTTATTTTTTTTTAATGTGTTTGCAGTAAATAAAACTTCAGATTCATGTTCAGCAAGGTCAAATTGATCAGAAAACAAATTTCGCCGATCGGAGCGGTAGTCGCTCATTTTAATAATTACCCATTTAAAGATTCCTTTCCAATCAATCATTATTTTAATGCTTAAAATTTAGTTCACAACCATATAAGATCATCAGTAAAATATAAATCTATGAATTCACTAAAGGATTCCTTGAAAACTCATTTCATGTTCTTTAACGAAATTTTCAGTTTTATTTAATTATTTAGTAAATGCATAAGATAGCACCGTGTTTTAACACACAGTTTTTTAAATTTTCAATTATCAATAAAACTTGTCAGGATGTTTATGATGTTTACCTTTTAAATTTATAAATTATGTTTATGTATGTCTGTACTCAAAATTGGCATATTTACTTTATCCATGAAAAGTTATGTACAATAGGTGTACTTATTATTAGACTTTCTATCTAGTCCAAAGGAATTTATCTTCTTCAACATTTTGTATATTTACCGGCAAGTAAAATATACATCATGTATTATTTTGGGAAGTCATGGATTTTCCATTTGTACACCGCAATTTCCAACAAAACTTTTCTGACGCCACTCAGAATTTACTTCAAAAGTTTAAAATCACCAGAGACTGGCTTAAAGTCGAAGTTCTACTTGAGAAAACAAACTTAAAAGGAAAGGAAATGGTTTATATGTTTTGTGGAATCATGATTTGTAATATAAATATTAGTGCGATATAAAACTGCTTCATGGTTCTCAGTATAAGTAGTTGCGAAAACAATTTTAAAAAAATATGTAATACTGATAAGTGGTCAGTAGGAGAATCTGCAAGGGCGTAGCCAGAGGGGGGCACGTGAGCCCCCAACCAATTAATTTTAGGAAAAAAATATTACCCTATAAAACAGCGCTAAGTTTTTAGTGAAACAGTGTCTAGACGACTCATCGATTGTGTAATAAGTGCCAAAAAACCATAAAATATGATTTCTAGAGATAAAATTGTCCAAAATTTCCCGGGAGGGCTCCACCCCCCCTAACGCTACTAGTCATGCCCCCCCCCCCAAACATCGTCTTAACTATTCCACTGGGCATCTGTGTTTGTCGTGGTTGGGGTCGTACCTACCCAGTAAGGAAAAGAGTGTAAATCTATGTGCGTGGGCTGATTGTAGAACCTTTCGTAAAGTGTCGGAGATGCGGTTTGGTGAAAGACACTTTGAAGTAATATGAAGTAGTATTTTTTCACCTAAAACGAAACGTCACTATTAATAGTCGTATTACTAGGGATATTCAACGAGACAAATTTCTTTAATTCAGAAACTAGTTGTTTAATCAATACAATAGTTTTATTAAATCATGTTGGTATCATTGTACTTTATTTTCAGCTGTTTTAGAATATTTGGTACCCATACCCTCCAGGGGTGGGCACAGGATTTATGTTTTGGGTGGGCACAGTTTAGGGGATCGTGACTACCGGGAGGGTGAGATCTCTCGCCCTCCCCCAGAAATTGTTTAAAATTTAAATGGTGCATTTGAGGGTATTTATACTGTCAGAAGAAATACATATAATAAGAGGGCAAATAGATATAATAAGCTAAACAAAAGGGCAAATATTTGCTATTTTATTGTTGCTTGATGCATTTTAAGCGGGACCGGGCGAATCCGAGCTGTGCGAAAGTTGCTTGGGCACTAAATACTCAGTATTTGTATGGGAGTTTTCAAATACAACGCCGCGCCGTGCCGAACCAGACCGAGCCGTTTTGTGCAGTCCTATTTGCTGCCAGTTCAAGCGTTTTCTGCCAAACGGTTTCTGTCTTCGTTCAGTCTATTTTGTATTCCAGCCTAGTGGGCTAAGAAATATTGCGGAAGTTAGTATTGAATTTGTGGACAAATGGATTCCATTATCAAAAACGTATGAATTATCACATTCTGAAATATCTCCAAAACCGTTCATCTTCTCGGAGTTTCTCGTATAGAGTTACGAACTGTCCCCTAGCCTAGTGATCTTTATTGATATCGTGTGTCCAGTACCGCCTTCTTTCTCTCACACATTCATCATCAAGTGAGGTGTTATTCAATAACATCATCATCATCAAAGTTGACATTATTACACTACGTTGCAACTGAGACTGACAGGAAGGTAGCACTTCTCACTACAAGGCTAGGAAACCTACTACGTGCGAATCGGCTTCAGTGCGAACGCATAGCAGATCTTGGTCAGTTTGGCTTCGCATCGCTTCGCCCCGCCCCGCTCGGCTCGGCTGGGCTGTGGTGTGTACGTCGCCTTAAAGTCAAAGGTGTGACATTGTATCATAGCAATGTTTGTCCAACACGGCACAGCTAAGAATAGTTCCAAAGCAAGAGTTGGGGGACTTTCTCATACTCTTACAGCCCAGAACCACCCCTCTGAACTCTCTTTCTTCAGATCCCTTGAAGATTCTATACATTAAAACATTTTCGATGTAGTGGGGAAGTTGATAAAGGGATTTCGAGAATGGCATAAAAAAATATGCGCAAGAGCCATACACGAATTATAAGGACGATGTTCCAAGTGTAAAAATGGTGGGTTAGAGCTATGTGGAGAAGTAGCCAAAACCTTGCATTGTTTAAAGAAACCGTTTTTGGAGCTACAGCTATTTGTCTCATCACTTATTGAATAACCCTTGTAAATATCAGAAATGTGTAGGTCTAAAACAATTTCTAATTCAACTAAATTTATCTACCACAAAAGTTGAACATCCTTGAATTATTTGCAGTTAACCACATAAATACGTTTAAATATCCATTTTTAAATTTCCATATTTAATTTGAAGAGAAGTTTTCCTTAATATAAATTACAAAGAAATTTAAAACCCAAAGTTTTCTATCTTAATTTTCTATTTGTTGATATTACTTGTCGAGTATAATTGAAATATCCTATTAATTAGAAAACTAATTAGGCTACTTTGCAGAAAGTATATTTTTCATACTTATTTATACCCTATTCAGCTAATTTTTATTGAAGTCATGTCGTTAATGTTTGGAAACAATCTTAGACAAACCTCAACCATGTGTGAGTTTCAGATAAGGATAAAATTGATTAATTAAGCATTATTTTTTACTTTGTAGCTATAGAAATTACAATAAAAAATGTTCTGCATTTTTTTTCCAGATTCTCTGCATGATCGCCTACACAGCACTTCAGATGTCCGGGCAGTGATTTTATAGTCAGTACACAAGGGAGTATTTTGCTTTCATCTGTGAAGTTATTTCTTGTACGCCTAACAAGACGAATCTATGAATTGACTTATTTCAGAATTAAATTAGTTTAAATACTCCTTGTTCAGGCTGAATTTTAGTGTAAAGGCCTTAAGCGATGCCGTGCAACAGTGTTAATCGATTTATGTCTGCAATATCCTCGAATTGCCGGCAATGGTATTTTCATGGAATGCCACCAAACAATTCTACCAAATAACCCGTTATGAAAATTTAACGTAATGATCCATGTGTACTTGAAGAAGACTGTAAATCAATATTTGTTGATTGCATCTTCGCGTGAGCTACTAATAATCACTTACACTTTTAAATGTTTTAAACTTGCCTATAGTAGCACTTACTTTGCTTGTTGAGGACGGCCGTGTCAAGTTGACAGAGTTACGGTCTGAGTTGACAAAGGGACACATCTCCCGAAACGGCCGTCCTCAACAAGCAAAGTAAGTGCTACTATAGGCAAGTTTAAAACATTTAAAAGTGTATGTAAATCATTGTTATTTTCATGTCGTAATTATACATATTTGCCTTTTGTTCATATTTTTTACGTAAGATTATGTACAGATTTTTGAACGATTATTTCGATTTATTCGTCAATTTTTTGCAGTTTGTGTGTTGTTCATCTTGAGGTCTGTTTATAAATTACTAATTTTGGTCCAATCATCATCTTTGGTTTCTTCATTTATAGCCTATTTGTTACGACCTTGGCTAAAATTTTGTTTGTTCATGTGGAAATAATTAGTTGCTCATTCCGGGGCACACATTCCCCCAATAAAATTCAAAATGTGTTTTTGAATCTGCTTCACCTACTTTAATCATAGCCTCGTTGTTAGCCACCACATTCTTTCATTCCTGCTGACTACTCACACCATGTACTCACACCTCGTATGTTCTTTTCATTTTAAGACGAGTTCGGGACTACCATACTACCTACCATCGTATTTATCTATTTATTGAAACATGTTTTTCTCCTATTTACAGTTACTTTTATTTAGTTGGTTTTGATAATATCTAGTTCAAATTATTTAAAGGTAAATATTAAGATTAGCGACTACCACTGCGATCGGCGACATTTTTTTCCTGATCAATTTGACCTTGCTGTAGGAATACACGAGTCTGAAGTTTTTTTTACTACAAACACATTTTAAAAAATAAATAAATTGCCTAACCTGACCTGACCTAATTTTCTTATGTCAATATGTGTTTACCGTTAAAAATAGCTTCAGATTCGTACAAGGTCAAATCTATCAGGAAAAAAATTTCGCCGATCGGAGCGTTAGTAAGCACCAAAGTCAGGTCAGGTCAGGTCATTATTATTAAAAAAAAACTTTAGATTCGTGCTCAACAAGGTCAAATTGATCAGGAAAAATATGTTCGCTGATCGGAGCGGTAGTCACTCATTTTAGTAATTACCCATTTTAAGATTCCTTTCCAATCAATCATTATTTTAATGCATACAATTTAATTCACAGCCATACAAGATCATCAGTAAAATCTAAATCTATAGATTCAGTAAAGGATTCCGGGAAAACTCGTTTCATGTTCTTTAAGATGGAAAGAACATACATGCTGTGAGTAGTCAGCAGGAATGACAGGATGTGATGGCTAACAACGAGGTTATGATTAAAGTAGGTGAAGCAGATTCAACAACACATTTTGAATTTAATTGGGGGAATGTGTGCCCCTGAATGAGCAATTAATTATTTCCACATGAACAAACAAAATGTTAGCCAAGGTCTTAACAAATATAAATGAAAAAACCAAAGATAATGATTAGTTACTCCCGTCAATACAGAAAAGTATTTAGAGATTACTAAAGACCGTTTTATGTGATTAAGGTTAATGACAGATCACAGAACAGTTCCTGCTAAAACTTGCAGTTTTTGTGTTGTAGGCCTACATCTTGAGATTTTTAAAAAAATTACACTTGTTTGTTTATTTAGGCAAAAAACCAATAATTACTGATTTATTTAGCAGACGCGTTTCACGCTAGGTCAGCGCATTTTTCAATGCTGTGAATTACTGACAAGACTGTTGCTTAGGTGTATTGTGTTGGTGTAAGTCTGTGGTGTATTTTTATTCTGTGGTGTGTTATTGTTCATAGAATAGTTATTAATTATGTGCTCAAATATAGTGTTTGATTGGGAGTGTGTTTTGTCGCTTAGAATGTGTTGTGAATTGTATTTATGTTGTTTATATATCTCTTAGTTTTCTACTGTGTTAAGTTTTTTTGCTTTTATTGATGTAATGTAGGATTTTTAAATTCGTGTCTATGCCAGTCTGTGAGTGTATTGTGGTTCGTATGAATATGGCGAAATTTGGTGTGGGTTGTGTCTTTTTTACCTGTTTTACGTGTTCTTCATGTCTTGTGGTAAATATTCTCCCTGTTTGTCCTATATATTAGCTGGGACTATTGTTGCATGTAATCTTGTGTACGCTTGCCCTATCGTGTATACCCTGGTGTGTTTTTGAACTGTGTGTTTTTTAATTGTGTTGGATGTTGTGAATGCTACTTTGTATTTAACTTGCGGAACGTGGAAGCTATTGTTTGTGATGTGTTGTCGTGATATGCAAGTGTTATATATTTTTGTGTTTGTGTGTTATTGTTTTTTGTTGTGTTATGTGTATGTTGTCTATGAATGTGGGTTTATATCCGTTTTTTGGGCTATGTGTTTTATTGTGTATCCAATGGAAGGAAGGAGCAAATCAACTATTGTAAGGAATAAATATCTCAAGGACAAGGTGGGTGGATTGAGGTGGAGATTAAATTGGCAGACAGATACTGAAAATCTATAGACCCTACACTACTCAGGGATTGATTGGATATTTGTATTTAAATTATGGCTTATCACTGTTTTAAAAATAATGTTTGTGGTCTTATAAAATTCATAATAATCTAACATTATTCTGTAAAATTTCTGTTTTGAGTTTTATCAGTCAATTCGACTCTGTTACCTCAGAAGATATTTAAGGATTATGAATACAGATATGATTAAGGACATAAAATTCCATGAAGCAGGTAAAGCTTATCCCCATGTATACAGCTAAAGTAGACCTACCACTGGGAGGTACCTGCTCATCAAGCTTTAGGAAAAAAGATAGAGTAGAAGTAATGAAGCTATAAAGTTAAATATAATCGGGGAAGAAAATGATAGTTCACATTTACAGTGTCACCTAAAATAGGATCATGCTAATGTATGGGCAAATATACACAACCCTATCTATGTATGTGGGATGTGTTTGTTGGAACCTGCACTGCTAGAAATTCAACTATTAAAAAGACACACTACAGACCTTAACCTAAAACAATATCCTAGTTGAAGGAATTCATAGTTATGACCAAAGAGGAACTCACAATGAGATAAGAAAGTACTATGCAATAATAGGCTTAATCAGAGAAAATTTTAGTAATCAATAAATATACAGTAATTTTAACTAAACTTAATATTTCTCTTTCAACTAATAGTCTGCTATCCTACTTATATCATTGATGGCTACCCAATAACTGACCATTACTTCAAAAACATATATACAAGAAGGTTAGCAATCATATCTCATACAAATTAAAAATGTAGGAAGGTTAAAGATAGCATTCCCTTGGTAACTATACTACTTTGATTTAAAATAGATTAGGAATGGGTTTGTGGTAGGTTAGGGATGCGGTGTTATCAGATTGTAATTTCTCCAATTCCGCGCCGTGCATTGTACAAAACTTAATAAAAAATGTTTACTTAAATCAAGGTTTAAAGCACTTAGAGTGGGAATTAAATTTTGAAACTTAGCAGGTATAAGCAGCATGATTCCCTCATTCAGAATATTAAACCATAATGGTAATATTTTCATTTGTTGATTCCATCTTCGCGTGAGCTACTAGTAATCACTTACACTTTTTAAAAAATGTTTAAACTTGCCTATAGTAGCACTTACTTTGCTTGTTGAGGACGGCCGTTTCGGGAGATGTGTCCCTTTGTCAACTCAGACCGTAACTGATCTCAAGGTTTACGTAGGTTAGGGTGGGGATGGGATATTTTGGTGGTGTGGGTGTATTTTGTGTGTATTAGGAGTTATGATGTCAAAAAGTGCGTTTGAGTTGTAATGTAATTGTGTATTGAGTATGTATGTAGGGTGTAATTTGAAGTGCCTATATATTTCATATTGTTCGGTTGTGTAGCGTTGGTTATTTCTGTGTTGTTTATGAAGAATTTGTAGGTTAGATGTTATGTCTGTGTAGTCGTGTTTTGTGGAGTTGAGATGATCGGCGAAGTTTGATTGGTAGTTATTATTTTTAGTGCTTTTAAATGTTCTTGGTAACGTGTGTAGAATGACCTCCCTGTCTGGCCTATGTAAAAACTGGGGCATGAACTGCAAGTTAGTTTGTAAACTCCAGTGGTGTTGTAAATGTCGTTGATTTTGCTGTTGGGTTTAAATTGTTTATTGAGAGCGTTGTGTGTGGAGTAAGCTATTTTGTAGTTGTATTTTCGTAATGTGTTGGTTAGATTGTGGGTTTTGGATGATCTGTAAGGTATTGATAAGTATTTTATGGGATTGTCATCTTGTGTGTTTGTATTTGGGTTATTATGTTTATTTTTTAGGCGGTTGTATAATTTGTCTATCATTGTTGGGTTGTATCCGTTTGTTTGTGCTATATATTTTATGGTGTTTAACTCCTGGTAGTGTTCATCTTTGTCTAGTGGTGTTTTAAGTGTAGGTAATATTTTGTTTGAAAGAATGTTAAAAAATTAGATATAATAAGAGTTGTACTTTAACAAACAAAAACAGTTAGTAAGCGACAATTTTTCGTATTTGTTGGTTAAAAACTTTTTGTAAGCGTAAAAGTTTGAGATAATTAGTTATATTTTACTATTCTTTTTATTTCATATTGGTAGGACCTTTGGTTTGCTGCTAGTAAAGTGGTAAAGTGAAAAGTTTTTAAACACTGTGCGTCACATTTTCGCCGAGTACTGCATGCCTATACTCGTGCGTAGATTGCAGCTTTTGTTCCTGTATGCATATATTTTTAAGTAATTCTTCATAAAAATAATTTTAACTTATGTAAAAAATTACATTTTTACATACAAATTAAAATGTATTTAACTAGATAAATTGAAAATTCTCTATTATTATTAAAAATAGAACATTTTATCTTTTGTATTAATGTGAGAGAGTTTGTGTCAGCTACCAGGTACCATTTGTTTGTAGTAACTTACCATGTTCTATAATTTTGTGATAGGAATATCACATGAAAAAAAATAATTACTGAGTCAATAAAGAATAATAGTATTTGCTTTTTTCATGATGCAATGTTATCCACATCAATGAGCATATAGCCTATGTACAATGAGAAGTAATACAACTTACTAAGTACACTGTTATTTCTTATTGTCCTAAAAATATTTGAAAAAAAATATTAAAATCAATTGTCATCAACTATAGGTTTAAAAAATGTGTTTGACCTTGATTGGAAGAATAAAAACGTATTTCATTTAACGATTGAAAATTTGTAAAAGATATATATATATATATCTCGCTCTTCTACTGTTGTTGGGTTCACCTCGTCAATGCTGGATGAGATTCTAGCGAAACGTCGGAACTGCGAATTTATGGACTGCAGAATGAACGGATGTACTCCAGATAGTAACAATTCATCATATATATATATATATATATATATATATATACATAAATATAAAATACGTTTTCTTGTTTAACCACTAAATGATGTTGGTACCAACAATATTATGATGATTGTTGGTATCATCATCAAATGATGTTGGTGCTGTTTACCAACGAAAAGCTTTGAATATAAATTAATAAATATTCTTGTATTTGAATAACCTGTTATTTTAAATATATATATATATATATATATATATATATATATATATATATATATAAGGAGAGTATGAGGTAATAGAACGAATTTAAAAACATTCTGAGTTTTGAAAAAAAACTGTTGACGGGAAGCAAAGCTGAAACTGCAGAACGATGCAAGCTACACCACTAGTAACTCACTGTACCACAGCTACATTAAGACTGAGCGAGGAACGGGGGTTTAACGACGACTTGGCTACAAAGCTCACCCATGCAGCAAAATGTGAGCCTCCTATTCGCTCAGAAGCCCGTAATCCCCATTCTCTCCGGTTGATTTCGCCTACGTATAATCCTATTCTGTTTTAAATCCAACCATAAGAAGATTGTATATCTGATAATCAGGGCCTGGATCTATAAAGATATGTGATAAAACCACTTAAAATTACTCTGGAAATTAAAAGCGTGTGCAGTGAAAGCTAAACAATATGTGCTTATCAAAGGAATTATTTTGTTTCAACTCATTAACATACATGTTTCATTAACTTGGAAAATAAAGAAGCACATTATGTTTCCAATAGTTTGTTAATGTTTTCATAGGTCAAAGGATTATCATTTCAACCTTTATTAGTATATAACCAGATAATGTTTCTTCTACTACAACAGACATATTTTGTCAGTAATTATAAACTGGTTTATTAATAATAATTATAAACTGGCTGCTCTAAATTTTTCTGGCCAATATGTGATAACACTCAGGTTATCATTAACTGATTGAAACTTTTTCAGTCCTTGGTTTGGGCCCAAACTGCGCCGAGATGAATTGGAACTCTTTCTTCTGTGTCACCAAGGACAGCACTTTCTAAAATTGTTTTGGTACCACAATTTTATAGTCACTTTATAATATGCCTATTTAAAAGTGATGAATAGTAAGTATGGATTATACATATATATCATTGTAAACAGAAATTAAGTCTAATATGCATTTTACATCACAATCACAAACATTATGATCCTCGATAATATTTGAAACTACATTGAAATACAAATTGTTTTGATCAAAATTCTCTAGGTAAAAAAAAAATTCTCTGATATAACACTATACAGAAGCAACACCCGACAATACGAAAAACGCCTTACCTACACTAATAAAATACACCCAAAACTCCATTTCACGTCAGAGATTGAAACCAACCGATCCCTAAACTTCCTCAACCTAACCATAACAAAAAGCCACACATAAAAACACAGCTTCAACATTTACAGGAAACCCACAACAACAGACACTCTTATCCACAACACCTCAAACCACCCTGTCCAACACAAACACGCTGCCTTCAGATCCATGCCCCATAGACTTAAAGAAGTTTCAATGACCACAGAAAACATAAACAAAGAATTAGACACCATTAAATATTTAGCATACACAAATGGATACACCACAAATTTAGACAAACTATGATACAAAATACAAAAAACACTAAAATTAACACTACAGAAGGGGAAAACAAATACATCACATTACCATACATGGCGACTTGCTCCAATAACGCCGGATTATATCCAAACATATGCTTTCAGAAGTTTCACACTCTTAAAGACTACAAACAATACATTTAAGTGATTTTCAAGTAGTCAAATAAAGCAGTATGTGTAAATAAACTCAGGCTAAACAATTAAATCAATTTTGAATAGGCTATGACATTTTCAATAATTTACATTTAGGCCTAATATATTTTTTGTGCTACTGTATAATCATATTTCAAAATATGGTGTTTAGGGCAAATTTGTTTTCCTTTTAAAATAATTATGGTAACTGAAGTTAGATTCTATATCACATTCAAACCTAGTTGCAGCTGACTTTTATAGAAAGTAAGAAAAAAAGAAATTCTTTTAAAGAAAGAAATGCCATCCTTGGCATTTCAACGCTTGAGCCAAATTTTACATTTTTTTGAATAAATGTTACAAATAGATTTTTGTAATACTACTTACACATATATTGGTATTCAGTATTACTTTGGGCTTCAAATGACTATAATTCATGACGAGAAAAATATTAGTTCAACAAAGCTAATTTTTTTTTAAAATAAAAAACATTTAATTATGCCTACTGAACAAAAATTTTAAGTTTTCAACACATAAACCTATGTTACTGTTCTTATTTTATTCTGAACATAGTGGTATAAAATAATATATTTTTATTTGAAGTTTTAATTTTTTTGTGAATAATTAAACATACAAATCCAAAGCAGTTGGTAACTTATTGGAACTGTTTAGTCAAGACCAAAAGGTTAACCCATTCAGGAATAAATTATTTACGTTTTAAGCAACCCGCTGGTATGAATTAATTATGTCAATTGAGTTGTATTTTACTACAAAAATATTCTCACTTATAAATATTAAGGTGGCATACAGATTTAACAAAAGGGCATGGATGACTGTTGGAATGTTTACAAATTGGTTAAAATATCTTGAAAAATCAGTTACTTTGTTGCTAACTTCACAGTATATCCTCGATAGATCATTTCTGTACAACAAAAAGTAAAATTAATTATTTTTTTGGTAGCACTTGGTATAAAAAGTGTAATTATACAAAAAACCTCAAGATGCACAACACAAAAACTGCAAGTTGTAAAATTAATATTTTTACCAACAAACGTAACTTCAATTATACAACAAATAAATTAGAGTAATAACAAATCTTAAAAATATTAACTGTAGTAAAAAATAATTAGACCGTATCTGTTAATTTCTTGATATCCAGAAATTCTTTTAGAATTATTACTTTTGATTTGCAACATGTGCCTGCCCTGACATGGCCCATGGGAGCAACATATTTTTGAAAGATTTTTACACTAGTACTTCTTTCCTTATTTTTCTCAATTTTTTAAATTATAGTAATTTGTTTTTTTATTCACTTATTTTCTCATGTTAACCAAACTTTACTTTATGTGTACTGACAATTTCTTTGCTAAATATTATTATTTTTTTTGGTATAACATTTATTGTAAAATACGGCATAAACTTCAAAACAATCTGTAAACACGTGGGAAAAACCTTAGACTTTGGACACAAAAAAATTTCCTCATTATTCAATCGCCTATTCATTGTAAAATACCCCACAAACCTCAAAACGATCTGTAAACACGTTGGAAAAACCATAGATTTTAGACACAAATAGAATTTCTTCATTATTCAATCGCCTATTCATTGTAAAATACGCAACAAACTTCCAAACAATCTGTAAAGACATGGGAAAAACCATAGACTTTGGGCACAAAAGAATTTTTTCAATATTCAATCGCCTATTCATTGTAATATACCGCACAAACTTCGAAACAATCTGTAAATACGTAGGAAAAACCATAGTTTTTGGACACAAAAGAATTTCTTCATTATTCATTGTAAATACCCCACAAACTTTGAAACGATTTGTAAGTATGTGGGAAAACCCATTGACTTTGGACACAAAAGACTGGTAACTATGTACTCTGTGTAGTATTAATTGTACATATACTTGCAAATATTTAACCTAGAATACAGCACAATACACAGGAAAAGTAATTGTAAACGCAAGGCATTGCTTATCTGAGAGAAATGGTAGAACGTACAAATACTGGAATGCTCCCGCTGGCCTTTGTGTGATCTCACTTACTGGTATGAGAATGCTAACCAAAGGGTTAAAATATAGACAAATTATGTTAAAAAATAAACAATATTCCTTTTTTTCTAAACGAGGATTAGTACTCAAACAACATAAAGCAATGAAGAGGATTAGATGACACTGGTAAAATTGAAAAATCAGTAGAATTTTTTCCAAACAACTGGAAATGTCAATCATGACATTGCAGTAGAGAAATTCATTATTATTAATGAACGCATGGTAGTTTTCGATATTCTAGATGATTAACAAACACTTTTGTGTTTATCCATCACTGATGAGAATAGTTTGGCTGCTGAAGCATGTATAACATTAATGCCAATTTTTTTTAAACATATGGTGAGGTTGGAGTTATTTTGCATATATGCTGCTTATGTTATTCTCTCAAGCCTAGCTCAAAAGTGAATTTCTAGGTGACGACATACTGGAAAGTGTTTGTAACTCCAACAAACCGGTATACAAAACCTACCGACAACGAAATTCTTCAATAATTCAAAGCAACTAGACTTGAACTACAACTACAGGTGAGATGTCTGACAGTATTTTCAATATTAAAACGACTATGAAACATTTGCTTCATTTAATTCATTATTTAAACAAAGGAAACAACAAACAATTAGTCACTCTTTTAAACCACCAAATAACAACAAATTGTAGTCCCTAAAACATGCAGTCTTTAATGCAAAAGTGTACCAAATGATTAAAGGATTAGAGAAAGAGGGTGACCTAAATGATTATCTGATCAATTAGTTATGAATGTTAGGAAGGCAATAGAAACCCTACCTTATGTGTCTTGTAATTTCAAAAAACATTCAGGACACACATGAATATCTTTCATTATGGTGACAGTTTCAAGACACATAAACAATTTCTTAGACTTGAGAAATGTGTTAAATGTGCGTGTCTGAAACATGAAGATAACACATAAAGAGTATAGCAGACTAAACATTCATTTAAAAGAACCTTAGTTTCTTGGAGCATGAGCCAGAAAAAAATTTAGCAAAGATCAGAAAAACTTTCATCTGTATGCCTGCTAAACACATTTTGTAGGGATGATATAGTTAGGTCCTTGGGAGGCTAAGGGTTGAATGTGTTTTATAAAAATCTAATATCAAGCTATTTGGCTAAAGGTAAAAAGTAAAACTATGTAAACACTTGCTGAGAGGATAAACCCAGTAAAGATAGCACTACGCATGTTAAAAGGATTTGTGAAAATATATATAAATATTCATTAAAGATATTAACTTACTTTATTTAAAAACTCAATATTTTAATCTTGATGTTAAGGTGTGCCTTTTGTATTTCAATAAATAAGTTTATTATATTCAAGATCTCTCAGACAGAAGGTGTTTGATTGATGGTATTATCAACAATATTTTTTTTAATATCTCTTCTATGACTGGTAAAACAACTATGGTTTTCCAAATCCAAAACAACCCTCTATT
The DNA here is from genome assembly GCA_036971475.1 of Prosapia bicincta. NCBI lineage: Eukaryota > Metazoa > Arthropoda > Insecta > Hemiptera > Cercopidae > Prosapia > Prosapia bicincta. The sequence continues at coordinate 248,112,328 of JBAIZL010000005.1, read as the reverse complement.
GATTTTCCTAATCCAAGCATAAACAAGAAAATAATCTTCTTAAAAAATTCTCCGTAAGGTGTGTTTGATAGTAATGCCACAATTCATTTGTATTAATTCTTTGGTCTTTTCTGAACTCGAGATGTACCCTATTAGCAAGAGAAGCCCATACAAACTGGCTTTTTCCCACAATAAATATCATGTTACCAGTTTACTATATATTTGCACTGCTCTTCTCATAACTTTTCTTTTAATCTCTGTAGTTTTTGAGTTAATGTTAAAAATCCTCAGAAGTGACAGTTACTATTAATGACAAGGATGGAGAAGGTATAATATTTTTTGAAAAATAAGTCCATTTTTATTCAACAACTTATCTTACAGGGTTGCCACACCTCCCATTAAGTTGACAGGTCTGTTCTTGTACTTTTTTGATATGTCTTTCTCAATCTGAAACAATAAAAAAAATGTTGAACACCTCCATTTTAGATGTTATTAAGTTTTGCTCATAATGGTGACAAACATTTAAATTATGTTTATTCATTTTAATTAGTGCCCCATTGTCAATTCAGACCTGAGTTATGGTTTGAGTTGATATTAAGATATTTCCCTATATGTCCAGTCTCACTAAACAAAAAATTAATAATAGACAAGTGTCACATAATAATATATGTTAAAGTGAACAAGTGTGAACTAGAAGAAGGATAATACTTACAGGATAAAAGTTAAAGTAACACTGCATTTTTTTAACCCATGATCGGTCTCACCGTTAGAGGAGCCCTAACAAAAATAGTTAGTGTAAAAGAAATTTCTTATTCGTTTTCACTACAGTTTTGATGAGCTAGCTATGTTTCATTGACCTTATCTGACACATTTTTTAGGTGTTAATCCAATGACTAAGCATTCTGCAGCAATGTGAGATGGGGGTAAAGTCTCGCACCACTGTTCAATTAGGGCCGTCCTAAGATGGTGGCCATTTATTTAGCAGTATATTTGGTTTTGGGGTCAATCATACTTGAACACTTCTAGTTTCATACGTTCCAAAAAAAAAACTTTCATAATGTTATCAACATTACATTCGGACGATGAAATCCATCACAAAACAGGAGATTCATTCAAATCATAGGTGGTTTCGTTCCACAACTCATCAAGGGGGGAGTTGATATAATTGATAGAATGAAGAAGGAATGCTGAGTAAAAAGAGTGAGTAACAGATATGGCCAATGACTATATTCAACGGATTATTGAACTCAGGAACAACGTTCAGATCATTTATAAGGAAACACTGGGAGGAAAATTGCTAGAAGAATATTCATCACTGAATTACCAAAGGCAATTGTAAGCCTCATCTTTTGAAAAAAAACTTCCATTGGAAATTTCTCCAAACCACTCAAGCAAAGTGTAAAAAATATAACTGGTTAAGAATATTAGGAATCAAAATCCATGCAAGTTTATTACCAAATTATGAAACGTTTTTATACAAAAATTTGTTTTTAGTATATATTATTTTAAAATTTATTGATAAAATAACTTCATGGAAATTCAAGAGCTATACTTCTAAAAAATCTAATTGTTTGAAATGGAAATTATACAGAATTTTGATTCATTTTAGAAAGTCTTAGAGGAAAGGCCCCATGATGAGCTTACTGTCAAATAATGAATAACGGTTATATGAAACAGAGTGGTCATGAGTGTAACAAATCAATCTGTCAAGAGCATTGTAAATCCATGTCTCAATTTGCAGGATGTATTATGAAGGAAATTAAAATGATGGCTAGTTTACTTATTGTTTCAATTCCCTTCATCTAAACATTTCCTGCAAATATTTTCTTACTGCTAAATTGTAATATTTATAATTTACATATTTCTTAACAATTTTGTACCTAATAATTTAGTTTTAAATGAAAATTTTTGCTATAATTAATTGTAAATGTTAAGGGTTCCATATACGTGCGACTATTTATGTTACAAACCAGGGCGCAACCAATCTTCAGGTTAATGTCTTCTTCCACAACAGTTTGAAATTTAAATGAGAAATTAAAAGAAAAGTTGGGCTTTAGGGATATACTAGAAATAGCGTTTTATTTAAAGAAAAGTATTTATATCTTCTAGGCTAGAAGTAACTAATACCAAGTAAGGTTGTAATAAGTCACAAAAGTACATTTCATGAAATTTTGGAGTGTATCTTAAGAGTTGGGTCAAATGTTTCTGAGAAAATGGTGAACAACATTCAAGTTTTAACTATTTGAAAAATCTATTTTCACAAAATTGTAGTATAAAGCTAACAATTAAATACTAACTTTAAATGTAGGACATAATTATAAATGGGAAAACAGTAAAACAGAAAAAAGTAAAGTTTTTGTCTTGCTTAGGTCGCTGTTTACAGTCTTGTGGCAGCAATACTTTAAAAAAAAGAGCCTCACTATATGAAAGGGAAGATTAAATTGAACAAAATTCAGCAAAGCAGGAATTTCTAAAATAGTATTAGTGGAAATACCAGGAAATAAGAGTTTTGTGTTGACAAAAGTGGCTTGAGTAAACTGTTGTGCAATTGCTGCTTTCCAGGCCTGGCATGGATGATGGGTACTAGTAAACTTATTAAGACAATTCAGTAGCAACCGGTAAAAAGTTTCACTATTATAAAGAAGGAGGTGATAGCAGAACATAGATTTGCTATGAATGTATACGACACCTAAATATACTAATGTTTTCTCTACCGGTATCTATTAAAATCAATTGTATAAAAATAATCTACATAAAATAATTTGATACAAAAAATTTCATTTCAGTATTTTTTAAAAATCTTTCAAAACTGACCTGAGCTTGGAGTTCTTTTGTTTTATCAATAATCAATTTCACTTTACTCTGTAGAGATTGAGCTTCTTCCACAGCTTCCTGTCCTTTCTGTCTGACAGCTGCCTGACTTGCCACCAACTTCTCAATGAGGGATTGTTTGTGTTCAACAGTACTGCTTAAATGGTCTAAAAATCTATAAAATAATAACATAAGATAAATATAATATAATCACTATAAAACAAACAAAAACATTAAACCAAAAAGAAACATATTATTAATTCTATAAAACCTTGTGACTTAAACAGTAAATTAGACCCTAGACCTCAATGGTAGAAGGCGTACTGAGAAAATAAGTGTACTGAGGCTCTCACAGCTCGAGGGATTTGTTTTTTGACATGTTGACTTCTCCAAATTGACAACAATTGGTTTGATGTTAGTACATTAAGAACTATCGATGCTACGAGTTCATGAAAAATGTCAATCTAATCTCCTGCCAAGTACAGAATATTGCTGCATCATCCATTATCTTGTTTGGAAAGGAAACCCCCTATTGAGATAATGGGGTGAAAACTGCATATGGTGATAAAGCTATAAATCGTACGAATGTTTACAGTGGTGTCACCAGTTTAAAAATGATCGTATTTCTGTGCATGATAATCAGAAGAGGGGATGACCTTCAATTGTGGAAAAAATAAAATATGCACTCTGTGAAGATCGCAGATTGACTGTGGATGAACTTTTTGCGAAGTTTCCGCAAATCACCATATCTTTACTCACACAAAACCATAACAGAAACCCTCAGATATCGGAAACTGTTTGGGAGATGGGTCCCAAGACAGCTGACAGACTGACACAAATTGAATCAAGTGAAGGCTGCGCAAGAGTTTTTGAGGTGTTGACCTCTTCATCGAGATGAATTTTTCTGCTCTATCGTTACTGGAGATAAAACTTAAGTTCAGTAATACATGCCCCAAACCGAGGTTTCCCTTCAAAACGAGATAACGGATGATGCCCTGTATTTCACACTTGGTGGGAGATTGGATTACTTTTTTTTCACGAAATGCAAAAAAAAACGCGTTGACAGTTCTCAACATACTGAGTTGTGGAGAGGAAGTTAGGCTGCTCAGAGGGGAAGTGTAGCCAACATTTTGAAAATAAAATTCCTCTGGCCGCAAGAGAATCAATAACTTACTTTCCGAATACCCCTCACATGAGACCACCAAACCTAACTTTTCTAGGCCATTTGATTAAAATTTTAAAAGCTAGTTTTATTTTTAAAATTAAAAAAAAGTTTTACTACAATCCTTTCAAAATTCAACAAGAATTAATTTCTTGTTTAAAACAAACAATGACAAAACTTGGATTTTAAATACTTATAATTAGACTAATGATATACATGTTTTAATGACACTGGTAACCCCTAATTGAGATTTTTGTTTTTTTGTAATTTATTTTTGTAAAACATTTTTGTTTTCTGTTACACCATTACAAATCCAAATTATGTTGGAGATATTGTTTCTCTTAATGAACTCATTTCTAGAATTACATTCTAGAGATTAAATTTAGCATTCAAGTTAACTTCAGGGTAAGTGGTACCTACAAAGTGAGATTTATAGAACTTTTATTTAAATCTTTGCTTCTAAATCTTTTGGAACAAAGTAAACATTTACTCACCAGAGTCATTGGCTCACCAGAGTAAATCCATATATGTATTTCTACACTATCAAAAGGGTTAATCACCAATTGTTATTCTAAAAATGCTATTTTGAATCTTCTTTAGCTGCTTTTTAGTATTGTTTGAATAATATTATTAGGTTTCTTGTTCGAACGTTACCGCATTACATTTAGCAGTTTTACTAAAGAGTAGCGTCCTATTTTGTTGCAATTGTGAGAAAAAAATTCAGACAATGATCCAAATTTTCAAAGAAAAAGTAGTAGCAGTAATACATTTACTATGAACTTAAATTATTAGGTACAAAAATAACAGTACATTCAATTATGAATTTCCCAATATCAAGAACAAAAACTAGAAAAAACTTAAATTCCATTGAAATTAACAGTATTTGTATTAAAACTATTCGTTGGTTAGATGGGTTAAGGTTAAGAATATTCAACTAAAATTATACGAATAATCTTGCAACATTTGTTTTAGGACTTTAACACATTGACTGCCAACCAGTTTTCCGATCACCTTCAAATACAATTTTTTTGTACCTTTGCTTAAATAATGACCAACCACAATATTAAATTATTTTTTAGTGTGTTTATTCATTTAAACTGGTTTAATTTATAATGTCATCAGACACTGGTGACCGTCATGGCCCGATGCAAATATTTATACTATGAAGCGTCGAGTCGGTCAGGCTTACTGACACAGCATTGAGCGTGTTTTCAGGCTTACTACACATTCAACGTTCAAGGACAATCTTCTGAATGAATGTAAAATGTTAACATTTTTATTGTATTTTTTCAATATAAATACAAGTATAAATAAATAGTATATCGTATTTTTACAATATTATAGATATTTTTAAACAATGTACATATAGCTACTAGATTTTTCTCATGTATTTTTTAAATTTTCAGCAAAATTGTATTTTAGCTTGAAAATATTTTTCATCAAATAATTAGATTGTATATATTATCAAAAATTAATACATTAATGCATTAATCTTACATTTATGTTTGTATTGTTTCAATACAAGTATGTTTTAGATTGAGCTGTTGTTACGGATTTTATATGATCTAATGAAATGGAGGAAGGCGTTTTAAATTTAAGTTTTTACTTAATACAATTTGAAATTGAAGTTGTAAGACGAAAACGTTTTTTCCAAGTGTAAGTTAATAATTTAACCACTTATATTAATAGAATATCTGGTCACAAGTAATTTCAAAGTGTAATAAGTGATTAACCCCAGAATGAACAACAACAAATTTTTTTCAATTTCTAATTTTCAAATTTTTAGTTTTTTTAGGATTAAATCAAAGGTAACACTATTCAAAACATAATGTAGTTCTACAAAAAAGTATAAATACCCACAGATGCTGTATCGGACACCTCATTTGGTTAAATACACCGTGAATGTGCCCGACAGACTTGTGTGATGATCTAAAGTTAGGTCTACACTGTCGGTCATGGGTGACGGCCGCTGCCCAATGGAAAAATACAGTGTCGGTCAGCGGTAACTCCACAACAGTCAACGTGATAAGAAGATTCACTAGTGTTTTTCTACGTACATACTATCAAAAGAGTTTAACAGCTATCATTATTCTTAAGGATTCTATTTTCAGTCTTCCTTGGCAGCTTTTTACCGTTATTGTTGGAATACTATTATTAACCTTCTTGGCAGAAAGTTAGCACATTATTTTTAGCGGTCTACTCTAAAGTGGCTTGCTACTTTCTTGCCATTGAGTGTGAAAGTTCAGACAATGACCCATATTCTCAATCAAGTGATGGTACTACTAATACATTTAATACAAATTTAAATTATTAACTATTGAAATAATAGTACAAAATAATTATGAATCTTCGGATATCAAGAACAAAATTGAGACAAAACTTGAATTATAATAAAATTCACACAGTTTTTATGATAGTTATTCAATGGTTAAATGGGTAAAGATAAAGAATGTTCATGTAAAATTGTATGCATAAATTTTTTAAATTTGTTTTAGGACTTTAAGAAGATTCACAAATTTTCTTAAAAACAAAACTATAGATAACAAGAACTGAAATAATAATAATGTGAAGAGTTCATTTCATTTTTGTTTGGTTATTTTACCTGAGGGAATGTTTTACATTATGCAAGTGCTGTGTTGAAGGATCAGTCATCAAAGTCTTAGCTACTTGAACACTGTCCAACATAGCTGCGATGGTCTGTGTTGATTCTGTCAAATGGCTTAATGTCAACAAGTCACTATCTCCCTGCATTTCTAACAAACGTACTTTTAGGAACGATTCTAGCTGTAATATTTCATAAAGAATTAGAAATTAATTACTCAACAAAGCAAAACAAAAATACAATTTAGCTTTATAAAATACCTCCAAGAGTTGATTAATAAACTCTTCCCTAGTGTCTGGGTTGTCCAGCAACGAGTATGCTTGTTTTCCTTTGGCGACACCTTCAGCCATACTCTCTTCAATCCCACCCACTTCTACTTCAATACCACTTTCTTCCAAAGTAATCCCATAGTCAATATCCTGAAACAAATGAAAAATATATAATTTATTGCTTAGAAGCATATGCAATTACTAATAAAGTCTTAGTTATAATAGTTTAGTGGAATATAACTAATATTAATCTAAATTTTGTAGCTCAATGTTCAATCTTTGTATCCAATCAACCAAAGTTGTGAGTAGGGTGTTTTAAAAAATTTCATAAACTCATATGTTTAGAAAAACTGTGCACACGCTTTTGACTAAATGTAATTTCCTAAACAGAAATGAAAATTAAAATGTTCTCTAAATCTAACATCATTTTAATAGCTTTGTCATATTCACTTAGTATGTATTTTGTAATTTATTTTTAAAAAGGTTATAATAAATTAAGATAGATTGTAAACTTTTTCATTAGTTCTTAAGTTTACACTTCTGTGGTAAAGACACTGTAAACAATTTTAAACCAATTTAGTATCCTCAAAAATTATATAAGAAAAAAAAGACTATACCAATAGCAAAATTTGAGTGCCCCTGAATGCCAGGTAGGCTCACACACACACGCACACATAGACAGTCTTCGCTCACACAAAGGCAGAAGATTATGACGGGCCATATTCCTTCCGGCACTCTGTTAATTAGTCATCTAGTGGTGCTTCCTTCACCAAACACTAATTTGATAACACTCAGAAAGTTTAGCATAAATTAATTCTGCACATCATTATAAGAAAATTGATACCAAACAATGTATAGTATATAATTTAAATAGATGAAACCTCTTTACCACAAATAACTTTTTCCTTTATTAAAAACCTTATGCACATTTCAATTGAGATAGATGTTGGGGTTTTTCACCAAAAATCAAAATGATGTCACATTGTTTGATTGCAAATTAACTGACTTTTGATTGAATTCCAGGAAAAAATTGAGAGTTTTTCAACATATGTTACAGAATTCAGAGAATATGTAGAGGCAAAGGAAAAATGAAGCATACAATGTAACAACCAAACAACTTTGCCATTCTGAAAAATTCTCATGACAATTTTTTTAGAACTGGTGAAGAGTTGTTATACTGCATTCTCATCTGATAAATAATCTTCTGCCACTACTATAAGCTCCTGAACTCAGGAAAAGCTGACTGCAGAAACAAAAGACAAAGTATCCCAGTCAGACTTTAGAGGATATATGAACTGGAAGAAATGCATTGAAAAACGATTTAACACAGTTCCAGTTTTTTACAAGTAACAAACAGAGAAATCAATTTTTTAAATCTATGAAAAAAGAACAACTACTCCTAAGTGGAAGTTTAAAATAGATCGAGAATTGCTTGTGTAATTCACTGAAGACTCAACTTAGTTTAATTAAAGAGATCTACGATCTCACAAAAACACTATAAAAAATAGATAAAGCATAAAGGAGATTATGTTAAAACAATTTAACATTTTGTTTATGTTTTATATTTATTAAATCTATAAAAAACAGCTTGAATTCAACCCACCCAAGTAGTTCATTTGTGATTGCAAAATAAAAACTAATTGATAGTTAATACTCAAATTCGCATATATTTTGATTTTCTTAGTTTGCTAGAGTCTTTTTCACAAGTGTTTTTATCTCATGCAGTATAAGGTTAAATATAAAAAAGCATTAAAAAATCTGTAAGGTACGAAAGGTAATAACACTGTAATAAATATCAGACATATATTATAATTAGAGATGCGTCGATTAGAAAATTTTACCGATTCTGACACCAATACGAAAAAATATATTCCCGATTCTTGATTCCGAATACCACAATTACCAACTGAAAAAAAGGTTGTTTAATGATAGTTTAAAAGAGATAACTTTTACTAGAAGTTGTTATAGTGCTGCCATTACAACCACGCTGATGTACTAATGTGACATTATGTTGAAGCAACGACAGATATTTTACTGCCAAATGGGTAAACACGACATTATGTTAGAGCGGCGATGGATATTTTACCGATCTATGTGTAAATCCGACATAATGTTAGCGCAGCAACTGATATTTTAACCCCTGATATGTGAATGCGGCATTATGTTAGAGCGGTGATGGATATTTAATGAGTAAACATGTGTAACCCCCAATGTGTAAACGCAACATTATGTATTTACCCTAGAATGTATAAACGCTGGCCGTGCTAGAAACGACTTTGTAATTGACTTTTGCGATCGATTCCCGATTCCGATTCAAGTGTCCAGAATCAATGGAATCAACTTTTGGAATCGAGAATCAGCTCATAACTAATTATAAATAAATAAATGTACAATATATAACCTTCCCTAATATTATATGTAGAATAGTATCAAACAAATAGTATCTTACATAGTTTATTGTCTCTTCACTTATGCCCCAGTCAATTTCTTCAGTTTTAGATTCCACTTCCTATAAACATACACAAATGCAACTATTAAGAAATAAATTTAAAATATGCAAATTTATATAGGTACTGTTATAAAATTGATGTAAAAATAAATGTTAGTTATTTTACTAATTATAAGGTTACATAGTTTACAACAATAACTCCCAGAATCTGGTAATGCCTTAACGAAAAAACTATAATATTTTATTACATATTGAGCACAGTAAATTACTGTATGCCCCAGTTTTTACATAGGCCAGACATGGAGGTCATTCTACACACGTTACCAAGAACATATAAAAGCACTAAAAAACAATAACTACCAATCAAACTTCGCCGATCATCTCAACTCCACAAAACATGACTACATAGACATAATATCTAACCTACAAATTCTTCATAAACAACACAGAAATAACCAACGCTACACAACCGAACAATACGGAATATATAGGCACTTCAAACTACACCCTACACACATACTCAATACACAATTACATTACAACTCACACGCACTTTTTGACATCATAACTCCTAATACACACAAAATACACCCACACCACCAAAATATCCCACCCCCACCCTAACCTACGTAAACCTTGAGATCAGTTACGGTCTGAGTTGACAAAGGGGCATATCTCCCGAAACGGCCGTCCTCAACAAGCAAAGTAAGTGCTACTATAAGCAAGTTTAAAACATTTTTAAAAGTGTAAGTAAATTACTCTTTTTTTTAATGAGAAAAGTGATTAAAACCCATTTATGCAGGCAAAAACTACCTGAGCAATTTTATGTTTTTCATACATGGATTTTAACAACACATCTAAGAAGTTACGATGATTAAGTGAAGATTCTTAGCATAACCCTTAAAGAAACTGCATGAATACCGCAAAACTGTACACAGTCTATTACCATACCAAGAATGTGTCTTTTTTTATCTAATGTAAATGTTCATTAATTTGGACTGAAATTATAACAGCAGAGTCAATTTGCATAGCAATACTTATGGTGCCTAAGGTTTTATATTTTATTGCATTTTAACAATTAGAGATAAACTTACGTTTTTAAAATTTGAGTATACAAATAATCAAGTTTCCCTCCATCCACCCTTCACACATTCCCTCTCACTATCGAACAGTAAACTATAAAACCAAAAAAGGCTTCCCTTTTCCATACTAACTGTTGGCCAAAACCTTTTTGTGAATCAATCACACTTTTCACAAAACTAAAAGTAATTTGTGAATCACTTCACACAATTACTACATTTTTTTCTTGCCTTCCATTTGGAAGAAAGAAAATTTTTTGATCAATATAGCCCTAAATTTTTAACTAGTTTTTTACAATTTTAATTTAATTTTTTTTACAAATTTTAATTTATAAGAGAGAGTTTTTATAAAACTATCCACTGTATTCATGGTATTTACATTATATCAAACATATATATTACTAAAGTTATTATTGTTGTAAACAATTATTCCACTACTAAGTATTCCACTACTAAGTATTCCACCAATCACTGAATTCAAGTGATTTGACAATGGTCAAGGGACCGAAAGGTGCCTCAATACATAAGGTAAAATCATTGCACTTAGTGGTGGAATATTTGTTTACAACAATACTAACTTTATAAAGTCAGTGCAATGGGAAAATAATGGACAACATGAAATATCACGTTGTGATATCATATATTACATTATATATATATATATATATATAAATATAAAATACGTTTTCTTGTTTAATAATTTAAAACAACACAGGTTATTCAAATACAAGAATATTTATTATTTTATATCCAAAGCTTTTCGTTGGCAAACAGTACCAACATCATCAGGAATGAAAATTACAATAAATGAAAATTATTGTAATTTTCATTCCTGATGATGTTGGTACTGTTTGCCAACGAAAAGCTTTGGATATAAAATAATAAATATTCTTGTATTTGAATAACCTGTGTTGTTTTAAAATATATATATATATATATATATATATATATATATATATATATATATATATATATATATACAGTAAACTCCCGATTATCCGTGGAATAGGGTGGCCCAGCAACGCCGGATAACGAATTCCCCAGATAATCCGCTATGAACAAAGAATACGCAAAACGATCGATAATCGATTATTATACCATAAGTTACACAAATAATGACCCCGGTTAATGCAATTCACAAATAATCTTCAGAGAACAAAATAAATACAGAAAAAAAATTTAAAATGTCGATGTATTTGACGGATTATAACATGTACATTTATATGTCTAACTATTTACAATACGTACATAAGTATATGTCAAAAGAAGTAAATACTTTCACTTTTTAACAAAAAAAAATCTGTCACTTTAGTCTTTTTTTGTGAGCATTGATTTAGCTTTAATGTGCGATCTAAGTTTCTTAAGAACCATTTTGTCGCACAGTGTCTACTTGTTTCACGTGTGTCACAATGCCATAAAGATCGATAATGTATATGACGGACATGGATAATGCATATGTCACGTCCTAGACTATTTATAGCTGAGATTAGTTGACATTTGTTTACAATCTTATGATACACATTAAGTTTTCGGGCATCCAAGAATTTTGTCATTGTCTCATATGCAGTAAACAGTTCGCCCCTTTTATTTCGCTGGCCCGCATCGGGATGCTTCCCTTTCAATGTAAAAATTAGTATGTACATATTTACAAATCTATTCCCTTCATCTTAACTTCTAATAAGCCTTATATGTATTTACGTCCTAATTCACCTTTTGGAAATTTAAACACATGAATCTGATTGGAATAAAAATTGGATATTTGTAAAACAATGGCAGACCCCGGATAATCCGCAAACCGGTTAATCCGCCCACGGATAATCGGAAGTTTACTGTATATTATATATTAATATCATATATTAATATATGTTTTTTAAGTTAGTTCTGGTAGAGCTTAAAGCTTATTGAGGAATTTTTGGACTAGATAGGAAACTGACAGACTTACCCAGTGGCAATAGTCCAAAACAGCAATATCTTGGAAATAAATAAATAGACACACATAAAAACAAATCACACTATTGAAATATTTCGATCATACAATTATCTTTATCAATCAAAAAAAAAGAAGACTGAAGTGAACCTAGATGTGTGTAAAAGATTCAATGTACAAATGTCACAAATGCACAGTTTTATAGTTTATCGTGTGGTAGTATATGTTATTTGTATAAATATTGACTAATGTAAACCAGATATTAATAGTCTCTCAGAAGGAAGGTGAATGGAGTTGTTAAAATTTGTAGAAGTTAGGGGGAAGGTAAAAGGAGTTATTTGATGTTGAGGATAGGAGGTTCTCTAGATTTGATGTACTACTGGTATTCCCCTATTTATTACTTTTAAATATAACCATAATAATGTTTATTATTATATTATTGAATAATATTTCATCACACAATTCATTAAAGTAAAGTACTTCACAACACAATACATTGAGAGTTTACTAACAATGGTTACATATTGAGTTTTACTCAGATATTCACATTGAGAGTTTAGTCATATCAAAGTTAAAAAGTGGATACAGGGACAAATACAAATAGGCCAATCATGATTTACATTATGACATACAATTAGGCAAGGAGTGAATGACTTCTACAACTAAGACAATGCTAAAAATATGTAAGAAATGGGCAAGATATAGTAAGCTATGTGACAGCTATGATTTTGAAATTAGCAAAACTGTGGATAGGAAAATGTGGTAAGATGGATAGAGGACAAAGAATATTAGTTAGAAAGTGGTATTCCTCTTTCGAAAAGAATAGAAAAAAGATGGGCTAAAAGATCTTTAGTTCAACTTGAGAAAAAGAGAAAAAACAGCCTTATAAAGGTTGAAACAGTATTTTTAGAGTATTTCTGAAGGTTAGTAAGATATTGAAGAATATTTTAAACTAAAAATGCATTTTTAACACGGATAGATTTCAATAAATTACATTAAAAATTAAAATGTTTGTTTCAAAGGGTTCTGAACATAAACAATGTTAACAAAATAATTTATAATGGTGAAGGCTTAAAATAATGAAAATAATGGTTAGGTTGTAATGTTCAAGCTTGAAAAATTTTAATTTTAAAACATTATATGTTTCAATGTAGGATATGGTTTCGTATTGTCCTAGAAATTGTGTACATCTTAAAATAAATAAACTATAGAGCTAGTTTTGAGAACATGATATAGGCTTCAAGATTTTGAATTTAAAACATAAAATGTTTATTAAATAAAAGGAAAGCAATGCTTCTTGACTCTCTTTAATGTATCAAAGAAATCAGGGAAGTTTCCAGGGGCATGGAAAACCTCTAACTTTGGGTCTATTCTTATAGCCAACAAATTACCTACAGAACGTAAGACCTACAGACTGTTTATCACCATCAGCAAACTTTTGCAAGCAGGTGAACAAATTGTTCACTCCAGAATCGAACAATTTCCTACAAAACAAAGTCATACATTTTCACAAGTTAGCCTATAAAAAATAATTATCCAATTAGAATCAATTGTTCTATCTCTGTCAATGTGCCACTGATAGTTTTCAAGAGCTACCATTTAAAAAAAAACATTTTTCTTGATATGTCTTGTGTTTATCAGAGTGTGGAAACAGGAAATAATAACTTACAAATTATTATGGTGTTAAAGGAAATGAATCATCTGGAAAAACAACTTCCTGAAAAGTCAGAATGCTGTACAGTGAAGGTTTATCTAAAAACAAAATCTTTGCTGGTGTTCCATAAATGTTTGGTTTTGAGCCCTCTATATTTTTTTCTATTATATGTAAAAGAAATACACCTTACTGAAGATTCTAATGTGACCAGCTATGTGATATTATATTACCAGTGGCGGTTTGTCCAAAAGGGCTCTGGGGCGCAGCACTCCCAATTACAAAACTTAATTTTTAATTAATATTCATTTATCTTAAATTAGGTTAAGAAGAGCTTAGAATTATTTAAGTAATGTTAAAACCATAAAATATTTAGCAGTTGACGCACGAAATTAGCCGCAACCTCCGCGCGGGGCTCACAGCAGAGAGCCCTAGACTAGTGCATTGAGTGTGTGTGGAATAAGCTGAAACAGCCAAAACCGTGCGGTGACGTCAATCAATACGCGTGTTACGGGTGGCCTGGGATGGAGTCTCGTCATGAGCCCCACCAATGTAATTGGGCAGGAGCCGCCACTGTATATTACGATTTGCCATTCCAGAAGACATATTCATAGATCCAAAACTGTGCTTCAGGTTTCCACAGATGGTACCGAAAGGTAAATGTAAAATCCAAATCTGCAGTTTTTGTTGTATTCATAGTAGCTAGAACAGTGAAACCTGTCTTAGACGGACCTGTGTTAAGCGGAATCCCGTCTATCGCGAAAAACTTTAAAAGTCCCGACTGTCGCCTATTTAATTTACCCGGTTAATAACCTTCATAAGCCGGAAACTGTCTAACGCAGAAGTGGAATAAGCAAATGGATGAGTGATACGTATTTACTACGTCTCAGTTCTGTATAAGCCGGAAAATGTGATCATATACATGCTGTAAAATATAAAGTTACAATGACTTCCGTTTAGATAAAATAGTTTATAATATATTTTTTTACCATAACAAAATTCACAGATAGGTCTGCTTAATTGTAACAGATCGTATTTATTGCTGAGAATTCTGTAACAACGTTAAGGATTGCTGATATGCACAAGATAACGCAATGGTATACAAACATTCATAATTTACGATAGGCTGTGTGTCAGCACTCATTTCCTTCAAGATAACGCAATGAATGGTTTACAAACATCCACGGCCAGACATATTGATGTCCGAATCAGCAGTCGTTTCTTCCAGTTTTGTTACAGCGTCCAGCCAATAGGTGGCCTTACTTTCCGCATAGGCAGATCGTACAAACAGTAGCATCAGTAGCCAGCCTACTGTACATTGTCCTTACTACGTACTTTTTAGTGACTGTGTTATTCGTGTTATATTTTGTTTGTGTAGTGTTTTATCAACTCTTATAAGTGTGTCTTTGCTTTAAGTTATACTTTAGTAGTGTGTAGTGGATTTTTTCTGTAGTAGGCTTATTGTAAAAATGTCAAGAAAAAACGTTACGTTATGTCGACTCTATACATTAAGTTTGAAAGAGAAAATTGATGATTTTGAACTTAGTGGAAAATTGAATGTGAAATAATTGTGTGATAAATATAAATGCGGGAAAACACAGATTTATGGGATTTTCAAAAACAAAGAACAAATAAAAGACGATTGGTTGAAATACGAGAGACCGCTTCATTCTAAAAGGCAAAAAACATGCGCAAATATTGAAATTGACAACATTTTATTTAAATGGTTTACACAAGCGCGAACTAAGACTCTTCTCATCTCAGGTTCAATATTACAAGAACAAGCTAAGTCAATTGCCGCTAAGCTAGGGAACACAACATTCAATGCCTCGAATGGATGGTTAGAAAGTTTTAGATCCAGAGATTCAATTTCTTTCAACCAAATTTGTGGAGAAGCAAAAGAAGTTAACCAGGAAACAGTTGATGATTGGAAGCACAAAGTTTGTGAATTAATAGCTGGTTATGAAAGCCAAAAATATTGGAAACTGTGACGAGACAGGTTTGTTTTTTAGAGCTCCCCCAAATAAGACTTTAAATTTAAAGAATGAAAAATGTATTGGAGGTAAGCAGCCAAGAGAAAGGCTTAGAGTTTTAGTTTGTGGTTTTGCAGATGGAAAATTAGAAAAACCTTTGGTAATTGGGAAATCATGGAAGCCCCAGTGTTTCAAAAATGTAGGCCAGTTACCAGTTCAATGGCATGCTAACAAGAAGGTGTGGATGACGTCAGCCATTATAGAAAATTGGCTTCGAAATTTGAATGATAAAATGAAGTGTGATAACAAGCATATTTTTCTATTTATGGACAATGCAACGAGTCATCCTCGTGAAGATTACTCTCACATCAAATTAGTGTTTTTTCCGCCCAAAACTACTAGTGTTACTCAACCGATGGATTAGGGTGTTATTAAAAATCTTAAAGTCCGCTATAGAAAACATGTTTTACAATCTCTTATTGCTAACATAAATTCATGCTCGTCAGTACAGGAACTGACCAGTAATATCACTGTTTTGGATGCTATAAGATGGATATAGAGTTCCTATGAGAAAATATCAAAATCGTGAGTTCAAAATGCATTCAAAGAAGCTGGTTTTATTCTACAAGAAGAACTCAATAATGCTATTGAAACGGGGACGCAAGACATTATCTTACATACAGTGAAGATTTTCTGACAGAATTAGGACACTCTACTTTATCTGCTGAAGAATACGTAAGTTTTGACAATGAACTAGCAACACAAGAAGGTCCAAAATCTCTGGACGAAATTATTGAAATGGAGACTAAGGAGATTATAGAAAGTGAAGAAGAAATTGAAGACGGACCAGTCGTAGAAAACAAAATAAAAACATTTGGCTTTAATGAAAATTTGTGAGTTAGAAGATTTCGCGGTATGTATTAACAGCACGGAAATGTGTCACCATTTGTTACAACTAAAAACAATAACTGAAACACAAGCAAGTAAAACTAACCTTTTAAAACAAAAGTCAATGCTAGATTTTTTCAAGCCTACTTGATTTTCTTTTAATTTTACGTAAGTCTACTATGTACAGTATTTAGCCTAAATACAGAAAGAGGGAAAATATAGTTTTTAATAAATTGCATCATTAATTCATAAATTTTGTTGACAAGTGTATAAGTGTTTTAGTTTTATAGTTTTAGTGTTTTCTATTAAAAAGGTTTTGTGGAGAAGGATAAAAAGATGCTGCATTAAAAGGTAAGATTATTATTATGTAATGTAGGTTTTAACATTTTCTGTAGTGTGCATAGCCAACACCACCTAGAAAACAAGGTTTGCGAGTTGTGACGTCACAGGGCACAGGCTACGGGCAGTCATTAGGCAATCAAGATAACCGATATTACTGTTGAATGACGTTTATTTAATGTAATAGTTTTCTTGTGATTTAAATACACTGGCTTTATATGTTGAAGTGTTATCTCTGTAGGAAATAAACAGTCAGTACTTAATCGGAAATAAATAATTAAATTACATACTGTACTAGAACAAATGTAGACACGATGACAATTGCCCGTTATCTATGTGGTGTTGGTACAGCGCCATACAGCTGATCAGTAGAAATGATAGTCTTATAGCTAAGAATTCCCAAGGCCTACCCTCACCCTAACAATAGACTCGGCAAACGTTTCGTGATGTTACCATCATACAGTACACTACTACTGTATAAGCCGGAAACCTGTCTTAGACAGAAAAAAATGCCGGTCCCAATGGATTCCGGCTTAAACAGGTTTCACTGTATTACTATTATTAGCTATGAAGGACAGGAACATATTTTCAATATAGATAATATCTAGGTGTGGACCTGGTATCACTTTCATGATTTTGCACCATATCATGAAATACCTGGTACATGATATGGTGCAAAATTTGTACCGAGTTTACGAAAAGTAGAAATGTACATACTTTCTAACAAATTCATTAAAAAATTTGAGTTTTGACTTTTCTTCGTAAAAAGAACGACTGTTTCGAAATGCGTCAGCAAGTAAGCTCTTACGTATTCAGTTAAGTATTATTTAATTATAGTATAAAGAAATTTCTACCCATTACACTCCCTTATAGGAAGAAGATTAAGGCAAATAACTTATAGAATAACAAATTACTAAGGTAAGGACAAACAAATTTCTGATACTAGAAATACAGGAAATTTATGGTTCTCTTAAAAGGATTACCTTCCTGAGAAAGGCTCGCTCTAGTAAGGGGACCAACAGCATTCACCCTCTTATCTGGTTTAAAACAAGTAAACCTTATCTAGTTGATATAAATGAAAAATAATAATGGTAAGTAATAAGGTACTTAACTAAGTGAATACGTAATGGCTTACTTCCTGACACATTTCAAAACATTCGTTCATTTTACGAAGCTAAACTTCTACTGGCGGCATCATGTTAGGTATAAAGGCTGTAACGGGATGGATTTATGACTGTGGAAAGGGTGGATTATTTTTGTTGTGTGTCATGTAGTGGTAAGGCTGTTGGGTTCAAATGTGTGTGATAATTTAATATTTTTTCTTTATCTGTTGTGTAGTGTTTATATATCTCTTATTTTTCTAAAGTTGTTAGTTTCTTACTTTGTTTTAATATATGAAGAACGTTTAAATTAGTATGTATGTCCGTGTGTGTGTGTTGGGTGTGTTTTAGGTGTTTTGTGAAGCTGAATTTTGGGCTTGTTTGGTTTCTTTGGGTAATCTGTTCTTTAATTCTAAATTGTTTAATTCTAATTCTTTAATTTTCTTCTAATTCGAGGGTAAATATGAGGTTTTGGTATATGGTATTAATGTAATTGTGTAGTTGTTTGATTTCCCGTTTCAAACAACTCGAATTAGAAGAAAACCATAAAATAAACTTTCTAGACCTTACCGTGATGGTACAGTTACATTAATACCATACATAAAAACCTCATACTTACCCTCAAAATAGAAGAAAATTAAAGAATTAGAATTAAAGAATTTAGAATTAAAGAACACAATACCCAAAAAAACAAACAAACCCAAAATCCAGCTAAGCAAAACACCTAAAAAACACCCAACACACACACACACACACACACACGCAGACATACATACTAATTTAAACTTTCTCCATATATTAAAACAAAGTAAAAAACTAACAACCTTAGAAAAATACGAGATATATAAACATTAAGCAACACATAAAGAAAACATATTAAATGATCACACACATTTTGAAGCCAACAGCCTTGTCCATTACATGACACTCAACCAAAATAACCCACCCCTCCCACAGTCATAAATCCATCCAGTTACAATCTTTATACTAAATATGATGCCACTAGTAGAGGGTTACCTTCATATAAGGAACAAATGTTTTGAAATGCGTCAGCAAGTAAGCCATTATGTACTCACTTAGTTAAGTACCTTTTAATTATTATTTAACCAGTGAACTCAAAATGATTACATCAAGCACTTTAAAATAAAAGAGTTTATTTCAACTTTGATAGAATAATATTCTTACTCACTTCAACATCTCCTAGTCCTGGCAAAACTGGTTCCTCAATGGTGGTTGGTTTTACTCCAAACTGCCATTCATATGTAGTTGAATTTCCATTTTCTAGAAATGTAAAATGTGTTGAATATGGATATTTCTCTCAAAATCCATAAAACAATTTCTAACTCCCCAACATTCTTTTCTGAGACTTACCATTTCTAATATGTTGATGGGTAAAATATGCTTTGTCTATGATATTGCTGTATCTCATAATTTAGAAGTAACAGTGTAAGTGATGTTATTGTAAAGTACAAAAGCAATCATCACAAATAAAGTAAAGTAAAAACATCCTATTTATTTGTAGTTAATTACAATGTCCACCAAAAATTATAAATCGTAGAAACAATTATTTACTGTAAACATATTAACAATAAGTACCACAACAAAAGACACATTTTTTTTTTTTTTTTTTTTTTTGAGCAACAGGAGTCAATATTTTACACTTGCTAAATAAACCCAATCTGATGTTTAGTCTTTCATAAACATGAGAAAAATCCAAAATATCTTTAACAAGTTAACAAGGGGGTGCCAAGAGACAGTCGTCATGGCAAGTCCCTTGAGTACAGTAAGTACAGAATGTTGTTTCTTCATTTTTGTTAATGCCCTCCTTATGTCTAAAATCAAGTGATGATAGATGACCAGTGACAATTGAATCTAGTAAAGCCTCAACATTATTTACCATTTTTTCAATTGTACCTTTTTTGAAAGGATGGAAGTGATTCTCTTAAAAGAAAGTTGTACATAAATTATTAGTGCTTTCATTTTTATTTTTATTTTCACTGATAATAATTATAGTCATTAAAAAAAAACATTTTAGAATGTCTAAATATATCATTTCAAAAAATACCCTCCACTTTTGCTTCATTTTATTTTTTAAATGTAATGCATAAAAAAACACTTAACAGTTTGAAATTTAAGGAAATGCTACAAATATTGTATTTTCATAACATATGTGATTGGCAATTAGATTAGTGATAATTAATACCAAATTAAGAGTTTTTATGGCAATTAATGACTTTTTTTTGAGTTTTAACATATACAGAAAGTCAATACACAGAGACAGATTTATCACCAGTGATTCAATTCATACAATATCAAATAAAAAAGCAGCTTTCAATTCTATGGTGCAATGTTTAATTAATTTGCCTTTGTCAGAAGAAAATTATAAAAGTGAGCTTAATTACGTTAATAGTGAAGCAAGATTCAATAGGTATAGTGAAATGTTTGTACGTGAAATCCACAAAACGATGAAACAAAAGACAATAAGAAACCAAAAAAGTACCTTATTACGAAATAAAAAGGAAAAAATGAGTAAAAATAACACACCGTCCACCACTGTCAAAAAGAATAAGAAAATTACTTGAAAAAAAATAGTAGGTTGAACGTGACAATTGTCACTGCAAACTAAAGAAGAATAACCTAAAGAAGTTTTTTGGGGAACCATAAAGACGCCATATCTAACAAAGAAAAACAGAAACTTACTATCTGAGGTTTAGCAGGAGATCTCTTAAATATTTAGACCAAAAGAAATATTAAAACTAGGATTAAAGGATATTTTCCCATGATAATTATAACAGACCTGTAAAATCTGTGATGGGCGAAACACTGTTTAGAATAAAATCACATGTTTAAAATAAACACTGTAAAACTTTTGAAACGTAATTACATGTAGTGAATTGGATGCATGGGAAACCTTGTATATTAATAAGAATAAAAATAATATTATAAAAAATTAGTGAGGCCTTATTCGAAATTCCATATTAATGTAATTGATGTGACACAAGTCAATTTATATGTAATTTTTTGTTAAAATTTTTATTTAACGATAATAATACTGAAATATTAATTATGTAATTTTGTTTATAAGTAATTATTTGTAATGGTTAGGAATATTTTGTAATTAATGAGTTGGATATAAAATTTCCATTTAATGCAATCATATTTGAAATATTGTTAATAACTGTTGTTTTGACCCTTAATAACTGTAATTATAGAATGTAACTTACTTTCACCTTAATATAGCCCTTAACCAAAAGCCCTGATTCCAATACCCCCAGCCAATGTCGCATGACAGACCTCGGGGGTCACCAAACCCCCTCCTTCTCTAGCAACTGACTTTCATCTTAGTTGTAAGTTTGTAATAGCAACACTCACTGATGATGACTTTTGTCATTTAAACACATCTGGGTTAATACATGATTAATTTGTGAGTTTTGTGTATACTTTTTATTTTTATTATTAAAAATATTGTTAGTCAGAAGGATCATAGTAACCGTCTTTAATACGTTGGCTGCGGCTGGTAGGGTCCCGGCCATGGCAGCAGAGAGTCGTAGCCGAGATCCCTACCAGCCGCAGCCAATGTGATAAGAGATGCTGTGAAAAACGTTTAGTTATTGCCTTAAACATCACTCAACAACAAATTAGAGAAATATTGTGAAACAGTCCAAAACTAAAGAACTTGATACTAAATAACAAGATGCAGACATCTTACATGTTCTTCCAATAAATAAAGTTCAGGTAAAACTAAATTTTAAAAAATTTTTATAATATATGTCTGGATAAGACAAATTGTACTCAAGAGTTCTTGAATGGTTTTGACTGTTTGATAACAGTCTGTAAAGTCAACACCTAGCAACAAGTAATATCTATTTTAGTGATGAAGACTTGACTCACAGCACATTGCAATAACAGCGACACAGAACTACCGTATACACCAAAATAAACTGCACTGAAGTAGTTGTAAGATTTTATCTGATTTCATTTTATTTTATTTAGATTGTTTTCTCTCCAGTAGTTAGCACTATGTCAGCAAAAACTAACCTGAAATGAAATATTTCAATACAAATACATGTCAACAATCAAAAGTAGGCACAGATGATTGAGAAGTGAGCTACAGCTGATTCAGTTATAGTACTGTTTATTTTGGCGCACAAGGTATATGCCTGTAAACCAATTGTTAAAACCTCAGGTGGGAGACTCCTTTTAGTTTGTTTATATTAAATTTCTAAACGTAAGCCCCTTTATGAAGAGTCTTTATACATTTCATATTAATTTTCCACCTATTTTCAAATCCAAGGTACAGTAAAGTCTTGATAATTTGAGATAAATGGGACCGATACCTCCTCGGATTACTGAAAACTCAAATTACGAAAAACTCGATTATTGAAAACTCGGAAATACGTACATTAAAAAAAACATGAGTTTTAATGAACTGTAATACTATAGTTAAAAATGCACTAAATAATTTTATAGATCTTTATATAAACGTTTTTTAGAAATCAGACTCATTTCTGTTTCATATTGCATTATTATAAACATATCTTGGAACCCCGACTCGTCATTTTCATTCAAATAGATGAAATAGGCTGAAAAAGAAATATCGAGACTCAGAATTTTGAGACTCAACTGTATTTTATTATTGCCACTTTCATTACCTCTTAATTTCTACTCTCTTTTTGTAAATGACAAGGTAATTTACATTATAGTTCATAACACAAACACCTATGTTCAGCATCTAAAACAAAAACATACACTTATAAAAATGCAAAGCAAACATCCAATTCACACTTATGGAAACCTGTTGACATGTTTTTAATCCATATTGTAATCTAACCCTATTCAGCACTTAACAATTGATAGGCTCTAAGTTTTTATTACTAAGTTTGAAATGTTACTACATTACAGTAAATTCAAGTTACTCTGACATCTTAAACTGTGACATATTCAATAATCCAGCATCTCATGAGGTAGAGTATAAAGAGTAAAGTTAACAATTGGCAGAACTATGTCTGGTTGGCAGTGACAAGGGTGACGTTTGTGTGCCGGTTTTTTTTTCAATTTCAGTAAATATGTAAGAGATTCTGTTGAGTACCTGTGTACCAGTGATGTTTTTTATTGGATTATAATTTTCTTCTAAGCACAACTACATCCTAAAATTGAAAATAACATTTATTTGAATACCTTGTTTTAAAAACTACTTTTTTTATTCCTTTGAGCATTATGTGATAATACTCCATAAGAAAACAAAGGAGAAAACTAATGCAGAATTTCCCAAAGGTATTATATTACCGTCATAACTGGCTATTGAATGACTCTAAAGGTACCCAATTTCTTGCATTTTTTGAGCCGGCTTTGAAATAATTTTTGAAATTTAGAGAATACATATATTAGTTTATAAACAAATCTGTTATTTGTTTTTTGTAGATCTATCTGATAACCGCCCAGGTAAAAAAGTTATAAAACAAGGTTTTTCTAAAGGTTTTAAAATAAATATTTTTCAATCAAACATTTTGTGAACACCAAATACGTATTTGTAAATTGTAAATAGTTTTGTTAATTGTATCAGGCACCAAATACACAAATAGTTTTAATATTCATCCTCACTGTGTAACTGTAGTTAAAAAAAGGAAACAACTTACCACAAATGTACTTGATAAGAGGTACAACATCACTGCTCCCAATAACCGTCTGTGAGAAAGTTGCATAATAATCTGCGGCTGGTTTTACTGTGGACATATGCTCAGCAATACGTTCATATATCTCGGGCAACTGCTTCACTCTTGATAGCAATTCCCGTTTTACTTTCTTCCCTTCAATTCCCAATTGCTTGCACAATGTGTCCAGTTCATGCTGAGCAGTGTTTTCACTTTTAGCATATTCTACTTCTCTTTTAGAACAGTCCTGCAAATAATAATCTTTAATAAGCTTCTTTTAACAAGGCTGAATAAAAACAATATAATATTCATAAATCTCAACAAATTTTAAAATTTAACTGCTTTCATGGAGGACAATGATTTATATTCATAGTTAAGCATACCACTGGGTGCTTCTATGTAAACTCATTGGCGATTAGCGCTAATCAAGGCGCATCATTGATTATTTGGACAGTGTGTATATGTCTGCTTGATCCTTGTTAATATGATATGGTATCCACCATATTCAATAATAATCATTGTTAAATAGCCATTAATTTTGTATCAAACAATATTTGGTTGATTAAACATATTGGTTAAATTATCAACTTTATTTTGAATTAAAAATTCCTCTAACAAAGTTAAGGTTTTGTTTAGTGGTATACTTCAAGATAATGAAGAAACATACATACAAAGTACATATTTTATATAAAGGTTTTATTTATTTGAAATGATGTTCTAAAATAGTTCATTTCCTAAATCTCTTAAACTTCTTCATTTATAAATTTAAAGATAATATATAATGTTTATTTAAATCATGAGAATAATGACTGGAATATCATACGCCAGTGTAAGTCATTCAATTAGTTAAAGTCTTTATGAAGAAACTTATACTTGTTATCACAGATCTAAATAAAAACATTCTGATAAAAACATGGAAAACTATTTAGCAAACAGTGGATTAATCAAGGGGATTAATATATTCCTTTAAAAAATATATATTAACAATCAGTAAAAGGTTGTAACAATGAACCAACTTATTGTTTTTTATATCTATTAGATAACTTGATACTTCAATAAATTGTTAAGGAAACAAATCAGTATCCCTTTGAAACTTTTCTGCCTTAATTCAAAATCAATAATTCTGAATTTAAGGCATTTTTTGGAATTTTACTTAACCTAGGGGTCATGACATTAAATCAAAACCAGGACATTTGGAATAATAATTATTTGTTTGACTTCTAATGGTCTTTCAAACCGCAATATCTTATGACACATTTTTGAATCTACTAAGATCCTTATAATTTTCTGATAACTATAAGTAAACCAAGAATTTCCTGTAAAAGGTTTCCTTATAAACTACAGATAACAGATATTAGTTGGTGTCTTAGTAATAGAATTCATCCAGTACAGAATATATTCATATTTCCTAGCTTATAATATTTTACTTCATTTCCCCATAGGATAATGGTTTATGAGCAAAAATAGTTCAAAGGGACGATAATTTATCCCTGTGAAAATAAATCCTTTGCATAAATAATTCTTTTAAATATTCATTTTTTCTAAATATTTCATTTCTGTAATTCCCAACCGATTATTATTTATTTTTCTTGTATGTATCATTTAAAACTTAACATTGACCCTTAAAATAGGAGTCAACATTAAATAAATTCTAGACTTTACAATCAACAAACTTAACACCAAATAAAATTTTAAAATATGTAGAAAACTGAAAATCACTCATACCGTCATACACAACACATCTAATCACCGAATACAACACCAACATGATTTATTTAACCACAAGTTACAACACCTAATTAATATACTCATTAAAAAAAGGACTGACGAAGAACTCAATACAAAAAAATACATCACTACGACAAATGGCTATGAACATACACTTATTACAAATATATTCAAGAAAATTAAACATAAATAACACCTTCAAACACCCATAAAACGAACAATAAATATATCTCAATCACTTAGCACAACAAACACAAAACTGCTTCCATCTTCAGAAAACCTGTTTCACCACACATATACAACACAACAAACACATGTACACAAACATTCAGACTAACTTAAACATTCTCCACATACAAAAACATAGTAAAAAAAAACACTACAGACAAATTTGAAACACAAAATCACAACACAACATTAACATATCCTAAACGACCACACACTTCGAATCTAATACCCTTTTCCAGTACATACACCAAATTCCTCCTCAACCATAAATGGAATGCTTGCTACCTGAGAAAATGCAGTAACAACAGGTTAGGCTTTGTCAATAAAACAACGGTATCGCAACACATCATTATAGGAAGTTAGTAGTTTTCACTTAGTTCTTTGAATAATTACTTATGACATAAATTTAATTACTGGCATAGTTTTAAAAGTTTTAAGATACATGGGGGAGAGAGAGAGAATCGAACCCGCTCGAGAGAGAGAGAGAGAGACGAGCGATGTCAAACGACCAGAAATGGTTACAAACTTGATTGCTGTTGCTTCATAAATAATAATATTTTCGTTTACTTTTATCATTTAATTCATTCAAATCAACTAATACATAAATAAGACGTAGTTGGTAATTAATTATTTTTCCAATAAATTACTTCACACACATATTTTAACAGTTAACAAAATAGGAATCGGAATCGACACTTTTATGATGAAGAATCGAGTATCGACGATTCCTTGATACCACCTAGAATCGACGATTCCTGGAATCGAGAATCGGCCCATCCCTATTTAAAACTATTCAATTTTCCTGAAAATAAACTAATGCCCTATAACTAATAATTGTAAAAGATAAAAAAGACGAGTTTATCCATCAACTACATATGATATATTTAATTGAACTAGATATTTCTAGCACATAATTAAAAATAAACAGAAATATTTGAAAAAAAACTAATTACATACCTGTTTATTTTGATGGCACTTTGCAACTTGCTTTTTAAGGTTGGGTACTTCATATTTAACATTACTAATAAGAAGATGTGCAGCTTCCGCAAGATATAAATTGTCTTTCTCATAAAGGCTGACAACTTCTTGCCAATCCTTCATTCGTTGGGATCCATAACGGCCAAATACATTCTTTGTATCTGCCTCAGTTTCTTTGAGTATTTCAATAATACGAGTACAATGAAAATAATTTATGACTAAAACAAACAAAAAAATACATTTTTTAGTGAGTTTATGAAATTACTTGATTCTACTAGTTGTAACTAAAAAGAAATAAACTTATATTTTCAAAAAAAGTAATTTGAATTGATAAAAAATACAATATTTATGTAATTCAGGTTTACAACAATATTTTATTGAGACCCACTGACAACATTTCCATACAGAGTACAGCCCTCAAGAGGGTGTCAACTAGCCACATTTACCAAGGGATTTAAAATCTATTGTGTAGAAATCATACAACACAACACATATAACACAAATGAACATAAAACTGAATTCAACAAATTAGCTACCTCCTTCAAATAAATTCCCATGGAGCCAGCTAAGGATTAGAAGAAATCTCTCTTTCACTCCAGAAGAGGAAAGATCTACTTCAGAGAAACTAACCGCATGACCCATAATTTTCCCATACTTCTAGTAACAGGAGATTTTTTTATATCCCTTTTTTAGTCCCACTTTGCTTTTATTTCTCATTCACCTTGGTGTAACAGGTAGATAACCTCTCTCTAAGCCTGATAGTAAGTAAGTCTACTGGCAACAATAAGTCTAGAATAAGTTGAACTGTCCAACCCTGCATAAACGTCAGGTAACATTTCTCAATATACCAGACCATGGAATTTTGTGTCTTATATTAATCTTATAATCTTATTCTTTATATTCTTCATAAGCAATAGTAATTAACTTCTCTGATTGAACATCAACAAAAAACCTAAATAGTACACAACTAGCATATGTCCCTTCTTTTACTAATGAACCAAAGCTAAAATTAGCCCAGGTTTAGCAAATCCAGTCCTGCAAAATAGAATTTGAAAGCAGTTGTAAGGATTGATGAATACCTTCTTTTTTATCTTGACATTACTTTAAATTCAGTCATAAATTGATT
Organism: Prosapia bicincta; assembly: GCA_036971475.1. Taxonomy (NCBI): domain Eukaryota; kingdom Metazoa; phylum Arthropoda; class Insecta; order Hemiptera; family Cercopidae; genus Prosapia; species Prosapia bicincta. The sequence continues at coordinate 248,084,388 of JBAIZL010000005.1, read as the reverse complement.
GAATTGTAGATTTGGCAAGTATGGTTAGGTTATTTTTGTAATTTGTTATTTCATGTTTATGTGATATTAGGAATTTAAAGGAATTAGGAACCTATCAGGAATTTACAAAATTACATGTAATGACTGCAACGAATTTTACATAGGAAAAACAACCAGTTCATTTAAAATAAGATTTGAAGAACATTACAGAGCATTCAAAAATAAAAATACAAAAGCATCAAATGTTGCAGCACACCTAATATCAAATAAACATGAAATAACAAATTACGAAAATAACCTAACCGTACTGAAATAAATAATAACCCAATAGAACTAAACTCACAGTCGATAATTAGATGCTACGACAGGCTATGCAACCCGCATGGCGTTTCACTGCCGTCGGAGCTGGAAGTTAAGGAAAAACAGGCAGTAGTTTAATGAGATCACCAATATCACCGCCGTGTTGAAAGTGTTAAAAAAATTTAATACGGTTAATAAATAATACAGTTACTAAATTACAGCCTACTGAGTTTTCTTCGATTAAATTCCACTACGTTCAAGTCATGCTTCCTGAAAATGAATTGGTGAGTGTACTTATTTACCAGTAAGTTTTCATAAGCATTAGATAACTTATCATAATAGCCTATACAGAGTAGACCCTATGAAAAATATTGAATGTGGATATCTAACACAATGAAGAAACATCAATAAAACATTTTTAACAACTTGAATTTCAAATAAATTGAGACTTTATAAAACATTATCCTATATTAACATTGGCCTATTACACTAACTACACTTGCGATATTATACTGTATCCCTTTTATTACCGCAGGTAGTGCAATATGCGTAAGATGAGATGGGAGCATTCTTTACAACACAACCTCTCAATAACGAATACCTCTCTACAACAAATTTTTTCTGGATAATCGACTTCGTTATACAGAGGTTTGACTGTATATATATATATATATATATATATATATATATATATATATATATATATATATATCAAAAATACTTTCTTGAGGTTTGCTTATACCTATAGTTCACATTACATGGATATGCGATCTAGTGAGAGAGCCTCTGCTGACCAGTGCTATTCGTGAACAAGTTTTTATTGTTTTTGTGCAGCTAATATTCTTATATTTTCCAAACAATAAACGATTCCAACAAAAAACATCTTGTTACTCTGAACTTCTTGCTAGCCACTCACATTTTTATAGGTGCTAGATTGAAAATTCCAGGTAAACGTTGTATCTTGCACTAAGGTTGACCAGTCTAGAGTAGGCCTACCAAGTTGCATAGTTTTTTTACCTTAAAAATATCGAGAAAAGAGAATTTATGAAAGAATTTTATTAATACAAATCCCATTACAAAAAATAATAAATCACTGGCACTCTAGATTTTTATTTTATATTAGCATTATTATATTGATTAAAATATCCCATACTTCCCCTCACCCTCTACTATCTGTAAACCGAGCCTGTCAACTCAAGCTGTAAGCATACAGCTCCAGAAGCATACACGCTTGTAGTGAGAACATTTTTTTAAAAGTTTTGTATATATATATATATATCTTTTACATTCTAAAATGTGTCAACATTATTTTTGGGTACAATGAATTTGAAAGTATTTATCTGCATGTAACATGGATTAGGTACTAAAGTTTTACAATTTTAACAAATGTACAAATTCAACAGATACAAAAGCTTGATGTACAGTCGGCGCCGCTTATTGTGATCATATTTGTCAGAAGCATATTTGATAACAATAACCGAACGATAACAATAACCGAACGATAACAATAACCGAACGCTTAATCACGATGTAGTCTACAGCCATACTGCATTGAACTCACTGTATTATTGCCACAACTGTTTGTTCTGAACGATATGTAAGCCTATCATTACATTAGGTAATTCTAATTCTGTAACACTATAATTAAACTGTACTTACCAAATTTTGATGCTATTCCGGACAGTTTTATGTACAGTAGTAGAATTTCTGTAATTTAGTTTTCTACTTGTTAAAATTAGTGGGCATATTTCATGTCAGTTTATTTTATTCCACTGTAAACTTTTTTTAAAACACTGAATCTAGCATAATTGAAAAAAAATATATAGAACTATGTAAAGCACTTGATCAAAACATTTTAACACATAAAACTTCATTATAAAACACTTCAATTAAAAAATTTCATTAAAATTTGTTGATGTCATCCAAGCATTGGAGTTTGAATGATATTCAACCGGTAGCTTTTTGATATCTTGAAAACAATGTGGATTTTTAGATTTACCGATAATTAAAGAGTTTTTCTTTATGACCAACCATGTTAACACAACACAAAACAGTTATTCTTTGTTTACATATTTTAAAGCCGTTAGCAATTTCATTTTTAAATAATTAAGTATGTTCAGGTAAAGCATGATAATAAAGTCCTGTTTCATATGCATTATATATGCAGCTAGGAGAATACTCGGCCAAAATCTTTGGCCATTCGTATTGTAACCAGTCCTCAGCATTTCTTTTTTCACCACACGTTTTCTTGTAAACAATATTTTCCCTTTTCTTCCATCTATTGAACCATCCATCTGTGGCTTTAAAATCCTGTTTTCCTATTTTTTTGGCAAGATCCTCAGCTTTTAGACGCATTAGTGGGCCGTCAACTCGAGCATCTTTTTCGCGAACATTTTTAAACCACAATTTCAAAGCTGATTCCACTTGCGGATCCTTCCCAGAACGATGTCTTTTGTTGTCAACATTTGCATTACACTTTGATAATGACAAGATTTTTTCTTTGTTGTTCAATATTTTACATAAGAGAGGTTGAGAAACGCCAAGTTGAGAAGCAGCATTTCTATGACTGATTTTTGGTAATTTACTGTACCTATCTAGAATATCAAGTTTTTGTTTAAGACTTAAATCGCGTCGTTTCTTTTGAGATTCGGACATCTTGCTATACTGTCCTTTGAAACTTCAAGTGACACTAACCTCTACAAAACAAACGAAAAAGATCTTTAAAAAATAAGTTATGTAAAATCACACTGAAATACTGTAATAAACGTTCATAAAAATTGACTGTTAAAAATACAGTAGGACTGTATGGTATACAGAAAATACAGTATACTGTAAATGGTTCAGTAGTAACATCAACTAATGTTAACAAACAACTAAGGTCGACTCAGCGAGTCTAGGGTGTTTGCATAAACAAAAAGTAAGGGAGACATTCTGAGAACTGTGCTAAGTGCTGAAACCGTTATAAAGTATTTCTGTCATTCTAAAAATAAACATTCTATGAATTGGGCGTCATTGTGTGTTGCACGTGCTGTTTACACTACTTTGTAGACATTTTTACTTGGTCTATGCTAGTATACGTTGACGCATATGATTTTTAATGGCAAATTAAATGATAATAATAAGCGAACAGATGATTACAATAAGCGGCCTAATTACAATGTATTAATATACGTCCGTGTTTGTTTTTCAATGAAACGATAACAATAACCGAATGATAACATTAACCGTGATCACAATAAGCGGCGCCGACTGTAGTTATAATAAACCAATTAACTCCCCCCCCTCCCCAAATTTACCTTATTAACATATGTTTTAAATAAGATCTTATTGGTTCATTAATTCTTGAATTATAGTCAGTCAAACACATGCACAAACCTTTTTATATATTTGACTAGTATTTTACCCATCACGATTCACTTCTGATAGGTGTCTCTTGAGTGTTATAGTAGTTAAACTATTTGGTATCAACATCAAAAGTTTATTTAAATGAACATATTTTTTTTGTTTAAAGTAATGAAATATTACTACAAATAAGCTTGTTATTTTATAGTAGAAGTGATATAAAGAAGAAGAGAACAGTATGTTACTCTCTTTATTCTTTCTCTTGTATTAAGCGACATCTTATCCACCAGAACTGGGAATAAATATAGGCAATTTAAGACACTTAAGCATTGCCTTTTAACCCTCCAGTATTTCTCTCCTATTAACTATTCCTTGAGGAATTAGGTAAAAATGCATTCTTAGTAAGTAAAAAATTTTACTGTATTTTATTCTATGTAGAAATAATGATAAATCTAAAAATATCTAAAAGAAATCTCTTTACTACCATAAGATGAAGATACTGTTTGGTTTGTATCACTGACGACAATGACTTATTCATCAAAATATATTTTAGGAATTAATCCTGTATGACTTTGTACATATAATTAGTAGTTATAATTTGATAAAAATTCTTATATTGTTGTTTTGGGTTTATTGTCAATTGTATTAATTATATTTCTAATATCTCATTTGTTTGTAAAATATTTTTTATTTTATTAAATTCATGAATTTTTAAAATTAATACTACATATCCATTGACTACTTACATGCTCCGGACAGAAGTTTTGCTATTTCTGGATGCTGAGGCATATCTTGAATCGCTCCATTAATTTTCTCTCGAACAGGAAGGATCTTTTTCTGCCAATCTGCACTTACAATACGTCGGCTGATAAGCCAATCAAGTAACTTGTGTGTATTGATATCTATTGGGATGTTTTGCTCCTGTATAGACAGAAACGCATAAATATAACCTAGATTTACTTATGCGTATTACTTATATTTTTTAACAATTTGAAGAGAAAAACACATATGAGCTATCTTCTTTACACATATGGGAAGTAGGATTAGGTTATGACATGAATAATCTCTTGATCTGGGAGGTGATAGTTATCACCAAAATAGACAGTGTAGTTTCCTTGAAGATCTTTTTTAAAGGTAGGTGCCCCCTCTCCTCTACTAGAATGGATTCAATTTATCTAGATTATGAAAAACGTAGAGACACTAAAATACAAAACAATAAGACTATTCCGCATTAACGATTTTTTAATAGGAAGTCTATTTTTGTGTGAATAAGAATAGTCCAGCTCTTATTGTGTGTAATAAGAGTTAAATTTTCGATAGGCCTTCAGAGTTGTGTGTATATTTTTAAATGGGAATATAAGAGCTATAGGTAGAATCACAACAGGAGCACAAATCACTCTTTAGCAGGAAATACAGTAGGCTTATTGTTTGAATAGAAAATTACTGCCACAACAACGAAAAATAATCAAATGTTGTTACATCATATACATTTATTTAACAATAGATTACCCGTTGTGCCATGCTATGATATTAGAAGAAAGAAATGTTGAGAAAACTCCTTATGATAAAATTCAAATTTAGTTGTGTTATTTTAATTTTAAAAAGATTAATATCAATTAGAAAAACTCTTTACAGTGTTGTTTTAATTCTATCCCTTTATTGGGCATTTTGATAGGTATATCTCCCAATATGGTTCTCTAAAGTTTATAATCATCTAAGTTTTATAAAGAAATGAATTTGACACTTTTTTTTGTAAAAAAATATACAATCAGTATTTAAAGTTAAATGCAAAGTTTAGAGCTAGTTCCGATAGCTACGAAGGAGCACAGCATCTTTCAGGATAGCTATTCCAATTTATATTAGAGATAACAGGTTTCTTGAATAACCAAATCATAACGAACTCCTGGATGAGAAGCATATGAGCCATGTCTGTAGCCGTCCAGTATGTTTGCTAAGAAAGTTTGAGATATGCATTGTATAAATTTATATATATATAACCGTTGCACTCTGCTTGTTTCAGCGCCCTATAGTATCTATAATTGCATGTATTTATGCATAATAAACATAATTTAATCCTTATTAGACTTTTACTGAGAGTTAATTTTCTATTTTTTTTTTTTTACCAAGCCGAATTGAATTCAAGCCTTCCGGTGTAGATAGAGAAGGTCCTGCAGACCACCCACTGTTGACACCACCCGGCTCAAATTATTATTTGAAATTTTAAATATATTTGGGAATTTATAATGGGAAATTATCTATTGTATTGTAATATATCTTCAGTTCTAAACCAAAGGGACACTGTTGTATATTAAAATAAATGTAATGCACTTGTATAGTGCACATTCTAAAATGTTAACCCTGAAATATAATTACTCATGTACTTGCTGCAGTTTATGTAAAGGTTGTTTTAGCTGAGATCCCGTAATAGCGTGTTGGTGTTACAATTATAATTTGTAATATAATGATAAATTTCTAAAGAATTGAGTCATCAACCACAGCCCATGGAGGGAATAGCATAAACCACTCACAGGTGGGGCACAAATTCCATCTATCTTTTTATATGAAATTATTTGGCACCACAGATTACTAAATAAAATAATTGATTTGTTCACAAAAAATAAATTTAAGCATGGTATCACTGACCACTAAAAAAGGTTGAACTTTTTATAATACCATATAAGTTAAGACATTATAAAGTGAATTGGCTACTGTTTCTTAGCCCAGACCAATCACAACAATTTTGGTGATCTTATTTTGTCTTTTAATAAACGTTTCATCCAGTAGAGGACATTGGTGTGTCAGATGTAGCTGTGTTTTTTTTAACAAGATTTATGGAAAACATCTCAATCTAAGTATTGTCGTATTTCTTCATTTATTTATAATTGCTGCAACTATAGCTACATTTTGCAAAATGTTAGTAAAAGATATTTAGTTATCACTGTTATATTATCAAATAGTTTTAATAGCGTTTTCATAGTTTATTCATGTACTAACACAATTGTGCTGGTTAAGCTTTACAGCTAAAATTTTACAAGCTGGCACTTGGTTCTAAGGTAGAAATTGTGTATTTGTTGTCTAGAAAACATCAGGCGCTGTAGTCACCCCTTATCGGGGCCATAGATCTTGCCCTACTCATCCCATCTCTTAGACAATCCTAATAGCAAGCTTCCGTGAATGCCTCATTTACATTTGTTGTTATTTATACTATACATAAAAAAGTATTAATAAGTAACAAAATAACTAGTCAAACCTATGAGTCAGCGGAAGTCCATGGGGCAATGTTTTTTAATATGATCTGCAGGCACCTCTACCCTTCCCTTGTCCTCGACCTCTTGTCGAGGCCCACAGCCCCCAAGTGCCAGCTTATAAAATTTGACCTATATTTACATTTATGTACTTTTAAGGCGATATTCTCCTATAATTATTTGCATTTATTATAAAAAAGACAACATTTGAGACGTGTACTGCAGTGAACATTTCTGCCGATTGCAATGTAGCTGTAGAATACGACATATTTATTTTAATGTGTCGCAGCTTATTTGACCAATAAAAATTATTAAAACTCTATTATTTTATTATAAAATTTAAACAGGGTAATTCATGAAGATATGCAGAAACTATGGGAGCTTATTCTATATGTAAACATAATGAAAAAAGTTTATATAAAATGGTCCACAAATGGTTCGTTAGCGAGTTACAGCTAGCAAAAGATTATGCCCGGATTTCTGCTCACCATGTAAAACGAAGTTTTCCTGATATTATGGTAAGGTAGATTAAAAGGCAAATTCAATTGTTTCTTATGATAATTCTTCTTGAAGAAACTGAAAGTATATCTTTCCTGTTGAGCGCTCTTGAAAAATAAACTGTCTAATCAGCCGATCATGAATAGTACCACATCATACGTTAATGCTAAAACGCTGTTGAAAGTTACGTTCAATTGTTGCATGAGGATTCACTTCTGCACATGAATGTTGGTTTCATAAATTGTTGATACCATCACACTGAACTGTGACTGATCAGTAAATAAAATATACTTAAAGAGTCAACAATAAGTGTTTAACCAAATGCAGTACTCCAAGTGATGGGCATTGTTTCCTAGACGTAAATGCTGTACTTTTTGTTTGTGGTGGGATAGCGCTTGTTACTATTGAGTATTCTCCATACTTTACTTTGCATAACCCTAAATAAGTCTTGTACTAATACCTGAACTATGTTCAACACCAGCAACAATGTTTTCCTCTGCAATAACATCTTGTTGGCAAGAGCGATCATACTTGAACTTTGTCCTAGGAAGTATTCCTGTTTCTCGTAACGTAAGAAATGTAGCACTAATTGTTCTAGCATTTGGAATTCTGCGGTAAGGGTATCAATGTCTGTTTCCTTCAGTGGTGGCCTGCAACGGGGTGAGAGACCGTCGCAAGTGGGAAATAAGTAATTTCCTGTTTTTTAGAAATAAAGCTGTTTTTAAAGTAATCAAGTAGGGAATTATACAATTAATAAAGAGGGAAAAACTAAATAAAACAGTAAATAGAATAGTTAAGCCACATTAAAGAATGTTATAAATTGAATTTGTAATAACTAACTAAATTTGAACATCGAGAGTGAAGCGAAAAAATTCTAAGTGCCTAAAAAAGCTATTTTTCGAACCAAACCACGTAGAACTTTCATCGACATTTCAAAAGAACCACAATAACCTAGAATGAACATTAAAGAAAACAGAATTCAAAAAACTTAAGAAACAAAAAAGTTACAGCCGTTTAAATAAAATAGACATTTTTCAGTGTTCTAAAATTAATTATCAAACTATGCAAGCTAAAACAGTTTCGTTGCCCGACTTGCCTGTACAAGGAATAAATCGAGCGATAGCAAACTTTGCAGGCGGGGTGCGGTAGGTGAAATTCACCGCTATATATACTTGGTCTCTAAGCCTTTAGAGACAGTCTGTAAAAATTTTCTAACACGAGGTGCCGCGGGACGCTATGCTGGACCGCGAGTAGAGACCGTCAGCAGGCCAGATGGACCATAACCTCAGCGATTTCGACATCCAGGACCACCAAGGATGAAGGCTCCAGACTCAGCCTCCAGGACGCTCGAATAGAGGGAAACCACCACCGACGAACCAGGGAATCCAGACGAGGGACCCCAAGGACCGGCAAGAACATCTTTGGCAAGTCATTTTCTTTATTCGAAATCAGTCACGTCAAATTTAGTTAGTTAATTTTATTAAATTCAAACAAATTTGCAAGCTTAAAACAATGACTTCACTCTTTATAAAATTTTAATAAATTGTATGCTAAGTAAATGAATTTATGTGCTCAGAATATTTAAAATAATGAATATTAAAATTACAAAAGGTTTTTGGCCATAAGCTGTTTATTTAAAGAAAATGAGAAATTTTCGAATATTATAAATTTAAAAATTAAAGGTCATAAAATATGAATTTACCAATTCCATATAGGAGATAAAATATTATTATGTGTAATTTTGAAAATAATTTTATGTTATGTCTATGTTATCAATCTATATGCAAAGTATAATTTTTTAAAGCATAAGAAACAAGAAGTAACTCAGTGAATTGTTTTGCTAATATAATTGTGTAATACTTTGAAGGATAAATTTTCTTTTTTATTTCAATAAATAGAGTTAAATATGTCATAAAAATCAACATTATTTGCATTCCATCCTGTGTCAAATAACCAATAAAAACTGTTTAGCTTTTTCCAACTAATATAAAAATGATTATCAAATCAGTAAACAAATTTAATTAAATTTCATTAAATGGCAATAGATAAAGCCTAATGTTTTAAAGAGTTTCTCTCTACTAATTTCATGAGCTAGTCTAAAGATTAGTTGGTTTTTTGTAATAAAAGTCCAGAGATTTATCTACTGGCAGATTGTGTTTAAGAGGACACAGGAGCCTTTTAAAATAGGTTTTTTTAAACACAATCATATTTTGCACGTTCCCTTGCTGTTTCTGCAGATCATCATCAGGTGGTAAGACTCTGTGTTTTTTATGTGTATTATTCTAAATGTGTTTCTTTCCAGCTGACTATTAATTTGACATGTGTGACGATACTTAGACCATACACAATTGATAAACTTATGTAGGAGTGTTTATACGGGTTTTAAATAGTAGTCAGCGGGAATAGGCTTGTTGTGGGTTTGGCCCTACGAGCAGGAAACATACACTTAACTCTGGGAGTTTAGCACGGTTTTACCAGCAGGGTGATAGGCAGAGTTTTGGTTGTTTATAAATATGTTTTCTTGTAAACAATTAAATTTTAGTATTCTGCAAGAAAGGATTTAAACAACACAACAAAACGACCGCGTAGTGCTGCGGTGGTAGGGACGAGGTCAGGTGGGGGGGACGTTGCAGAATTGGCGCCCGGACGGTAGGGACTTTGAACAGGTTCCCTATATCAAAATTGAATAATTAAATAATAGAAATGAATCGAGATAGTTTAAATAAATGAAGTCAAAATGTTTTAAATAATGTAATTAAATTTTTAAATAATAATATAAATTGAACAAATCTAAGAGCGGACAAATAAAAATAAAATAAATAAATTTGAATGAAGATGTAGTCGAAAGAGCGGGTAGGAACCATCTGGCCTAAACCAAATCAAAAAGAAAGAGATAAGGAAATAAATAAATAATTGAATAAGAAATAATAAATTAAAATGTCTAAACCCGAGATAGATAAATTGATGGCCTTTTTCAAGGCAAAGGAGGAAAAAGACAAAGAAGAGCGAGAGAAGGAGAAGGCGGAAGCAAGACAAAGAGAGAAAGAGAGAGATGAAAAAGAGAAACGATTGAGAGAGGAGGAGAAACAATTGAGAGAGAAAGAGAGGGAGGAAGCAAAACAAAGGGAGAAGGAGAGAGATGAAAAAGAGAAACGATTGAGAGAGGAAGCAGAACAAAGGGCAAAGGAGAAAGAGGACAAAGAAAAACAATGGAGAGAGGAAGAGAAACAATTGAGAGAGAAAGAGAGGGAGGAAGCAAAACAGAGAGAGAAGACAGAGAAAAACAAAAGGAGAAGGAGAGAGAGGACAGAGAAAAACAATGGAGGGAGGAAGAGAAAATGGAAAGACGACATTTATGGGAGGCTTTCCAGTCAAAATTCGAAGACTATCAAAAAGAAAATGAGGCTAAGACAAGTCATATATATGAAAAGTTAAGCGAACATGAAACGGAAATAGAGAGATTAAAAACTAAAACGGAAACAAAAACGGCTAAATTAAACGAGAAAGTACAGGATATCCAAGAGGACATTAAAACGGTAAAGCAACAAGTCGCAAAGGTAAAGCAAACCGCTGGAGCGGGAATAGTAACACAAGTTTGCTTACCAAGGGTAATAGACAGGAACGGGGAGGCTACGTACCGTAGGATTGAGTTCTGGGGGAATGACAAGGAAGATCCAATGACATTCCTAGGGGAAATAGAAGATCTATTTTCTGAAATAGACAATACTATGGACGAGACTGCAAAATTAAGAATTGTAGAACGATATTTGAAAGGGGCAGCGGATGCATGGTGGAAAGCCATAAAGAACAATACAGAAACTTATTCTGAATTCAGGCAGGAATTCACGGAGCATTTCTGGAGTTATCGCCAGCAGGATAGGGTACGCAGACAGATAAATCAAGGGCGCTACCATAATAATGGACCATACTCTATGGCAGAGTATTTTATTATGATGGTAAACAGGGCGAAAAACTTAGACCCGATAATCCCAGAGAACCATCTAATTTTCATGTTAATGAAACATTTCGGGAGTAATGTTCAGCTAGCTAGTGTGGGGAACCCCACAAGTAACATCAAACAAGCGATAGTTTTCCTACAACAGCTAGACAGCGTTACTGACAACGGTAATGGTAATGGGATCGCTCAAAGAAGTCAACAGAGGCAGGTTGCTCCAAACCAACAACCTAACCCTAACCCAAGGTCCCATGGTGATACCGCAAAATACCAAGAGACCAAGTATCCTAAAAACCCTCATCCTAAATCGCCTATCCCCGGACCAAGCGACCACAGGCCAAAAAACTAAATATAAGGATCTCTGGCAACAATCAGGGAGATAAGTTAACCAGGTTAGAGATCCGAAGCAATAAGAAGTTTAAAAAAATTCAGAGCGAGAGACCGAAGGAAAAGCCGGTTTACCATCATAATAAGATCAGCCTAGACGGTTTTTCCATGTCTATTAGGGACGATTTGTTAGAGGAAAGAATTGACTCGGTTATAACACTAGAGAATATAGACCAGTGTCCAGTGATAGAGTGCGAAATTAAAGACCATAAGTTAATTGCACAAGTTGATACAGGTGCCCAAATGTCTGTGATTAAAACAGAAAAATACATAGCCCTAAAACAAAACGGGAATTTATTCTATGAGCTACCTATAGCTAATGTAGCGATAGTCACAGCATTAGGGTCAACCTGTAAACGGGTCAAATTACAAACGATGCTACCTCTAACATTAAACGGACACACAAAGGAATTTGTTTTCTTGATTGTGGACAATCTACGGGTTGACCTCATCTTGGGAGCAAATACTTTGTGTGCGTTAAAAGCCCGAATAAACATGGAGAGATCGTTCATGACGTATGAGATTGATGGATATCTGCTGCACCAGGAGTTTCTTGTATCGAATAATAATAAAAATAATATAAAACAAGAGATAGGATGTAATAAAATTAATAAAATAACAAACAAAAATACTAACCAAAATGTAATATGTTCCGACGTTACAAGCGGGGAACAGGGAATAAATATAATAGATTCGTCTTATATAGACGGGCAAATTAACGACGGCAAATTAACACCTGTAGAGCCGACATTGGAGTGCCCGATAGTGAATAGCGAACAGGAGGGGCTGTTCACGGGCAAGGATCAGGAAGATGGGTCCTTGTGCGAGTTAGGCGATGACAAACTAAAAAATAAACAAACACGAAACAAAAATATGACTAAAAATGTAAAATGTTCCACCGATACAAGCGGGGAACAGAAAATAAATTTAAAACAATTGTCAACGAATAAGGTTAAGAACGAGGTTACCAAAAATTTAAATAACAAATTGTGCGAAAATTCGAGGAAGAGTGAATTATTAAACTGTGAAAGAACGGAATCAAGTAAGCTAACGGGATTAAACAAAGCAAAAAATGGGTTAACCAAGCCTACAACAAACAAATTAAATAATGACGAGGGAGGATTCAACGAATTAAATAAAAATGGCTACAAGCCGAAACAAATAAAATTCCAACAAGTTAGGGAAAGACCTAATTGTCGGGAAACAAATCCGTTAGACTTAACAAGAATTCCAAAGCACTTTAATTCTAATCAATCTTGCTTGAAAACGAAGTCCAAATTGTTTGCTAAAAATAAATTTAGAAGTAAATCTCACCAGTATAAAAATTATCAAAATAAACCAAGTAAAAATAAATCAAAAATAAAAATAAAATACAGGAATTACGCACAATGGCGTAACACAAAACGCCGAAAGAAAACCAGAACGCGTAAAACATATCTAAAAATAAATACGATTAAATTGGAAAATACAAATAACCATTGCATATTAAACAAACAAGAAATGTTGAAGTTACAAGAATTGATAAACAATTATTCAGACGTGTTTAATGAAAAACCAGGTAGATCCAATAAATATAAACATGCGCTCAAAATTAAGGAAGGCACAACTTTTGTGAACAGGAACTATCCTATTCCAATGAACTTCCGCAAACAGGTTCAGGAAGAAATCGACAAAATGCTCCGATATGACATAATTGAGAGGTCAAGGACGCCGTATGTTAATCCTATGGTTGTTGTCATAAAATCAGACAATACGGTTCGACTTTGTTTAGACGCTAGGAAGTTAAACGAGATAACTGTACCCGATTATGAAAGTGCACCTAGTATAGACGACATCCTAAGAAAAGGAAGGAATAAACGGTATATTTCAAAAATTGATATGACATCAAGTTTTTGGCAAGTGCCATTGACACACGATTCCAAGAAATATACCGGCTTTTTATTCGACAATAAGGTGTACAATTTTAAGGTCGTTCCATTCGGGTTACAGAATTCTCTAGCGGCCCTAGTAAGAACAGTCGATTTGACACTTGGCGTGGAGTTAAGCGACAACATATTAGCCTATGTTGACGACTTGTTATGTCTATCGGAGACATTTGAAGAACACCTCGAGCACTTGCGTATAATATTTTCCAAATTCAGGGAGGGAAATTTAACAATAAATCCCAATAAGACATTGTTCTGCCAACAGGAAGTGAAGTTTTTAGGGTACATTTTTGACCAGAAAGGGGTAAAAACTGACCCAGATAAGCTCCAAGCGATTCGCGATTTTCCTAGTCCTAAGAATAAGAAACAACTACAATCATTCTTAGGATTTGTGAATTATTATTCGCGATTCACAAGTCAATACGCCCGAGAAACTTCACCCCTGTTGAAGCTATTAAGAAAGGGACAACCCTGGGTTTGGGATATAGAAATGCAAGATGCATTTAGGAATGTAAAAAACCTGTTTGTGGAAGCAGTTACTTTGACACATCCGGTGGAAGGTCGGGGAACGTTTTTACAAACTGATGCGAGCGATAACGCTATAGCAAGTCAGCTATACCAGGAAGACCAACAGGGCAGGTTACAAGTAATTGGCTTTGTATCAAGAACACTGAAACAGGCGGAATTAGGGTATACAGTGTGCGAAAAGGAGCTTTTGGCAATAGTGCATGGCCTAAAGAAGTTTCGGCCATTGATAGTAGGGGCCCCATTAACTATTATTACAGACAACAAAGCACTAAAGTTTCTGTATTCATGCAACTATACCAATGCACGCATAACTAGGTGGATTCTCGCGATACAGGAATATCAGCCAAAAATGAGACACTGTCCAGGTAAAGAAAACGTTCCTTGCGACACCATAAGTCGGATGTATCAAAGTAATATAGGAAATAATAGCGGGCAAAAGGGATTAAATGTAGTTAAAATAGGACAAATTAAGGTAGAATGCCCTACAATAATACAAAAGATGTTTAAAGAAATGAGACAAGTCCAGGAGCAAGAACCTGAGCTTGTTCACATAATAAATCACATAAATCAGTTTAATTATTATAAAATTTGTAACAATATATTATGTAAAATTGTAAACAATAGAACGAAGGTTGTGATGCCAAAGCAAAATATCGTTCCATTTATAGAGCATGTACACAAACAATATGCACATTTAGGTAGAAATAAAATTGTCAAAATGATAAACAAACATGTTCACATTAAAAATATACATAAACAAGTCATAGATGTCATTCGGAAATGTCGGATCTGCCAGTTTGCAAAAGTAACAAATCGATATTTGCAAGCAAGGACTAAACCCATTTTAACACAACAGCCGGGAGAGATTGTTGCTGTCGATTTTTTAGGACCTTTGCCCCGGAGCACAGGAGGTGCAAGACACATTTTAGTGGTTGTAGACGTATTCTCGAAATTAGTAAAATTATATGCAGTTAAGCGCCCAAATACGACGAGTACAATCGCCAAACTGTCGCATTATTTTCAGACAATAGGGAAGCCTAGGCGAATACTCTCAGATTTCGGATCGGCTTTTACGTCCCGACAATGGAATTTATGGATGCGCGACAACAGTGTTGAGCATACATTAATTCCGGTCAGGCATCCACAGGTAAACCATGCCGAGAGGATAAACCGAGATCTGGGCAGGATTCTTAGGACCTATTGTCATGAAGCGCAGTCATCATGGATGAGATATCTGCCATATATGGAACAGGTAATTAACATAACTCCCCATGAAGTAACTGGATATTCACCTATCCAGGTACACCATGGGGAAGTACCGATATATATATGGGAGAGATTTCTGCCAGATGATTGTAGAAATGCGGAACAAGCGACACAAAGACAAACATTACAAAATGTATTCGATCGTATAAGGACAGTGGGAGAAAGACGGGCTGCTATGAAAAATATAAACTGCCGAGAAACGTCGTTTCAACCGGGCGATTTAGTCCTAATCACTAGGCACAATAGATCAGATGTGTCTAAGAATGAGACAGAAAAGCTGCTGTTAAGGTACCAAGGTCCTTATAAAATTAAAAGGAAAATGGGTCGAAAAACCTATGAAATTGCAAACATGGTTACAGATAAAATCCGAGGCATCTATGACATAAAAGATATTAAAAAGTTTTATGAATGAGTAAAAAATATTTTAAAACTAAATACTATTAAGAAAGGCAGTACAAATAAATAACCGCTGTACTTTTAAATAAACCAGAATTGTCTAGGTTGAAATAATTTATAATAAAGTATCCAGATGTTTGAATGAAATACCCAGCGAGTCGAACAAATGTAAACAAAGGGCTCAAGGTTAAGGGCAATCACTTGTGTTTGTAAACAAGGCCACAATGAAATATCCGGTGGACGGGCGGGGAACGAGTTTATAAAAACATTCCTTGCAGCAAAATAAGCCGGACGTACCAAAATAGTAGAGGGCAAAAAAGCCTAAATGTATTTAAAACAGGACAAAGTCAATAGGATGTTCTACGGAAATTCCAAAAATGTTTAAAGAGAAATGTTTAATGGGAAATGTTTACAAGACAAAAGGCAGACTCAGGGACAATAACCTGATTTGTTACAATTAATCAAACCAACTGCGTCAACAATTATAAAATATCTTGTAATGTATTCTGTAAAATTGTATATGATGTTAAAAACATTAAAAAGGTTGTATGACAAGTAAAGGGATTCTACAATGTGACCCTTACACTTATCATAATCCTAAAAATACGGAAATGCCAAATTAGAATATTGTTCAATAATAGAACCAGTACGCGAGCGATAAGCTAAGTTAGGCAGGAATTAAATTGTCATAATGATTAACAAACTGATTTAAAGTAAAGACAAGAATAAGCAGTAGTTGAATAAGGCTAAATCTAGACTTTAAGATTAGCTACTTGTTTGTAAAGGGACAAATGTTTAAAATCTAAAACAAACTATTTAATAACTAAATCAACATTACAAAAGTATTAGTCAGGAAGTTTGTGTACTGAGCAAACATTGGCGAGCTACATCCACTGCTTAAATCAAACAAGCTGGTTAAATCAAGCAACAATCAGGCAGATAGCAGGCGAATCTTAATAACTTGTACAACAAATACACGGTCAAACCTTGCAGAATCAAACAAGAAATTTGTGTGCATGAGATAGTGGGTCGTTAGATCAGACTTTCACTGGACAATATAAAACAAGAAAACTTGTGTACTAACGATCAAGGTCGCAACAATAGAAACTTTGCATTGAAATCAGAAGCAATCGAAATTTATCAAGTGGACTTCGATAATCTAGACACAAGCCAGTTTTATAAATTATACAATAGGAAGATAGAGAATTTAAAAGGCAAGGTTCGTTCCGTTTAATATGATAAGTAGAATTGTTGTCGTACTTTATTAGAATGTTTACAAGCCAGCTCATTGACCTTGCAGGTAGTTTGGAATGTAGAATCCACGCAATAGTTAGCCGCTACGAAAGGTTTATCGGAAAATAAACAAATTAAACTTGATAAACGGTACTTCCACAGCTGACACAATAATACGTAATAGTTAAGATATAAAAGGAATATGTTTAAAAAATAGTATTGTAGGATTAGTTAGGTTTTTAATTGCAAGTCATTGTTTTTAAAGCCATAACTAGTATAAAAGGAAATTGACGTGGTAAATATATAAAGGAAATGACAGCCATCAGTGTGGTGAATAATGTGTAATTTGACAAAGTAAAAGTTAGTGTAAACAAAAGTGACTAATAAATTGCTAATTGACTTGTGTTTGAAGTGTTTCAGGGTGAAAACTTCTCAAGAGACAAGAGAATAATAATAAGAAAATTTTGTAATAGAATAAGATAGTTTAAGTAAGAGTAAGATAAGGAATTGGTAAAAAACATTTTAACAAAGTAAAACATTTTTAACCTCTCAAACGGGGAAATTGCAACGGGGTGAGAGACCGTCGCAAGTGGGAAATAAGTAATTTCCTGTTTTTTAGAAATAAAGCTGTTTTTAAAGTAATCAAGTAGGGAATTATACAATTAATAAAGAGGGAAAAACTAAATAAAACAGTAAATAGAATAGTTAAGCCACATTAAAGAATGTTATAAATTGAATTTGTAATAACTAACTAAATTTGAACATCGAGAGTGAAGCGAAAAAATTCTAAGTGCCTAAAAAAGCTATTTTTCGAACCAAACCACGTAGAACTTTCATCGACATTTCAAAAGAACCACAATAACCTAGAATGAACATTAAAGAAAACAGAATTCAAAAAACTTAAGAAACAAAAAAGTTACAGCCGTTTAAATAAAATAGACATTTTTCAGTGTTCTAAAATTAATTATCAAACTATGCAAGCTAAAACAGTTTCGTTGCCCGACTTGCCTGTACAAGGAATAAATCGAGCGATAGCAAACTTTGCAGGCGGGGTGCGGTAGGTGAAATTCACCGCTATATATACTTGGTCTCTAAGCCTTTAGAGACAGTCTGTAAAAATTTTCTAACACGAGGTGCCGCGGGACGCTATGCTGGACCGCGAGTAGAGACCGTCAGCAGGCCAGATGGACCATAACCTCAGCGATTTCGACATCCAGGACCACCAAGGATGAAGGCTCCAGACTCAGCCTCCAGGACGCTCGAATAGAGGGAAACCACCACCGACGAACCAGGGAATCCAGACGAGGGACCCCAAGGACCGGCAAGAACATCTTTGGCAAGTCATTTTCTTTATTCGAAATCAGTCACGTCAAATTTAGTTAGTTAATTTTATTAAATTCAAACAAATTTGCAAGCTTAAAACAATGACTTCACTCTTTATAAAATTTTAATAAATTGTATGCTAAGTAAATGAATTTATGTGCTCAGAATATTTAAAATAATGAATATTAAAATTACAAAAGGTTTTTGGCCATAAGCTGTTTATTTAAAGAAAATGAGAAATTTTCGAATATTATAAATTTAAAAATTAAAGGTCATAAAATATGAATTTACCAATTCCATATAGGAGATAAAATATTATTATGTGTAATTTTGAAAATAATTTTATGTTATGTCTATGTTATCAATCTATATGCAAAGTATAATTTTTTAAAGCATAAGAAACAAGAAGTAACTCAGTGAATTGTTTTGCTAATATAATTGTGTAATACTTTGAAGGATAAATTTTCTTTTTTATTTCAATAAATAGAGTTAAATATGTCATAAAAATCAACATTATTTGCATTCCATCCTGTGTCAAATAACCAATAAAAACTGTTTAGCTTTTTCCAACTAATATAAAAATGATTATCAAATCAGTAAACAAATTTAATTAAATTTCATTAAATGGCAATAGATAAAGCCTAATGTTTTAAAGAGTTTCTCTCTACTAATTTCATGAGCTAGTCTAAAGATTAGTTGGTTTTTTGTAATAAAAGTCCAGAGATTTATCTACTGGCAGATTGTGTTTAAGAGGACACAGGAGCCTTTTAAAATAGGTTTTTTTAAACACAATCATATTTTGCACGTTCCCTTGCTGTTTCTGCAGATCATCATCAGGTGGTAAGACTCTGTGTTTTTTATGTGTATTATTCTAAATGTGTTTCTTTCCAGCTGACTATTAATTTGACATGTGTGACGATACTTAGACCATACACAATTGATAAACTTATGTAGGAGTGTTTATACGGGTTTTAAATAGTAGTCAGCGGGAATAGGCTTGTTGTGGGTTTGGCCCTACGAGCAGGAAACATACACTTAACTCTGGGAGTTTAGCACGGTTTTACCAGCAGGGTGATAGGCAGAGTTTTGGTTGTTTATAAATATGTTTTCTTGTAAACAATTAAATTTTAGTATTCTGCAAGAAAGGATTTAAACAACACAACAAAACGACCGCGTAGTGCTGCGGTGGTAGGGACGAGGTCAGGTGGGGGGGACGTTGCAGGCCGTACCACTGCCTTCAAATACTCCATAAATAAACACCATATCAGCGTATACTTCACTTGTAAATAAGTGTGGTATTACTACTCTAATAATTTAAAACTTACACGGACTGACACCCAATTTATTTTAAAATTTGATCTGTTTCTTGGTGAAATAACAAAGTTACTGCTGCCCAAAAAGTACAAAAATGTTTTTTACTCCATTTTTTGCATTTGACATGGCTTTTTCTCTAAAACTACTTAACTTACAGTTCTGCGGCCTGTTATATTCAATTTATCAGGTCAAAAACCATAAGAAACAATTGATCTACTTTACCAGAATTTCAGGAAGACCTCGTTTTACATGGTGAGCTGAAATCCGGACAAAATCTTTCGCTAGCCATGACTCGCTAACGAAGTATTTCAGACCCTTGTTTATATATACTTTTTTCATTACTTTTACATACAAAATAAGTACTCAAAGTTTATTCATTTCTTCATGAATCACCCTGTATACATATTTTTTTCTCAACAGCATAAATGTTTATCTAAACAAAAATCTCATAAAAAGTCCCTTACTGAAGAAACTTCTAAACTATATTGAATATCTGTCAGAAATAAGTGATTTATCTGATGCTGCTGACGAAATTGGCAGTACAGTAAATTTCTATCTGTAACTTTTGATGAAAAACAAAATACAGAGGAACCAACTGAGTCCAGTACCAGCTACAAATCAACAGTTTCACAGAAACTTTTACACCCAATGCTACCAACAGGCTCTGAACCATCACCCCCAAACCTGGATCCCATTGCTCTCCATAGATGCCCTGGCTTGTGTCCAGCACATCTTTGAGCTGTAGCCTATATTGTCTGGAAAATTTGTAGAATATGTTAGAAGTGACAAAAAATTAGTAGTTGCAGGGTAGCAAGATAACAATATGGTTATTATTGCTTCAACATTTTCTGGTATTGAACCAAAACAACATACTGACAAGAAGTCAAAATCTGATAGATCTGATATAGACATTAAATGTCCATCAATTGTTCGGTAGTATAATTCATGCATGGGAGGTGTAGGTTCTGTAAGACCAATTGATGGAATGATACCCTACTTGGTACAAAAGTACTTGGTAAGGTATATGAGGGATACAAAATCAAATAACTTAAATAAAAAACAATGTAAAGATTTGGTACCAGTTTACAAGTTAGCAGAAGCACTACAAGTATTAGCACTACAAGGTAAAGATGAGTATTAACCTGTTGCAGTTTACAGACTAGGTCAGCTGGTCAAGACTATTTATTAGTTCCGGATATAGACTCACCCAGCTAGTTATGAATGTCGTCATTGTTTGATTGCTTTAAAAGAGTCTATTTTCTGATAGTCATGGACAAGACTAGATGTGCTTTTTAAGGGATAACTATAGACTCTCGAAACTTACAGCATAAATAAAGAAATTAATAACCCATTGACCATCTTTCAGACATCTAAACATAAATAAGATACTTCAGCGGTTTTTATTTCAACTGGTGTGGAAAGCTCAGTATAACTTTTACTTGGTCTTGGTCAGTAGCTGTAATTAGTGTATCCTTGAATACATATGAAATGAACAATAATAGTAGGAGTTTAGAATCTAAAACAAGCATTAAATTGTAAGTAACTTTTAATTAGTTAGTTACATTTACATTAGTTTATGACTATCCAAACTTCTTTGTAAAAACTTACTGAGATAGAATGTTTTCGATCCCTGCATGGCGATCTTTATCACTTTCTAAATTTTCCGCTTGAAGTTGTTGTTAGGTTAAGCAGTAACAGTTTTAAAGGCAGGTTTTCGATAGTATCAAAGAGTATCTGTGAGTTGTATTAAGTTTGTTCGTTTAATATGTTTGTATTTAGAATTTGTGTAAATTTCTTATTGTTCTAGTGTGTTAAGATGTGGTCCTCTTTTGTTAATGTGTAAGATTTCAAGGTTATAGTAAATGTCTGTGTATTTGTGTCTTGTTTCATTTAGGAGATTGGAGAATGCTGAGTTTGGATGATTTTGTGTGTTCTCAGGTCTTTGTTGGAAGCTGCGACCTGTTTGCCTAGTATAGAATTTGTTGCAGTTTAGTTTGTATAAGGCTGGTAGTTTATCTTTGTTGTGGGTGTCGCGTTATATTTTGTATTGTAGGTTGTTATTAGTTTTGTATGCTATTGTGTATCCTGTTTTTTGAAATTCTTGGGCTATTTTATTTGGTGTTCTCTTTATGTATGGTATTTGTTTTCCCATTTTTTTGTATATTGAGTCTATTGTTGTGGTGCTGTATCCATTTGTGTATGCTAAATATTTAATGGTGTCTAGTTTTTTGTTTATGTTTTCTGTGGTCATTGGTACTTCTTTGAGTTTATGGAGCATGGATCTAAAGGCAGCACATTTTTGTTGGATAGGGTGGTTTGAGGTGTTTTGGAAGTGCTTCTGTTGCTGGTTTCCTGTAAATGTTGAAGCTGTGGCTTTTTTTGATATGGTGAGGTTGAGGAAGTTTAGGAATCGGTTGGTTTCAATCTCTGAGGTGAACTGGAGTTTTGAGTGTATTTTATAAGTGTAGGTGAAGAGTTTTTCGCATTGTCGGTTGTTGCCTCTGTGTTATGATATCATCGACATATCTGTGCCAGTAAATGATTTTGTGTACATGTGTACTGTTTGCGAGTATCTTGGTGTTTTTTAGGAGTTGTAGGAAAATTTCGCTTAGGATGCTGTTGATAGGACTTTTTATAGGTAGGCCATCTCGTTGGGAATAGAAATTTGAGTTGTGGGTGAAATAGTTTTGTTTGGTGATGGTTTAAACGATGTTTAGGATTTTTGGTGACGTGGGTTTTTGGTATGTTGTTATGCATTAATTGAGTCTTTAGTGTGTTCAGGGTTACAGATATGGGTATGTTGGTGTACATGTTTATTATGTCGAGTGATAGTAGTGTTGAATTGTGTGGTATATTTATATCTTTAATTTTAATTATGAGGTTTGTTCTGTTGTTTATGAATGTGTCTGTGTTCAAGTTAATAGATTGTTTGATTATTTTATCCATGTGTTTTGCTAGTTTATGTGTAGGAGTATTTCGGTAATTGATGATGGCTCGATCAGGAACATTGGGTTTGTGAATGGTAAAAATATAGTCTTAATGACGTTCGGGTTTATTTTTTTTTATAAATTACTTGTTTCAATATGTAGAAAACTAATATTAACTTTTTAATGTTTTTGTTTTTGCCTATAGCACAGCCAATTTATCCTGACTGGATACTTCGTAGGTATATTTTAATATAGGTGAATAGTAATGTTAAATAAAATTATAACCAAAAGTTGAATATCTAGATTTTAAGTTTAGTATTGAAATAAATTTACTTTGACGTAGTACAGTGCGCTGTAGCTACTGTAATACATACTATTACAGACTAACATTAAAAATGTGCAAAATAATTAACTTTTTGTATTTTCCGTTAAAAAGAAGTTAATATTCGGTTCTAAACATTAAGAAAAATTTGTTTAAACCAACATCCTTAAGACTATATTTATAACTTGTGAATTTTAGGGAGACCCCGGAGGGTAGGTGCTTTTTAGGTGGTATTTTTTTGTTTTTGCTGATGATGTGTTTGAAGTTATTTTAATTAGTTTTTACTAATTATGATTACACATAATAATCTATTAACAAATAATAAATTAGGCACAAAATAACAAAATAAAAAATTGCACCTGTATAATATATATATATATATATATATATATATATATATATATATATATATATATATATATATATATATATATATATATATATATATAAAGAACATAAGTCAAAATACAAATACAAGAATTATAATTGAATTTACAATTCAAAGCTTTTCGTTGGCTTTGTATTGTAACGAAAAGCTTTGTATTGTAAATTCAATTATAATTCTTGTATTTGTATTTTGACTTATGTTCTTTATTAATACACAAGAATACATATTGCGATATTTATATATATATAATATTCAGTGCTTTATAAGTGAGGATATTTTTGACTCAAAATACAACTCAATTGATGCAAGGATAATTCATATCCGCTAGTGGCCACTGCGTGGATGTAATTAAATTAGCAATGGCTTACGTGAAACTGACAATGATGAAGACATATCAGTACCATCATCAAAAAGAAGCAAAAACTATAAACAACAAAATTTCTAGAGTTTGATAAGAGGTATAATGGTTATGACCACCGGTCTCTCATTGATGATTTTAAAGTGGTAATGGCATACAGAAATCGAGGTTTATGTAGCGGAAGCAAAACTTTATGTAACAGATGTAATATATACCTTTTTCCAACAAAAACACAAATTTGCTTTAAAAATTTTCGCACAAATTGATCTCATTTTAATCAATTGACTAGTTTATTATTTTATATATTTTGAATCAGATATAAGTTTTGCCATTAGTCATATATTATTAATAACGTTTTATTTTACTATTATCGTTGATAGTTTTTTTTTTGTAAGTAGATATTTTAACAAATAATTGATTATTTTGCAGTGTTAATATTGTTGGATAATTTTGACAATTCATTAATATTGAGATGTGTAATTGGCTTGATACAAGAATTATTAAGCTTATAATAGAAGAGTTTAACATATTGTAATTATATTCAGTTAAATGTAATAGCCTAACTTCAGATCTAGGTTGAAATGCAGTACTCCGGCACTATACGATATTTTGGGAAATTGTTCAAAACCATCAAATTGGACGATATCCACAAGAATTTTTTTAAAATTGAAGTAGGAAAGTTACTTTTTTTCAATTTAAAGTAGGGTACTAAATTCAGCGCGGATGTAGAAGTTGTGAATAGGTTCGGAGTGATACTTACGTCACAGTGCTGCGCATAAGGTTGTACGCATTGTCCGCGGTACGTCACGCAACCTTACGTGTGTAGATATTTGAGAAACAACTTCTGCAGTTAGGATAGATTGGTTTTAAATTTATACAATACTGTATACCTATAATAAAATATACCTAAAAAGTGTCAAGTCAGGTTAGATTTGGTTTTAATTTTATACATTGAAATACAGTTGTATCACGAAGCATTTGTATCACTCCGCGCCTATTCACAACTTCTACATCCGCGCTGATTTTTTTTCGCTACTTTAAATTGAAAAAAAAGTAACTTTCCGAGGTTAACTTAAAAAAAAGTCTTGTAGATATCGTCCTATTTAATGATGTTAAACCATTTCCCAAAATATCGTATAGCGCCGGGCTTCTGCATTTTTACCCAGATGGTCTCACTTAAAGCCTAACCAGCACAATAGTGGAGTTTTTTTCAAAATTGTAATTATTTGGGATGTCAGCAAAAGCGTTTTTTTGTATACCTTATGAATGTCTGCATCAGCTGGTAAATTTTTTTGGCAGAAATCTCTTACATGGCTAAAGTATACAATTACCGAATTATGCGATCCAGGTGTTTAATAAATGAATTTATGAGTTTTCATTCTGAACTTAACAAAGAAAAAGGTTTTTTGCCTATACTATAATATTAGTAAAACAAAGTAACAGAAATGATAATGTAATGAATATATTACATCTAAACATAGCTACATAGATTTTTTATACATTACATAAACGTAGTTTGAATGATAGTTATCTATGCATTTTTTTTTTTTTTTTTTTTTTTGTTACGGCTACACATTAAATATTAACTGTATACTTGGAAAAACCCTAACTTAAATTATAAAAAAATATAAAAATCAAACTGTAAATTACCTGTTGTACCATATTGACCAATATTACAGCACACTAACACAATACTCAATTTTGCACTTTAAAATTTTCGATTTTAGGTTATTATTCCATTTAATTAGTGTCTGTAAGAACAAAACAACGTCAGATAAGAGGTTTTTCTTTTGTTAATTTATGTATATATTTTAAAACTTCCATATGTATGTTCAAGTCAAACCTATTATAATATTAACACGCTTTTTTCTATTTGATATTACACTACTGGTTTACACACGTTTAGTTTATCAGCTGATTCTTTTCTGATTTCAACTGAAAGATTTTATGACTCGTAATAATCTGTGTTTTTGTTGCTTTTGCAAAAATTAACACTGTACAACATTGTTTAGATAAGCAGATTTGAAATTTCCTTAAAGTTCAAGTCAAAATAAGATATTTCTTCAAAATGAGATATTTAAAATAGAGTAGATTTAGTACTTTCGATTAATTCTTTCCTTATATGTATATATGTATATATATATATATATATATATATATATATATATATATATATATATATATATATATATATATATTTGTAGATTATGCAACACTGTTTTCTTGTATACACTTATCACTTTCACTTATGTACTTAAACAAGAATCTTACTTGGTATTTATGCGAGCGCTTTCAGAGACTAGTGAGTGCCTCCATCTTCTGGCATACTAAACGTATTTTGGACTGCGAGTTGTGTGGAATCTGCTGTTGACCTTGATGTACCGTTAACTTCTATTTTTAGTTTCACTGCACTGTGCGAGTTTTTAGCATTTGTCTTGGGGTTTATACTGTCTATTAAGATTGAATAATTTGTCGTTTTTTGATTTTATTTGTATCTGTTCGTTGATGATGTTATTTTTATTTTTATAAATTTCTAGTTGTTCCCAGATTGTCATTTTGAGGCCTTTTTGAACTTTTTTTTATTAGGTGTATGTTTTCTAATGTGGGGAATGTGTGTTTGTTTTTGATTGCGTGTGTGGCTAAGTTTGAATTATAAATTTCCGGTTTGATGTATGCATTGAGGTGTTCTTGATATCTATCTTTTAATTTCTTTTTTGTTTGGCCTATGTATATTTTATTACAGTCTGGGCATTCGATTTTGTATATTCCGTTATTAAGTGTGGGACATATTTCTTCTGGTTGGTTTATTTTGTTGATTATGTTTCCTGTGTTTTTGTAGGCTATGTTAATATTATTGTTTTTTAGTGTTTTAGTTATTCCTTTTATGTTGTATCCTGTGTATGTGAATGTAGCCCAATTTGAAAAGTTCTTGGCAAAAGTAAAAATTGGCTTTAGTATATTCTTTATATTACTTGTATGTTTTTCAAAATTATAACACCTAAAAGAAAGGCGAATTGTTTGATACTAATATATAGTGAGATTATAAATTACAAGGTAATTATATATAGGTACGACTACCGCTATTTCTGTGAATTTGTTTGTTTTTCTTATGTATTTCTACGTCCTGAAGACGAATTTGATATAATGTTTTTGTCGCTGAGGTCTTTTTAAGGCCAAATATGCTAAAGAAGAACACGTTCATCATTTTCTACTAACCGTTGCGGTATCTGCGAGAATTGAGACCACCTGAGATTATAATAGAAAATTGTTCAAAAACATGTCCTAGGACCATATGCATAAGAAATAGCTATTTTTTATCATTTTAAAGTTGGGTAAAAATTATAGTGCGGAGTAGTAAGTTGTGCACGTCCTCAGAGTCAAGCACGTCCGCGGATATATGAAGAATAGTTAATATCCGGAGTAAATCCGTTTTTTTTGTAATGCATAAAATCGCAGTTAGGACGTTTCTACCAATAGAATAGCATTTCTGGCAGTTCATGGTGTTCTTGAAAATTGTACTCAAGCTATTAGGGCTGGATAAAAATTAAGTCGTTTTATTCAGTGATTTTATTTATCCATTAAAATTTGCAAAGCAACAGCTAAATTTAAACTAATTTAGCAATAAAAAAAGTTGTATTATATATATATATATATATATATATATATATATATATATATATATATAGTGAAATGAAACAAATAAAGTTCGAATAAAGTGGAATCAACAAATGTAAATAAAGTTCATAATCTTAGATATTCTCTTTACACAAATTTTACACTTGTCACCATTAGATACAATGAACATATAAGTATTTACAACTTACAGCCTAAATCAAATAAGTTCATGTTCAACATACATATACAAGACACATATTTATACTACTATAATAACACCTATAGATTCTTACTGCAGGAACAAAAAAAAGCTCATTAGAATACAAAATTTTGAATCATCATAAAATCTGATCAAAACATTTTAACACTCAACTATTGGGGTATGAATATGTAATACCAAAGAAACACTCACATTATTCTGACATTGTACTTGAATATCCACAAAAATCACACAATACTACAAAAATCTTTACATAGTACTACACCTACTTTGATGAAAAGTCTTCTCTGTGACTCACAGCATTGAACATAACCAAGTGTTAAATATATATGCTAAATATATCAGTGTGTAGTGATTTCTGAATGTTTCATTGGACGAAGTTTATATATATATATATATATATATTATACTTTTGCTATTACTTGCGACCAGACTTTTTGTCGCAAGTAATAGGAAAAGTGTAATAAGTAATTAACAACCAGCTCGTCATGAGCAGCAACAAGATTTCGATATTATATATATATATATATATATATATATATATATATATATATATATATATATATATATATGTATAAGAAGCTTAACATGAACAGCACAAAAAAGGTTACAGTTTTGATGGGATGCTTTACTGCAAAGTGTAAAAAATGTCCAATTTGTTTTAGAAAGAAACAGTTTCATAAAAATACGGATGGTTCTCCCTTCTTCATGATTGAGAAGCAGGGCCTAATTTTAATGATGGTCCCAATTGCAGGTACATAGTCATGATTTTGGGAAGGGGGTCTAGTTCTGATAAGTGACTTCTGATTAGGTAGTCTGGCTTCGTAGATATTTCTTTATAATTAGCATATTTACAAGTGAAACAAATCAATTGAATTAGATTACAGTACACAGTATTAGTTTGTTGGTTATAAAAACCAAATAAATGTGTTGTTTTCCTTTATCTTTTGTTCTCACATGTGGAAATATAAAAAGTATGAGTGATGGAGAGTAAGGAGAATGAATCAACACTTTTCCTATCTAGTAGCCACTACAGCAGAGTAGGCTAATGTGTATTGTTCTTCCATTTCCCAGTTTGATTTAAAATGACAAAGTCATCTAAGTTTTTGATGTAGTTAATTGTGTGTAGCTTAGAACCAGAGTTAGTTTTGTAAGTGGTTAATATTTTAATCACTCTATTTAATACTAAGTTTAGTAAGCTAAAATATAAAATGTTGTATTGTATGTACAGTTAGTAATTATGGTGGCAAAACAGTTTTATTTTTCAATTCTTCTATAATTTGTATGATAAAAACATTCAGGAAAAGGGGTTCCAGACCCATCGGACCACTCCTTGGCTACCTCATTGCCAATTCTCAAGCAACTTCATAGGTAATTAAGACATTAAATTTACAATAGAAGCCATAACGTCTACTTCCTAAAATCAAACATAAAAGGAATATCTCGTATAGTTTGCCCAGAAACCAAGCAAGCGTAATTCAGTTTACATTATTTTACCATTATCTGTACTTTAATTTTTTGTAAATTTGTGAAAAATTAATGAGTCATAACGTATTCAATCGCTCATGGTGATCTTCATCAGTGTCTAAATTTTTCAATTGGAGTTGTTGTGGGGTTAAGCAGGTTGTTGTCGTTTTACAGGCAGGTTTTCGATTGTACAAAAGAGTATATTCAAAACAGTTGTATTGGGTCTATTCATTTATTATGTTTGTGTTTTGAGTGTTTGTAAATTTCATACTGTTCTAGTAAGTTTCACCAAACGTAATAAACTACAAAATTCTAGGGTAATTTAGTTGTATACATTCCCAACAATAAAACTAAAAATGTAATTGTTCTATCCACAGTGCATTTTGATTCTGCAATAGTCGTACAAACTTATGAAACTTACACACAGGATGTTTTAACTTTCTAAAACAATACCAAGAGTGATATTGATGTGGATCAATTTTTTCTGAAAAGGGAATTTCCAGGCCTATCTTTTAGTAACATTTGGCCATCCACAGTTTTTTGTGGTCTAATGAAGTTGACCCCTGTCAATAGATGAATAATGTGATTCAAATACTTTACCTACCCAAGCTGGGGACAGGGAGTAAAAGAAAACAGATGGAAGTAACTCAAGGCTAAGAAAATAATCTACATCAGACTTCAGGCCTATAGTAAACATCAAAATTATTACAAAAAAAAGAATTAAATGAGGTGTTATTCATTTTTGTAGAAAAAATAAAAATTATATCCGTGAATAAAGTACCTCTTTTTCAACTCACTAGATTGAAACTCAAAACAAAACATATCTATTAATAAAATCAGTACAAATAACATATAGGCTACAGTTAGACCATATTACTCAAAAACCTGCTTGTAAAAATATTTCCACTTGCTTCTCCAAGACCCCTTAATGGCTAACCTACACACTAAACAAAATCAACCCAATACAATAAAATAAAATAATTTTAATAGTTTAGTACAGTAAAAAAAAAACTATTTATATAAATGGTTTTAGAAATTTTAATTTAACGTTTATGCAAGTTTTTAGATTTATAAGTTATAAGTTACATTATTACACGATGTAAAAAACTACATATTTCTTAAAATATAGCATGTATTCAATTAAAATCATTACTACACAATTGATTCAATTAAAATCATTGATTGCTAAAACTTCATCATCAATAATAATATAATTAAAGTTTTAACTATAATATTATTTTCCAAATGAGAAATAATGTTTCTTGAAAAAAATTCTATTTTATTTTTTAGGGAAGAAGTAATTATGAATTTTTAATATAGAGAAGAGCAATTTTTAAAGTTGTAATTTTGTCAACAATAAACTTTATTTTATACAATGCAAATACAGAATAATATACGAGACCTTTGATTAACTTGAAAATGATGACTCTACGTTTCACGAACAACGGGATGTAACTTATTTCTAAAACTATTAATTTTAAATATTCCAAAAAATAATGTGTATAATATACAAATATAGATAGTTGTAAGTATTTTCATTTTTGATTACTTTCTACCTTTTGTATTTTGCAATATGCTGGCACCTAACGGAAGAATGTCCAACTATTACCAAAGTTCAGTTTAATTTTTTTAAAGACAGTATTTAAAAACTGGGATTTCCGATTTCCTTTTAGTCGTTTTGAGAAGTACATTCTGCAAAATTCTAAATTATTTTATGTTGTAACTGCTAATTTGATTAACTAAATTTCTTTCCTAAATTAACAGCCAGAATATTAAATTTAATGTTATACGAGCATAAAATAGCACTGTAGCATTTCAGGGTTTTTTTGTCAACTTAATTGTTCGCATATCTTTATGAGTCCTAAGTTTTATACTTAATCAAATATGTGCTTTAAGGGAATTACAAGTAAATTTTTCTAGCAGTGTAATAGTGTTAAATTTGTTTTAAAAGTGGGCCAAATAATACAAAATTAAAAAATTTATAACAGTATACATTATTTTAAATTCACATTTATTTCTAATAGAATATTTATATTTGGTTTGTATTATTTTGAGTCTTAGATGACTCAATATGTTTCTTAGTATTTAAAGTAATGTACGTTTGCAATTGTTAAATTTAAAAATCTAAAAAATGAAAATATCGCTTTTTAAAGAAATATAGTTTAAAACTTTTTAAACATTCTTCCACTGTTAAGAATAACAGTTTTTATTTAAGTCCCGCATTTAAATATAAAAAATAAAAATAAGGAAAGTAAAAAGAAAACCTTTTATTCAAATAAACCATACATAAGACACTTATGCCATATTTTAGGATTTTAAATTTAGTTACATTATAACTGTAAGATTAAGTTAATTAGAGTTTAGCTTGGGAGAACAATTCACATCGGTGAAAATTAAAACAGTTTACTCTAAATCTCACAACACATTATTTTATTAAAACAAACACACTAGTTTATTAAAACAGACTAGTTTTGACGACGTGTTCGCCTTCATCAGTGGCTAGTACTCCAAGCTTGAGTAGTAGATAAACACTGATGAAGGCGACATCGTCGTAGAAACTAGTCTTGTTTTTAATAAACTAGTGTGTTTGTTTTAATTAAGTAATGTGTTGTGAGATTTAGCGTAAACTGTTTTAATTTTTACCGTTGTAACTGTAAGAAACAAAATACCATTTTTAGTATTCAAACTTTAAATAGTTATAATTTGACTGAATTTTTGTTGTTGTAATACACTTTATTTTTAAAATAAGAAATAAAGGAAGTGTCTTAGCTAGTAAGAACAATTCACAACGGCAAAAATTAAAACAGTTTACTCTGAATCTCACTACAGATTAGTTTATTTAAAAAAAACACACACTAGTTAATTAAAACAGACTAGTTTTGACGACTATGTCACCTTCATCAGTGCTCAAGCTTGAGTAGTAGTCAAACACCGATGAAGGCGACATAACTAGTCTGATAGTACACACCTCTTTATTTATTATCAGAGTAAGAAATAAAGAAGGTGTGGTGTATATTCGTAATACAAAACGTCCGGACTATAGCCAATTCGGTTGTTATCCAAACAATCAGTAAATAACAGACATTGCCGTAACCTGTAACGTTTCTAGATTCGGGATGTTATTGACAACTATAACCTACATTTAGTAAATAATACAGTATCTTGTAAATAACATGATAAAGACTGAACTTCTTTATTCTATTAAAGAAAACAAAGCAATTAAGGTTAAACAAAAAATCTTTTACGAATTGAAATACGTACAATATATATTTTTATTAACGTTTCTATAAAAGGCCCACATTAATTGAAGGTCATTATAGCCTAATTAGGTCTTGGTGGTTTTCATACCTCTGTGAAAATTAGGGTACATTGAAAAGCTGTTCATACCTCTGTGAAAAGCTGGGATATTGCATTGAAAGCTTCCAAATGTTTGGACAGATATATTGGGCTCAGCATATGTGTCTATCCTTTTTTTTTTTTGACTAAAAAGACCCTCCTGGTAGACCGATGGCATAATTTTACTATAAACAGGGGGTCAATATGCTCTTATCTTTAAGCATGTGCAATCTTATCGATGCTCTTCTTATTCGGGGTGTAACTTGTGGACAAATTTTTACGCCCTCGATACAGTGTAGGTCTGTTTTATATAGGCGACTCTGCACACGTGGTACCATAAGTCTACTAGGGAGTTTAATGTTTCTACTTTTGTCTACTTAAATCACCCCTTCCTCGCCTTTCGTAGGGTAGGATAGTCAGATCGGTCAAATGCTAAAAAAATAATTTAATTAAAAAGACCTTGAAAAGAGGTTTCGATTCCTCTACATTTATATTTGAAATGTTTCAGTTTCGTTACGACTTACTTAATCAGCACTATTAGAGTCCTTATCGTAATTACTCAAATAACACATACATTAATTTCACAGAATAATAGCGTCAGTCACACGTTAACACTGAGGTTTAATTTCTTTGGTATATGCTTAGACTGTACTGTAAGCCATATGCAGAGAAACTTATGGGCAGAAATGTTATGGAAAATGTTTTGGGGCGGGGGAAGTACTTTTTTTTAAAGAGTTCGAGTTTGGATACCCCAGATCTTAGGAGGTCAATGTTCCTGAACAATCCACCATCAAATCACCTTTATTTTGTATCATAACATAACAGATGATTCGGTGGTTTTTTTATGGTGAAATAGCTATACACAGTAACAAATCTAGGAACGTAAAACTGTACTGATGGCAAAAACAGCGCGTACGGTGTATGCATAGCCTATAAAAAACATCTTTAAATTTAATTTTGCTCGTAAGTTTTTTCCTTACGCACAAAATCGCATAATTAACAAGTAATATATATAAAAGTAACACACACACACACACACACACACACATATATATATATATATATATATATATATATAAGTAATAATACGAGTGTATATATATATGATGAATAGTTATTATCTGGAGTACATCCGTTCATTCTGTAGTGCATAAAATCGCAGTTCCGACGTTTCGCTAGAATCTCATCTAGCTTTGAAGAGGTGAACCCAACAACCGTTGAAGAGCGAGTCAACTGTTGTTCACCTCTTCAATGCTAGATGAGATTCTAGCGAAACGTCGGAACTGTGATTTTATGCACTACAGAATGAATGGATGTACTCCAGATAATAACTATTCACCATATTTTTCCATCAGTGAAGGAATAAGTATCAGCATATATATATATTTGAGGAGAGTGTGAGCTAATAGAACGAATTGAAAAAAAAACATTTAGTTACAGTAAAACTTAGAAAGAAACAGAAAAAATCAAGTAAGTTATATTATTCAATATGAACATAGACAAAACTACTTGTATATGGGTAGTCAATCGGAATTCCTTTACGATAGGTAGGAGTAGTAAGCGCATACGCATGAAAGACGGAGGTTGCTCGCTAGAGGGTAGCTGTCACGAGGGCAGGACGGGTTTTAAGGGCCCAAAGCCTGAGGGAGGAGTGGATAAAGCCTTGGGATATGAGGCGACGTAAATTTAAATTACGACTCTGACGGGTAAGGTACACTTTTACCGAGAGACACTCATTCGTAGTTTTATACGGCACATACACCTTATTAGCCAACTATTACAAAGTTCCGATCAAATTACCGAAATATTTGCTAAAAAGAATTGATTTGTAGGTTATATACAAAGAGTTTTTAATTCATTGGCTTAATAAAGAGTCACTTATGGTCTTAATCTAAACGCGGATTGCAAATGGCTAAAGCACGACTCCTGAGGAATTTAATAAAAGGGAACTGCACACATATTGGACCGTTGACATGCACATGTCGGATTTGCAACCCGGAATTCCAATAAGAGACCTGAATTCGTTGTCAGCTCTTGTATAGAGCAGCGTAAAGGAGGTCCGGTGCGTACAAGCCGCCTATATTATGCGTGTATGTTTTCTTTTTGAAAAGTTAGCTGAAAGTCTAATTTAAATCCTTATCTTATTCTAAATTAATTATATAAAACATAAAATGCGAAACTGAAGATGAATATTCATATCAGTAACTGTAGTATATAATTAATTAATTCAAACAAAAAAACAATTGTCTATCGAAACACAGGTAGGGCTCTTCTGTAATTAAAGTATTATAGTACCATAGATTGAAGAGAAAACCAACAATCACTCTAGAGTGACAGAACCGGGAAAGAGCCATATCTTTGTTTTATACGATTTGCTGTTTTTTTTTTAATCTACATGTCTGACATCAGCTCTCTTTGAGGTCTAGATCGCATAGCCATAACCCTTGCCGCTAGGCCCCTTGGATTTCGGCCCCACGGATGTCCTTCAGGATTGCCTCTTTTGTCTTGGCTTGTATTCGAGCTATGGCAGTACAGGAGAGCTGAATGGGGGTTGAATTGATCAGATATTGAAATCTATAGCCTTCAATATGACATAGAAATCAAATTGATGAATATTAACTCTTGCAGTGCGGCGGCTTTGAAACAGATAGCTGTCCTTATGGTTCTCAAATTAAGACGGATCACCAGAAATTCCTATGGAGATCACTGTTCATGTGTCACCGGCTCAAATAGTTCTTAAGAAAAAAATATTATTCCGTCTTTGACACGCCGTAACTTGGATACGATATCCAAAGAAAATCATATGTACATTGAAGATTATGCAGCGTATACAACTGTTTCTGGTTCGCACCACCCACTAGGATTATTCAACTTAACTGCTGAAACGGATTTTATTCCCATTGGAGTTGAGGCGCTCCCAAAATTCTCGAATCCTGCTTTAACTCAAGATTCATTTATCTCTCCCTGATCAGCCTAATTATCAGGTTTGTCTTATTTACGACCGTCAAATGTCTGAGTAATATTAGTAAAGGTTTAATTTTGGTCTGCGCGTGTTGAAACAAATATCACTCTACAGTAAATGAATCGTTTTATACAATTTCCCTCCCACTATCTAGACACGCGAGGATAGGGAGATATAATTAAGTAAAAACAGAATTTTTTAAAAATTTGCCCACATTTATTTGCGACTTATTGCGACATTTATCAAGCTGGAATTCAGTAGTAGTTTATAAATCATCTTCACTGGCCTGCGAAGAGGACCGTCAGGACATCTAGGGTGACGACTCGGAACGGCCAGTGCAAGGACTACGGGACTGTTGGACGTGCATTAAAGCGGTACGGCGGCTGTCCTAAGCACGAGTCCCGGCCCCGCCGTCAGAAGAGACAGAAGCAGACGTCCGCACCGAGAAGCGATCGCCAGGTCCTCGGGGGACTTCTAGTCTCCTCCGAGGTGCTGCCGCCAACACCTGCGGACAGCAGAGAGGCTGCGTCGTCGTCGCCGCCGGATACTGTTGCGGAATCCAGGAAGACTGCTCCCCCCTCGTAAGAGGAAGTACCGCAACACCGAGTACAGGGAGGATCCCGCTGCTGTAACTACCGGCTGGGAGAGAGTCTGAGGTCGCCGCCGTCGGCCGAAGACCAAGCCGGCCCGTGTCGAAGAGCTCAAGAGGAAGTATTCCTACTGGGACTCCGAGGAGACAGATGAAACCAGCACTGAGCTGATCCCAGACGACGAGCTTAGGACATCTTTTAAAGAAATTACTGAGCTCGTTCTGGCTCCGGGGGTCTACGTCCCGGACAAAGATTTCGCCGAAGGCAACATCCAGCTCTACGAAGAACTTATGAGGGACAATGAGGAAAAAGAGCTACGCACTAAAAGCCGGTGGCGCAACAAGCAGCGGGCATGGCGAAGGCGACGACGGAAAGAAGCTGAAGCAGCCTCCCTAGTAAAATAAGTATTTCTATGTATTTCAATAAATTGTATTTATTTCTAATTGTTTCTAAAGATGTATTTTTGTTTGTAAAAATTTTTTGAATAAAATTCCCAATTTGTCTACATTGTCATCTTTAGATAAAAAATCCATTACTTTGTCTTTTGAGAACTACAAAAAACATATCAATGACAATCTGGAATTTCAAGGTTTCATTTTCTTGTATAGGTCATTTATTTAACTACATTTAATACCTTAAAAAGTGTTGAACAATGTTGATGTTTATTGAGTATTTTAAACCAAATTTGGACAACAGCTGGAAAGATAATTTCCATATTTCTCTAATCTTATTTCTGTTAGTGCATATTATTCATGTACACCTATATATTATACGAATCTAGAATAAATACTTTACACAATTTAAGTATTGCAATATTTATAAACTAAGTCTTAGCTTTAGTTTATAAGGTTTTATTTGGACTTTATAAAGTATTTTAGAAAATGTATAAGTCTTTCCAGATTGTAATAAAATTATACCTATATCGTAGAACAGTTAAATAGAATCTGGGACACAGTGAAATCGGGTTTTGGAGGCTATTATCCTAAAGAATGAAAAGTTTGGTTCAATATTTCATCACCTAAAAACTAATTTTGTATGGTCCAGTTTTGTATTAAATATTCAAATATTATAACTTCACAATATATTCGTCCCATAAAAGAGATAGACGTAACCTTTGAGCAGGTAATAAATATGCGTACAGAATGGCGTGGAAGGTTTCGCGGGCGTAATTTCGTTGTTCGATATTTGAGTAATAAAACTCTTTAACGGACTAGCTATAGTATATATTTATAACAACGTTTCTGTCACACTGGATGAAATTTTTAACGACCTTCCAAACTCGCTTCGTATAATTAATATTACTTTTTGGAATTTTATGTTTAAGACCGTGTTACTATCTTGAAAACCTTTAATCTTATTCCATAAGTAAATACCATTCTGTACACGCAGTTTAAATTTCTTATAGCTTTAAATCAAGATCAAATTCATTTCACCCATTTTTTCGACTTTTGTCTGATTATAAGCGTTAAAATGGAGTAATATACTACAATTAAGTTTTAGTTTTCAATATTTTACATTACGATATTAATAAAATTAGCTCCTAGTTTTCCCGGAACGTCAATACTACAGGGATTCCCTGTTGCGCTGCTTAGAATTGTAAATAAGTTATAGCCTACGTGCCCCTCGGGACTAAGCGCTGATATTTAGCCGCATTTCAGAACATCCCGAAAGCTTTTGATAAGGCTTGGAATAATGGGCTTAGTACGAAATTAAGATTGCGCCCCCTTACCAAGATTATCTATTACCTAAGTGGTATTTCAGAACAGGCATTACGTTAAGTGAAACAGCGCGAACTCAAAGATATCTCAGTTAAAAGCGGGAGGTACCCAGGGAACCTGTTCAGGTGGTGTTGTACACACCCGATATTTATTTCTGTTGAAAATTTTTTGTGAAGGATAACTAAACGATCAACAAGTGAGTCAAAGAATAATTTTTATTACAAAAACAACTGGTTGCTTGTCCTTTTCAAATCTGTTTTACTATAAAAAGGTAGTCTTACATTTCACACTAAGATGACCGATAGCGATTTATTTAGTTAACGTAGTATTAAGTGTAAAGTGGGCTATACACAAGAAAACATACACAATATCAAGAGCACAGTGGTACAATATATTACAATAAAAATATTGGAATGAACCCAAATACCACAAAAATAATCAAAAATAAGAAATAAAACAAGTTTTACAAACAAAATAAAACAGTTTAATCTTAAGTAACTTGTTTTATTGGTTATTTTTGATTATTTTTGTGGTATTGGGGTTCTTTCCAATATTTGTATTGTAAAAAGAAAACATGGTTAGCCGATTTCGGTTTACCTCGGATCCTCTCCCTTGTTAAGCAGCTTTAGCGTCCAAATGTTATCGTTGACTGCGTCTCGGGTTGATTTCTGTCTTTTAGACAGGTTTTAAACAGGAACCTGCTTCTGGTCTGTTTGTTTCCTCCAGAAACAAATAAAAATAGGTGGAATATAAAGGAAATCTTTCTGTGGTAATGAATGTGATAGGATGGTATTGTTGACGTTATTAGTACGAGAATTCACATTATGCAGCGGAATGGTTGATTTGGTTTTACAGTACGTCTACCATAGTAATACCGTTAGTAATAAGTAGTAATACTAGTCATTGAATGGTACAAGACATTTATTTGTTTTAGTTCCCTTCTAACCGGGATGACTGGCTTCAAGTGGCTGCTAACTTTCAACACCTTTGGAATTTCTCGAACTGCGGTGGTGCTATTGAGAGAAAGCACGTAGCTAATCACGGAAACCATTTAGGGGTTAGTACTATTACAATTACAAGGTTTATTACAGCATTGTTCTTCTCGGGATGGTAAATGCAGAATTAAAATTCATTTTGGCTGATGTTTGTAATGGGCGAGTGTCTGATGAGGAGTCTTATATAAAACCAAAATTATTTTGAATATACAATTATTTGAAATAATTTTTTATTCATTACCTATATTACAAGAAAACCTATCACCACATATATATATATATATATATATATATATATATATATATATATATATATATATATATATATATGTTAAATATCAAATGGGTTTTCCTGTTATAATAACTTCATATTGTTGAGTAACTTCATATTTCTTAGACAGATCTTTTGTCATTCTTAGTAATTCCTGAGGATGTTGGTAATGTCAACAACGAAAAGCTTTGAGTGTATTATTCAATAAATTAATTCATGTAATTAGTGTATATTATTTAATCTTGAATATATATATATATATATATATATATATATATATATATATATATATATATATATATAAAATATATTAAATATGGTGATATGTTTTCTTGTAATATAAATAATAAATTAAAAACATTTCAAAAACATGAATACTTTTAATGCATATATTATTCAAAGCTTTTCGCCGATAAAAGAGTACCAGCATCTTCATAATTATTTTCCTGAAGATGCTGGTACTGTTTTATCGGCGAAACGCTTTGAATAATATATGCATTAAAAGTATTTTTGTTTTTGAAATGTTTTTAATTTATTATTTATTATATATATATATATATATATATATATATATATATATATAATATATACATATATATTATTATTGGTGCATAGATACCAAGTAAGATTCTTGTATTAGTACGCATAGTGAAAGTGATAAGTGAATACAAGAAAAAAGTGTTGCAAAGCTCTATATATATATATATATATATATATATATATATATATATATATATATTTATATTTTTATATATATATTAATAAATATTCTTGTATTTGAATAAACTATGTTCTTTTAATATATATATATATATATATATATATATATAATATTAATTTACATATTAATTAATATATATAATTATATATAATTAAAAATTAAAAATATTTCAAAAACCACAATACTTTTATTGCATTTGTTATTCTAAGCTTTTCGCCGATAAAACAATACCAGCATCCTCAGGAAAATAATTATGAAGATGCTGGTACTGTTTTATCGGCGAAAAGCTTAGAATAATAAATGCAATAAAAGTATTCTTGTTTTTGAAATATTTTTAATTTATTAACTATATTACAAGAAAACATATCACCATATTTAATATATATATTAGGCGTTGATAATCATATTTGGTTTTTCGCCTGGAATATATATAAATATATGATGAATAGTTATTATCTGGAGTAGCCTACATCCGTTCATTTTGCAGTGCATAAAATCTCAGTTCCGACGTTTTGCTAAAATCTCATCTTGCATTGACGAGGTGAACCCAACAGTAGTTGACTCGCTCTTCAACTGTTGTTGGGTTCTCCTCGTCAATGCTAGATGAGATTCTAGCGAAACGTCGGAACTTGCGATTCTATGCACTGCAGAATGAACGGATGTATTCCAGATAATAACTATTCATCGTACTTTTCCATCCGTGAAGGAACACGTATCAGAATATATATATATATATATATATATATATATATATATATATATATATATATATATTGTAAAACAACATAGGTTATTCAAATACAAGAATATTTATTAATTTATATCCAAAGCTTTTCGTTAGCAAACAGTACCAACATCATCAGGAATGAAAATTACAATATTGTAATTTTCATTCCTAATGATGTTGGTACTGTTTGCCAACGAAAAGCTTTGGATATAAATTAATAAATATTCTTGTATTTGAATAACCTATGTTGTTTTAAATTATTAAACAAGAAAACGTATTATATGTATATATATATAGTAGATATAAAATTGTGTAATGTAATATACAACAATTATTTATTTGTATATAATTTGTATGTATTTATATTATATAACATATAATCTTATATATATTATATTATGCAATATACATTATATAATATATTATTATATACAACGGTTTATATAATTATTATTATAGTTGAACTGGTTTTTGAGCAATGGAAGTACGTAGGTGGGAGTAACATGAAATAACATCCCTTTTTTCACGTCCATTTCAGTTTCAAGTAGACAGCAGTAAAGGATGTTTGCATGTATAAATGTGATTTATATTAAACTCAACACTATGTAATCCCTCAGTTAACCTCACATGCAAAACATAACCTTTTGAGATCTTGCATAATCTAACGCGAGCGTTTTCTTCACAGGGTTTCTTTCTTGTCAAGCTTTTCTTATCGCCTTGAACGCAAGGCTCAGCATTCTGTTTTATTTCCCTGTTTCCCGATTAGCAATGGAAATAGGTTTTTTGCTTGACTAAGATTAAATCATTTCTGCGTCCATTCTGTGCGCTGGGGACAGTCACATTAATGCGCTGCTTAGACAGAAGTGGGCTACAAGAGGGTAGCTCACAAGGGTTAAATTGAGCCTGTTTTTGGGAGCCTTGATTTGGGTTAGAGAAAAAAACTGCGCAGCTTTCAAACATTTTGTTCGTGAATAATTATCATGGTTTCTAAATATTTGCTTTTCATTTTCCAAATAATGAATACCTTACACATCAGCAAAAAAGGACCACTTCTCAACACACTAGAGCAATATGAAATTTACAAAAACACAAAGTACAAACATAATAAACGAACAAACCTAATACAAATCGCACATACTCTCTCATATACTATCGAAAACAGTCACCGCTTAATTAAACAACTCCAAGAAGAAAACACTGATGAAAATCACCACATAACAATCGAAAACGTTAAGTCTCAAACATTTTTTATATATTTACAAAATTTAAAGTTCTTATGGTCATAAACTAATGTTAAATTGATTAATTAAGTTTCATCGAAAGTAATGGACTACAAAATTCAAGGATAATTATCTGTTTTAAAATTTAAAAAAAGATTTAATTACTTCTATTAGCACACACTCTTTCCTTATAGAGTGTATATTTCTTGCACAAATTTCCAATCCTTGATAAAATTCGTTTTTATTCGTCCAATCAAGTTTAAATATTTTTTTTTCAACCTGTAGCAGATGAGAATTAATAATAATACAGTTTTTGTAAATAATAATTTATTCATTACATTTCAAAAAGTTGATGTCTCAGTCGGATTCGAACTAAATTACTTCATGTTCAAAATCATGTACTTAGGCAGTGAGCCAACTTTTCCATAGCTAGAAATTCATTACTTAAAGATGTGTTTGAAATTATAAGAGAAAGGTTCCTTGCAATAATAAAGCATTACAAGAGTTGGATCGAATGAGGAATTATAGATCACCATCATTTTCATAAATTAGAAACGAAAACAATTAATCGAATAAATAGCACCAAAGAAATGTAATTGGCCAACACCATAATACTTAATAAAAAAAAAAAAATGGAAAATTGCAAGGAAATTCTCTTTCTCTTTTGCCACTTAATATTTTGATTCACTCATAGGCCTATGTATAGCCTATACATATTTATATTAATTGTAATTATGAAATTAAAAGTAACTAAAAATAAAATTTTTCTTTGTTGACACCAAGAGGATCTAACGTAAAATGCTTTTACTTTATTATAAAAGATTTTGAAGAAATTGGTTTAAAAATAGTTTAAATAAAACATTGCTAATCTTATTTTAATTAGATTTTTCCATTAAGGAAGTAAAAAGGATGGTAATAGGAGAATAGTCAACAGAAATGGCATTTCAAATTATTTGATTTACAATATAAAACAATATAAGTCAATTAGAATTCGATAAGAACTTGACAACGCAATGATGAACTTAACATAACTATACGAAAGAATTTAATCATTACATTTTCCCTGGATACTTATTGTCTATTTTAATGTGCAACATAAAACTCGCGTAGCCATAACGTGGTTTAGTATTATAAAGCAACATTTTACAATTAAAATTTTACAATTTATCATATTTATATAAATTTAAGTTTTATTAAATATGTGAGAGTAATTTAGTCTATATAAAATATAGAGATTTATGTTACTAAATAACTCCGTTCTGGCCGTACTAATGCACAGGATAGAAATGTAAAAAATTAACGAAAGGCAAAGGACGAAACGTTCTATCAAATTAAATAGACTTTTGGAGAAAATTATCCATAGTTTCGAGAATCTGTGCAATAAGAAATGATCGAGTATGAAAGATGAAGAAGGCTGAAAAGTCACAATAATACTAGGGAAATCAAATACTGTATGTTGATATGCTAATGCCTAAAGGATACCAGAAGAATGAAATCAGTAACAAGTTCTGGTGCACACAAACAACGGCGGTAAAAAGAGAATGATCGAAGGTAGGCGGTTAGTAGGAATTCACCAGACTATGTCCAAGATAGAAAGCACTGGCGAATGATGGCCGGAGTATACTCGTAAACAAGTAGTATAAATATTTTTAAACTGTAAATTCCTACTTAAATCAATTAAAAAAAAATATTTTAGTTTCTTTTCATTATTAAATTCCTTCTATTAGCTCACACTCTCCTGATATATATTTTGTACAAATTTTCAATTCTTATACAAATAAGTTTTTATTCATCCAATCACTTTCAAATACATTTTTATTAACCTGTAGGGGATGACTAAAGGTTTTTCAAATATTTATTCAATAATTAAATTATAAAAACTTGGAGGGGTATCGGGACTCGAACTGCGAATGTTCGTGTTCGGAGTTACGATTTAGCATTACCCCAACTTTCCAATACCTAGTCATCTACATCTCAAAGATGTATATGAAGTGTACTACCTTAAACTGTTGCCATGGTTATCACACTTTACAAAAATACTACTCTGAGGTTAAAAATGAATGTAAAGAATAAAATAAAGAAACAAATTGGAAATAAGCAAACAATAATAAAATTATTCTTTGTTGACCTCAGTAGGAATTTACTTGAAATATATCACTTGTTTTATAATTACAATAAATATAAATATATTTACACAGATATGTCAGAATAACAATATTAAGTGGCAAAATAAAAAGCGAATTCTTTTTCAAATTTCCATTTTCCTTTCCTTTGAATGTGTTGACTATTATTTTTATTTGTTACTATTTATGTGCTTTCTTTTTTACTTTGGTTGGATTTTGTTGTATTTTTTTTCACATTCCTTAATCCGTTTAAAAAGCAAGGTTCGATACCGTTAACCCAGTTTGTTTGTTTGTTTTATTCTTTTCATTCATTTTTAATCCTAGAACATTATTTATGTAATTGTGTTGTAACCATTTCAACAACTTAAGGTTATACAATTGAGGTTTTTCATATAGATCTTTAAGATGTTTATTTCTAGCTATGGAAAGTTTTCTCAGTGCCAAAAAACGATAGACTTCGAACATGAAGATACACAGATCAAATCCTACCTAGACCCCAAATTTTTATAAATTAATTATTGAATAAATATTTGACAAAAAATTGTATTAAGATCAATTGTTATCCTTTATAGGTTTACAAAAATGTATTTGAACTTGAGTGGATGAATAAAAACGTATTTTATTAACGACTGAAAATTTGTACAAGATGTAAGCCTATACCAGCAGAGTGTGAGCTAATAGAAGGAATTAAAAAAAAAATATAGCTTTATAAGAATATTAGTGTTAATTCCAGGCTTTGAAAAATACACTAACCTGCTTGAATAAATACAAATAAAAATTCAAATCAAATTTGATTTATATAGACCAAAAAAAGTCAGTATATAAGAAAACTAAATTTATGAACGTTATATTAAGAAATAATATTTCCTTAGGATTCTAATTTTTCTTAGGCATGCATCTTGACTTATTGGTAATGTGAAACATAAGAAATAACGTGACCTTATAATGATAAAAACAGTTGTAGTAGGAACTCAAGCGTTATCAAATAATTGAATCAAATATAGGCATATACTCGTATTGGAAATTATAGGGATTTTCGGGAAAAGAAATCGGGAGAAAAAAATATTCGAGGATAGTCACGACAGTGAAATGATACGGTTCTTTGTATATTTTCCTTGGTTTCAAGCAAATATAAAGAAATAAGCGCTACTATTGGCAAGTTTTTTCACGTTTCTATAAATATTAATGCGTATAATGTGTATTACTACTAGACAAGTTAAATGTTTTAACAATTTTTTTTCGTCCGTCTGAAGACATAACTTTCAGACACGT
Organism: Prosapia bicincta; assembly: GCA_036971475.1. NCBI lineage: Eukaryota > Metazoa > Arthropoda > Insecta > Hemiptera > Cercopidae > Prosapia > Prosapia bicincta. The sequence goes on along the minus strand of JBAIZL010000005.1, from coordinate 248,039,465 downwards.
ATTATAATATGTGGAAAAATATTTAAGGAGTTAGTTCGTAAAAAATAAATCAAAATGACATTGCCTCTCTTCCTAAACATTCTTAAAGCAAACGGTTAAAAATTCCTAAGATTATTCATTGATAAGTTTGCAATAATATAAAAAAAATCAAGATTTGAAAATTGGAATCGATGAAACTCTAAAATAATTATTTTATCATGATATTTAATGGTTTTGTTAAAGTAGTTAGTACAACATTTTTGCGAAAAGTTGATTAAAACTGGCTGTACTGGTTTGCAGACTCCGCGGAACTCGCCAATTTCTTAATTAATTTCTAGACATTCCTGAGAATCTTCGTATAGTATTGTGAACTGCCAATGCATAACTCTAATAGATTCTTCCGTCAAATTCCATCCAAGTCGATAATTAATTAACCTGATTAACTGTCAGCTCGATAAATGAAGCATAATATCTGATTTTATAAATTAACAATTTGTATTTTTCTTAAATTAATTAATCTGACCAAATTGACAAAACTCATCGTAAGTAAATAAAACGTACGTTTTATTGCAATTTAAGTATTAGTAGATATTTATAGTAAATTATATAAAAATATTACGAAGTAACTAGTAATTAGTAAATAATTATTACTGTAAATTTATACGACCTAGAATACCCCATAGGATTGGAAAGCGAACGAGATCTGAATGCAGTTACTGTGTATTCGTTTGACTAATAGAGTTGACAAATACCCTGGAAGAGCAGTGTATATTTGCAGATATACACATGATGGCAAACGTTCCAAAAATTAGCTAACAAAAATACATCATCTGTCATTTGATTATGAATTTCAAAGAGATTTTACGTATACATGCAAAATATTTTTGTTTGAATTGAACTAGGAGGGGTAACATTTCGTGTTATTTATCTCCATTTTCAACATGAATTACAAAACCGAGTCGACCCGACTCAACACTATACGAACCTAGAAATTACAGTACAGTGTCGATAATTTGAGGTGGATTGGACCGAGACCCATCGGATTACACGGAACCTCGGATTACACGGAAATACGTTCCTGTGCATTAGAAAATGTAGGATTTTTAATGAACCCTAATACAGTAAAACCCCTCATATATAGATCAATTTGACAACAGCCCGAACCGGATTTAATATTAGCGGGAATAAAGATCAGTCCAGCTAATCATGAGTGTCGTCATTGTTTCTTTGATTTGTTTGCTTCAAGAGAGTTTACTTTTTGATATATCACGCACAAGACTAGGCATTTGTGAAAGTATATTTGTTGACTAACAATGTAAATAAAGACAATATGGCAAATAACCTGCTGTTATCTAAACATAACTGATACAGACATACAACACAATTTAACATTGAGTATGAGCGACAGCATAATATTTCTTGGAAGCCTGACTCATTTCCTTTCTATGACGTATTGATATAAATATATCTTGAACGCCTGATTTATTTTCTTTTAAATAGATAAAATAGGCTCAAATAGAAATGAGCTCGAATTATACGGAAGCTCTAAATATCGGGACTCGGATTTTTGAGACTCTACTGTTGTTAGAAATGAGAACTTTAAACAATGGAAAAATAAAAAAGGAAATATAGGAAAATATCTGAAAAACAAAAAAAATCTGTGGCACCTAACCTTAATCTTGCCCCAAAAAATATCCCCAATAATCAATATAATTTAACATACAACGTATCATTTAAAAATATATTGATTTTTGCATTTGAATGATGGTATAGCTGGCGCACATAATCTCTGCTCTGGCCGTCGAACGGCGATTGATCAAGTTTATTTGTTTATACCCCTCAGGAATGAACTAAAAATATTGTTCATGAAATAGAATTAGGATTAAAACAAATTTAATTCATCCTTATAATATGATTCTATGAAGATATTTATATTTTGTACATTAAACAATGTCTTTCATGAAAATAATTTGATCTTTTTTTTCTTGCTATTACTTAAGAACGTTTTAAGTTTATACTCAATACCCTGGAGTTTATAGTTTGCAGCTACACTCACACGCAATTCGTATAAGTCATATATATATATATATATATATATATATATATATATATATATATATATATATATATAAGTAATAGTGTATTTATGTATATATGTATGTACTTATGTATGTGTCGTAACATGAATTTCTTATTCTTACACATTGAAAATGTTCCTAAAATAAACTACTTTAATTACGAAGCATTATGACATCTGTTTTTAACACGGACGTAAATTACTCAATGTAATTTCGACATATATTTACAGTCACGTTGAGTATTGCAACAACGTCGACAATGACGTGACAATATATTTCCTTCCTCTACCCACTTCCTCTCCTCCTTTTCTTTCTACATAAAAGTAACGCCATGAAGTTAATTATTGCGTCAAATACAGTCTGAATTGAGACTGAGAAATATAATACAAAACTTCCTCTCCACTCATAAGTGTACACGACACTTTTAGAAGTGTATTTTTGAATCATATTCTTCTTTTTAAAAATGTTTGACTTTGAATATATGTATAACTCGCTAGTTATATTTGAATCTGAATATTTCGGGCAAATGGTAGACACAATTTACGTCCCAGTTAGAGCAGGCATTCTTTAGGTAACCAACCCTCCTTAAAAATACCTTAGTTTCCCCTTATTTCAAGTACTAAGAAATCATTGGGCCTTTTTCTCAAACGAATCCGATCTATCCTTCTCCTTACAAGGACATGTACGATTAATCATGTGTCTATGACCTCGATAGGGAGTAGTTTTCTTCAGGAACGCGACCTTGCCAAGGCGATACCATTAACTTCTTCTATTCCCTACTTGGATTATTATCCCCTTTTCTTAGTTTATCTTACGTTATCAACAGTTTTTTTGTTATTTTTCATACTAGAGGGAATATCGGCTAGATACCTCTTAATGACTTCGATAGAAACTCCATCAGTTTAAGTAAACAAGAATATTCATGTGATTGTATTTGATTCACAATTCTTACTTAACCTTCATAGTTACTTTAATCATGCTGGCTGATCACCCCAAAGCTAATAACAATAAGATAATTATCGGAAGTATTACAAACAGAACCAAATGGACATACAAAATTATCGGCCTTTTTGAAGAGTATCTTGAAGCGGAAGGAGAAACCTTTGAGCTATCAACCCCAACAAATACATTTTTCATACAAAATTAGATTTTTACCACTCTCTTCTTTTTAATAAGTCCTTTTTTTACATCTATATTATTAAGGTCAGTGACGATTATGGGTCAGAGGTGAAATACTTGAAATGAAGAAGTGGAGAAAGAAGAAAAAGTCATAGAAAAATATAGCGTCCGAAAGAGAAATTAAAAAAAATGTTTTTGAAGAACAAATATTACATTCAAGAAGAGAAGTATGATCGAGTGGTTGTGAATATTTAACAAATGGTGTCTAAGAACTAAATTTGTAGAACATTAGTATCCAAGTTTCTTTTTACGCGTATCAAGGGACTGGACAATGCAATAGTAAGCGACAAACGTTATTGTGAATATCTTCAAATGGAGAGAATTTCAAGAGATTTCACTGAAAACTTGATTTACCATTCATGGTACAGATATTCATTAGAGGTGTTTTAACAGACGGTGATCAAATATTAAGAAGTTTGAATTTGTATTTTTTTGGCAAAATCATATGGTGTTTACCTCGACTGATGTAGTTGAAAAAAATATTTTTAATTAAATTTTGTTACCATACACAGTTTTCTATTTGCTGTTTAAAGTAATTGTTTCTTTTGGCAAAAGGGAGTGACGTCACAGTGCGTTTTGCTGTTGGTAGGCCTGTATTGTGTCTTTGTAATTGCTATCACCCTGCAATCATCAAACACATAAATGAAGTTAATTAGGACTAGAATATTTCAACAAACAAAATTATAATTAAAATTACAAAAGTTGATAAAAATAATTACTAGAAACATTACATACATTTCTTTCCCTTTGTATTATTTTAGCAAGTCATTTTTTATGGTAAAAATCTATGTCGGTGTGTCAGTAAGTTTAATAAGGAAATATAATACGTTCTTCATTTGAGACACAATATGAATAAAATAGGTATAAAAGAAATGCGAGAGAGCTAATGACTTCAGATGTCTGTGGACTAACATACAGCCCATTTATGTATTTTTACATTTACGCCAGTCGCGGATTACTATTACTTCAGAATATGGTTTGTAAAATACATTTCCAGAGTAATTAACTGTATGAAACGTGACATTAGTTGTCTAGCTTCCATTTTTCTACAGATTATTGTGCAAAATGAGTGTATGAATAAAAGTAACGAATATATAAATAGAGAAGCGGTAAACTATAAGAAAAATGTATATAGTTTTCATTTCATAAGCAATGAATTTGAACTATTTTGACTAATATGACCTGAAAGATAGAAAAAGATTAAATAGTAATCTTAAATAAGAAGGTGGAATTCTAGAGTAAAGTTTGGTTTTATGTAGAAGATTTTGACTGTGCAAATTGTTTATAGGAATTTACAAAACAATATTGTAAAAATCACAATAAAAAAGAGAAAGACGATCGAAGAAATTGCCAAAACTATGAAATATACATGGGGGATGTGGAAAAATCCATGATCTTAAAACGGCGTTTCAGCGGGAGCACGAAAAAGTCAATTAAGAGAAAAGCGGAATATCTCCTCTCAAGACTTCTTGGTTGGCCGTACGAACACCAAGAATATAATTTTTTTCATTATTCAAAATTTTAAAAATTAAAATTATTCATTAAAAATTTTTAACGATTCAACCAAGGTCAGCCAAATCTAGCAACTAACCCACGCAAGAGTCTCTAAAATGTATAGATACATTGTTTATAGACGTGTCTATGGACAATCGCTCGGCCTTGTCTAATATTGTGGACAAGGCTTGAATTAGATATGTCTACAGACAATCGCTCGACGTTGTCTAATATTTTGGAGAAGGCTTGAGTTGGACATGTCTAGAGACAATCGCTCGTCTTTGTCTAATATTTGGGGCAAGGCTCAAGTTAGACATGTCTACAGGCAATCGCTGGACTTTGCTTAATATTGTGTAAAATGTAGGGATGGGCCGATTCCGATTCTCGATTCCAGGAATCGTCGATTCTAGGTGGTATCGAGGAATCGTCGATACTCGATTCTTCATCATAAAAGTGTCGATTCCGATTCCACACGATTCCGAATATTTATAAAAATACGTGTCGGACCAACTGGCCCAACATAGTTTTTTCCTACCGTAAATGAAACGTAAATAAACTCCGTCGGACCAATATACCCGACATTGTTTTTGATTTAATTAAATTTTATTATCTGTGCAACACTGTTTTGATATTTTTTGTGTTTTGTGTTAGCAAGAAACAACAAAACCATAATTTCATGTCCCGGCTACCCAAATAATAAACAGACTGGTGATAAAAGTTTTTTTGCGCCTATCACTAAGACAAGTAAACGTGTCACATGTGATTGATTTGTGAGTTTATAAATATTTTGAATATAGAACTAAAGTGTAATATATTCTCTCTCTGATAAGTTATGCTACAGGTCCAGTAAATCCAAGATTCATATTAAGTAAAAGTTTTAACACCAAATAATTTACTTTAAAGGAATTTACGTTATAATTTACTTTCTAGTAAGGATGAGTTTATCTAAGTGTATCAATGTTTGTACTTAACTTTCACAAAGTCCGTTTTTAAGGATTATTTTACAACTAAATATTTAGTCAATATTTCCGACTTACTTTTAAGGTTTTGTGAAATTTTGAAAACAGTAGTGAAAATCATTACAATACGTTATAACAAATATGTGTGTCGGCCCGTAACTATGGACAAAAAGCTCTTAGAATAACATCATGTTTTTAATCCCGTCGGCGTTTATCTATCAAACAAAAACCATCGTAATTACATCTGTAAGTAGTGTGAAGCTTGGTGTTAAATACTGTGCCTTAATTTTTCCAAAAGTAGCAACACCAGCTTAGTAGTACTAATAAACATAAAGCGTTAAGAGGCCTGGCGGTATTCGGTTCAGGGTACTGACCGTCGCGTCAATTCGATGACGGTTAACAGAAACTGACGGTGGAAAACCACATAATATATCAAATATGAAAATGCACTTAAACTACATTCATTTTGCCCAAATTTATCAACAAAAAAGATCTATACTTGAAGAAACTTTATTCTCAGACACAGGACCTACAAATGATAGTCGGTTAAAAATAAACTGGGATTGAATAATAAATACAAAATAGGCCTGAATCAGTTGCACTTGTTCCAGACACCTGCAGAAAAAAAGGTCCCACCAGATGTGGAGAAGGTATGCCCCACTAATCCAGAATGTTGGGGAAGAAGGTACCCCAGGGGAATTGACAGTAGAAGAAGAAGTAAACAATTATCTGGGGGAACTATTAGCCAGTCCAGATTGTGATGTTGGGAAGTATTTGGCAGTACAAAGTGCCAAATACCCTCATTTAAATGCAATGGCAATAAAATACCTGTCTGCCCACTCGCGACAGTGTTTTCTGAAAAACTTTTCTCAACTTCAGGAGCTATATGTGACTAGCGATGAAACTAGCTTGACCCACAACGTGTTCAAATGCTTGTGTTTTTGAACAGAAATGTACATTACCTGCCAGACTTTTAAATATTAAAAACTATCCTCTTTGTATTAATTTTTTACTTTTTATGTTGTTCGTTTGTTTTTAATTTTTGTTTTGTTTGGGAGACAATGTAAATAGGCTTAGGATTTTTTTCAAACATCATAAAATAAGTAAAGTTCACATTTTAACCTTTAAAATACGTCATTAGTTTATCCTGATATGTTTTTATGTTAAAAAAAAATTCCTATTGATAAATCAAGGTTGAAGGTTTTGTGTAGCCTATTACATTAAAACAGAACTTTTAAAAGGTTTTGCCATATGACCAAGATGTTAAATAAATTAATTATTGGAGAACTAGAATGTAAGCTAATATAACTTGAAAGAATCGAGAATCGAGAATCGACTAAAGAATCGAGAATCGAACGGAAAATTTTAGAATCGGAATCGGAATCGAAAATTTTAGGAATCGGCCCATCCCTAGTAAAAGGTTTAAATTAGACATGTCTATAGACAATCGCTCTAGTTTCTCTAATAGTGTGGAGATCCCTTTAGACAAAATCTATAGAGAATCGCTCGACTTTAACTATATTGTGGACAAGCTTAAGTTAGACATTCCCATAGACAATCGCTCGACTTTGTCTAATATTTTGGACGAAGCTTGAGTTAGACACGTCTAGAGACAATCGCTTGAGTTTGTTCAATAGTGTGGAGAAGCCTCTAGACATGTCTACAGGCAATCGCTCGACATTGTCTAATAGTGTGGACAAGGCTTAAGTTAGTCATGTCTACACACAATCGCTTGACTTTGTCTAATAGTGTGGACAAGGCTTAAGTTAGACATGTCTACACACAATCGCTCGACTTTGTCTTAAGAGTGGGAAGAAGCCTTTTCACAAATCTATAGACAATCGCTTGACTTTGTCTAATAGTGCGGACAAGGCTTAAGTTAGACATGTCTACCCACAATCGCTCGACTTTGTCTTAATAGTGTGGAGTAGCTTTTTCACAAATCTATAGACAATCTCTTGACATTGTCTAATATTATGGACAAGGCTTAAGCTAGACATGTCTACACACAATCGCTCGACATTGTCTAATAGTGTAGACAAGGCTTAAGTTAGACATGTCTATCCACAATCGCTCGACTTTGCCTTAATAGTGTGGAGTAGCTTTTTCACAAATCTATAGACAATCCCTCGACATTGTCTAATATTATGGACAAGGCTTAAGCTAGACATGTCTACACACAATCGCTCGACATTGTCTAATAGTGTGGGCAAGGCTTAAGTTAGACATGTCTACACACCATCGCTCGACTTTGCCTTAATAGTGTGAAGTAGCTTTTTCACAAATCTATAGACAATCCCTCGACATTGTCTAATATTATGGACAAGGCTTAAGCTAGACATGTCTACACACAATCGCTCGACATTGTCTAATAGTGTGGGCAAGGCTTAAGTTAGACATGTCTACACACCATCGCTTGACTTTGTCTAATAGTGTGGACAAGGCTTAAGTTAGACATGTCTACACACAATCGCTCGACTTTGTCTTAAGAGTGGGAAGAAGCCTTTTCACAAATCTATAGACAATCGCTTGACTTTGTCTAATAGTGCGGACAAGGCTTAAGTTAGACATGTCTACCCACAATCGCTCGACTTTGTCTTAATAGTGTGGAGTAGCTTTTTCACAAATCTATAGACAATCTCTTGACATTGTCTAATATTATGGACAAGGCTTAAGCTAGACATGTCTACACACAATCGCTCGACATTGTCTAATAGTGTAGACAAGGCTTAAGTTAGACATGTCTATCCACAATCGCTCGACTTTGCCTTAATAGTGTGGAGTAGCTTTTTCACAAATCTATAGACAATCCCTCGACATTGTCTAATATTATGGACAAGGCTTAAGCTAGACATGTCTACACACAATCGCTCGACATTGTCTAATAGTGTGGGCAAGGCTTAAGTTAGACATGTCTACACACCATCGCTCGACTTTGCCTTAATAGTGTGAAGTAGCTTTTTCACAAATCTATAGACAATCCCTCGACATTGTCTAATATTATGGACAAGGCTTAAGCTAGACATGTCTACACACAATCGCTCGACATTGTCTAATAGTGTGGGCAAGGCTTAAGTTAGACATGTCTACACACCATCGCTCGACTTTGCCTTAATAGTGTGAAGTAGCTTTTTCACAAATCTATAGACAATCCCTCGACATTGTCTAATATTATGGACAAGGCTTAAGCTAGACATGTCTACACACAATCGCTCGACATTGTCTAATAGTGTAGACAAGGCTTAAGTTAGACATGTCTACCCACAATCGCTCGACTTTGCCTTAATAGTGTGGAGAAGCTTTTTCACAAATCTATAGACAATCCCTTGACATTGTCTAATATTATGGACAAGGCTTAAGCTAGACATGTCTACACACAATCGCTCGACATTGTCTAATAGTGTGGACAAGGCTTAAGTTAGACATGTCTACACACCATCGCTTGACTTTGTCTAATAGTGTGGACAAGGCTTAAGTTAGACATGTCTATACACAATCCCTTGACTTTGTCTAATATTATGGACAAGGCTTAAGCTAGACATGTCTACACACAATCGCTCGAAATTATCTAATAGTGTAGACAAGGCTTAAGTTAGACATGTCTACCCACAATCGCTCGACTTTGCCTTAATAGTGTGGAGTAGCTTTTTCACAAATCTATAGACAATCCCTTGACATTGTCTAATATTATGGACAAGGCTTAAGCTAGACATGTCTACACACAATCGCTCGACATTGTCTAATAGTGTGGACAAGGCTTAAGTTAGACATGTCTACACACCATCGCTTAACTTTGTCTAATAGTGTGGACAAGGCTTAAGTTTGACATGTCTATACACAATCCCTTGACTTTGTCTAATATTATGGACAAGGCTTAAGTTAGAGATGTCTATACTCAATCGCTAGACATTGTCTAATAGCGTGGACAACGCTTAAGTTAGACATGTCTACCCACAATCGCTAGACATTGTCTAATAGTGTGGATCAGGCTTAAGTTAGACATGTCTACACACAATCTCTCGACTTTGTCTAATATTATGGTCAAGGCTTAAGTTAGACATGTCTACACACAATCGCTTGACTTTGTCTAATATTATGGACAAGGCTTAATTTAGACATGTCTACACTCAATCGCTAGACATTGTCTAATAATGTGGACAAGGCTTAAGTTAGACATGTCTACACACAATCGCTTGACTTTGTCTAATATTGTGGACAAGGCTCAAGTTAGACATGTCTACACACAATCGCTAGACATTGTCTAATAGTGTGGATAAGGCTTAAGTTAGACATATCTACACACAATCGCTAGAAATTGTCTAATAGTGTGGACAAGGCTTAAGTTAGACATGTCTACACACAATCGCTTGACTTTGTCTAATATTGTGGACAAGGCTTAAGTTAGACATGTCTACACACAATCGATAGACATTGTCTAATAATGTGGACAAGGCTTAAGTTAGACATGTCTACACACAATCGCTAGACATTGTCTAATAGTGTGGACAAGGCTTAATTTAGACATATCTACACTTAATCGCTAGACATTGTCTAATAGTGTGGACAACGCTTAAGTTAGACATGTCTACACACTATCGCTAGACATTGTCTAATAGTGTGGACAAGGCTTAAGTTATACATGTCTATACACAATCGATTGACTTTGTCTAATATTATGGACAAGGCTTAAGTTAGACCTGTCTACACACAATCGCTAGACATTGTATAATAGTGTGGACAAGGCTAAGTTAGACATATCTACACACAATCGCTCGACTTTGTCTAATAGTGTGGACAAGGCTTAAGTTAGAGATGTCTACACACAATCGCTAGACATTGTCTAATAATGTGGACAAGGGTTAAGTTAGACATGTCTACACACAATCGCTAGACATTGTCTACTAATGTGGACAAGGCTTAAGTTAGACATGTCCACACACAATCGCTAGACATTGTCTAATAGTGTGGACAAGGCTTAAATTAGACATGTCTACACACAATCGCTAGACATTGTCTAATAGTGTGGACAAGTCATAAGTTAGACATGTCTACACACAATCGCTAGACATTGTCTAATAGTGTGGACAAGGCTTAAGGTTAGACATGTCTACACACAATCGCTTGACTTTGTCTAATATTGTGGACAAGGCTTAAGTTAGACATGTCTACACACAATCGCTAGACATTGTCTAATAATGTGGACAAGGCTTAAGTTAGACATGTCTATACACAATCGATAGACATTGTCTAATAATGTGGACAAGGCTTAAGTTAGACATGTCTACACACAATCGCTAGACATTGTCTAATAGTGTGGACAAGTCTTAAGTTAGACATGTCTACACACAATTGCTCGACTTTGTCTTAATAGTGTGGAGAAGCTTTTTGACAAATCTATAGATAATCGGTCGACTTTGTTTTATATTATGGATAAGGCTTAAGTTAGACATGTCTACACAATCGCTCGACTTTGTCTTAATAGTGTGGAGAAGCTTTTTGACAAATCTATAGATAATCGGTTGAGTTTGTTTTATATTATGGACAAGGCTTACGTTAGACATGTCTACACACAATTGCTCGACTTTGTTTAATATTATGGACAAGGCTTACGTTTGACACAAAATAAAAACAGCAAAAATTAACAGATTCGTTTGCCAAGTAATTAATTGCAGTGGAGTTTACCTGTATATATAATATATACCTTCATATAAAGTTCATATACATTATGTACACATTATACTCTTTGTTTAAAGGACTTTTTCTGTATTTACAATGCTATCTTTTAATTTGTTTTAGTCTCCGGCTAACCCGGATTTTCGATTATCTGTTTGACCCACAGTCTCAGGTAGTCCGAATTATCAAGGTTGTACGGTATGATTTTAAGTGTAACGCAAAATATAGAATTTCTAAGTAATTATTATTATTTTTTAAAATGTTGGATCCTTATGAAATAGGAGTATTTTACAAAATATGACCATTAAAAAGTTTTTATGTTAATAGAAATAAATATATTTTGATCACTATTATTTGAAGTGGTATTGAAAAATGTTTAATTAATTAACTAACATAAGTTTTGCTAATCTTCATAACTTTAGTCATATACGAAATCGGCCGTTATCAGGTTACAATATCTTTAGTTTACATCCCTTTAGATTTGATTACAATAAGAGGAGTGGTCAACTTTTGCAAAATAACCATAGTAAAATTTAAAAATATCTTTTAGAGTTTGGATGGTTCTCAAAGTTTTTTCTTTATTTTTGTACTGTACTTTAATTTTGTACAAATCCTTGTTAGAAGGGATCATTCTCTTTGAAAATGTTAGGGATGTTAAAAAAGTGTTAAAAAAGATTAATTGGCAGTTTATTAACAAATAGTTAAACAATAATGGTGATAGGTTTTTTTCTACTCTTGTTGATAAAGGGTTAACACACATTAGCGAAATACGCACATGTTTAGTCGACTGAAGGAAATGTTTTACTTCATACCTGCTGTCATATCGGCGTTGTCATACCAATATTATCATCTAGTTAGTAATAGCTATTACTAAATGTTAGAGAATAATATTTATATATTTTTATTTTAAATTACAAATGTATTTTAGTTACTCTTTTAAAAACACACAAGTATAAGAAAATGTATGAAAATAAAATTAGACGTAGAATTTATTTGTAAAAAACTCAACCGTTTGTTCTATAGGTTACGTGTTTTATCTTCAGCCTAAAATGCTAGCAACATTGAAGCCCTTCCCCATCAAACAGTCGGTCATCGTGGTGACCACTTCGTCAGCTGCTTTCACCCCCAGTTCGGCTCCAGAACCGACGCAGTTGGTCGATTCCGCCAACAGGTCTGTGGTAGATTCAAACAGTTTCTGGCCTCTGGTGATGGACGTATCCACGAAGCTGTTGAACTCATTCAATGCGGTCTGGAAGCACAGGACCATGTTGCCCGGGTTGAAAGCGATCGCGGCCCAAGAGCATTTCGCAAGAGTGCTCGCGCTACCGGAAGCTATCTTGGCGTTGATTGAGGTGGTCAGGGTTGTCATTTCGACCGTGAAGGCAGCTGTTTTGGCTGTTATGGCCGCCGTGCATTTCACCGTGTTTGCCGTCGCTGTAACAATATCGTGAAAATGAATTTTTGAAATACAAAAATTATCAAAAAAACATTTTACTATATGTTTCCCCTTATTTCTGAATTTTATGTTTCGAAAAATTTACCTTTGAAAAATTCTTACGTTTAAAACAAAAAGAAATACTTTATGCCTAAAGCTGTAATAAAAGCCTATTTATGTAAAATCTAAACAAAAATAAAGATTATGGAACAGATGGCTATTAATTCAATAGGACTTTTGACTTTGAAAAATAAATTTTAATAAACCATTTAAAATATCCAACAAAATTATAATTTCATTATTTAGTTAGTATATAAAACATTTTATGTAACAAAAACATAAAAAAGTAAAATTAAATAAATTTTAAGGAGTTATAAAAAATGAATATTATTTAAATAATCCATAAATGTTTATAAGTAGCATCCATAAATAAACTTTAAATGTTTTATCATGAACAAAAAATTTAATCGATGAATTTAGAAACTAAAACGAAAAAGATTTGTTTGTAAATGAATTAGAAATATATTGAAACCCAAACACTAATTCTATGTGTAGACAAAAATTTACTCAGGACATTAATTTTTTGAAACACCAATTTAAAAATATCATCTTTTAACAAATAACAACGTTTTTTAACAAAATAAATTTTAAATTATAATTATAAAAGCAAATAAACCATCCAGGTTTCTAAAAAAACCTAACCGAAACCATACTTGTACAAGCAAAGACTACTTTGATCTCGAGAACAATGCACTGAAACAACTACGATAAAATGGCGTGGTTTCCTATCTAGGGAAGTTGTAATTGACTTTGCTCGTAGAATATTGCTAGCGAAGCTAGTAATGTGGACAGCAAAGTTCTGTTATCTCTAGTTATAAATAGAATTGCCTTGTAATATCTGCGAGGGTATTTTCCCCCGTAAACATTATTACTTGAGCATCTTAAGGTTAGTATCCCTTGCATGTTGAATCTTTCTTATTGTATTGTTAGAATTAAAAAAATATGGAAATAATAATATTGAACTTATGAATATATAAATTAAAGAATTATTGATTGCGTGTACTAGTGACTATAGTTAAGCTCTGATCTAGTGGATAAAGCTACAGTCTTCCGTGGTCCAAACTGCGGTACTAATTAATTTGCTGCTGACTATTACGCACGAAACAAGTGCAAGGCTCTCAATGCTTTTGTATACGAATACGCCTTTGTAAACGTTTAACTGTGGATTCACATTGTTCTTGAGACGAAGTCTGTACACGTTGTAACAACCGCATTTATCTATCTGGCCTTATTTCACGTGCTCTACAATTAGCAATATTTGTTCTTCTTTACGACAGGTGAAAATCATAATCTTCAAAGCTTCCATTTCGTCGGATAATCCTTACGTCTAGCATCCAACGCTTTTCGAGACAAATTGAGACTTTTGTCTCATTCTGTGGCACAAACGTTCTGACTACGGTTGTTGATTTTGTTTGCTACGGATCACTGTTAATGATGTCTAGGCTCCTGATTTCCCTTCTACTAACTGCGTTACTAATATCTGAAATGCTGGCTAAGACCGGCGACTTTTATAGTGTAGACTACGGTTGTTGATTTTGTTTGCTACGGATCACTGTTAATGATGTCTAGGCTCCTGATTTCCTTTCTACTAACTGCGTTACTAATATCTGAAATGCTGGCTAGGACCGGCGACTTTTATAGTGTAGACTACGGTTGTTGATTTTGTTTGCTACGGATCACTGTTAATCATGTCTAAGCTACTGATTTCCCTTCTACTAACTGCGTTACTAATATCTGAAATGCTGGCTAGGACCGGCGACTTTTATAGTGTAGACTACGGTTGTTGATTTTGTTTGCTACGGATCACTGTTAATGATGTCTAGGCTCCTGATTTCCCTTCTACTAAATGCCTTACTAATATCTGAAATGCTGGCTATGACCGGCAACTTTTATAGTGTATACTACGGTTGTTGATTTTGTTTTCTACGGATCACTGTTAATCATGTCTAAGCTACTGATTTCCCTTCTACTAACTGCGTTACTAATATCTGAAATGCTGGCTAGGACCGGCGACTTTTATAGTGTAGACTACGGTTGTTGATTTTGTTTGCTACGGATTACTGTTAATGATGTCTAGGCTCCTGATTTCCCTTCTACTAACTGCCTTACTAATATCTGAAATGCTGGCTACGACCGGCAACTTTTATAGTGTATACTACGGTTGTTGATTTTGTTTTCTACGGATCACTGTTAATCATGTCTAAGCTAATTATTTTCCTTCTACTAGCTGCGTTACTAATATCTGAAATGCTGGCTAGGACCGGCGACTTTTATAGTGTAGACTACAGTTGTTGATTTTGTTTGCTACGGATCACTGTTAATTATGTCTAGGCTACTGATTTCCCTTCTACTAGCTGCGTTAGTAATATCTGAAATGCTGGCTAGGACCGGCGACTTTTATAGTGTAGACTACGGTTGTTGATTTTGTTTGCTACGGATCACTGTTAATGATGTCTAAGCTACTGATTTCCCTTCTACTAACTGCGTTACTAATATCTGAAATGCTGACTAGGACCGGCGACTTTTATAGTGTAGACTACGGTAGTTGACTTTGTTTGCTACGGATCACTGTTAATCATGTCTAAGCTACTGATTTCCCTTCTACTAACTGCGTTACTAATATCTGAAATGCTGGCTAGGACCGGCGACTTTTATAGGGTAGACTACGGTTGTTGATTTTATTTGCTACGGATCACTGTTAATCATGTCTAAGCTACTGATTTCCCTTCTATTAACTGGGTTACTAATATCTGAAATGCTGGCTAGGACCGGCGACCTTTATAGTGTAGACTACGGTTGTTGATTTTGTTTGCTACGGATCACTGTTAATGATGTCTAGGCTCCTAATTTCCCTTCTACTAGCTGCGTTACTAATATCTGAAATGCTGGCTAGGACCGGCGACTTTTATAGTGTAGACTACGGTTGTTGATTTTGTTTGCTACGGATCACTGTTAATGATGTCTAGGCTACTGATTTCCCTACTACTAGCTGCGTTACTAATATCTGAAATGCTGGCTAGAACCGGCGACTTTTATAGTGTAGACTACGGTTGTTGATTTTGTTTGCTACGGATCACTGTTAATCATGTATAAGCTACTGATTTCCCTTCTACTAACTGCTTTACTAATATCTGAAATGCTGGCTAGGACCGGCGACTTTTATAGGGTAGACTACGGTTGTTGATTTTATTTGCTACGGATCACTGTTAATCATGTCTAAGCTACTGATTTCCCTTCTATTAACTGCGTTACTAATATCTGAAATGCTGACTAGGACCGGCGACTTTTATAGTGTAGACTACGGTTGTTGACTTTGTTTGCTACGGATCACTGTTAATCATGTCTAAGCTACTGATTTCCCTTCTACTAACTGCGTTACTAATATCTGAAATGCTGGCTAGGACCGGCGACTTTTATAGGGTAGACTACGGTTGTTGATTTTATTTGCTACGGATCACTGTTAATCATGTCTAAGCTACTGATTTTCCTTCTACTAGCTGCGTTACTAATATCTGAAATGCTGGCTAGGACCGGCGACTTTTATAGTGTAGACTACGGTTGTTGATTTTGTTTGCTACGGATCACTGTTAATGATGTCTAGGCTCCTGATTTCCCTTCTACTAACTGCGTTACTAATATCTGAAATGCTGGCTAGGACCGGCGACTTTAATAGTGTAGACTACGGTTAGAGACTTTGCACAACTACGATTTCTAACTAATTCACTGACATTTATGATACTGGAAAGTTACTATTAAGATTAATGACTTTTCTATTGACAACTAATGACTTGCCAACTACCGTTAGTGGTTTTTGTGCTACTGGCAACAGTACCTGATTACCCATCTATAGCGTTACTCACTTATGTAGTACCAACTACGATCATTGCCTCTTGTGCCAGTGGCAACAGTTTATAACAAAGTTTCTGACTATTGTGTTAACGGCAACGGTTGTTACATAGGGTTACTGACTTTTTTGCTACTGGTAACGGCTTATAACAAAGGTTACTGACTATTATGCTAACGGCAGAACTACGATTACTGACTTTTGTGCTACTGGTATCGGCTTATAACAAAAGTTACTGACTATTGTGCTAACGGCAACGGTTGCTTACTGCGGTTACTGACTTTTATACTAATGGTAACGGTTGTTACATAGGGTTACTGACTTTTATGCTACTGGTGACGGCTTATAACAAAGGTTACTGACTTTTGTGCTATTCGTAACGGTTGCTAACTACGGTTACTGTCTTTTGCGCTACTGATAACGGCTTATAACACAGGTTGCTGATGTCTGTGATATTCGTAACGGTTGCTAACTACGGTTACTGTCTTTTGCGCTACTGGTAACGGCTTATAACAAAGGTTGCTGACGTCTGTGCTATTCGTAACGGTTGCTAACTACGGTTACTTTCTTTTGTGCTACCGGTAACGGCTGATAACAAATGTTACTGACCTTTGTGCTACTGGTAACGGTTGCTAACTACGGTTACTGTCTTTTGTGATACTATGAACTGTTATAGATTACTGGTCCTTTTAGTTTTGGTATTGGCAACGCTTTCCGAATGAAGTCTCTGATCTCCGAACTACCGACTACAGTTGCTGACTGGCTTAATATTTACAATTATTCACTATGTGATTATTGACTACGAAACCACTGGCTTTACCTGTTTTAAATAGAAATATAGTGATAATTGATTTAACGTCTTTTTTTATTGACTATGTTGTTACAACGTTTTTTTTGCAATGGTT
This sequence comes from Prosapia bicincta, assembly GCA_036971475.1. Lineage (NCBI taxonomy): Eukaryota > Metazoa > Arthropoda > Insecta > Hemiptera > Cercopidae > Prosapia > Prosapia bicincta. The sequence continues at coordinate 248,021,859 of JBAIZL010000005.1, read as the reverse complement.
CTGACACAATGCGTTTGACCACACGTTTACAACTATATACGTTGTTGATGTAGACTATATAGTTATTTCTCTAAGAGTCTTTGTAAAACTCCACTTTCAATTTAATGCCGTATCCTTTAAAGCGTAATACTGTAAACAAATTCTTCGTCCGTAGCATCTTAAGGAATAAGAAGCATTGTTACTTACCGTTAGGAAGTATCTTGATGGACGCAGCTTGAGCTGTGATTATGCAGGCCTTGAGGTCCGGGTTCGATCCTGCGACAGATCCAGTAACCGCGGTCACAGCCTTGTCGATTATGCTCATGGCGGGTGCAATAGCCTGGCCGATTGTAGACTGTGCTCCAGACGTTGTTTGTTTTACTGTGTTCAAAATGTTGCCCACAGATAAAAGCGGATTAGTGCTACCTGTGAGTACAGATGTCGCTTTATCCAATGCACTAACGCCAGTGTTGACTATGCTTGTTAGGTCCGGCACTAATGGAATCTGTAAGCAATAATTGATTTGTATTCAATAACAGAACAATATTATTTTAAATAAACAATATTACATTCCAAATGATATTTGATAATAAAATATTTTCATCAGTCTTTGTTTAAAACAATATTACACATATATATAGCTAATATTTGTTTTGTAATTTGGTTAGCTACCACGAATTATAAACAACTAAATTTCGAAAATGCTAAACCATTTACCACGTTTCTATTGCAAATTGGAAATTTCTTCAGGAGCTACACGTTTATTTGTTTAATTACCTTTCTTACGTTAATACACAATTTCTTATATTTAAAACAACAACCAAACACAACCACTGACGACACATTAAAAAATAAAAACCAAATTACTTACAGCAAAAGTAAATTATATCACAAATAAATCGTCGATCTAATCGCTATTCATGACTTGGTAATCATCACTAGTATGATTATAATCACTTGGCTTTTGAACTAGTTATCTTTTAGATATAAATATTGATCATCTTTGACTATGTTAATAAAATATTTATTGTGAGTGTTAGTTTTATTATTATATAATAAAAAAAGTTACCTTGTGCTGAATTTACAATTTTGCGTGCTTCATAAAATATATAGTTATGTAAAAATGTGTTTTTTTACGTATGCTCTGTAATATTTTGATTTAAAGTTTTTATATTAATGATTATTGTGTGTTTTTAACTGCTAATATTTATAGGTATATTACATTTACTGTTAATTTTACTCTATATGTTTTGGTTTATCTATTTGTTGTAATTTTATTTGTTTTGAATTTTATAAATCTCTCACATCAAATTAATTCTACGTAAAAATTAAACAATTTCTTATCCCTAAAGATTTTTACCCTTGTCGATGGTAAATATTTTGTAAGCTAAATAATTTTGGTTAGGATTTAACTTTGTTAAAATGGTTACAGATATCACTGTGCTCCTTTTACAGCTACGGATGTGATTGCTTTAGTGATATAACTTGGTTTCCTTTTATTTATCTTATTGATATTTTAGTGATCATCCATTCTCTTTGCGATTGCTTGATATTTGGTTTAGAACAAAGTAGCGTGAATCAAAGAAAAATGGTATTGGGCCTAGCGTGTGGATGATTTTATCATTAGAATTTTATGTTGCAATGAGCGACCTTTAGCAATATATCTCGGTATTCTGTGTTATAAGAAAGCATGATTGTATAGAGCTTGTAAAGCGTGGCATGTGTCTATGGCGGTTAATAATTTAGACTTCATGTGCTTATAAACACCGTACGCATTATGAAAATAATCTGGATGCACCTAGAGCGTCGATTATCTGACTTAATTAAAACCACAACTGTTCTGCTACAAGGATTGTTAGGATAATCGAAATTCAATATTATATAAGACACTGTTAGTAAGACACAGTAGTGTAACAGCTTTATGCCTGATAAAGACCGATATAACCTCTGTGTTTAAGGTGCACTGCTATTGCTATACAGTTGCCTAATTATGATAATAATAACTGTAAATATTGGCTAACGATAGCATTCAAGTTCAGACATTTCGTGACGTAGAATAGTCTCAGAGTATATTGGCGAAGTATAGTCCCGAAATTTAGCGACGACCAATAATTTTTAAAGTTATTGCCGAAGTATAGTCCAGAAATTTAGCGATGGTGCATAATCTTAAAGTTTATTGGCCAAGTATAATCCCGAAATTTATTGGCCACGCATAATACTAAAGTTTATTACCGAATTATAGTCCCGAAATTTATCGACAACGCATAGTACCAATGTTTATTGGCGAAGTATAGTTTCAAAATTTATCAACAACGCATTATACCAAATTTCATTGCCGAAGAATAGTCCTAAAGTTTATCACAACGCACAAAAACTAAAGTTTATTGTTGAAGTATAGTCACGAAATTTAGCGTAAACGTATAAATCTAATGTTCATTAACAAAGTATAGTTCCGAAATTTATCGACAAGCATAACACGAATGTTTATTGGCGAAATATAGTCCCGAAACCAAGCGACGATGAATAATCCCAAGTTTTATTGGCGAAGTATAGTCATGAAATTTAATGACAACGCATAATACCAATGTTTATTGGCGAAGTATAGTCCCGAAATTTATCGACAACTCATATTAACAATGTGTATTGCTGAAGTATAGTCCCGAAATTTATCGACAATTTATAATACCAATGCTTATTTACGGAGTATAGTCCCAAAATTTATCAACAACGCATAATAAAAAAATTTATTGGCGAAGTATAGTCCCGAAATTTATCGACAACCCATAATACCAATGTGTATTGCCGAAGTATAGTCCTGAAATTTATCGACAACGCTTAATTCCAAAGGTTATAGCCGAAGTATAGTCCCAAAATTTAATGATGGCGCTTAATCCCAACATTTATTGGCGAAATATAGTCCCAAAATTTATCGACAACTCATAATACTAGAGTTTATTGCGTAATTTTAGTGTTATAAGGAAGCAAACATTTTCATGAAAAGGGCAAGGTATGCAAGATAGTTATATCGTCCCGTTTAGCGTAAAATAAGAGATAACATATGATTTCGAAAACAGCTGATTTTATGTGTTAGGTTATGAAATAAGAAGCTGTTTTAACTCAGGTTATGTTAATTTATTTTTATTAATTTTAACTATTTAATAAAAAGAAACTAGAATAAAATGTTTCTTTGTTGACCTAAGTATGAATTCACTTTAAAAAATTGTTTGTATTACTGTTTCTTAATTGTACCTGGTTTTTTGACTAGCTGTAAATATAGTTGAATAATGTAACTGTATTTGTTAGTTTAATGTTGGTAGTAGCTTTCTAGGTCGAATATTACTTTGCTCGTGTTAGCTTGTCATACTGTTTTGGCATCAACCGTCGTACATGTTGATAATTATTAATCTCAATACATTTATTACCTACTTCACTAACAGCTATTGCTTTGAGAACGAATATGAAAGCAATTATTTCGATCAGCTGTAATAGTATTCCCTTTAAGGTTTAATGAAATACACAATGTGAATATTTCAACCTCCTATTATACACGATGTGTTATAATTAATTTATTGTATTAAATGTCTGCTATTACCATCAACAATTAGCATTTAGTAATAAAGTTTAAATTGTGTACTACTTTATTAGAATTTATTTATGTACTTTATAGTTGGCTAAATTATGTTTAAAGTATAGATCCCTATAACAGCAACATCCCTCTTATGCTCACTGTTATAGTTTGTTTGTGCTTGTCAGTTCTGATGTGATTTTATACATTTATTTATTTTTAAAGCCCTTTTTATTGTTATTATAAAAAAAACAGTTTTTAAAAATTTCGCAATGTGAGAAAGAATAACGTTTTGAACAAAAGCAATGTCTCAATACTGTCTTAATACATTTAAAATACAACTAAATATCTAGAATTTCCATGTTTTCAATAATTACTTACTTTCCAAGCGTCTATAAGATACTTTTTCAGATGAGAACTCGAGAGATTCTGGGACAGATTACACTCAGTTTGTTCCACTTTGGCGATCCCCTCTACAATTTTGAAGGAGAATTGTCAGTGGCTGTGGACATGTTTGTAATAATTGGAGGGTAAAACGTGGGGCACAGCTAGTAAATAATAGTCTACAAGTAGACAATCCAGATAAATTCACAACTGATTTCAGTGAATTGGAAATTAGATTCACTATAATTTAATTCATTTACTCCTCCTTAACTATCATGAATTGTCTGCGCTCCATGTTTTTCTCTCCACTTATTACAAATATATTCATAGTTACTAACAATTCTCCCATGAGAAATTATTTTATAATTTTTAGTCCGTTTTAAAACTTGGTATATTGAAAAAAAAATTTAAATTCAATTGATTATTTTTAATAGTCTGTCCATTTCAAGGTGTACATAAAATAAATTTTTTGATCATTTTATAAAAGTTTTGAAAATTAAGTTTCGGTTTATAAAACTCTTGTGCACCTCAATAATGTGTATTTTAATAGATGAACGAAAAAAGCTAACACACAATTTAAATAGAACTACTGTGATTTATAAAAGATATGCATTAACAACAGCCATCTCTTATGTCTATCTGAAACGCTCCCATTTATGTAAACAAAAATTATAAATCTATCAGGTTAGCGTAACTTTCAAATGTACGTATTGCAGTCATTTTCCCAATACAGTTGAAACTTAAAACAGAACTATTGACTTGTTCGATACATGTTACTTGCAAAATACGAGGGTAGGGTGGAAAGTTCTCGGCCTTAAAATGTAAGCTCGTAACTTAAAGAAAAAAAAAAAAAAAAAAAAAAAAAAAAAAAAAAAAAAAAAAAAAAAAAAAAAATATATATATATATATATATATATATATATATATATTCTACGTAATCCCCCTTCCCAGAAGTGAGAGTCTTAAATGAATGTTAAAATATTCTTAGATGGCATTCTCAACGTCTTCATTGGACGCGAAGCGCTTTTGAGAAACAAGGTTTGGGAAGAGATGGAAGTCCGAGGGTGCCAAATCGAGAGATTAGGGGGGATGACCGTCTAAATCGTACTTGAAATATCGTAATTCTCCTATTGTCAACACACTTTTGTGAGTAGGTGCGTTGTCTTGATGGAAGATGACTTTTTTTTCTTCAAGCCAGGCCTCTTCTTGTGAGTTTTGACATTCAGCTGGTTAAAAAGATTGGAGTAAAATTCGCCCGTAATTGTCCTGCCTTTTTCAAGTTAATCAATTAAGAATATCTCTTTGATATTCCAAAACACACTGGTCATGAGCTTTCTACCAGATGCAATCGACTTCGCTTTCATTGACCCTGAACCACCAGCTTCCACCCACCGTTTCAACTGGTGTTTAGTTTTGGACGTGTAGTGGTGGACCCATGTCTCGTCCTTGGTGACAAATCACCGCATAATATCAGTCGCATGTTCCAAAAATTGTTCTGAACGTCGTTTGGGAATTTCCTTTTGATCCGCATTCATTAAATGCGGCACACACCTTGCGCAGAGCTTTCGCATCGCTAATTCTTCATGCAAGATGTTTCGCACCCTTTCTTCTAATATCCCCACAGCCTCAACTATCTCGCTCACCTTTACTCTCCTATCGTGCAACACGATACTTGCTCCTTTTCGATAGCTTTTGGAGTGGTTGCAGATTTTCGCCGTCCTTCACGTGGGTTATCTTCCAGCGACGTGTGACCTCGTTTAAATTCAGCTTCAGATCAAAGTTAACTTCAGATGAATTTCGTTAGGGATTAATCCATCCAAAACGAAAACTTTTATCAACGCACGATATTAAAGTTTATCCATTTTAACAAAAAATACGCATGATATCTACTACGAAAAATTCCTCTACACAAACTACTTGAGGGAACAAGTTAAAGCTTATCATACGAACTAATGACATGTGTGTGCAGGCAGAAAGATAATTTTTCAGTAATTGGAATGCCATCTATAGGTCAGGCCGAGAACGTTTCTCCCTACCTAGGTACATTTAAACAATGTATAAATACGGAAGTCATGTAAAATTCTAGTTTAAACCAAACAGTGATATTTGACATTTACTGGTACTGATAGAAAAGGGATGCTATTGCTTCCAAAGAGGTTGGATTTCTGCCTGTTTGGACCGCGGGAGGTATTTTATTTCCCTCCCTACCACTGACAGGGTGAGCCTGTGGAGGGGCATTTCCCTATCCGCCACCTGGGGACGCGCTCAGTGTGCATTATAGGCTCAAAACGAAAACAATCAAGTTATTTTTCTATAAGAGAACTTCAGGCAAAATATGTTAAAAAATTATTAACAATAGTTTTACCATTTATGAAATTTAAAATATATATAGACAAACAGGAAGAAATATTTTATTTCGCGTCTTTCAATGGTTAAAATATACTTACATTTGGCGTAGTCACTTGTACTCCTTTGCCGCTGGCACAGGCTATGACGTTCTGTATTAAGGCGTTAGTACTCTGAGTCGCCGATAGCAAAGTCTTTGTGGCGCAGGACGGTAGCTGCAGCACCATGTTCCTGGACTCGGTGAAGAGGTTCTGTATCGTCTGCGACGTGGTATTGGCGAAATCGGCCAAATCGAGGAACGCTACGGTGAAACAATTGATCGTTTGGGCAAAGTCCACTCTGGTAAACGAGTTGGCTACACACGCCCAGGTTTTCGTGAAAGACGTCTTTAACAATTCTCCAAACTTCGTAGAGATACTGACCACGCCTTGTTGGTATACTGCGGCCTGGTTAGCAAGTGGTTTGACGCAGTTCAGGAAGTTCTGCACCCCTAACGTTCAACAAAATCGTTCAATTATTTTATAATTTCAATAACTATTATGGTGTGTTTACCGGGCCTAAATCACTCGTTTTAAATTTAAAGAAGTATAAAGTGTAAGAAATTATTTTCCAAGTTATCTGAAAGTAGTTAGTAGGTTCTATTATGACGTAGACCCATTTTCTGAAGTGGGATGTTTCATTTGTGTAAAAGTCAAAGAAGGAAAAAAAATATCATAATAAACATAGAGAAACCATAAATATTTCCGGAGGATAACCGAAAAAATATCCAAACAAAAAAATTATTAGCAACATTTTTTGTTAACGCTAGATAAAAATGTAGTTAAGGAATTTGGAACAATTACCTAAACGAAATTGAAAACCGTAAAGAGTAGAGAAAGAAAGGCGTCAAGTCTCGTCACAAAATGGGGGGACATTAGGTGACCATGTACAGAAAATATGATTCGTGAAAGACTTTCCAGCAAGACGAAAACAGGTAAGGTAGAAGTGGAGCCAAGGTTACTTTGGTAAGGAAAAGTTTCGAAGGGTAGGGATGTGTCTTCTTTACGCTCTGCTTGTGTTACAAAAGGGCAAAATCCTTAAAAGAGTAGGGGCTAAATTAAATCTTTTTGTGGTAGTAGCTTAGTGATTTATAATAACCTTTTTAGGGAGATTTCTCTTTAAAAAGGGGAAAAATAAGAACTTGTGCATGGCGTTTTCCAATTTCGAGTACAGTAGACATTTTTCAGGCGAAGTGAAACTTTTAAGAAATGTAGAGTAAGTAACGTGTAGAAACATTTCAATCATAGAAAGTAAGTAAACTCTAATAAACTGAAAGCGAAATTTTGGTCGGGAATTCCAAAAATAAACACTAGAATCTTATCAAATTTCAGACTCAAAAATTAAAAATTGTTTAATTATCGAACTCGATATCTCTAAAGCTATAAATTTATAAACTCAAGTGAAAAGCTTGAAAAAATAATTGAAGGAAGAAGAATGGCAAAATCTAAAGTAACAAGACAAAAGATAGCGTCACCAGGGATGCAGCTGAAGCAAGTTTCCAAAGATGGCCGAACTAGTAGGCCTTAACTTAAAAATTAAATGTAGGTGTTTTGGAATTATAGAAAATTTAACAGTGTTATAAAACTAAAAGAGGTTGAAATAACAATGTTATAATTAAGAGAAGTAATAGTAAATTGAATTATTTTTTAAATGTTGAGAGGTAAGAGAATGGACTTTTCAGTTTAACATAATGTATAGAAAATGAAAACATTAAATGAATTTTCGAGTCGTTCCTAGCAGGATATATAGCCTAGGTGGAGAAACCTTAGGTAGCAAAGAAATAAATTACATTGTTTAAATTCATATTAAAATTATTAGAAAGCCTTGAATAAGATTTTTGATGGAATAATATTAGGATTATTTGTTTAATTTGTGGTGTTTTAAGGCATAATATAAGCAACTACGATTTTATTTTAAAATAATTTATTTTCTTGGATATAACTGTCCCTATCTCGGTCCGTATGTGGAATTCAGATTTACTGTTAGATACAAATAGCAAAGTATTTGTATATTTGTATTTGTAAATTATACTTGTAAAAACCAGTATTTGTATTTGTATTTGTTATTTAAATAGCAATTCGATGAAATATATAATTAATTACAGAGCTTTATTATAATTTTATTTTAAAAAACTGTTCAGTATCCAACAATTACAATCAGGCCGCTGAAGGTGATTAATTCTACAAACCTTTATATTTAATGTATACATTATTGTGAATTACTTTACCTGTGTTTTTTAGATCGAGTCACTTTTAGATTAACATAATTACTGGTATATATATATATATATATATATATATATATATATATATATATATATATATATATGAGCAAAATGAAAAAGATAGAAAATTAATATTAGAAATTATAAATACATTAAAAATAATATTAAATCAAAATTATTTTTATATAATAATAAAATTTACAAACAGGAAGATGGTCTTGCCGTGGATTCTCCCTTATCGAATATAATATCTGAAATATTTTTACAATATATAGATGATAAAATAAATCAAATTATATAGACATTTGATAAAAACGGTTATTGGTTTAGATATGTAGATGATGGTTTGTATGTATCTAATAATAATGGTATAAACTTATTAACTATTTTAGATAAAATAAATGTGATAAATAAAAATATTAATTTTACTTATGAAATGGAGAACAATAATAAGATCAACTTTCTAGATATAAATATTATAAGACATATTAATGAATTTGAATTTAACATATATCGTAAACCGACACAAACTAACCAAATTATACCTAATAATTCTAACCATCCGTATAATCAAAAAATGGCTGCATTATACAATTTATTATATAGATGGCATAAAATAGCTATGAATAATGAAAACAAAATAAGAGAGAAAAACATTATCTATCAAATTGATATTGAGAATGGCTATAAAAAGAAAAGTGTTGATAAACTTAATTATAATATTTTAAAGAAACAAAATAATAATCTAATTTACAAAAATAATGATGAAAATGTCGTATGGACTTCATTTACATTTTTTGAAGTACATACAATGAAGTAAACAATATCACAAAATTGTTTAAAAGTAGCAACATAAAATTAGCATATAATACTAATAAAAAATTAATAAATATAATGAATAATAATAATGTTATTAATATGCATGAAAAAAACGGTGTATGTAAATTAGAATGTAATTATTCTAATAAAGTATAAGAAAATAATAACAAGTAATAAGTATGGAAAAACTAAGAAAAAACTTAAAGATAGATATAAAGAGTATTTTAATGCATATAAAAAGCCAGAAATTTATTAATCGAATTTTGCTAGTCATTGTATTAATAATAATCACATATTTCCTAATATAGATAATATGATACTTGTAAAAGAAATTAACAAAGGCCTGAGAATGAATATTTATGAAGCTTTAGAAATACATAAATATAATACTAATAATGAGTTGATAAATGAACAAATACAAGTAAAATCTAAATTTGATAATATATTCAGTGTTTGTAATGTTAGGGCAGCAAAATAAAAAAAAAAATTTAACAACATTGTAATTGATTTAGCATAGCTATTTTTTTGATTTAATTTGCACAAATGTTAATTTTAATTGTTTAGTATTCCTGATGATGTTGGTACTGTTAGCCAACGAAAAGCTTTGAATTTTAAATTCAATTATAATTCTTGTATTTGTATTTTGACTTAGTTCTTTATATATATATATATATATATATATATATATATATATATATATGTATATATATACGTATATATATATATATATATATATATATATATATATATATATATATATATATATATATATATATATTATACACACATATAAATACTTTTATAAAACTGCATCTCCAGAACTTTGTTAGCAAAAAATACTGGACGGATACGGACATAGCCTCATACGCTTCTGGTCAGGGAGTTCATTACGATCTGGACAATTAGTGAACCTGTTATCTCGAATGAGTTGGCATAACTATCTCCCGAGGTGCTGCGCTCTATCGTGGCTATCGGAACTAGCTTTAATCTATGGATTTAACTTTAAATACTGATTTTTTTTTCTTACGAACAAATATATCGCTTGTATTTAAAGTAAATTTATTAAAAACAATTATTTAGACAGAACCTTTGCACGAACTACATGATCTACATTAATGGAAGATACTGATGGAAGTTGTCTAGTTTGCTCGAAATAACTTTGTCTATGCAGGCATTTTTATAAAATTACTTCGATAAATTGTAGTGTTATTGAGTTTAGGGGTAAACGTTTCGTCGAATATCGTGGAGAAGAAAATTATCTGGATTAAAATTGAATTTGTAAATTTTTGTGGTTATTTGTATACAAATTTCTAAAACACTTGTAAATGATTTTAAAGAAATAACAGTTACAATGATCGTCTTTTGTAAATACAATTCGAAATAATACTTAGTAATGGAGAATAATGTGTTTAAAGTAGTGTTATTACGTTGTTTTAGGTCTACGTATCCCTAACAGAATGACCCATAATAGTTGTACGTTCTCTCCTTTTAGCATAAATATCAGACAGTGTCCCTGATCTCTTTGCCTGTGGAGGGTCTCTATGCCTTAGAGAATTGGTTCGAGATGAATATTCTCATCTCGCCCATGTCTTATGATTGAGGCTATGCTATTTCCCTGATTGAATCTGATTTATCAGAATTCACTCATAATTAATTGATTGATAATAGACCTTCATGTGCATTTCACTTCAAACATTACCCGACGAAAGTTGTCAGATTTGGTTCTTACAGAGACCTGCGCTTTGTGTTTATTTACCATAAAACTAAATTTTCTGGGAGCACTTAAAAGATTAACATTTGGGGGAATTTAGTGTTATAAAGATTAGTTTTAGTGAAAGAGTTAGTACACACACGCACAAGGGCTCGCAATCACAAACACATAGACATGTGTGTGTGTGTGTGTGTGTGTGAGTGTTTGAGTGTGCGTGTGTAGAATTAGTACACACACGCACAAGGGCTCGTAATCACAAACGCATAGATATGTTTGTGTATGTGTGTGTGTGTGAGAGAGGGAAATGAAGAATATCTACTTGTTTATTTCGATACATTTAAACAAATTTGCTTTGAAGGCTGTCACTTAATTTCTCAAAAGAAGGTAAGTACTTACCCCCATTCGTCAAATTTGTGAAGCTGTTGGTCACGCCGGTAAGGCAACTGGCAGCATTTGTTCCAGTCAGCTGGTTGGTGAGGCTGATCAAAGCGTTGTTCTGTGGCAACAAGGCACCTACCAAGCCTGTTAGTACGTTGGTCGGTGCGATTGCTGACGTCACGGTATTCAGTAGGCCTGTAGTGGTTTGCAAAGTCTGGCTCACCGCCTGCTGCAAGTCTCCAGAAGTAGTGGCACTTGCGATGTTGTTGATGGCGGCAGAGATTGGGTTGTTCGTTAAGGCGGGGATGATCGGGATTGGCAGGAATGGAAACTGTGGTCGTACTGTAGACTGTGCCGGAAACATAAAAGTAAACAATTTTAAATTAATTATGGGTCTTGGCAATTAGAAGCAAATTTAAAAATGAAACAAGTGTAAGAAATTACTGCAGGCCTGTGAGGCTCAGAAAAAGTTGATGTTTCCCTCGCGGTACCCTAGCCTAACACTACACCACTCACAAAGCATACACATACACGTACACACACCAACACAATCTATACACATTTCAACACTTACATCTTCTCTTAGGGAATTTTGACTGATCAGAACCGTTGAGCGTTGGGAGTGCTGAAAAGTCCAGAGCTTGACAAACTCTGGTCTGGGACGCTGCTGTGAGCTTGCTCTGCCGAAGACGTATGCGCGGTTGCTGGTCCGCTAGCCACTTCGGTCCTTGGTCAGGGAGTGTCCGCGGTGCATAGGTGTCGGAGCCTGTGCACAGTATTACGAGTTCTCGACTGATGCCTATCCAGTCGAGCTAAGGAGGAAACTATGGGCCCCAGAGTTCCGGGGGTTGGAAATGATCGAAAGTGATCCATGGGTGTACCCGTTCTCATAGTCTCGCCCGTAACGCCTGACACGATGGTTAGCTTAAAACTATTTATGGAAAACCAACAAAAGTCCAACCAACCAATCAACCAGAGTAGTGTAAAGAGGCGTCGTGAGGTTTCCCCGAAGATGCCTAGCGAAGTAAAAGTGACGAGTAAAGAAATGCATGTAGCATCAGCCAAACTACCGCCTAAGTTTTTAATTGTTTCCTGCGCTGAAGACGGAAAAGATCTATCGAAGGTATCGCCTTTTCTCATAAATAAGGCTATAACTGGATGTGCAGCAGGACCTGTCCCTTCCATAAAAAAGTTACGCAATGGAACACTGCTGTTAGAAACAAGCAATTCGAAGCAGTCACAGCTATTATTAAAAATGAACTCCTTCTTTGATCAGGTCAAGGTTTCGGTGGCCCCCACAAAACCTTGAACTCATCAAAGGGAGTAATATCATGCAGGGATCTCTTGTATGTCCGTGAGGATGAAATAAGATCTGAACTGGAATCGGAAGGTGTAACTGAAGTCGTACGAATTATGAGGATGGAAAACGGTCAGAGAGTTCCAACAACATCATTAATCCTGACATTCGGGAAACCATCTATCCCGGAATATTTATATGCTGGCTATCAACGGCTTCCTGTTCGGCCCTACGTTCCCAATCCACGGCGGTGCTTTAAATGCCAACGTTTTGAACACGTCAGTTCTTCTTGCTCCAAGCCAGAGGTATGCGGACATTGCGCATCTGAAGGCCATGTAGAAAAGGTTTGCACAAGTGCTCCGAAATGCCCAAACTGTGCTGGTGATCACCCTGCTCGCTCCTTTAACTGCCCAAAGTTCAAGGAGGAGAAAGCGATCCTCAGCATAATGGCAAAGGATAAAACATCTTTCCACGAAGCAAAAAAGAAGTTCAAGTCAACTCAACCTAGACTTGAAACAAAATCTTATGCCTCAGCTACCACCACTGAAAAGTCGTGTTCCAACTGTGTTGAGCTAAATAAAAAGATTGAACTTCTCACTGAGCAACTTAATCAGTTATTAGCATTAGTGACTAAAAACATGGTTTCCAACTCAAAGACTAATGTAGAATGTACGGAAAAACCTCCATTGCCAGTTACCTCAGCGAAAATTATAAGAAGTAAGACACTATTAGAGACAAATATGAAAAACGTTAAAACTCCTAATACAAATAATAAAAATAAGAACAAAGCTGCACCTGTGAAAGTAGGTGCAAAATCACAAGCGACTCAAAAGAGGACCATTTCAAACTCCTCTTCTGAGTCAAAAAACTCTTCAGATTCCACCACTACAATAGTGGTGATGGAATCTGATGACTCTCTGCCTGGAACGACCAACATTCCAGGCCAGCGAATTTGCAATGACAGCAACGAGAGCCAGGTGAATCCATTTCACTAAAATACGATGTCCACACCTAAACAATCCGTGATTCAGTGGAACATTAACGGTGTTAAAAGTCACATTGAGGATCTCAAATTAATTGTAAGGGATGTGTCCCCTATGTACATTTGTATTCAGGAGACACATCTCCATGAATCGCACAATTTCCATCTAAGGGAGTATTCAGTTTACAGATCGGACTTCGTTACAGAAAATCGAGCTAGAGGTGGCGTAGCCATTCTAGCCCGTGACTGTGTCGACGCCGTTTCTCTGAACTTAATAACTCCCTTACAAGCAGTAGCAATTCAAACAGCTGTTCCATACAAACTCACTCTATGTTGTGTCTACCTCCCACCTAGTGACAACCTGCAACAGAGAGATCTTGTAGACCTTATAAATCAGTTACCGACTCCGTTTTTATTAGTGGGCGATTTCAATGCCCACCATGTTTCATGGGGTTCCCCAGAATGCAACCCGCGAGGTAATCTGATCGAAAGCATCAGATCGGAACTGGATTTATACCTGCTAAATGACGGTTCTCCGACACATTTAGCAGCGTCAACAGGTGGATGGACAGCTGTAGACTTGTCATTATGCAGTCCTGTCTTGGCTACAAGGCTAAAATTGTCAGCATTGCCTGATCTTTACAGTAGTGACAACATCCCTATTGAGATCTCTTTGTGTGACTCCTCTCCCTGTTGTGTTCGACATCCCCGTTGGATCCTGAAAAAAGCCAACTGGGAACAATTTTCACAAGATCTAGAATCACTGGACGTGGATTACTTGGCTCCCATTGATGACATTGTAAACTCATTTACAAAAACCGTTTTGAATGCCGCCGGAAAGGCAATTCCGAAAACCTCATCCAAACCACGACGACCACCTGTTCCGTGGTGGAATGATGAGTGTACTGTGATCCTTCGTCAACGGAGAAAAGCTTTGAACCAGTTCAAGAGACATCGAACGAGTGAAAACCTGGAAAAATATAAAATCTTCCGTGCGAAAGCACGGAGAATATTTAGGCAAAGTAAACGAGAATCATGGTCGCAGTACATTGGCTCAATTACAAGAACTACAGCTCCATCCACAGTATAGAAGAAATTACGATCAGTCTGTGGCATTTCCGTTCCGATGCCATTAATTTCATTAAGGCATTCGGATGGTGTTTTGACCATGGACTCTGAGGAAATTGCCAATGTACTAACTTTATCATTTTCAAAACTTTCTTCATCTTCTGCATACAAGGACACTTTCCAGGTGTTCAAACGTAAACAGGAAGCCTTACCTTTCACCGTTGGATTGTCTGGAGATTCTTGTTTGAATATCGATTTCTCTATCGACGAACTAGAGTCAGCTCTCTCGTCAACGTAGGATTCAGCTCCAGGCCCGGATGATATTGTATACTCCATGATTAAAAATCTACCACCGTCGGCAAAACTAATTCTCCTTCGGATATACAACCGTATATTCGAGGAGCAGGGTTTTCCCGATGCATGGTTAGAAGCGACAATAATTCCTCTTCTAAAACAAGGAAAGGACAAAACTAATCCCAGTAGTTACAGACCCATCTCTCTGACCAGCTGCTTATGCAAAATACTGGAGAAGATGGTCAACCGTCGTCTTGTCTGGTATCTAGAAACAAACAAACTTCTTTCTAACGTTCGGTGTGGTTCCAAACAAGGACGTTCATCAGTTGACCAATTGGTTTTGTTGGAGTCAGCTATACAGAATGCCTTCATCTTACGACAAACACTGGTAGCTGTTTTCTTTGACCTTGAGAAGGCATATGACATGGCATGGAGAAGAGGAATTTTGAACGTATTGAAATCATGGGGTATACAAGGTAACATTCTTGCATTTATACAAAATAATTTGAATAACAGGACTTTCCGTGTACGTCTAGGAGGCATATATTCTGATCGTTGCGAACTAGAGAATGGTGTACCACAGGGTGGCGTTTTGAGTGTGACGCTGTTTGCTGTTGCCATTAACAGCGTCACTTCAAACGTACAGTCACCGGTCCACTGTTCCCTGTTTGTAGACGATTTTTGTATATATATGGCTGCTAGAAGTATGGCAACAGCGGAAAGATCCTTACAATTGGTAATTAATAAATTGCAAGAATGGACCAAATCTACGGGCTTCAAGTTTTCGGCTTCGAAGACCCAGTGTATAGCATTTAGTCGTCGCAGGCAACACCAGGAACCTATTCTTTATCTTGATGGTACGCGGCTTCAAACCGCGGATAATGTGAGATTTTTGGGTCTTTTATTGGATAAAAGACTTTCATGGAGTCCACATGTTCGTGATTTGAAGGTGAGATGCAGCAAGATATTGGATATGTTGAGAGTTCTAAGTGATACAAATTGGGGAGCAGACAGAACCTGTGTGCTCCGCTTCTATCGCGCCGTTGTAAGATCCCGCATAGACTACGGCTGTATAGCCTATTCATCTGCTCGACCTACGGTTCTGAAACTCCTGGATTCAATACATCACGCTGGTCTTAGACTTTCTACTGGTGCTTTTAGATCAAGCCCAATCTCCAGCCTTCTAGTTGAAGCTGGAGAACCATCTCTTTCTATGCGACGTCAAATGCTACAAATTTCTTATTACACTGGTCTTCGAAGTAAACCTAAGCATCCGGCATTCAAAGCAGTTTTTGATAACCACCTCGAAGATCGTTACAATGTGCGTCAACGTTCAACTGCTCCCTTCGGAATAAGAACGTTGCGCATTTTTAATAATCTAAATTTAGAACATCCACCTATATTCGAACGAACATCATGCTACATCCCTCCATGGACAATACAAAAGCCAAAATGTGACTTCTCATTGTCCATGTACCTAAAACACAATACTCCTGACGTTATTTATCGTCAGGAGTTTTTGCAGATTCAACAAACTCACCAACACACTGTGACTATATTCACAGACGGTTCAAAACTGGATAATGGGATAGGTTGTGCATTTTATATGGAAGGACAAACTTTCACTTATGGATTGCCCTCAGCCTGTAGCGTTTTTACTGCAGAACTTTATGCAATTTTTCAAGCTTTAAGATCAATTCCGTCTGCAAAATCTAAATATCTTGTGTGTTGTGATCCCAAAAGTGCTCTCCAGGCTATTCAGGAAATGTACACTAAGAACCCTTTAGTTGGAGACATCTTGTGCTCTATACACAGGCTCCAATTACGAGGTGTTGAGGTGTCATTTCTCTGGGTGCCTGGTCACTGTGGAATATTCGGAAACACTAAAGCAGATGAAGGTGCAAAATTAGCTACAGGTATGTTGCCATCGACACAACGTGTGATGGCATCAGATTTTGTATGCAAAGTTAAATCTACACTATTCTCTGTTTGGAACGAAGAATGGCAAAATGTACATAGAAACAAGCTGAGGGATATCAAAAATACCGTCCGACCATGGAGGACATCTGTTCGTTCGAATCGTAGGGAGGAAGTGGTGGTTACTCGACTTCGCATCGGCCACTCTTTGTTAACGCATGGATGGTTGATGCGACATGAGAATCCACCACTATGTCCGTTTTGTAGAAATAATATTACAATCAAGCATATCCTGCTTGATTGTAATGAGTTGACAAATTTGTATATACGTTACGATCTTCGAGGTAGTTTAAAGGTGGTTTTAAGAGACGATGTCACGGCTATCGACCGTGTCCTCGCTTTCCTACGCCATCCTAATCTATTTAATAATATTTAAATTTTGTATAATTTTAGGTTCTTTAGTTTTAGATAATTACAATTAGTTTTAAACGTTTATTTTGTTTAGTCTTATTTATGTAATATTTTAATATTTATTTTTAACAAACCTTAGTTAGGCGATGATAACCTCAATAGGTTTTTCGCCTGGAAAAAAAAGAAAAAAAAAAAAAAAGTTGATGTTGTTACGGCCGAGTAGTTCCGGAAGAGCGGCCGAAGAGCTGTCACTGGGAAAGTTCGGGTCGTCCCAGTGGCGGGCCGGTAACCAGTCAAGGCCTTTTAGTAAGATCGAAAGACTCTTACATACTGGTACTACGGGTCGTGGGGCAAGCCTCTCACCTCGGGCCTGACGCTAGTCACTCGGTCTGGAGTCAAGAGTTTTAGGTTGGATTCGTGGGGGTAGTGGTCTCAATAACTGGATAGTAGAAATCCCAACTTAATGGCAAAAAATGTGTTCTTTGGCAAGGGAGATAAGAGCGGAGTAGCTTATCTTTTATATCTTCTTACATTTTGAACAGCACAACCATACTGGTGAAGAAAGTCATAAATTAGAAGCGACAAGAAGACAAATGATTATATGAATGAAGTACTAGTATGCGAGGAGTTTTACTAATCAAACATTTCCAAAGAAAATATTACTTACTAAAACTGTATTACTAAAATATACTATAATCATTTTAATAAAAAAAACGGGAAGGAATTGAAAAGTGAAAAATATAAATATTGTATGTATTGAAAAAGGAAGTTCAAAAGAAAATCAATCAAGGAGAAGTTATTCTCGTAGATATTAAATTCTCGGCACATACGGGATGCTATTGAACCCTGATGAATAGTTCGCCTAAATCACATTTTTAATTGTAAAAGACAATACTAAAACATAATTTAATAAGCAAATGGAAATGAGTTAAAAACTATAAGCCGTCTATATTAGAAGTGTATCAATCAGCTTTTTAATTAATTTGCCTCCCACTTGATGTTGTAGGGTTGACAAAAAATTATGTAAGTAATATATATTGCATTTAATATAGATTCGGTTGTTTAAGATTACCAATACTAGAATTTAGAAAATTAATGTACATAGTAAATAAATTTATATTAAAGTGAAGTTTTAACAAAATATCTTTATTTTTAAGTAAATAAAACCTTTAAATCACAAATAACTTTTATTTAAACCTTATGTCCTTACATATTTAAACCTTACATTTCAATTGCACAGCAATCATCTTCGGAGGTATTTAAAAAATACAACTCAGAGTTGTATTTACAGCGGCGGAATATTGCAATAGTTTTTTAAATGCCAGGCTATTGCAAGATATTTTACTTTTAAACATGTTGGTTATATAAAACTTAATAAGTCATTACAGTTTATGTGAGTGTTTTAAATCAATTTTTACTATATAGTTGAGTATTGTGTGCTCACTCACAGAGTAACTAGTTACTAGAATGCTGACAATGGCTGTTATCGAAAAGCTTGGGTAAGGTTAGGTAAGTATTGTTCTTGTTACAAAATATTTATAATAATAATTATACAACAAGAAAACGTTGCAAATTATTATATCGCTATTATCAAGATCCTCTTCAACAATCAATAGTTATAATAAGATCCTTGTCTTTTGTCAAGTAACTTGTTTTAACTGTAGACTATTGAAGAAGTTCTTCATTACAAAATATATTAATTTCACGAAAGGTTTCGATATAGATTTTTTTATAAATATTGTTGTTCATGAAATATAGAGCTAGTTTTTTATTAAATAAATATTGAATGAAAATGTTACTTCTAAACGTATAAATGTACATACATACACAGACACACACACACACACATTTATTAAATACACACACACACACACACACACACACACACACACACACACACACACACACACACACACACACACACACACACACACACACACACACACACACACACACACACACACACACACACACACACACACACACACACACACATACACACACACACACACACACACACAGACACACACACACACACACACACACATACACACATACATACACACACACACACACACACACACACAAGGGTCACTATATATATATTTTTTGAGTCTAAGAATAAATAAAAATTATTTTTTGTTGAAAGGGGCTTTATTGCTTTTCAAAATATTTACCTTTAAGGTGTATACACTTTTGAATGCGTTGGAACCAGTTGTCATAGCATCTTTTCCAGTTTACGTCGAGTACCTCCAAAACATGGGTTTTGAATGCTTCAACAGCTTCTTCTGGCGACAAAAAACGTTGTCCTCGCAATTAATCCTTGATCGTTGGGAACAAAAAGAAATCATTGTGTGCTAAATTAGGACTGTAAGGGGGATGACCCATAAGCTCAATATTTTTAGTGTTAAAGAAGCTGGTTGTTTCACGAGAAGTGTTTAGGCTTGAGTTGTCTTCATGGAGGTTGATACGACAGTTCTTGTGTTTTTCTGATATCACAATAGACGTATAGTAAACAAAAGGTTGTATACAATTAAAAATTTACTGTTTTGCCCTTCTCCAAAGGTACAGTTGCCACATGACCAGTTTTCCTGAAAAAAACGAGCGACAATTTGTTTTGAAGTGCTCCGAGCACGAACAACTTTTGTTGAGTTCGGTTCGTTTTGAAACACCCATACCACCGAGTGTTGTTTTTCTTCTGGCTCATACGTATATGTCCATGATTCGTCGTCACCTGTTACAATCTTAGACACATTTGGAAGTAACAGCATTGAATTTTTTTAAATCATTTTTGTGCTTCAATCGACACGAGCATCTTTTTGGGCTATTGTCATATTGTGTGGGATCCAACGACAACCGACCTTTCTCACAGCTAAATGTTCGTTCAATATTTTATATATGCTAGTGGGACTGATGCCTAAAGATGTCTCACTCTCACAAAGTGCCACAAGACGAAGTGCCATCATTATTTGCACAGCGTCAATGTTTTCAGGAACAACAACCTTCTTCGGACGACCTTCATGAAATCCCTCATTGAAAGAACGACTACCACGATTGAACTCGTCTTACCAGGGTTTCACAACACAAAGGATCCTTCACCAGCGTAATGGCAAAGGTTCGGGCTTAATCACTAAAAGTGGAATTAAGTTCATCATCGCACTGTCGTCCAGTCAATCCACGTCGGAAATCGTAATAAATCATTTCACGAAAGTTTTCATGATTCAATTCCATTTTTTGACTGACACAATTTTCTTAAATGGCTATAAACGACACAATGCTCTGTTTACAATATATCTAGCTTATGTTATGGCTAAAAATGTCAAGCTTTCAAATAAAAATATCAGCTGATACCCGACAGTGTTGTCAAGGCTCAAATTATAAATAGTGACCCTCGTATACGTATATAGTTATATATATATATATATATATATATATATAGTGTGTGTGTGTGTGTGTGTGTGTGTGTGTTAGGCTATACCTGACGACTTATAGAAGATGCCAATTATAGACTGTATGACCAATAATTAGTTCTAAAGTAAACCTTGTTTCCACATTGGTTGCAAACCCTGGTATATATATATATATATATATATATATATATATATATATATATATATATATATATATATATATATACACACACACACACACACACACACACATACACACACACACACACACACACAGACACACACACACACACACACACACACCCACATACACACATACATACACACACACACACACACAAGGGTCACTATATATATTTTTTTGAGTCTAAGAATAAATAAAAATTATTTTTTGTTGAAAGGGGCTTTATTGCTTTTCAAAATATTTACCTTTAAGGTGTATACACTTTTGAATGCGTTGGAACCAGTTGTCATAGCATCTTTTCCAGTTTACGTCGAGTACCTCCAAAACATGGGTTTTGAATGCTTCAACAGCTTCTTCTGGCGACAAAAAACGTTGTCCTCGCAATTAATCCTTGATCGTTGGGAACAAAAAGAAATCATTGTGTGCTAAATTAGGACTGTAAGGGGGATGACCCATAAGCTCAATATTTTTAGTGTTAAAGAAGCTGGTTGTTTCACGAGAAGTGTTTAGGCTTGAGTTGTCTTCATGGAGGTTGATACGACAGTTCTTGTGTTTTTCTGATATCACAATAGACGTATAGTAAACAAAAGGTTATATACAATTAAAAATTTACTGTTTTGCCCTTCTCCAAAGGTACAGTTGCCACATGACCAGTTTTCCTGAAAAAACGAGCGACAATTTGTTTTGAAGTGCTCCGAGCACGAACAACTTTTGTTGAGTTCGGTTCGTTTTGAAACACCCATACCACCGAGTGTTGTTTTCCTTCTGGCTCATACGTATATGTCCATGATTTGTCGTCACCTGTTACAATCTTAGACACATTTGGAAGTAACAGCATTGAATTTTTTTAAATCATTTTTGTGCTTCAATCGACACGAGCATCTTTTTGGGCTATTGTCATATTGTGTGGGATCCAACGACAACCGACCTTTCTCACAGCTAAATGTTCGTTCAATATTTTATATATGCTAGTGGGACTGATGCCTAAAGATGTCTCACTCTCACAAAGTGCCACAAGACGAAGTGCCATCATTATTTGCACAGCGTCAATGTTTTCAGGAACAACAACCTTCTTCGGACGACCTTCATGAAATCCCTCATTGAAAGAACGACTACCACGATTGAACTCGTCTTACCAGGGTTTCACAACACAAATGATCCTTCACCAGCGTAATGGCAAAGGTTCGGGCTTAATCACTAAAAGTGGAATTAAGTTCATCATCGCACTGTCGTCCAGTCAATCCACGTCGGAAATCGTAATAAATCATTTCACGAAAGTTTTCATGATTCAATTCCATTTTTTGACTGACACAATTTTCTTAAATGGCTATAAACGACACAATGCTCTGTTTACAATATATCTAGCTTATGTTATGGTTAAAAATGTCAAGCTTTCAAATAAAAATATCAGCTGATACCCGACAGTGTTGTCAAGGCTCAAATTATAAATAGTGCCCTCGTATACGTATATAGTTATATATATATATATATATATATATATATATATATATAGTGTGTGTGTGTGTGTGTTAGGCTATACCTGACGACTTATAGAAGATGCCAATTATAGACTGTATGACCAATAATTAGTTCTAAAGTAAACCTTGTTTCCACATTGGTTGCAAACCCTGGTATATATATATATATATATATATATATATATATATATATATATATATATATATATATATATATATATATATATATACACACACACACACACACACATAAGACATCACTTACATCATTTCGTCTACTGAAGTGCTATCACGAGGGCCGCGAGGACGATTACACAACCCTGCATGACGGCAGGAAAGTTTTTGTATCTAGGTTAGTATATATACATATTACCTGATGTCCGAAATAGTATCTATATAAATATGTGGGTTTATTTGTGAATTTCTTGTAAATGATAAATTTCTTAAAATTGTATAATAAATCTAAAGTTAAATTAAAATATTTGTTAATACATATATCAATACTTTCTTTGAGCAATTATTTGAAGCTATAATCATGTTTCAAAGCACAACTTCAATATTCAACCTCGTTGCTATGTTTAAACCTATAATAATTTCCTCCGGAATAAACTACTTTGCACTTCAAATACTGTTCAGTTTTGAAATAATGCGAGATCAATGTATTATATTTAACTAGAACATTTTAATTTTCTACTCGTTTATAATAATATAAACCAAGTCGTCTCTCTAATAGATAATTAAAATTATGTAGCATGTTAAGTCAGAATCAACTGTTTCTACAAAAAAAATTTTGCAGGTGGTTTTGTAAGTTAATTCTGCTCTTAAATTCACAGATAAAAGCCTTACATTAGAATACATCTATTATGATACCTTTCACTAAAATGGTACTTTTTTGTGGTTAATTAATTATTACAAAACGATTTCACTCATTTCGAGGTAGTATTGCTATGATAAGGCGTAATAATGAAAACAATGAAATTGCTAAAAAAAGTTATTTTGTAAGTGTGTTTGTGTGTGTATGTGTGTGTTTGGGTTTGTGTGTATGTGTGAGTGAGTGTGCATGTGTGAGTTTGTGTGTGTGCTTGTGGGTTTGTGTATGTCTCTCTCTCTCTCTCTCTCTCTCTCTTTCTGTGTGTGTGTGTGTGTGTGTGTGTGTGTGTTTGTGTGTGTATGTGTGTGTGTGTCTGTGTGTGTGTGTGTGTGTGTGTCTGTGGTATGTGTGTGTGTGTGTGTGTGTGTATATGTATGTGTGAGTGTGTGTATATGTGTGAGTGTGTATATGTGTGTGTGTGTGTGTCTGTCTGTGTGTGTGTGTGTGTGTGTGTGTGTGTGTGTGTGTGTGTGTGTCTATGTGGGTGGGTGGGTGTTTGAGTGTGTGTGTGTGTGGGGGGTGGGTGTGTGCGTGTGTGTGAGTGTATGTGTGAGTGTGTGTATATGTGTGAGTGTGTGTGTGTGTGTGTGTGTCTGATTAAATTGTCAGTGACTAAAGAATTGTTCTTCCTAGATTTCAATAAACGCTTTTTTACAATGTTTATTAAATATTTTTGTATGTGGAATTTAAACCTGTTTTTATTTTTTATAAACATAATGTATTTCTAACCGACTTATACTTACCAGGTAACAGGAAATTATAACAATCACTGTTATTTTTGCCATTATCTGAAACTTTCTAACACTCACATAAAGTAATAGTGAATTCTAGGAAAATATTGTCCTATATATCTAATTTGTTATCACAAAAACTTTGATAAAAATACACGTAACCTTCTAACCCAAATCTTTATTTACGAAGTGTTTCATTGTCCTACAATAGTTTTTAAACTTGGAGGAACGTCTTAAAAAACGTTTTTGTGTAACCATATTTTAAGATAATTGTCTTCAAGTTGTACTTAATTTGAAGGTTAATAAGTGAACAAACATGGTAGTTTTGTTCATGTGAACCATTGCGAACTATGAAAAATAAAGCAGTAAAATGTTTTATCAATCTCAATGTGTGGGAACTATAATTCAAAATGTTTATCTATAACAAAAACTATCTAGTTTTCAAGACAAAAAATGTGGGGTTTTCAAATATTTTGAAGCTCTGAAGCAGTTAAAAGATCACAAACGAGCTCCCCATTTAATATTACCACGTTTAGTATGTATTCAATGCAGCCCTTTGATTCTTATAAAAAAAATTATTTCTATCTCATGGCAAGCGGTCTATCACAGTGATTGTCGGTTGTGGTTTTTCCAAGCGAGATTTCTAATGTACTTTGATTTAGCTACATTTTCTGCTTCGTATTTTTTAAAATCACTAATATTTTCTACGAAACTAAATATCCTTACTCTTAGGCTGGAGCTATTTCGAAAATACCATTATTTAACACTTTACTATAAATACACTTTTTGCAATGCGCCCTGTCTTTCAGCGTAATATACCCTTACGGTAAAACAGGCACTTAAAACAGGTACTTGAAATTATATAAAGTTAGAGCTACTGGAGCCATGAGACTGTGTTTCAAGAGAAATATTTCTCTTGTTACATGTATATCCATGAACATTCTGGCTTAGCTATTTTTTAGTTCCTTATGTTTCATGCAGAAGAGCTATTAAAGATAATTAAAGACATTAGTATTAAATTTCAAAGTAAAAGCAAATAGTAAAAGAATTATGTCATTGTCGCATTTAAACATGCTAGTTTTATTAGATTCTGCAAAACATACATTAATGCTTTGTATTCCCCCGTTATGCAACATGCACCAGGTATACTTTAGCGAATCATCTTCAAGGTTTGACTTTTTCTTGTACCATTTTATCTTTCCTCATCTTCCTGGAGCGGACCGAACCTCGTATTACCTCGGTTGACATCAAGTATTTCAGCTGGGCGTCTTTGTTTATGCGATGCCATATTTTCTAATTTTCAGGAACAAAAATCGTTATATCCTATTATAATATATAGCTAATTCAATGTCAGCCCTTCCCTTTCGTTCAAGTGGCATAGCAGTAGATAACTCGTTATAGTTCCGTAGATTGTAGGTTAATTGAAAGTATGCCACCTTGAACACGTGATACCGAGATCCACAGTATAGCTTCTACTAAGGTGGTTCTAGTTTGTTATCCTTCGAAGGCGGTAATAATAACCATAGTGGCTGGTCGCTTCAAAACTACAAAGAAGCCTCATCTTTACGCTTCTTGGAGGTGGATGGTGGATTTATCTGTCAATTACCTGGTAAAAAGTAGATTGATGGCAGTGTGCTACTTTGGATATTGGAGCACCGGTAGAAAATACAGGATATATTAATACAAGTGCTGCAAAAAATTTATTATTCAATACCTTCTATCAGTTCACCCTCTCCATATATATATATATATATATATATATATATATATATATATATATATATATATATATATATATATATATATCTTGTACACATTATTAATCTTTAATAAAATACCTTTCTGCTCATCCAATTAAGTTTAAATACATTTGTCTTAACCTATAGTGAATGACAATTGATGAAAACAAATTTTTTTCAAATATTTATTCAAAAACTATATTATAAAAATTTGGGGGTTTAGATTGGATTCCAACTGAGAATCTTCATGTGTAAAGTCTAGTGCTTTCCAGCTAGCAACTAGCTCATGCCCAGCATGAGTCAACTTTCCATGCTAAAAATAAATTTCTCAAAGATCTATATGAAAAACCGCCATTGTATAACCTTAAATTGTTACCATGGTTACTGCACAATATCATAAATAATGCTCTAGGATTAAAAATGAATGAAAAGAATAAAATTAACAAACAAACTGGATTAACGGTATCGAATCTTGCTCTAACGGACAATTCAATAGGAAAGACTACAACAGAATGCGAGCGATGAAAAAAAGAAAGCGTATAAATAGTAACAAACAAAAATAATAGTCCAACACCACACATAAGAAGGTAAATAGAAGACGGCAACTTAATATTTTTTTTCTGTAATATGGATGTACATATTTATATTAATTGTAATATAAAATAAATAGAAACTAAATAAAATATTTCTTTAGTTGGGATATAATTACGATCGACTTAATTTTTTTTATATTACTTGTTTTTCTAAATATCTAGCTGGCAATAAACGACTTTTATACGCTTGTCGTTATATATATATATATATATATATATAGCAACGAAGAAATGGAATTTGTGAGAGAGACACAATGATATCAAGGTAGAAGGGACAGTGGTAATATGAAATAAGGTAGTGATCCTAGTAAGAATGTAGAGTTTAACACGATAGTAGGGGTCAAGGAAGAGCAAATGGCTGTAAGAGAGGTTGGTGGTGAGACGGTGGAACAGATAGTGATGATGCAAGTAGTGAGTTAGAGTAAGTAGTGATGAGAAGTTAAAAGTGTTCTGGTAGAATGATAGTGGTGACAAGATAGGGTAGAGAGGAGTATGGAAGTAAAGTTGTAGGTTTGGTAGCGTAAAGGGGTAACAAAATAAATCGTGAACGACACAATATGTGGTGTAGGGATAACAAGGTAAAAGGGGATAGTGGTGCTGATATTTATAGGCTAGAGAAATAGGTTTCATACAGTAGAAACGTCAATAGTTTTCTATAATAGTGCTGTCAAGGACTAACGGGGTGAGTTCCAAGTAAGTAGGGTCCGGCAATTAGGTAAGATGAACCAAGAGTGGATAAAGGTCTAATGGCACTGTCTGTACTGAAGTATCCATCCATTCGGAAGGTCCTACTAAACTCGAGTAGTTCTGGAAAAGCTGTCGGAGTAGAAGAGTCTAGTTTGAGTATCGTCTCGTCCCAAGGTCTGGCCAAGCAGGCCCTTGCAATAAGGGTTTTGCAGAATAGCACCAAGTTCCCTCTTCAATTAAACAGATCGATTTAAACATCTTTTATGTAGAGGGTTCTAAAGAACTGTGACAAACAAGATCGTGTTTTTGTGGTCATAATATGATCCTACCATAAAAAATATCAAGAGGAAACATGTGACCAGAAAAGTAAACTTCGCAATATTAAACATTATTTCTACTGAAAGTATTCAACAAAATATATAGTTAAGAACTTAACCATGGCCATGTTTCCCTTGTGTGATAGTTTCTGTTGGCTTAGTCGTGTCAGGTAAGATAACAGAAAGCAAATATTTACTCCACTTTCTGCTGTAGACAACTTCTTATGTTGAGAAATAATTTGTAGAGTGGATTCACGCAGTTGTAAAATACTGTTCTGCGTGTAGTAAGATGCAGGTTTCAAACAAGCGATATACGATTTTAGTTCTATCATGTTGAAAATAGTAATTTAATGACGATGACCCACGAGTGTTAATTTGAATGCTATTCTGTCGGACGCTGTCTTTATAATTTCACTGAGCGTTCGCCTTTAAATTGTCGCTTATCTGGTTTCTCGTTTCTTAATCGATAAGCCTGGTATCTCTGAATATATGCCTCTCTTTGGTGTTTCCGAATATTTGGCGAACTTTTGTCATTTTTTGTAAAGTTTGAACTCTCATGTTGGGCATTTTAACCTATCTTTCCCGCAGTTTACAATGTGGTAGATCCAGTGTTTGCAATGTGTTTGTAACTCCACGTGTCTTCCTAAAATTTTTAAAAAAACAATGTAATCCTAATTTAATAGCAATAAAAATAAAGACCAATATACAGAATATTTAATTATAAATCGTAGAGCCTGAAAGAGTAGATACACTTATATTATATATAAATACAAAAAATTAAAGTTGTTTACTCAATGAATCATAGAAATATACATATAATACATATTAATAACTTTAAACAACAAAATAGTTAACTCAAAATCTTTTAAAAAAATAGTTTTTAATAAAACAAACACACTAGTTCATAAGAGACTAGTTTCGGCAACGATGTCGTTTCCTCAGTGGTAGCCAAGCACTGAGAAAGGAGACATCTTCGCCAAAACTAGTCTGCTATGAACTAGTGTGTTTGTTTTATTAAACACTAATTTTTTGTGAGAATTTGAGGATTAATAGCCAAGCACTGAGGAAAGTGACATCGTCGCCGAAACTAGTCTGCTATGAACTAATGTGTTTGTTTTATTAAAAACTAATTTTTGGTGAGATTATGAGTTAAATATTTTGTTTTTTTACCGTCGTGAATAGTTCTTACTAAGTTCTAATTAACTAAATACATATTAATGTTAGTAAAAGTAATAAAATGAATAAAATTTGGCTACACATCGAATTTCTCACAATAAAAGTATTTCACCTATAAGTAATATGAAAATAATAAAAAAAGTGAGCGGCGCTAAACACTTGCGCTTATATATACATAGTAATTTTATATCCTAATTGCAAAATCGGTCTAGTCACTTTTCTTTAGTGATTTCCGTACCAAAAATGTTAACGCCTCTGTCTGTGTTTCGAATTTTTTGGTCTATCTGATCATCCATGTTACTGTTTCTTTTACCGTTATTGAAACAAAACACGTAACTTTTGAAATTATCCGTAAATCTAAAGAAGACGGTTCGGCTTGTTTAACCTTCTAGGGAGCACATGTAAAGTATTTTATCACACGTAACGGTGTTTCTAGAAATATATTCTCGCCTTTCCGGTAGTGCTGAAGTAAGAAATTGCTCAATCAATTATTGTTAATTTTTCTTTGTGTCTGGTGGTGATGAGCGCGCTCTAGTGTGTTATTTGTTCAAAGGGAAGTTTCTCATTTGCTTCTTTACGTAATAATAGTATGTGGAGTTATAATTACGGATTGTTTTTATGTTATTATTATTCCCAGTGTTATGTTTTATGTATTCTATAAGATTTTCATATTGCTATTGTTCCAGTGGATCTATTGGAAGAGCAAAGACTACCCAAAAGGCTCCAATTATTAACATATGGAATTCATGAAATTCAATTTTAAATTAAGAGTTATTGAATGAAATAGTTACATGGACAAAAATATTGTTTGCGGTTACTGTAGTAGAAATGGGATTTTCTAGTAACGGGCGTTGAAGAAGAATAAACTGCTTTCGACATGTTCTATAAAGCCATTTTATATTGACGAGCTAGCTTAGGCGTAAAAAATAATGCGTTTTGTTTACAACAACAACAAAACCTGTAAATTTCTACATATATTTTATATCACACTAGTACCAGGTGCGTTACAGACTAAATATCTATTTTATATTGCTATTTTAAGCCACTTTCTGTAAGCACTACTTATTTTGTAATACTTTTATATTTTATAAAGAATATCATATTTTCACTAAAATATTGAATCACTTTTCTATTTATATGTATAATTATTTTATGTTTTAAAATCGAGTCACAATATTGAAAAAAAGTTCCTAATTACCCTCTCGAAAACTCTCCCGCATAACCCAATCTCTCGGATACTTGCTTGCACGTTTTGATCATTTAAGATATATATTTTTTGTGACATTGAAAGATTACAATTTTTACGAGCATTTATATCTCGATTGTAAAGCTGGCCATAACGAAAACAGATTAAATTTTAATCAGACGTTTTTACTTAATAAATCTTAGTGAAACCTTTTTCCTTAACTTTGATTTAAAGTGTATTGTATTAAAAAAAATGTGACTTGTGTATACGTTTTAAAATCTCTTATCATTTCCAACAGCTCTGTATTGAAAAAGTCATTCCTTAGCACCTTCCATCTGCATTGCTTAGTGAGCTAAATGCAGCGGCTGTATTTTGCGGAGCCTTGTTACGTCGCTCTGCGTCTCTAATTGCCTTCTGAATCTTTTTTTTTTAGTTCAAAAACATCATTTCGTAATAACAGTACCACATAAAATAGCTGAATAAGAAAATATATTTACTTTCCGTCTGTACTAAGTAGTTATTGAATAATTTTTATTCGCTCCAGTTACTGAGTGAGATTTTTTGCTGGCTAAACGATAACTGAAATGAAATTATAAACATTTATTACATTTATTTTTAAATAAATAAAACCTCTAAACCACAAGTAACATCTATTTAAACCTTATGTACATTTCAATTGCTCAGAAATCATCTTCAGAGGTATTTAAAAAATACAACTAACTTTAAACAACATAATACAACAAATGTGGTTTAGAGGTTTTATTTATTTAAAAATAAACATTACGCCACGGTTGCTTTATACAGTTATTTATTACATTTACTTTCCGTCTGTAGTTATTGAATAATTTTTATTTGATCCAGTTACTGAGTGAGACTTTTGCTGGCTAAACGATATTTAAAATGAAATTATAAACATTTATTACATTTACAGGAAGATGTACTTCGCTTGAAGTGGAATGTCAGTGGTTTTGTGATTATAACAATATTAGTACGGAACACGTTCTACACGGTTATGGAAACGTTTGGGATTCCAAAGGGAACAAGAATGTATACAGTTCATGTAGTGAAGACAAAGGTTTCCTCTTATATAAAACTCGTCGGCAACAGTGACGAGGGTGGGGGGTGGTAGACGTGGAGAATTCACGAGACGACTTTAGAGCTTATTCTTAAAAATACAACACAAGGTTCTACACAATATTCCATTGTTATAAACAAGACAGAGTAGTTTGGTGAAGGGGAAATATGATATTACAATTTAAAAAAATAATCGACAAACTTTCCTTCTAAAACGTTCTTGTTGCGATGTTTTATAGATTATTATGATCCCTTTTTACAAAAACCTTTAAGTATCTGTACATAATGTTTATGTGTTATTTATTTTTGATTTAGAGTTTACTAAGTGAACAACTCACATTAACGCTAAGGAATATTTATTTTTATATCTATACCTTCAAATCAAGGCTGTTAGTTCGTGTTTGAAATAAAAGATAAATTTAAAATAAGTTTAAGATTAAAGTTTAATAAAATTCTGGAAGGTATTTATTTTTAGAAAAGGAGGAAATATTTTAGATCACAAAAACGTAGTGGAATAAATAAATTAATATTTTTTTTGTAGAATATATGGAATTTACTAATATGACCACTATTGCTTACAAAGGTTGTTAAAAATACGAAAGTAGTAATAGAGTGAATTAAGGTAGGGAGATACAACTCGCTCGTAGACGATATAGGAGTTATGCAAGCTAGTAGAACTAATTTCTAATGAAGATAGGAAGGATAGACAGGTAGATGAAATTAGGCACGACTAAGGCTAAAACAATGATTTTATTAGTGCACTATTTCACAGATAATATTCATTAAAACCAATGAACTATAAAGATATGTAAATAAAACACACACAAACAAGCTGAATCATATTTCAGTGAGTTTTATAAATTAGCAGATAAAAGTCTCTTCAACATAAATGCGTAGGAAAATATTTAGAAAAATAAAAACTCTTGTATTATTTGAAAAAAGGGGCGAAACAATTTAACATAATATTGATTACCTATTGATTGTATACAAGACCACTGTTGACTAGATTGACAAATACATAAATATTTTTAAAGTGGCGTAAGAATGGTGGTTCTATAAGTAAATAGATATTGCTTAATTAGTATGGAATTAGCGATATAATCCTAGTGGATTGAAGTCTATAATGCAGAGAGCCAAATCCTTACTGAAAGGTAGGGTTTGCAGGCTTTAATCCTAAATTTCAACATTGTAAGCTGTTGCTAACAATAATACGGTATAAATCGTTGTGGTGATGCGGACGTAATCAGAAACTCAAATAGACCTGCTTCAATCAAAAAATGCATTTTTTTCAAGTAATTATTTACAAATTTTTATAATGAAAACAAAAAATGCCAATCGTTAAGTAAATCTGAAATTGATATCAACTTGTAAACATGTAAAAAATACAACACTGAAAGTTATGGAAGTTCAACTAAATAAATTTAATTTAATTTTTGAAAAAAAATTGTACCACAGTATACAAAATATTAAAGTTATATTGTGTAATACAAGTCTAAACAAGGCTAATGTTTACTTAATATAAAAGTCTGTACTGTACCTAGCTACATCTTATCTAGGTCAATACAAAGACATGCGTTCGTCCTCAACAACAAAGTATTTTTAAATTCCTTCTATTAGCTCCCACTCTCCTTATATATATATATATATATATATATATATATATATATATATATATATATATATATATATTGTACAAATTTTCAGTCATTAATAAAATACGTTTTTATTCATCCAATTACGTTCAAATACATTTTTTTAAAACCTGTAGTGGATGACAATTGATTTAACCACAGTTTTTCAAATATTTATTCAATAAATAAATTATAAAAAATTGGGGATCTAGGCCAGTTAGAGATTTTTGGGTCAACTTTCCAATAGCTAGAAGTATACTTCTCAAAGATGTATATGAACTTTTGTTTTGCTCCCATCTGGCTGTCGTCGAAACCTCTATTGCATAACCTTAAATTGTTGCCATGGTTACCATAGAACATCATAAATAATGATCTAGGATTAAAAACGAATGAAAATAAACAAACTGAATTAACGGTACCGAACCTTCCTTCACAAACGGATAATGCGAAAGGAATATAAAAAAAAAGAAACTACAACACAATGAAAGCGACAAAAAAAAGAATGCGTATAAATAGTAAGAAACAAAAATAATAGTTCAACACAGTACATTGAAAAAAATGGAAACTTACAAGGAAATTCGCTTTCTATTCTGCCACTTAATATTGTTATTCTGACATATGTATATATATATATATATATATATATATATATATATATATATATATATATATGAATAGTTACTATCTGGAATACATCCGTTCATTCTGCAGTCCATAAATTCGCAGTTCCGACGTTTCGCGAGTGAACTCGCTCTTCTACTGTTGTTGGGTTCACCTCGTCAATGCTGGATGAGATTCTAGCGAAACGTCGGAACTGCGAATTTATGGACTGCAGAATGAACGGATGTACTCCAGATAGTAACTATTCATCATATTTTTCCATCCGTGAAGGAATACGTACCAGCATATATATATATATATATATATATATATATATATATATTATTAGTTACAATTATAAAATAAAAATAAATAAAATATTCATTGGTTGACATAAGTGTTATCGACTTTTAAAACCAAAAAATATATTAATTGTTATATATTGCAACCCTGCCGACAACAGCTGTAAAACTAGTATTTGGTTCAAGAAGTTGGTATTTCTTTACGAAACCATAGTCAATGCTTCGTAAGATCGAAAATCACGGTCTCCGCGGATGCGGCTACAGTTTTAAGACCACGGATATTTATAAATAATTATTTAAAAGTAATTATTTTAAGTTTATACCAGTCAAAAATATAACTAAAAATCATAACTATACTTAAAACGGCGGACAGGTAAAACGGGTCGGTTGTTAAAGGTTAATGTATATGACAGATGCTATTGAATGGATGGTTAGCCTTAAGCCACATCGCACTGTCATAGTAGAAAAGTCCAGAGTAGGTAGAACACCTTAAGAAGAAAGAAAGGGTATACTCAGAAGCTGAAAAAAAATTTTAAAGTGGAAATAATAAATTAGTAAAAAAAAACAAGTATAGGTTAGGTCCAAGCCACGACGTACAGCGTACGGTTACAATAGGCTGTGGTAACACCTAAATATAGCCTACATAAATGATTTTTTTCTGCAAATAATTTTTTAATCCTCGGAGTAAACAAATTATATTAATATTTGTAGGTAAGAGATTTTGTTCTAGTAGACCTATGAGTTCTTCGCCATAATCTTTCTTGAAGGAACATTTATACCAATATTTAATCATTCAACACAAGTACGCTAAAATAAATGAGGCAAAGGTTACTACTAGGGGATATTTCATGTAATAACTTCTAGTTTTGTGCAGTTTATTAAAAGATATCAGACAGTGAGACTATTGTCACTTACGGAGAATAAGAATCGCTTGTGAATACGGGTTACGTTAGGAAAACGGTTCCCAACTGGGTCGCGGAAGGGTTTCAGATGGGTCACCGGATTCTTAAACTACCAGAAACTAAAATATTAACCACCAGGAAAATTCAGAAAATGAAATAAATTGAATTGTATATCAATCGTATTATTTTAGACATAGTTTAAAAAAAATAGTTCCGTAAAGCAAAAACAAAAAACGCACAAATATTTTAATCATTGTCCCGTAACAACAAATTATATATATATATATATATATATATATATATATATATATATATATATATAAGACTCACACTATAATGTACTTAAACAAGAATCGTGCTTGATATACAATGTATATGCGAGTTAACTTTTAAGATTTTAATTACGTGTCTTCATTTTCGATTATCAACTGAGACAGTCTCAGGTCAAGCTCAAAAGCTAAGACAAGTAATTAAAGTTTCCGAAAGTTAACTCGCATACATACCAAGTAAGATTCCTGCGAAAATTTATACACACACACACACACACACACACACACACACACACACAGTGTGTGTGTGTTTATAACACAATATATATATATATATATATATATAAAACAATAAATTATATATATATATATATATATATATATATATATATATATATATATAAAACCTGAAAAGGTTTGGTAACCACTGTGTAATGACATAAAATCCCTAATAGAGAATATAAGAATAATCATGTATGCCTGATCGCATACCTGGTGCAGACCTACTGTATGTGTGGTCATAGAGGAGCATTCCTCATACGCTAATTAGTAAAAAAAATAATAAGCAAGGATAAATGAAATTAAATATGAAATGCCATATAAAGTCTTGGAAATAGAAGAATACTATATAATCAAAATAATACGGTTGTTTATCTGATCCGTGGTAACAGTTTATCCGTTTCATTCCATTGTAAAACAAATTACAGTATAAGAATATATGAAATTAGCTAAGACTCTGTAAGATCAAATCGAATCTTCAGGACTTGAAATATAAGAATAATATAGAATTGCCTAAGAATCGTTTACCCGCGGATTATACATCCAGAAGAAAAGTTTTGATACAGATCCTAAAATGAAAGCTTTAGAGTTATAAAGTGACTGAAATATTTTTTCTTAATTTTTTTTATTATTTCAAAAACATTTATTAAAAAGCCCGTGTTTTACAAGAATCTTGTAATACACATTATAAGTATGTATATATATATATATATATATATATATATATATATATATATATATATATTAAATATGGTGATATGTTTTCTTGTAATAGAGTTAATAAGAGAACAAGGTACCAAACTATTTATAAAGTCATTGATGCAATAGAAAAAATTACATAAAGTGCAATACTTATAAACTTATGGTCGTTTGTAATACATATGATTTAATTTTGGAAAAATATTTTATTAGATAATTATTTTCCTGAAGATGCTGGTACTATTTTATCGGCGAAAATCTTATAATAAATATATTCATTAAAAGTATTCTTGTTTTAGAAATATTTTTAATTTATTAATTGTATATATATATATATATATATATATATATATTGTATAATAATATACATTGGATAAAATGTTACAATGTGAAAATAATTACTTAATGGGTTTCTCCTCGACTTCTGCCCTTTACCTCATCCACTTTTCTTCCTCCAGCGCTAAATGATCCTAAGCTACATCTGTTTTATACAGTGGTGCTCACATTGTAGAGCGTAGCCACTCCTCTAACTCATTCAAGTGAACTCGGGAGAGCCCTGAACAATTCGAATTCTCTATAAGGACGTTCAAGGGAACAGCGCTCGGAAGGCGTTTGACTCCCAGAGAGGATATTTCTGTTTAAAAACGTCACTCTATGTTTCCTAAGCTTACATTCAGTCTGTTTCCTATTTTTCCTCTTAGACATTTTTTTATCCATATGTTTAGTAATGTATCACTGATTTTGTTTATTTTTTCCTTTTATGTTTATGCTTTTTTTATTCTTTTAACAATACAGTGACATTTATTACGTAACTCAAAGAAATAATAAATTATAGGGTTTCCTCGTCCGAAATAGTATGAAACTTTAGTTTAAGAATTAAAATTGATTTGATTTAAATGTTCAAACATTTCCCCCAATCATTTCTGATTAGTAATGGGTCAGCTATTCAAAGAGCTGTTCAGATCACGCTCCAGTTACTTGTAAAAAAACCAAGCCTTTGTCGACAATAGTTTAGTTTCTCCTCTTCTGCAGCTCAATTCGGAATTGGAGTGTAAAATAGAGCTACACTGTCAAAATAATCTGATAATTACACCCCATTTCAACCATTTTACATTACAGTCTAAAGTCTTAAATGTGATAAACTCCTAAAAATTAAATTATCAGCTTCAATAACTTTATATGAACTTTACTTACAGCGTCATTCGTTAAAAACGGGGGAAAAGTGTAGAATTTAAATGCGAATGCTCGGGAATAGATTTATATTTAGTAATATATTTATTAAATTTAATAAGATTCACATCATAGTATAATATTTGTGTAAAATAAAATGTAATTGTGACTAATTGAGTTGAACTTCCTTTTGCCTGGTTCTGCACCTGCAGTTTATATACCTTGCAAATATTTTTTTCTAAAATTATAAACAATATTTCTAATGAGGAAGTTTTATGTTAGGGTATTAGAGGTTACATAATTGTTTAAATATAATTTGTAAACTATGTTGGAAACAACGAATTATATGGTTTTTATGTGTTAGTTTTCTTAATAAACATCATTTAAAAAAAAAAAAAATGCTTTTTCGTAAATTATACATTTTTGGACAGTCAAATTAAAACTATAGCGAGAACTATAAATTTATCTGAGAGAAAAATGTAAAAATCTATTTTCATAAGTTTATCAACATATGTGAGGACACGAATATGTGTAAAAATTAAAAGGGCTGTAAAAAACTTAAACAATATCCTCATGTCATTCAAAATATGACATTATGTAAAACCAATATGTGAATGTATTTTTACAGTTAGAATGAAGTATAGTTTAAGATAGCTACTTATTTATATAGCTAGATATTCAAATAAGGGTAAACTAAAATATTGCTTGATTTTCAAAATTAAGGAAATGGTTTTAAAAATTAAAAGTGCAAATTTCCTCAACTTTGTTAGAAATATTTGATTGTGAGGACATATTTACAGTATTGAAGGTAAAAACCTACTTGTCCACGTTCCAGGCAAAAAATATGCTAGATCTCTTTCTCTTGCTTAAACATTAACCTCAGCAGCCAGTTTAGACTCCACCGAAAATAGGATGGTTAAATCTATATATATGGTAAATATGATGGTTAAATATATATTAGAGAGAGAGAGAGAGAGAGAGAGAGAGAGAAAATCCTCAAGACAATTTCCGGTAGATGAGAAAGAGCTCGGTCGTATAAAAGTTATGGAGACGTAGGAGGAGGAAATTGTTACACATCCTCTAAAGATTTTCTATTTTATCTGTTGAGTCACTCACATCTAATGTTTTTTATATTCTGTGTCACAAGACATTACACCATAATAAAATTTTAAGTTAAGAGTCAAGATAAATGTTAATAAAATATCTTTTTATAGTGATTAAAAAGCTCTTTGCATACAAGGAAGCTTTTAGGAGAAGAGCATTTACTTCGTACGCGATTACTGGTGCTATCAGCCAAAGGTATTTAGTGAAGTCACTAGTTAAAGCAACAAAATTATATTCATCAGTTACGTCACTGAGAGATTAAATAAAAAGTATAACAATAGTTGAGTCGAGAAAACGGTGTCGTAGGGACTGGATCTACAACTTGTGCTACTGGAAAAGGAAAGGACCAAGGGCTAGGTTGATACGGGACTTATGGCTTCAAACTTACATTACACATTGTTTGATGACTACTGTGCTGATAGCAAGACGTTTTCTCTTACTGTTGTGTTTGCCATTATGTTTTTGAAAATCGCAAAGTAGAAGAAAGAGGAAGTGAAAAGTGAATAATGTAGTCATTGGTACCAGGGTTATCTCCCCTACCTCTTCGTGCGAAGAACACAAACTCATGAAAAATATTGGGGTCATCAAAAATCCGTAATTTCAATTTATGCCCTTATTAGTCTATTTTCAAACTCGTAATTTCTGAACGCCTAGTGCCTAACTCCTTGGTTCCAAGACCCGTCTTGCCGTTATGTCAGAGTCCGAATGCCTGGACTGGTCAATGGCCCGCCCTCCGTACAAGATACTCCAACCAGATACTTCGGTTTTGATCTATTATCTAGGACTACTTACCAGTAGAACCTTCCGATTGACAAGGCTTTCGTTTTAAAATTTTTCTACCGATTGGTGCGGACCACTTGCAGTGGAATCTTTATCTACACTTGGTTGGCCTTAAAGTCTCAAGTCCAAATCCTCAGATGGCTTTTTGATTTTTCTACAAGGCTTTATTGAAGGATCCTTGTTTATAGCACCTTTCCCATGTACAGCTTTCTGGAATAAATGCAGCAGTTGTATTTCTAAAACCCTGACGCAGCAATTTATGCGAATTATTGTTATAGTAAACAATCTTGTTAAGTTTTTAGGTCGCCTAACAACCTTTTATTAAATACACCATACGTATCTATCTTCTATAAGTATCTAAATTCATTGTAGAAAAGAAGTTTAAAATGAGGCCTTCAAGTAATCAGATTTATCGTCGTGATAGCTTTCCCGTCATGTAATCACTATTTAGATAGTTTTAAGTGTTTTAAATGACGAGCCTACAAAGACATTTGGTAGGACTACGGTAAGATTTGATCAGGACATCTTTGGCCTTAAAACTTGTCAAAAGTACTTTTCCTCATTTTACCCATGAAACCAATATATTTTCTCAATATATTTTCGTGTTGGCAACACAGTAGTCTATTTAAATTTTTAAAATTTCTGAACCGTCAGAGCCAGAGTGAGAGTGTCTGGGAGGGAATAAAGCAAATAGCTCTGAATTGTAAATTAAAGCACTTCATGAATTTAAAACGAATTCTCGAGGGCGTCTTTTCTTAATTACACATTCAAGTTAAGTCAGTGCATTAAATACAGCAGGCGGCAGATTTTTACAACAAAATCGAGCTTTTTAAGTAATCACTTGAAGTTGTTAGGTAACAGAATGAAACAAAGGTTGAAAAGTATTTCTGTGAGCATAATTGTGTATTTTGCTTTTAGTAACGTTTTATTCTAATACAGACAAAATTCGTATAAAATATTTACCCTATTGTAATTGTTGTAATTTCTGCAGATGTTATTCATAAGTTGTAATTTATCCTTGAATTTTTCGTTTCTTATAATTCCTTCTTTTTCATGATTTCCCTTGTTAAATGTTCTATCTCTTTCTTAAAGAATCTTTAAAGTACAGTATGGAAAAGTATATGCGACTTTATTATCGCAGCTTTACAGCTGCAAATTATTCATAGTTCAGTATATATATATATATATATATATATATATATATATATATATATATATATATATATATATATATATATATATATACACAGTATATGTACATATATATTCATTTTTTTAAGTTCATTTACTTATATATATATATATATATATATATATATATATATATATAGACTATATATATATATATATATATATATATATATATATATATACTATATATCTATATATATATATATATATATATATATATATATATATATATATATATATATATATATATATATATATATATAGTTGATAGATACCTCCCTTCTCTCATTTAGGAAGGTGCCTTAACTTTAGTTAAAAGACCCTTCTAATGTGACGCCATTAGTTTCTACTAAATAGAAATCATATGCCATTTAGTTAGTGTTTCATTATAGTTCCTTGAAGACGGTGTAAACACTTTTTATGACACTTTTAGAGAATTTTTAAACTTCAGGTCCACGGCTCCAGTCATGTAATTCCATGGTTCCCCCTGTGTCTTCTAGCAGCGATGATTTAGTTCAAACATTAATCCTACCTGAATATCCAGTCCTTTCCTTCGAAGCGACAGCTGTTAAACCGAGATATCGCCTTAAAACTACACCATTTCTCACCAGTTCTTCACCATTTCGTCACTCGAAAGATATTGTCTAGAATAAAAAGACGATTGTTTTAGCGCGTCCAGGGTAATTATTTATTAGCTCGACGTTTTTACAACTAATTTATTGTTTTTTCAAGTCTTGAGTCCTGTTCAAGAGAACATCGACATTGTCCCTGTGATTATTAAAAAAAGATAAATTTAACCCCCTTAGTATTCAAAACATAGTAGTTTGTTTGTGTTGCAAGTTTAAACATTGATATATATATATATATATATATATATATATATATATATATATATATATATATATATATTTCATAACTGTTACACAACTCTTAATATATTTAAGACCATGAGAAATTTAGGTAAAAAAATATTAAATTATTAATTCGCGTGAACAAATGTTTTAGCTTTTTAAATGTATAACTGACATTATAATATTGAATTCCCTGATAGCGTTCACATTTAATGTGGCTTTTGCGTCATTATTTTTCAAGTAAGAACTGTTTCCGAGTTAATAACTTTGTCAATCGATTACTTCAAGACCATTAACTCTGGTTTCACATTCAACAACGTCAGTTCGTCTTTTGATTCATAACGTTCTTTCAAAAATACTAAAAGTTATACACAGTTCTCTCTTTTATGTTACCCATTTTATTTCATCTAATGCTACATTTTGTAAATTATCTATCACCCAATATCCTTTTAGTTGCTTTTGTTGCAATTTCAGCAGACACTACTTTCATTCTCGTTTCTGGTGGTTATTCGTCAGTACTGAACTTCTATCTTTATCTAATATTCCTGTAAATTCTTTCATCTTTATATTTCTTATACAGTTCAAAACTTCATTCTAATTTCATTACCTCCATTAATCTTCTTTTGACTTTTCCGTTTTTATTTTTTCCTCCTGATTGCCGTGCAGAACTATTGAGATTTTCTCTTCCTTGATTGTTTCATCCAATTATTTGTAACGATATTTACTTTGAATATTATCCATGGTAATGCATACGTCTTTTCCCACTTCCTTTCGTCACACACCCCTTCCTTATTTAGATTTTTCCACCCCCAATTATAATTAGTTTGTTCTGTTGCAATCTGTGATGTCCCATCCACGTTTTATTTGGTTTCCATTTCCAAGGTAATTCTTATATGTTTGTTCATTCTTAGTATAATCATATAATGAAGTAATTTTACATTTCTCTTTCTTCATATATTGTCCCTTTTATACTCAATGGTTTCCTTGTGTTTTCATTTCTTATTTTTTGTTTTAACGTTAGTTTCCAGTTTCATCATTTATTCATTATTCCAATTGCTTTGTAACCATAAAAAACGTTTTATAAACCCGATAAAGCTGCTCTCAATGTCAGAGTTCCTTCTCACAAGTAGGTCTACTTTGCTCCTAGGCTTATAGAGAGAATCACTTCGTTGCATTCTCTACAAGAGGTACAGAATCATTGTTGGGGTGGGTAGAATAGTATGTCCAAGATATTCTGGCCTCTGCGGTAGTTTAAAGATGTATTGTCGTGCTAATGACAGCATTTACTTCAACCTCTTCTGTATTTCTTGTCCACACTATTTTGTAGTCATAATAAATCTGCTATATCGATTCGTTTACAATTCTATATGATTCATAGGCTTTCTAAAATTAGAATACTCTTACTGGTTCACTCGTATACTATATATATATATATATATATATATATATATATATATATATATATATATATATATATATATATATATATATGTATATAATTGTGCCCCGTCTGCTGGAGCGTTACGCCATCTACTCTACGGTTCTTTGGTAGGTGCCACAATTCTTTGGAAGGTAATTACATTGAAATTACAAACGTAACACTAACACATTACCTTTAGTATCTTGCTTCGTTCTTCGGACTCGGATCTATCAGGGATATTACAGGATCTCAGGTAAAACAACCTTTACACAAACTGCAGCAAACATATGGGTGAACATATTTTCCTAGGTTAACAATAAAAGATCACTACATTTAATTTAATATACTACAATGTCACTTTCATTTACAACAGAAGATATGTTACGATACAATATATAAAAGTCTTCAATAAAAATAAATTTCCAAATACTGTATAGTTGAAATTTCAAATTGTTCTTCACTTAAATTCTGTATATTAAAAAGGTCGTCTCGACAGTGGATGACCTGTAGGACCTTTTCTACACTGGAGGCTTGGATCCAATTCAACAGGTAAAAAATTAACTCCTAAGAAAAGTTGCTTGTTGTAATCCTCTTGAATTTATTGATTAAACAATAATTAAATAATACTTAACTAAGTGAATACAACTAAGGGCTTACTTGCTGACGCGTTCCTACCAATTCGTGGTAGAGGGTTTGCTTCGTAAAAGAAACGATTGCTTTGAAACGCTTCAGCAAGTAAGCCCTTACGTATCCAATTGATTAAGTATTATTTAATTATATCTTAATAAAAGCCTAGTACGGATAACATTATATTACATGTAGATATGCCCAATTCATAAATACTATGGGCCACTGTAACAAGCAAAGTGCAACAGGATCGTATAGAGTGGCTAATTTACTAATTTTGCTCCAGGTCTTGGGATTGATTGTACCTTTCGTGAGTAGATGGGTTCGTATCTTGAACTAATATTTACTGTTGGAAACAATAAATATATAATTACAAAAGTTCTTTAACAATTAAGACATTCACTATCAGGTAGCTAAAGGCGATTACTTCTACAACCCGTTATATACATTTATACAATATTATAATAAGGTTTACCTGGGTTTTTGTTAGTCATGTAGCTTCAGGATAAAAGTAATTAGTTCTAGATACAAGTAATTATTTTAGAGGAGTTTAATTACTTTTAGAAGAATGTAAATACTTTTAGATAAATGTAATAACTGGAATTTATATTTTTTTTATTTGTACTGCATGTCCTGAACTTTATTACAAGAAAATCGGGACGGTTACCAACATCGCCTCAATGTTTATCTTCTAGATGCCCATAAAGATCTGATCTGAGCTATTCGTGAACCTGTTATTGTGAGTATGAGTAGGAATAGTTATCCTAGGAGAAATTGCGCTCTGACGTATCCATCGGAACTAGTTGTAATTATTGCATATAACTTTAAATACTGGTTATGTTTTTCCCCAAAAAACTATTAGTTTATAGAATAGTATTGTTTATTTTAATGTGAGTATGTTTGTAATCACCTTTAAAAACACCAATGGTGAAAATCAATACTAACAATTAGCAAAGGCCGACTAAACGTAGAACACAGATAAAATAATATCAAGAATTTTATTGGAGTATTCCCTGAACTAAAATCTAGTCTGTTTAACTTTTAAATAGCTAGATATCTATGTATTAGTTTTAACACAGATGCAAACATAGAAACATATCTACATATTATTAAAATATTTTCTAACTGTCTAAGCTTGCCACATGTGATGTTCAATACAAGAAATAGTATTTGTATGTTACCTGGTAATTCTAGATATATTATGACAGAATTAAGTTTCAACCCGTCTTAGAATGAAATTGCATACAAATTTATTGTATAGTATCATTATTTCTGTAAAACTACTTACTGCTAAAAAGGAGATGTAAAACTACGTAAATCTTAATTGAAACAGAGATTAGATTTCTTTTAGCTCTGTGAACGCATCAACACTTAAAATAGAGGATTATAGCTTGTTTTACCTCTGGAAGGGAAATTACTAAATTCAAAAGAAAATTCTTCTGCGCATGTACGCCCATGTTTTACATCCATTCAATGTACCACCTATTCAACCCTTAATGCACATTTAAAAAGGAATTGGAAATTGTAAGTCTTTATCTTTTTTTGAAGTTGAAAGCTTTTAGTTTAAAATAAAATTTAATTAAGAGATAAATTGTAAATTCGATTCAGTAATAAATATAGTATTACTATTTAAGAATGTTTTTCCTTACATGCGTGCGAATATGTACGGTTGCGCGTGCATAAGAGAAACTAACTCCATCTTTCTCTTTCCCTCCCTCTCTCTTTCACTTTTCCCCTTTCTCTCTTTCTCTTTAGCTCTCTTTCTCCCTCTTTCTTCCCCCTTTTTTCTCACTCTCTACTTCAGCCCATTCCTTTCCGTTCCTCCTCTCCCCTCTAGTCTGTCAGACATCAATAGAGCTGT
Organism: Prosapia bicincta; assembly: GCA_036971475.1. NCBI lineage: Eukaryota > Metazoa > Arthropoda > Insecta > Hemiptera > Cercopidae > Prosapia > Prosapia bicincta. Next base: position 247,977,313 of record JBAIZL010000005.1, on the reverse strand, counting down.
AGGGTTTTCGTGAATGTTGGAGCCTCTCGAAGGGATTCACTGCTATAATGCTTTATCTACAACACTTTTTATCTCAGGGTCTCTGCATCTGCCGTAGCTGCAGACATACCATGACATTCTGGCTATTGCTCGTAAAGCTTTATTTTGGAAGTGTTCGATAACTTGCAGATTGTGGCTTTTACTCAGATTCATGTGCATCCCCAAATTGGTAACTCTTATGTCCTGTTGGGCTTGAGCACTTGCATGTACACCAGAAGTTTTATTGTATGCGCAAATCGGAATACCAACTCAGACCTACGCTAATCTTCTTATCTTTTTTCTACACATGGGTTTTTCAGTTCAGTTTAGATTTACACGTCATACCTGTGTATTTCACCTCTTTTCTATAAAGGAAGAGTCGGTTGGTCATTATGGGTTTCTTTTTTCTCTCTGCTTTTTTATCAAATATAACATGAGCCGACTTGCTTTTATTGGGGTTTACGCGATGCTGGTCCAACATATAAATAACTCGGAGTAATAGTCGAGCACTGAGGAAGGCGACATCGTCGCCGAAACTAGTTTGTTGTGTGTGTGTTTATTAAAAACTAATTTTTTGTGAGATTTTGTGTTCACTATTTTGACTTTTAGCTCTGTGAATAGTTCTCACTAGCTAAGCTCTAATTAACTAAATATAAGTAACTTTGTTTGGAGGAAATTTGCCCATAGGACAAGGTAGCGATGTCGCCTACGAAGGTCGCCATAACGCACTTCCGTTTACCGGTTTATCTCTTTTATATAAAACCGATTATTATAAACAGAATTTGACTGTACTTTCAAAGTAATCACCCAGTATGACTATTATTACATTCGAAGAATACGATAGGATTGCAATATAGGCAGGATTAAGCTAGAGGTTCTAGAGGATATGTCATCATCCGTGCAAGGTTGATATATCAAGGTAATAAGATGGTGTGTACCCATTTAAATCCACTTGCAAGTAGTTTAAAATAACCCCTTGATACTGGAAATAGGGAAAAAAATCACTCGCGGAGGGCTGCTGTTCTGAAGTAGACTTGGTGCGACCAGGGAGAAAAGAAGTGTCTATCCCAAATTTATTGTGAATTAAGTAAAGAACTAAATTATTATTCTTAGGCGTCTATAACTCATGTTCTTGTTCCAAAACAGGGTTGGGAGTTTAGTAGGTGGGAAGAGTAATGTTTTATCTGAGGGGATGATCGTCTATTCAATTTTCCGCATAATATAAACAAATCTTAATTATTACATATTTCTTTGTCTATAAAATGACATGAATAGTCTTAGTATTAAAATATCTCTTGCCTTTAAAACACGATAAATGTATAGCGAAATGCTTTCTTAAAAAGGTTTTGCTTAAGCACTTTAACATTTCTTTTTACTTCATTAAGTGACTTCAGCGCTTAGTTGTAAAGTGCAATAAATATCCGTCATTCGTAAGTACGCGAGATTAGTTTTAGTATTTATTGTCTTGGTAATATTGCGTTTTTCTTGGATGTAACGGAATGTTCCGCTGGTATTAATATCCTGCTCGTACTCAGGCGGCCATTCCAATTACTCCGTTTCTGCCTCGGAAATAAAAAATTATTTTGTTTCTTTTACAAAATTCATGCGAAATATTTTTATAACTGCTGGTAAAATGATTATTATATTAGGAACTTATTGTTTTAAAAGTTAAAAAAAACTAATATAGTGTGAATTTTGTTCAAATATTCTATTGTTGGTAGGTATAACTGGAAAACAGTTTTTTATAGAGCTAACAGGTTTCTTGTGACTATATTATTCCCACCTATATTCACTACAAGATATCAAAGTGTTATAGTATATCGACAAACCTCTTCATATATTAATTTATATTCTTGGTATATCAGCCCAAGAATAATGTGATTATAGCCAAGAATAATCTTGGCGTAGAACAAAAATAGTCCAAGCATAGCTCAACAATAATTCAGCCATAGCCCAAGAATAGTTCATCTAAAGCTCAAGAATAGTCCAGCCATAGCCTAAGAATAGTGTGAGCATAACCCATGAATAGTCCAGGCATACCCCAAGAATAGTCGAAGCATAGCTCAACAATAGTGCAGCCACAGCTCAAGAGAAGCCAATTTTAGCTAAGAATAGTCTAAGCCCAGCCCATAAATAGTGAGAGCATATCCCAATAATAGTCCAGCTATATTTCAAAATAAGTCCTACCATAGCCCAAGAATAGTCCAAATGTACCCCAAGAGTAGTCCAAGCACAGCCCAAGAATAGTGTAAGCATAGCTCAAGAATAATCCAGGCGTAGCCCAAGAATAGTCCAAGCATAGTTCAAGCATAATCCAATCGTAACTAAAGAATAGTGAAAGCATAGCCTAAGAACAGTCAAAGCACAGCCCAAGAATAATGTGAGTCTAGCCTAAGAATAGTTCAGCCATAACCCAAGAAAAGTCCAACCCATAACCCAAGAAAAATGGTCCAGCCATAACTCAAGAATAATCCAACAATAGTCCAAGAATAGTGTAAGCATATTCCAAGAATAGTCCAACCATAGCCCAAGGATAGTGTGAGCATATTCCAAGGATAGTCCAACCATAGCCCAAAAACAGTGTGAGCATATTCCAAGAATAGTCCAACCATAGCCCAAGAACAGTGTGAGCATATTCCAAAAATAGTCCAACCATAGCCCAAGAATAGTGTAAGCATATTCCAAGAATAGTCCAACCATAGCCCAAAAACAGTGTGAGCATATTCCAAGAATAGTCCAACCATAGCCCAAGAACAGTGTGAGCATATTCCAAAAATAGTTCAACCATAGCTCAAGAACAGTGTGAGAATATTCCAAGAATAGTTCAACCATAGCCCAAGAACAGTGTGAGCTTATTCCAAGAATAGTCCAATCATAGCCCAAGAACAGTGTCAGCATATTCCAAGAATAGTACAACCATAGCCCAAGAATAGTGTGACCATATTATAAGAATAGTCCAACCATAGCCCAAGAATAGTGTGAGCATATTATAAGAATAGTCCAACCATAGCCCAAGAACAGTGTAAGCATATTCCAAGAATAGTCCAACCATAGCCCAAGAATAGTGTGAGCATATTCCAAGGATAGTCCAACCACAGCCCAAGAACAGTGTAAGCATATTCCAAGAATAGTCCAACCATAGCCCAAGAATAGTCTAAGCATATTCCAAGAATAGTCCAACCATAGCCCAAGAACAGTGTAAGTATAATCCAAGAATAGTCCAACAATAGCCTAAGGACAGTGTGAGCATATTCCAAGAATAGTCCAACTATAGCCCAAGAACATTGTAAGCATATTCCAAGAATAGTCCAACCATAGCCCAAGAATAAAGTAAAGTTTTGCCCAAAAACAGATCAAGTTTTTCCTGAGAATAGTAAGAGTATAATCCTAGAACCATATATTTATTAAATAATTAATATTGCATTTTAAAATACTATAAAATTGATGCTTATTATTTTTGTACCTAATGTACATATTTAAACTCAATCACAGTATATTTAAATTAGTAACACGTAATAAAATGACGCTACGGGTTGTGAAAATATGTATGCACGTTAACTCAAAATTTAACTTACACTTTTAAAATGTTTTAAACTTGCCTATAGTAGCACTTACTTTGCTTGTTGAGGACGGCCGTTTCGGGAGATGTGTCCCTTTGTCAACTCAGTCCGTAACTCTCTGAGTAACCGTTACGGTCTGAGTTGACAAAGGGACACATCTCCCGAAACGGCCGTCCTCAACAAGCAAAGTAAGTGCTACTATAGGCAAGTTTAAAACATTTTAAAAGTGTAAGTGATTACTAGTAGCTCACGCGAAGATGGAATCAACAAATGTCAAAATTTAAGTTGTTATCTATGTGAGGATGTTTAGATATAAGAGTAACTATCTTCACCACTCCAAGTAATTCATTTTATAGTTACTGTAAATAATAAAAATATATTGCTTACATATAACTACGTACACCATGCACACGCCCACAGAGAGAGGTTCTATCCAAAATTTCTTTTCAGATGGAGGAGTCCTAAATTCTTGACTTGCTAGGAAACCGTACCAGTAATTGACCCTCCAATCGTCGGCGATTCTTGGGAATAGTTACGGCAGGTGCTGACAAAAGTGAACGTTCTAGGACTGGTAACATCCTTCTTTACAAAAATGTCATTGAAAGTAGGTATTTTGAGGAATTTCCTTAATTCAATATAAACCCAGAAAGTTTTGAATAAAGAAAACCATCCTGTCATTTTCTCTCTTCATTGTTTATACGGGTGGATTTACAATGTGAAGAGGAATTGACTAATATGACGGTATCGCATAAGCAGCATAAGATTAATACAGTAAGATACGACTTTCATTGCAGCTTCCGGAGAGGAATTGCCTGAACTGATACGTTACCGTGAATCTTGAATTGTATTTACGTATAAAGGTGATTAAGGATATGATTACCGAGGGAAATGTGACGTAATTATTACTAACGCTTGGATGAATATAAACGAGTTTGTCATTTCAACTACATGGTTCCATTATAACAGACAAGAACAATTATTGAGACAAAGTAACCCAAAAAGGAATTTCAAAGCTAAAGATAAATGGCGCATTTAAAACTTAATAGTCTGGTAATCAGCGTGACTTTTGCAACAATCCTCGACAGTTGTATCTTTATATTCAAGTGTGGTGCTGAGTGACGGGCGATTAGGCTAGGTTTAAGAAAACGAGTGGATGATTTTGAGATGTAACTTTACCGACACAAAGCAGTACTAAACGAACCATTGCGTAGTAACTTGAGCAACAGTTAGATTCTCAAAAATCTAGCCGGTTCAGGAATACTTTGGTCACAACAGCCTCAGAGACAGAATAATGTCTCTAGAAATGTGTGACAAAAGGAAATGTTGATTCACATAGATGTAGACGTCTATTCGACATGACTGATCGTATAATACATTGGTAAAGGTTCATCCGAAATTCCTTGTAAATGGCTGAAACAAATCTCTGAGAAATGTACCGAGACGGTCACATATTAAGTACAGGAAGAAATCTTAGCGATATGAGTATCATTCTTTTTGTCTCTGATTATCACTAAACATTTGATAATCATTATTTACTATGCAAGTGAATCACCTCTTTTAATTTAGTATATTACAGTACAACCTCGTTAAGGCCACCCCCTTTTACATGGAATTCAGAGTAAACTGGACCACTTCAGGAAAAATGAAAAAAATGCATTTTGTTAAAGCCGTTGCTTTCCTCACTGAGTCCATATGCCTGTAAGTGAAATGCATTATGCTTAATAAGTAACTAATTATTTTACTGATTAAAGTAAATTTTGTTTCTACAACTAAACGCAATTGTAGAAGAACAAAACGCAATTGCACAAAATAAAGAACTGTCTTGCTATCAATGGAAAAAACTACTTGAACCATTCAGCCGAGTTGATAAACGAGGGACAACAGAATCGATTGATGCTGTCCATGGTGTGATATTAGTAGAGAAAAACTACAATATTGAAGAGATATTGTTTCAATGAGTTCGAAGAGAGTTTTGAAATCGATGCATAGAAAATTAAATCTAAATGCCGTCTCAGCGCTTCTCATAAACACCAGCAGAAACTAAGAAAAAAATTCAAAATTATTTAATTATAATTATATATATATATATATATATATATATATATATATATATATATATGTACATATATATATATATATATATATATATATATATATTTACTTATTTATAATTATTGTCTATACAGTATATACTGTACTCGAAGTATTTATTTCTCACGACAATATTTCATTTATTGTAACGTGATAATAACATGGTAAAGAATGGCATAATACAGGTATTATCCTACATATATTTTACTTCTTTTATGTATATTTCAGTAATGTTAGATCAGAAACGTAGCCAGTATTATGTTTGGGGGGGGGCGAGTTGAAAGAAAGGAGGTTTGGCCCATTATCTCACCTATGTAGATAAAATAAATAAACTAATATTATGTAGCAGACTTTTATTAATAGCATAATGCAATAGAGAACAAATCTTATCCTATACATTTATTCGTAAAAGCCAATGTTTTGAAAATGCGGCATAAGTGTTTATTTCACCTAGAAGCTTTCAGTGGGTGATTTCAAACCCCACAAGTACCTTCCTTGCTAAGTACCTGTTCTTTCTTTGCCAACAGCTGCCGTCCCGGTTGGCATGAGAACGAGGGTCTACTGTACCAATATACGAATAAACGTGATCTAAGGTCTTGTTAAGTACTATTTTGGCGTGTAAAAACCCTTATCTTGTTTTGTAGTCAACGTCAGTGTCCATTAGATCTGGCTCAGGATTTATACTGTTAGAATTTAACGAAACCAAAATTCGGTAGCTTGTGGGACTGAAGGCACTAGTTTGGGCAATGAAGAACAACGGATCTAGAAATAAGGTTTAAGCCACTTTATTTCAAACGCAACGTCCATTATTCGACTACCCTGCCTATTTTGAAACACACATGTTGTTATTATTGCCGTTTTAACGGGGAAATTTAGATATTTTTTTTTGACGCGTGTACTGACCTTTACATTCCTTGATCAACGAACCTCATGCAAGACACCTCCGTCTGACACGTGCAAACGGTTAGTATACTACACGGGACTGAATAATTCAGAATCGATTGTTGAAAAATTAGAGTAGTAAAATATCATAAGGTAATCTGGATAAAAAACCCATTAAAGGAAAACAACCTGTCAAGATAGATCATGTACAAACGGTTGGTTGCTGGGATGTCCTAATAGTAAGGTGTAATGGAAGGTATCGCCTCACAAGTAACTTGTTAGTGCACCTATAAGTGAAATGCTCTTTCTCTTCTCCTACCACCTCGGAACTAGAATGCGCATGAAAAATAACATTAGTATTTCAAAGGTGGCATGGGAGACCCTCAAGATGCGCTTCTACTTCAACATAACAGAAATGAATGCCATTAGTGCAGGTTATTTCCCCGTTAGGGATTGAGCTGGTCCTCCATCGTGTTTGTCTATGTTTTCGTGTGATAGTTCATATTCACCCTTTGAGGATGTCGTGCTTGTAGGAACTATTTGCCGAGTATCGTAGGTGTTGTTTGCGGAGAGACACTTTGAAGCCAGTAAGAATATAAAGCTATTCCAATTAAGCGGTCCCATTTCAATACCCCCCCATACGCTATATAACTTGTATAGGGTGCTAACAGAGAATGATTGAACATACTTATGCAGCGTTACTTATTGAACGTATAGCAAGCTACCAACACTACATAAAACTTTGAGTCTATAGTTTGTACACATCATTACATTCACAGTTTCGGAGGTAATAATTTTAACATTCCCATAACCATAGCTTTAAATGTTTCGTTTTTCTTGTTTTATCTGCATTTTCCTCGTCAAAATTTTATTTAGAATATGTATTTGAAAATTCAAGTAAAAAGATATTAAAATTTTAAAAAAGCAATAGATTTATAGAAAGTATTATAAAAAAAAATGAATAAAGCATAAAACATTTTTTTATACTAAACAAAGGAAATTTATTTTATGGAATTTAGTCGATGTATTCGCTTAGGTTTTAAAATAGGACACAAAATTTCACCGTATTACAAAGACCCGTAGATAATTATTCACTACCCTACAATGTCCTTGTACTTTTTGTGAATTCAATAATTTAATATAATTATTTATTATTAGCAATTTATTAAAATTTGCATTGTTTGGATGTTCATCTTGTGTGTTTTTTTAAAGTAATCTATTTGCCGGACAAAAAACCTCTGCTTTCCGATAAACGCAGATGCGTTTTTCTCTTGGTCAGTGCTTTGTTAAATCATAGTAAATTATTGCCTAAGTGGTTGCTACACGATCACTTATACTTTCTAGTATAAAGTAAGTAGAAAGTAGAATTCAAGTGGAATTCTCCCTAAGTGTAATGCAAAAGAACTGCAAATAGTCTATACATATCAGTAATATTTATAATACTGGCGTATCAAGTCCTGACAAATGTTTTATCGACAATTATACCTTGCCCTAATCAAAACATCACGCGGTCGTAGCGTAGTTATCCCTACGTTTATCTTACTATTTTAAGCAAGAAAAAGTAAAAATGTTGTTTAGCACTGTCATTAAATTTTACCTAGTTGCAAAAGTAAATATGTTGGTTGATTTTTATTTACTGAAAATAAAACGTACACAAGTTTTTATTGAGATAATTCTTTTCAATAAACCTTTACGTTTTTATTATTTCATTCGAAATTTTGGTTGTATAAGGTAACGTTTTGTTTTATAACTGACTTTCATCAAAACGGACAATTCTCAGCCCCAAATACTCTGTTATAACGAGGTTATACTATACATATAAGAAGAAAACTAAATAATAAAAGATACACTATAACGAGTAAACATAAAATAAGGAGAAAGAGCAAACACAATTTTTCATATAGAAATGTAAATAAAGTACTAAAATTAATAAATATTAACCAAATTGTAAAAATAAATTTAATTTTTATGATAAATAAAGAGATATTTATTTACGAATATAAGTGTTTATATAACAATAAATATTACTATTGCGATATTATCCGCTCCTACAGAGTGTATGCACCCGCACACACACACACACACACACACACACACACACACACACACACACACACACACACACACACACACACACACACACAAACACACACACACACACACACACACACACACACACACACACACACACACATACACACACACACACACACACACACACACACACACACACACACACACACACACACACACACATACACACACAACCAAGGAAATATTTTCAAGCTTTACACAGTCTTATTCTGCAACAACAATATATAGCTGAAATATTTAGACTTGTTAAATCTTCGGCGAGGGTGTCAGTGGGTTTCAACAGTGGAAATCCATTAACAGCATATATAACTGGGAATAGTTCTAAAGTTTTAAAGTGAGCTGTATAAGAGTAGCGCGCATTTACAATTTATTCTTCGGCGTCAATGTTAAGGGGGAGCGTTGTGTAACGTTCAGATGTAGAGCTTGTATGACGTCACAGGGAGACCGCATTAAGGTTAACGGCCTCTCTCGCGCTGTCTTTACAGTGTTGTGCAATAAAAGTTTTAATCACACTTTTTGTTTTGTCAATTGTTTTACACATCGTAAAACCTGAATTACTCTATGAGATGAGGTTGTTGTATTCCTGCCATATTTAATTCCACACACTAATATTAAAAAAAAATAAGTGTGTAATTAGAGAATTTATTTTTAAAAAAATCAGGTAACAATAATGTTCATTATATTTGTTAGAAAGTTAATAACGTCATGTAAAGCGAAATTGTATTATTTTGTAAATAATGAGCCACAAACAACAACAAAATGGGTCACATTCACACACACAAGGGGAATAACAAACATCCTACAAACAACAATATGCACGTACAAAGATTTATATAGGAAGCATAATCAATAACATGAACCAATCGGAAAACTTTATCTTATAATTAATAAAGGAATTTTAAAAACTGAATGCTCAGACTGTAATAAATTATATATCTGTAAAAACATTAAAAGACATACATAAAGAACAACTTAAAGCATACATAAATCAAACTTAGCCATACCCGTTTTCAAAAACCAGACAATCCCTACAATAGAATTATACATATAAAAAAGTACAAAAAAGCCTAATAATCGCGATCTGGAAACAACTACAAATTTATAAACATTAAAATAATATAAAGAACTAACAAGTACAACAATAATCCCAAGACTGAAAAACTATAATTCACAGTACGTGACACCGGATCTCTCATTTACCTACCTACAACAGAACCCGCAATTATCTAGAAGAAAAAAAAATGAGAGGATTGTATTTAACAGTTCTCGAAAGCTAATTCGCAAATACAGTATACCAAATAAGATTCTTCTATAGGCATATATATAATGAATAAAAATATTTAAAATACAAGTTTATATATATATATATAAAAATATATAAATAAAAACTATTATGGTATTTGAAATATTTTTGTTCATTAACTATATCACAAGAAAACGTATTGCTAGATTTATTATATATACATATATATATATATATATATATATATATATATATATATATATATATAGGCCTATATATATATATATATATATATATATATATATATATATATATATATACACTAATACGTATTCCTTCACGGATGGAATAATATGGAAATTATACTCCATTTTATTTTGTGGTGTATAAAATCGCAGCTCAGACGTTTCGCTAGAATCTCGTCTAGCATTGACGAGTTGAACCCAACAACAGTTTGAAGTGCGAAACGTGAAGTGCTTCGCACTTCAACTGTTGTTGAGTTCACCTCGTCAATGCCAGATATTCTAGTGAAACATCGGAACTGCGATTTTATAGACCACAAAATAAGTACTCCGGATATAAAGTAATATTCATATAATATATAAATATATATATATATATATTTATTTATTTATATATATTTATTTATTTATTTTAGTGTTATATATATATATATAATAAATTATTTGACATTATTGTTTGTTCTATTAAAAGTATTTCTGTATTTAGGTGATCATGCATGATTAATCATTTATGACAGAGAAACAATTTTATATTACACTGCTTTTAGGCCTTGTAGTGACTGTCCCCCAGGGGGCCCTCTCCCACTAGGGGACGATAAACAAATCGCGAGAAGTTACAGAATTTGTGAAAGGAATATATTGAATCTTTACAAAGTCTGCACTAACCATACATCTGCTTTCAGTTGGAGTGTTTGTGGAACACTTTCAAAATAATAATTGCATGATATTATATCTGCCACTGTTAACATTTTAAATCCTTTATAGGTTGCATATTTAGCTGTCAATCACCTTTGGGAAACTTTTACAATCACTCTTTTAACAAGTAAAGTTTTATTTTGTAATTATTACAGAGTTATGTTTAAGTTTGATATGGATGTGTCGTTAGTAAAGAAACGTTAATTCAGTATCTGCTTTTTAATATACCCGTATCTTATCAGCTACAGCATACATGCATCGATACAAATTCCAATAAATCAAAGAATAATTAAGGAATCTCCTTGTTAATTTCTAATTTCTGTGGCATTATCAGCAGTGATACTATGCTTGACTCCTCATTTGATTGATCTCTAAACGCTCAATTGTAAAATACACGAAATGTGATTCAAATGAGATTTCTGATTGGAAAATAAAAATGCCTTTTAAAACTTCCAACAATATGTCCAGTTGATATAAAGAGTCAGACAACACATGATTTACGAGAATCCTAAGTAGTACTTATAGTAGGCTTATTCTTCTTCTTGAAGAAACTTCAAATTTATAGGAGAACAAAAATTCAATAATATTAGGCCTACTCTCTAGTGATACTGTCAGAAGTGTTTTTGATGAGATGACTGATGACTTATAAACGATAATAGTTGATAGTTAATAATATTTAAACAAAAACTAAATTAATCTCTTTGCCTTGTGTTGACACATCTTATATAATAACACCAAATAGAACGACAATTTCAATTTTGAAGAAAATATGTTAATCCTTTTTTCCTCGACAACAGAGGCGGATCCAGAATTTAACATTGGAAGAATACTTAACACTTGTGTATAAAACGTGCCTGAGGGATGTGGGGCGAATGATACGGACGTTTTGATGTCCCTTAAAGAATATTTATTAATTTGGAACTATTTTAAGTCGTTTTAACAGTTTTACATAGAAATTAAGAATTAGTTTAATAAAGATACCAATATGAAAATAATATTCAATAAGAATTTATTTAATGTTACGAGGATAATACAGTTTACGTATTTGACAATAATTAATAATAGTAATAATAAGTTTGAAGGTATATATCCATTGGATATTCGAGGTAATGGGTAGAAGGAACATTGCAATAATCATGTGTAGCACTGACCAATTTGTATATTGTAATGTATAGGAATATTATATGTTTTGAAATGTAAAACATACTTGGGATAACAACTGTTATTTCACATGTAGGCCTGATAAAAATTTTTAAAACATATATATATATATATATATATATATATATATATATATATATATATATATATATATATAGATAGATAAATAATGCAATTATTTTTCGTGTACAGTGTGGTAGTGCACGTGAACTCCAAAATGAACTAAAACTAAGTGTAATATGGAATTAACGATATACATGGAAAACTATAGTGGATGTAATAAAACGATATAGTGTAGTAAGGTGAGGGTAGCAATAGAACAGTGAGAATTAATTATTAAAGGCTAACATAAGCTTGCATAGAATCTAAACAAGGTGCCAATGCGGGACGAGTGACTGCATGTGTCGTGAGGGCCAGCAAATATTTCTAAGTGCTTCTAACTTGCAAGATTAAATATTGACCACTTCTTGTGGAGCAGGCGCCGTGCTCTCACAATAACTTCTACACTTTATATATTTCCTAAGAGCCCGATACCTCCCCCCCCCTCCCAGCTTTGCTAATAAAGTAACAAAGTAAATTCTCTAAGGGACACGAATAGAGACTGTTTTATTATTAATAAATACATCAAAAAACGTGTGTTCTGACTTAGAAAGGAGAATAACATACAACGTACTTAATTAATACACAAATCTCTGGACTAAAGTTATAAAAAGGCTATGTAAATTTACAATTAGTTCTTAAATTACATTTAAAAGAAGATAATTATATAATTAAACAAATGAAGAATATTCTCACAAATAACAATAAACACGTAATATAAATTTAAAAAAGTCAATTTCTATATAAATCAACAAAGAAAAATTTTATCTTAGTCTTTTTTTATTTTATAATTACAATAATTATAATTATGTAGGCCTATATACACAAGTTAGAATAAAAATACTAAGTGGTAGAATGGAAAGCGAGTTTCCTTGTAATATTTCATTTTTCTATCTAAGTATGGTGATAAACTATTAATTTTGTTTGTGACGAGTTATACACTTTTATTCGTCGCTTTCATTGTGTTGTAGTTTTTTTCGCTTTTCTTTGGCATTGTGCGTTTGTGAAGCAGGGTTCGATAATGTTTTTCCCGTTTGTTTGCTTATTTTATTCTTTTCGTTAATTTTTAATCCTAGTACATTATTTATGATATTGTGTAGTAACCATGACAATAATTTAATGTTATGCAATGGAGGTTTTTCAAATAGGTCTTTGAAAAGTTAATTTTTCCGGATGAATAAAAAAGTATTTGATTAAAGATTAAAATTTTTACAAGATATATACATCCGGAGGTTGTGCGCTAATACAAATTTTTGTTTGTTACTATTCATACGCTTTTTTTCGAGGCTTGCATTTTTTTGTAGTTTCTTTTCGTTTTCCTTTCGCATTATACGTTTGTGAAGGAAGGCTTGATACCGTTAATCTTTTTTGTTCGTTTATTTTATTCTTTTCAATAATTTTTAATCGTAGAGCACTGTTTATGATATTGTGTGGTAAACATGGAAACAATATTGCTGTTTATCTAGTTACTCTTTAAAGCCACACGTTGTATATTGCATACCTTGCCAATTTATGGGAAACGTTTATTTCCTATATAAAACTAAAATGAATTTATTTATGTTAAAAAAATGAATTATTGATTTAAAAAAAAAAACTGTATTACATCAATTGTCATTCACTACAAGTTAAACGAAATTTATTTGAACTTGAGTGGATGAGTAAGATTTATTTTGTTAAGGACTGAAAATTGAAATATATATATATATATATATATATATATATATATATTAAGATTAAATAATATACACTAATACAGGAATATTTAATTTATTGAATAATACACTCAAAGCTTTTCGTTTGTTGACATTACCAACATCCTCAGGAATTACAATACTAAGAATGATAAAAGAACTGTCTAACAAATATGAAGCTACTAGATAAAGCATTACACAGTTGCCAAATCTATTACAATATTGCCAAACCTATTCCACTGCTGCCACAACATTATATACATTGAACATAGTATGGAATTTAGAACGTATTTGAATTTGTTCATCTATTAATTTGTTATCAATATTATGCTTGTAAATTTCAAAAGCTTCACATACGTTCATTTTTAACCCTTTATTTACTTCTTTTATAATTTTCATATTATTTATATTAGGAAACATATGATTATTATTAATGCATTGGGTTGCGAAATTAGACTTATAAATATTTGGTTTTAAAAAAGCATTAAAATGTTCTTTATACCTTTCTTTCAATTTTTTCTTTGTTTTTCCTATATAAACTTTATTACAAAATTCACATTCTAATTTATATACTCCTTTTTTCTCATATATAGGCCTACTATTTATATATTATTATGGTTAATTATATTTATTATTCTATTATTGGTTCTATATGCAATTTTTATGTTTTTATTAGTAAATAATTTGGAAATATTTCTTATTTCAAAACCAGTGTAAGTAAAAGTACTCCATACATTATTATTATTATTACTAGTCTACTATTGTAATGAATATTATTTTTTTATTTGTTTCTGTGATATATTATAATTTAATTTATCTACCGTTTTCTTTTTGTAACCATTTTCTACGGCTATCTGGTATATTATGTTTTAATTTTATTTTCATTGCTCATAGGAATTTTATTCATTCTATAAAGAAGATTATATAAAGTAGCCATTTTCTGAAATATGGATGGTTGGAATAATTAGGTATTATTTGATTTTTTAGTGTAGGTTTACGATAAATCATATATTCTAAACTCGTTTCATTTCTAATAATTGTGATATCTACAAAATTTATTTTACCATTATTTTCCATTTCATATGTAAAATCGATGCTATTATTAATTTTATTTATTTCATCTAATATATTTACTAAATTAATATTATTATTATTTGATACATATAACCCATCATCCACATACCTAAACCAATGACCATTTTATCATATTTTCTTATAATTGCATTTATATTACTATCTATTTCTTGTAAAAATATTTCAGAAACTATACTGGATAAAGGGGAACCCATAGCTAAACCATCTTCCTGTCTATAAATTTTATTATTATATGAAAAATAGTTTTGATTTAATATTAATTTCAATGTATTAACAATTTCTAAAATTAATTTTTTATCTTTTTCATATTGAGAAATTTTAGATTTTATTATTTCAATAGTTTCTTTGATAGGAACGTTAGAATACATATTTTTAATATCAAATGATATCAATTTCGTATTTTTATCTATATTGATATGATTTAAATGTTCAATAAGATTAATTGAATTATTAATAGTATAATTATTATTATGTTTTACTTTATGCTTAAGAATACTGGCTATAATTTTTGATATTTTGTAAGATGGAGCATTTATAAAATTTATTAAAGGTCTAATTGGCTTATCTATTTTGTGGAGTTTAACAAGTCCATTCATTATCGGAATTTTAGGATTATCATTTATATAATTATGAAAATTATTTTTATTAAATAATTTATAAGATGTGTTTATTATATTTTTTTATTTCATTTTAAAATTTTCTAGTAGGATCTTTATCTAAAATACAAAATTTATTTTCATTTATATATTTGTCTGTTTTGGCAATATGTTCATTTTGATCAATTTTTGGTCAAAATATTTCCAAATTATTAACTAATAAAAACATAAAAATTGCATTTAGAACCAATAATAGAATAATAAATTTAATTAACCATAATAATAATATAAATAGTAGGCCTATACATGAGAAAAATGGAGTATATAAATTAGAATGTGAATTTTGTAATAAAGTTTATATAGGAAAAACAAAGAAAAAATTGAAAGAAAGGTATAAAGAACATTTTAATGCTTTTTATAAAACCAAATATTTATAAGTCTAACTTCGCAACCCATTGCATTAATAATAATCATATGTTTCCTAATATAAATAATATGAAGATTATAAAAGAAGTAAATAAAGGGTTAAAAAAAACGTATGTGAAGCTTTTGAAATTTACAAGCATAATATTGATAGCAAATTAATAGATGAACAAATTCAAATACGTTCTAAATTCCGTACTATGTTCAATGTATATAATGTTGTGGCAGCAGTGGAATAGGTTTGGCAATATTGTAATAGATTTGGCAACTGTGTAATGCTTTATCTAGTAGCTTCATATTTGTTAGACAGTTCTTTTATCATTCTTAGTATTGTAATTCCTGAGGATGTTGGTAATGTCAACCAACGAAAAGCTTTGAGTGTGTTATTCAATAAATTAAATATTCCTGTATTAGTGTATATTATTTAATCTTAAAAATATTCTAACAGGAAAACACATTTGATATTATATATATATATATATATATATATATATATATATATATATATATATATATATATATATATATATATGGAATATGAACTAGTCGACGAAATTGAAAAAGTAATAAAAAACTGAATAACTTTGTTCAAACCATTTATTTCCACCAAGGAATGCAAATGCAAACTGCATATAGTCTACATCTAATTTCATATAGATATATTCCCAGCGTGGCATAGTCTTGATCAAAGTGGAAAGCACGTATTTAACGAGCGATAAATTATTCCATTTTATGTTTTCCGTCGTCTTGAATATATTTACTTAGCGATATTACTAGCAATTAGGCGAAACCTATTCATAACAAGCAGGATGGAAAAAACATTACAGTTCGGATTGAGATTTGTAGAAGTTGCATCAAATTTTTTACTTTTCTTAAACTTAATACAATTAATAAGGTATTTTACCAACTATGGTAAAATACGTCTTAGGGACTAACAACCTTAAACCAATGTTAAATTAAACCTAAACATTGTTAAGTTCAATAATAGCTTTGTGAAGGCCCGTAGTTTCATTGTACATAGTTACATTCCTCATCAACGACTATCTTTGAGGGTTATGAACTGGTCAGTGTTAGCGACCATCAAAACATCAGCTAATTAGCTACAAAGTATAGATTGGGTTTTAGGACTACTATTGAAATTCCTTCTATTAGTTCATATTCTTCTGATATATAACTTGACCAATTTTTCAATCGTTAACAAAATATGTTTTTATTCGTCCAATCAAGTTCAAATACATTTTTAAACCTATATTGGATGTCAGTTGATGTTATTCAATAGTTGTTCAACAGTTGATCTATTCAATAATTAAATCATACAAATTTGTTGGGTCTAGCCGGATTCGAACAGAGTATCTTCATGTTCGGAGCCTAGCACTTTAGCACTGAAACAACTTTTTCATGACTAACAATGTACTTCTCAAAGATGTATACGAATTTTTGTTTTGCCCCCATCTGGTTGTCGCCGAAACCTCCATTGCACAACCTCAAATGTTTGTCCTGATTTTCACACAATATCAAAATAATGCTGTGGGATTAAAAATTAATGAAAAGAATAAAATAAAACAAACTGGATTAACGGTATCGAACATTTCTTCAATGCGATAATGCGAAAGGAAAGTGAAAATAATCAAGAACCTAATGTAAGCGACGAAAAAAAGAAAGCGTATGAATAGTAGTCTAACAAACAAATATAATAGTCCAACACCATACATAGAAAGGAAAATGGAAAATAGCAATAAAATTCCCTTTCTATTTGGTCCCTTAATATTTATTTTTCTGACATATATATAATTTTAATTTTAAAATAAAAAGATACTTAATATAAAGTTAAAATAAAATTTTAAATAGGAATCGACTTTAAAAAATATTATTGGTTGTTTTAGAATAATAAGTTATATAAATACTTTCCACAACGCGGTTATTGTTTGTTGGCCTGAACTTTTAAAAATAGTATTAATTATGAGGCTGCTCATAGTATATACACTCTTATAGATATATATTTTTAAGGTTTTCATTTTTTATATTTCCATTTGAAATAATATTAAGGTTATTTCCTGGACAGTCATTAGTCTTTACCCTTGGACAGACTTACCTTAGATTAGGGTTTTATTAGATCTTGGCAGAAGCTTCCCCAATTTATTTACTTCAGGTCTGCCACGATTAAGCCAAAGTTTATATTCAGGCTCAAAGTTTCGTAGAAGTTAAATCAGTTCGGGGATTAGACAAACAGCAATGCGTCAGCTATAAAGTCACGTGCTTTACTCCCTTGCACAAAACTTACCTCAACATGTTGTCCAACTATTAGAAATAACTATTAGAAATGGTTTAATTTTGTTGCAATTGTTATTGGTTTTTAAATTTCACTTTAAGAACGTAAAACGTACATATTAAAAACTTGATAATGTTTACAAACTAACAAATATGTTGAAGGACGATGCAACTCTACTAGCATACTTATTATGTCTCTCTCAGAAGCAACAGCTTTTTATTCCACAGGTATGTGTAATTTAACCTAATCAAACTCTTCCCATTTTGGAACATTGTCCATTGAAGTGACAAAACTGTATTACAGTCAAGTCTTGCAGTCCCCTTCTCACTTATAAATCGTGTAAATACGAGAAAAGCTTATACTTTGTGAGATACAACAATTATTCCATAAAATATGAATCTTTGCCGGAACCTCTTTAACTTTGGATTGTAAAACAACGTTTCCTCTGAGCAAATATTGTCTCTGCCTTGGCGGAAGCTCCTCCTAACAAGAAGTAAACTTTGTTATTCCGAATAATAAACTAGCGTCTTGTACGTAAATGACACCAGTTGGTTAGATTATAAGGAATGGCACAGGGCGAATAATACTTTAAAACTATACTAATTTGTCGACGTTTTGAATACGAGGATTCGACACACAGCGACCTATGTGCTTAAAAGCTGTTAAACATATTTGATTTTCGGTTTCAAAGTCCTATGCTATATGGAAACATTGATGGTGTTTATATATAAACGTACGAGTTACTAATGGTAGATTTTGTTAAGCATGGACAATCCTGAAGAATACATTGAATGCCAAACACCTTTAGAAAAAAAAATTAAATAAAATACAAGTGTTGTAAATTTTGAAGTCTTAATAATATTCTGAAGGATAACACGGAAAGTGATCGAAACGTCGACAATTAAAGTAAGGAATGAGCGTACTATGCTCTCGTTAAAAGTCTACCAAGTAATATCTAATAGTAGCATATCGACGCCATTGTAGTCACAAAGAAATAATTCTAACGATCAAGTAGTTCAACTATTTTTGGGCACATTCAAGTATTTACGTGAAGTTTATTATTTATCCGATTCAGTTAGCTCAATTCTACAAGCTGTAAAACTTCCTCAAAACAGAAACACAAACATGTACTTACATCTGAGGTTTATAATTAAAATATTCACATTAATTATTAAAACTCTATATAATACTAGAATTTAAATTCTTTAGAGTTGATTAATTATTTTTAAAATAGTATTTCCGTCTAGCTAATGTAAAATAGTTAGTAACATATGTAGACCCCTATGCAAAACTTCAAACACACTGAAGAAGGCACGGTAGTTTCTACTAACTTGACCTGCCAAACTCTAAATACAGTAAGGGTGACCAAGTTATATTTTAATGAATATTTAATATTTCCACGTGTACATGACAGCAATCGCGTCTAATAGACGACACAAACAAATGAATGAATAAATGTACCTAGATTTCTTGTCGAACTTGCAACGAGGTAAATGTGTTTGATTACAGTAAAGACATTTACATAATGGTTTAACTTAGGGATTGCAAAATGTTTTGCTCTCTAGTAAACTACTGGTTTTAAGCAGATTATAAGGTTTATTTCGCCTAAAAAATTACTTAAACTTTATTTAATGTCTGGTAATAACTATTTAATATGTTGAAGGTTAATGACAGATCTCTGACCAATTCATGCTAATACAAATACACTCTACGTTTCGATTTTCTATCCGAAAATCCCCCTCAGGAGCTACATGTTTATTATTCTAATATTAAACCATAATTTACAGTTTTTAACATTCATTAACAATACTTTTATCATCAAATATTTCAATATTCTTAATAAATGTTAACATTTACAAGTAAAATTGTGTTGTTAGACAATCAAATTCCGATCTACATTCATTATGATATTTATGAATGTTAAAAACTGTAAATTATGGTTTAATATTAGATTGACAAACTTTTAGGTCTTGAAAAAGATTTTCGGACAGAAATTCGAAACGTAGAGTGTATTTGTAGTAGCATGCACTGGTTTGTGATCGATCATTAGTGTTAACCCACTAAGAAAATAAGTATTTTTATTTTCAAATTTCAAAGCATTTATCGTTTTGTGACTAGCTGTACGACACAAAGAAAAAAGCTTGCATCGATCGCATTGAGGCGAGCACGTTTCGTGAAGTTACCGGAGGGATTAGAAATCCTTTCAAGTGGACCATTAAGCAGGCTTTTCCAAATCTAACCAATACTTTAGGCTTCTACTTATCTCTTTGTAGGCTCACGTATTCCCGTTTCTTTAATTTAATTTTCTTTTTTTGTGGATAAGACACAGCTTCTCGACTAAGACTACTTGTCAAATATAGACGCCCTTCATAATTAAACATTCTAAGCATTGAGCAATTGACTTCCCCATTGCAAATAGTCAATCTTTTTACTTATAGCTACATCCTAAATGGTTTTCTTCAATCTTTTTAACAACTGTTTGAATTTTAACCTCTTTTTTCAAAAAAATTCTATAACTTTCAGCTTCATGGATCCATATTGTGTGACACATTCATAGGCAATATTATAGACCAGCGAGGGTTGTTAGCTTATTTTGTTGAATCCAATACAGAATAGGCCTAAGAAGTGGTTCTAATTATTTCATTATAACAGGTCTTAGAGTGTTCTTTACTTTTGATATTTGGTTCATGAGTTTCCTATTTCTATTTAATAGACGATTGGAAATATATCCAATTACTTTTTCTCCTTTTTAAAAGTGTAATATTTGAATATATTTTAAAACAGCCTATTTCTTGCTAAAGAATAATGATAGATTTTAGTCATACAATGCATCTTAACAAATGTAGGAAGATAATAAATCAATATTAGAAAACAATTATTGTATCCAGCACTTATAACCGAAACGTAAGTCTAGATGTATGAAGTATTGCTAAGATCACAGGTAGAAAAACTACATGTATTATAATCAAACTAACCGTCAGATAAAACGTAATATTAAAATGTTAACCTAGTATATATACGTAGAACCTGACCTAACCCACGAGTAAAAAGCAAAGCTTTGGAGTGAAACATAAGTTACCACTTAATTAAAATAAATATAACATCATTTTACTGAAAATAGTTATATAAAGTAGTAGATATAAATAGTTTTACTCTTGTCTTAGAGGGAGGTTACACTTTAATAATACAATTCCCGATGAAACATAATTTAAATATCTTGCAGTTATGGTTTATGTGTGGTCGAACTTATTTGAAATCATAATTTATTCGAACGATTATTAAAAATAAAATCCTAATAGTTCTGGTATACTGCATTGTCGTGAAGGAATATTATGCTGACATTATAATGTTCCAGAAATATTGGGTAAGCAGAACCTCAAATTACGCCTTCAATCCAAGGCAGCAACACGTCGTACATTACAATTACATTATTACTTCATGGCAAGTAGTAGTTCTGGTTTGTCAAAAAGTAAAATGGATAACCAGTTGTTTTCCTTTTTACCATGTACTACCATTTTTTCTCGTAAAAGGTATGATCATTTAAAAGCAAAGATTAGAGCTAGATCTGATAGCTACCATAGAGAGCAGCACCTCGTGGGATAACTATTTCAATTAACAATAAAGACAACAGGTTCTGGAATAAGTCAGAACTACTGGAGGGGAAGCAGCAACATGAAGCCATGTCCGTAGGCGTCCAGTATATTATTAGTATCAAAGTTCGAGACTTGCAGTGTGTAAAAGTATGTAGATATAATCCGTAGTTATGTTAACCTAAAAGTGAAATCATGAACTAGACTAAATGAAGGCTATTTATAGCATTGTTTATAAATTATTTTGAATTATTTATACTAGTCACCTTCAGCGACCTGATTATACGTGTTAATAACTGAAAAGTTAAAAAAAATAAATAAAATTACATTGAAATTCTGTAATTAATTATATATTTGTTATTTGTATAAATCTGAGTCCAAAATGCTAACCGAGATAGGGACAGTAATATTCGAGATACAGAGGTAGGGATAGTAAATTATTAACCTGAGAATTCTGTACGATTCTGTCTAAATCTGCTGGTTTCAGTGTGCCATAGTAGATATTAATTTTGTTTAGTAAGAATAATGTAATTTTCATTGGGCTTTCCCTAAAAATTAAATTTCTAAATTTTTTTACCGGGCGAATTGGATCCAAGCCTCTAGGGTAGAGAATGTAATACAGACGACCCACTGTAAAGACGATGTGCCTAATATATTTAATTAACTAATTATTTGGAATTCTAAGCATAGTTGAGAATTAGTATTAAGAAATATCTATTCCATTGTAATAATCTTTAGTTCAAATCAAAGAGATACTGTATTCAGTCTGTTAAAGTAAATGTAATGGACTTCTATTGTTAACCCTGAAACATAATTACTCATATGTTTGCTGAAGCTTGTGTAAAGGTTGTTTTACCTCAGATCTCGTAACATCCCAAACATCTAATTAGTTTTCAATTAATAAGATGAACCGCCATTAAAATGATGAAGCTCAAGAAATGGGAATGTTGACACGTTTTACACAAAACACACATGTCTACTTAGTTTACTCTTTTTTGAAAATTTGCTTCGTGTTATGAAGTAAAATTATTTTTAATCTAAAAACAGATGACTTAAACCATGAACACTAATATAAATTTTAAAATGTCCGTCTGTTATTTTAACGTTTATTATTATTATTTTATGTTAAATATGTTAAGCACAGTGTAAACCAAATAACTACGCTAAATAACATTTAAAAAAGGTTAAATATGGAATAAAAAGGGTTTTAATGAATAAAAAGAACAAAAAAAAATAATAGTTAAGCTATATGGTTGTCATTTTGTAAACTCTCATTTATCCTGAAAAAAATAGAAAATATATTCTTGAATTTTATAGTCCATTACGTTCGGTTGAATCTTATTCATCACTTAAACAATAGTTTATGACTATCCGAACTTTGAAATTAGTAAATTTGTTAAAACTTACTGAGACAGAACGTTTTCGATCGTTATGTGCCGATCTTCATCAGTGTCTTCTGCTTGGAGATGTTGGGTCAAGGAGTGACGGTTTTAAAGGAAGGTTTTCGATAGTATCAAATAGTATGTGTGATTTGTATTGTGTTTGTTCGTTTAATATGTTTGTACTTTGTGATTTGTGTGTCTGTAAATTTCATATTGTTCTAGTGTGTTGAAATGTGGTCCTTTTTTGTTGATGTGTAGGATTTCTAGGTTTTGGTAAATGTCTGTGTATTTGTGTCCTGTTTCTTTTATGTGGTTGTAAAATGTTGAGTTGGTGTTCTGTTTGTGTTCTTCGACTCTTTGTTTAAAGTTCGGATAGTCATAGACTATTGTTTAAGTGATCGATAAGAAAATATATGGTTATGAGAATTTAAGTGTTCAAGCGCTATTTACACTTAACCTGCCATAATAAGCCTAAATAGGAATATTTACTAAAAAGAATGATGACAAAGCCTTGAAGAACCAGAGATAGATTGAAAGATAGTTGGTAGGTATCACAGATAAAAATATGAGATCGTGGTTACTAGATGTAACAAAGATGGTTGACTTATCGACACAGTCAGCTAACTTTACCTTTCTTTGAAGCTTTCTATACTTACCTTATGATTTGTGGAATAGGAGAATCCTATATTTAAGAAATCATGTAGACACAGGTCCAACTCAGAAGAATGAAGCAAGATACTGAAGTTAATTTGTTAGTGTTACAATTTTAGTTAGAAATATAATTGATTTCTTTAGAATTGTGTCGCCGGCCACGGCCAAGAAGAAAATAGCGTAACCCTCCTACAGGCGGGGCACAAACATTTGTCCAGCCTGTCATTGCTATAGTATTTCAAGTAATACTAAAAATGTATTTTTATTTTGAAATGTAAATGCTTTGTTTAGGATAACAGGAATAGAAAAATGTACACTGATAACGTTACACATAACTAATACAACATGAACAAAGTGAAACAGGAACAGCAGAGATATATACAACACACCGTCTCAACAGTATATATTCCTAACAGTATATCATGTATGTATTTGATTGAGTAAGCCTACGTCGAGTAAACAACCCTGCGCAGATGGTACTAAGTTCTTAAGTATATTTTTAGCCATACTCTAATTAATTACTCAGATCCCTCCCTTGTCCTTATTGGGCAGTACTAGTCAAATTGATAGATTCTATTAAACTCGAAACGAAAAAAGCCCATAAATTAAAAAAAAATGTGTTAAAGAGAAACTAAGCTTAGAGCAGGAAAAACGAATTCAATACAAGAAAGGATGAACCAGAAAATATTGAAAATAAAAACTAATCTATGAAAAAAATACAATTATTTTATCCAAAAAAATCCCGATTAATTTTCATCCTATAAAAGTTAGCAAGAGCACGTGATAAATCCAAATAGAGTAAATGCTTGAAGTAGCGTACTAAATAAATTTAAAACTGAAAATAGAATCGATCGTTCAACTATAAGCTATTCAACGACACGAACGACTTTAAAATGTGTAAAGACTTTGTACTAATGCTAATCAGTTTCCAGTTTTGTTAGCGTGTTCTTCTTTCCATTCACGTGAAGGAGAATTAAGTGGAATTATTTTTGAAATATCCCAATTGTTTAAAGTAAAAAGTATATTTTAAACAAAACTATTTTATACTTTATAAATAGCTGAATGTTCCGTTTGCAAAGACCTTTAAAACATTTTTATTTCATAGACATTGATAGAGGCTAGATAGAATCAAACAATGCGAATGTAATTTCTAATAATCAGTTTCATCCACTGGCTAGTGAAGTTACAGGAAATGTGATGGTTTAATATTGCTTTATAATAGGCGTATATATTGAAAAGTTGAGATTTTTTTAATAAACTTAGCATGTATCTTATTTATATTTATTATCATGATTATTCCATTAATATAACACTTTCATGTTATTTCACCGGTTTGTTTGCAGTTTCACCAACTTTATAAAAACATAAATCTCCATGATATTTGACTTAGCTGTTTATATAATTATTTACGTATATAAGCAACACCTTCTCTTCATATTACTTGGGGGGGAGGGGTTGGTAGGGGGCCCGGTTGTTGTAAACAGTTGTAACTGTCATGTTAAATGAAATTTTAGTTGGTTTAGCCAAACCCCGTTCTTGGTATTTCAGTTATTCAACGCCGTTTTTCAGTAGCGGCTAGCGAGGTCCTCAGTGAACTGGGAGGTACCTGGACCAGAGTTTAAGTGTTCACCGTCCATTCTGCTCTTTTGGCACATGGGGCAGGTGTGGTCTTCCACCATGCCGATCCGATGGATAGTCGTGATAGTCTTGGCCAGTCACGGGGGGGGGGGGGAATCTGAAGACCGTTTAACTAATTGGTAGGGTTCTGGCCAAAGTACCCTTAGAGGTTATAAGTTCCCATTTCTTAAATTTGGCCAGATAAGTGATTTTGGTGCCTAAATGGAATAGTAATGAATGGGAGCATTAAATTCGAACAATAATTGCTTTTTAGATACAAATTCAGAACTGGCTTGTTAAAAAAAATAACAATGTTTTTACAAAATATTTGAATAACGATTTGAATCTTAACATGTATGGCTTCATGGGTGAAACTAATTTGTTAATTTTGTTTAAAAGGTATAATTTTACGTCTATCTACATAGATAATAGGCGAGAGGTTTATTGATGCTTTCTAGAAAAGATTTAACTTTAATTTAGGTAGTATCTGAAAGAATGGAAAGTTTTAACGTTTAGTTTCTGGAAATATTTACGTATAATTGTCGAGCGTTACAGAAGGAAATGATACTTCAAACACCGTTGCATGGCAACCTTCCGGAAAGGGCAGCTTTAGAAACATTGCAACTGGTGTTTACATTAGACACACCTGTGTAATCAAATTCACAGATCGGGAAGAAATGTTTAGTTAATAAGCAGGAGATATAGGTAATGATTGAATAAATTGAATGGATAATGAAAAATTATATCATTTGAAACAAATGGTAGAATTTGTTAAATTGAATTGTTTAAATATAATAACTTTTTAATTGGAAAAACTGTTGCTGATTTAAAAAAAATGCATTTTAGGAAAATTAACATAGTAAGCCTGGACGTATTTTTTAAATTGATTTCACAAAAAAAACTTTACGTACACATATCTAACGGCATACAGCACAAAGCTCTGTCGGTTAGGATGCGTGTGGGTTACGGGTAACATAAAGGTGGCGAATTGCAGGCATGCAGATATTAACACTTAAACATGAATATCTGTCAATACGCTTACTATGGAACGAAGAAATATCCTTGTAGTGAAATAGAACCATTGCTGTCCAAACCTGTCATCATAGGAATACTTCATTCCTCACTTAATCATCACAAGGGAAGAAGACAAGAGAAGATGTAAGACTGGCTGTACTAAAAAATAAAAATAATTTTTCAAAATTTAAATTAGTATAAGTTATATAAAATGTAGACTAAACTTATGTTACAAATCTAAAAGTAAAAACTGAATCGTTTTATTACAAACTTATGTATTGTAATGGTTAACATATAAACTGAATCGTTAACGAGAGGATCAAAATGGGTAATATGTATATAATACATTCGAGTACATTCTTCTGCCTTTCCCAACATAAAACATTCTTCTGCCTTTAATAACATTAAATCATTGTTCTGCCTCTCTCAACAATAAAACATTCTTCTGCCTTTCCTAATATTAAAACATTCTTCTGCCTTTCCTAACATTAAATCATTGTTCTGCCTTTATTAACATTAAAACATTCTTCTGTCTTTCCTAGCATTAAAACATTCTTCTGCCTTTGCTAACATTAAAACATTCGTCCGCCTTTCCTAAAATTAAAACATTCTTCTGCTTTTCCTAATATTAAAACATTCTTTTACCTTTCCTAACATTAAAACATTCTTCTGCCTTTCCTAACATTAAAAAATTCTTCTGCCTTTCCTAACATTAAAACATTCTTCTGCCTTTCCTAACATTACAACATTTTTCAGCCTTTCCTAACATTAAACATTCTTCTGCCTTTCCTACCATATAAACATTCTTCGTCGGCGCGTTTCGGATTTACTCCGAACAACTTTAAACTGTACTCTTACACGGATCTTCGTTAGAGTACTGTTTAAAGTTTTGTTAATGAAGGTTATTCGAAACATGTCAACAAAAATAACGGTTTTAATGATTGGAAAGGAATAAGAATCCACTCAAGATGTACCAATATTCCTGAGAGAAGTAAATATGAGTATATTAGGAATTTGTCATGAACTGAAAATTTTTCAGTTTTGTAAACGTGATCATAAATCTATAAACATTGTAAAGGTGCTTTAGGTGAACACATTTTTGAAACGTTTCAAAAGTTCATGTGAAAGAATGTTGAAAGTCAAGTAAATGTTGAACTGAAATATTTTGTATGAATTGATTCCATCTTCATGTGAGCTACTAGTTTTTATATAGGTACATTTTACACTCGGTACCGAGAACACATGAAAGCAGCACTCACAAACAAAAACACCGAACTTCTCACATCCACAAACCATAACTACTTAAACACATTAACCTACAAATTCTATACAACGACGATACACAACCGAACAATATGAGATATACAAACATTTCAAACTACACCTTACACACATACTCAACACCCAACTACATTGTAACTCACGCACACTTTTTATAACCATAACCCCCAAGACCAAAAAACCAATACATCCCCACCCTAATATCCCACCCCCATCTTAACCAACAAAAAAACCATGAGCTCAGTTATGTTTTTAGTTGAAAATGGGACTCATCTCCCGAAACGGCCGTCCTCAACACTTATAAAAGTAAGTGCTACTATACGCAAGTGGGTTACAAGTAAAATAGTTTTTATTGAGTTTTCAGGAAGCTATAAGTTACAAGCTACAATCTGTCGGTCAACAATAACCGAGTCTAGTTGAAAGTGAGCCTACTAACTTCGAACAAACCAAATCCAATTACTCTCATTTATCTTCAGTAACTGATTAGTAAAGTTTTATAAAGCACGGTGATTCAACATTGCTTCATATTGTGTGTTAATAAAACGAAAATGAATAAATTAATTTATTTTTATAACAGCTATGTAATGTAGTTTGTTTCATTAGGTTAATTACATCGATAACAAAACACAGATTCGTTTTATTTCATGCAGATTTGCTTGCAGATATATCAAACGTTAAATTAAAATCATTCATTTTTCATATTACATTCGCTAGGTTTTTATTTTGCAGAAATAAAACGACTGGCTTTATTTATTTAGCGGTAACGTTTCGGTAACAGTTTCGTTACCGTCTTCAGGCATGCAGATATGAATAATAATTATTGTTGATACAAATAATAATATTAATAATAATAAATAATAATAGCTACAAACTATTTTAAATAATATGAAACATTATACCTTCAACAAATGACAAGGTCATACTACAATATAATAAAATACTCAGTTTCCTAGAGGTTTGACGGTTTTCTTTAGAAGTTTTAATTAAATTTAAAGGTTAAATGACTTAAAAATTAACGAAGTCAATTATATTACAGTAAAACAGTTACTACTTAGATCAAGATAACAGATGGTTAAATATACAAACAATAGTTAATTATTATTATAATAGAGAAATGAACCGCAACATTATTAACAGATATTTCTTGAATAAATATATAATAATATTTCCTACTAAAAATTATAATTCGGCGTTCCATCTGCACAGATAGAAATTAAGTAGCCATGAAACAAATAGTTTCTTGTTTTAATTTTTGGGAATACTAGTGTGTAATTGCTGAGTGGTGACATAATAGTTCGATACTGTTTTGTTGGCAAAATGCTAGAAAGGAAAGGATTTGGTATACACAATGCTTTTTCCTACCTGTGTAACGAAGGAAGGAAATGAAAAAGGGAATTTTACTTAATAACTTAGTGAATTAGTTCATGGTTGAATAAACTTGGAAATTGGAAAATATAAAATGATAAAGTTTGTAAAACCTCTATAAGTTTTTAATTTTAGTTTACTAAACAGAAATTACTTTCTTAATTAACAAACTTTGTTGCTAATGGAAAATAATGCCATTTTCAAAAATTAAAAAAAAAAACTATTACTTTATCTCTGGTTCAAACTAACTTAAAAAAAGACGTAAATCGAAGAACACAATGTAATGTCAGTTGAGGGATGGGGTGTGATACGAAACATAATTTGGGTTAAGTGGGATGAACGCTTCTCTGGACTTGGTTGTATATCCAAGCACCTCACATTATATTACCTTCGTAAGTAAATCAGCTGTCAGACATAACAACCTTGTAGTAGAATTTAATTTAAATAAATCAGGAAACCTTTGGTGACAAATTTAATTACTTGTGCATACAAACATCAAAATTGATTTCAAACTGTATTCGCCTCGTTTTTGTGAACTTTAAAAGTAAACCAACCTCCAACATAAGTCGCTGACTTTACGTGGGGCCCCAGAATAAACCATACGGTTTGACTACCGAAAAATAAATAGGCTTGAAAAATATAAAATTTAAATTTTCTTCAGTAGAATTATTTATAAACAAAAATATCAAGAAGAAGAGTTACTTGGCAGATAGAAATGTTCGTAACACCTGACCTATACACACTCTGTCAGTAAACAGTGAAAAAATCGTGCTGCAGTAGATATCCTCTACTACAGTTGGCAGAGTTATCGATACCGCCCTAAGAAGAACATGGAATGATATATGTTTGAGTACAGCTTTCCGCCATTCCTAACGATTAAATATTCTTCGCTGTTGACGCGTTTCGATGTAACTCTATTTTCAAAACTTAAATCGCATTCCCCCACCACTTTCAGACCTGCCTTTCCACTAGTGCACGCCTACTCTTGCTTCTTGCATCCAACTTCTTAATAATATTACATTTTTAAATGTAATGTTTGACTGTGTATTTATTTGCTAGTTTATTACATTTTCCTTTTATAACTTTATATATTTCTAAATTTTCTAAAATATTTAAACGTCTTCCTTTATTAACATAATGTAAAAATTTCATTGTATTTTTCATTTCTTGCTGTGTGTGGCCCTCTTCAAATAAATGCCATTGGAAGTACGATTTACGTTTTGAAAATGGAGTTACTCTGAAACGCGCCAACAGAGGAGAATAATAAATAGTTAGGAATGAGAGAAAACTGTATTCAAACATAAAATAATATTTCTAACGAAAATGAAGATAAGTGTATTAATAATTTCAACAAGAAATGACGTAAATATTGACCGAGATTGGTTTCAAGAGAAAATCAGTATTGTTTTATACACGAGTAATGGATTTGATCTTGAACTGAAATCTACCAGGATGAAAAAAATATAGACAACATGAAAAATATAAAAGCGAAAACTAAATATTGTAACGTTATTTTGTATTACCGCCTAACTAGTCCCGATATTACGAATTCTAATTGTCACCGGAAGATAGCGACAGCTGACCGATAGTAAAACAGCATTGCGGGCAAAGTTTGACATTTTCCGGTATAGTCTTGTGCCGGAAATAAGGGAGTTGTTGGGAGAGACTGAGACTAGCGAGTCGAGAGAGAATACGTCTTCCTGGGAACCGACGAACGGCATCCGGCCGCATGCTAGCTTACCGAGGGAACCAGTGAGAGGTAACACTTAGTCATTGTATCGGGTTGCGTTCAAATGACCAAATTTCATCTAACCAAACTGTACACACACAATTTACGCTGCCGTTAATTAACCAAATACGCGACTTTCAAATAATCGTAATACACGAACTTTAAATAACCAAATACGCTCATTTCAAATGACCAAATACACCGACTTCAACTAAAAGTAATGTTGCGGGTTATCGCTATGCCGCTCCGTAGGCGTTCAACGTACAACTTGAAGTTAATAAATAAATGGGAATTCATATTTCTAAAAATATCTAAACTTAGTAGTTATTATTACTACCTTTAAATTATTTCTCAAAATTCTACGGTTTAACTTTGTCGTTATTAAAATAAATGTAGTGCAGGAATATTATTAGGTTTGATTAGACCATAGATCGTAAAGTATCTTATTATAATTGTAAATAGTATACTTGAAAATCTTTTTGAATAATAAGTGTAATTAAAAAACTATGGGAAATATGATACAGTAATTATTATTGTAAACAAATGCAGATATAACAACATATTGAAACTTAAATAACTAACGTAATAAATATTTAAACATCGTGTTGAATAAAAGTGTAGTTACGAAACGATAATTAATATAATAAATTGATTGTTTTTCAAACGTTTTTAAAAATGATTCTAGATGTAAACAGCATACTGATACCTTAATATTAAAGTAAACTAGTCAAAGTAAAAGGTAAACTAGTCCTTCATCAAGGAACTACAATTTACAATACATTGTTATAAAGAAGAAAACTTGTCACGTTTCTTTTCATAAAACCATAAAGTAATTGGAAACAACATAAAATATTATCTATACCAATACCGTACATATTTTTTTCTTCTAATCTGTGTGTATATAAATGAGTATTTGTATGTATGTATGTATGTATCTTATTATAATTGTAATAGTCTACTTAGACATAGTTTTAAACATTGAGTGTAATTTACAAAACGACAGTAATATGATGTAGTGTTTATATTTAAAACAATTATAGATTTAATAAAATACTGACACCTAAATATTAACGTAATTAACAAATCGCCCATTATAGCTACCTATCAAAACTAAAAAATGCATTATCCACAATGTACACACACACTTTACGCGGCCGTTAATTAACCAAATACGCGACATTCAAATAATCGTAATACACGTACTTTAAATAACCAAATACGCGGATTTCAAATAACCAAATACACCGACTTCAACTAAAAGTAATGTTGCGGGTTATCGCTATGCCGCTCCGCAGGCGTTCAACGTACAAATTAAAGTTGAAATTGATAATTGTTGAGTAATATTTCTATAAATAATTTAAATTCGTGAAAAATGGCAGCGCAATTACAAAACTGTAAACAATATGATAAAGGTGATATCAGATTTATTTTAAAAGTAATTAACACCTAATTAGTAAATCTGAAGTAGTCTTGTCTTTGCAAAGTAATTTGTATTAATGCTTTTAAATATTTTTTTAAAATTCTAATTTCTAAATTTATAGTTATTTGAGTAAATGTAATGTAGCAATATTTTTCGGTTTTATTATACCATAGATCATAAACATCTTTTTTATTTTGATATTTAAACATCAATTTAAAAATTAAGTGTAATAACAAAACGAAAGTAATATGATGTAGCGATTATATTTAAAACAATTCTAGATTTTAAAAAATACCGAGACCTAAATATTACCGTAAACAAATCACTGTTGTGTCCCTGCAAGGGGTGCAACCAATGAAAAACGCACTTGAGTATAACAAGAATTTATTTGATAAACAAATACAAGAGTTTGCAATAAGTAAACTGAATAATTCGCGGTAAATTATAAAATAGTAGTTTCGTACGAGAAATAATAATTTAATTATAAAATAGTAGTTAGATACGAGAAATTCGTACGAGAAATAATAGTATGTATGATATAATATTTGAATTTAAAAATGTAAATTAGTTTCACAGTGATTGAAACTGAAAAAGACTTAAGAAGAACTGGCGAGATTTTAACAAGAAATAGACGAAAACTAGACAAGAACTGGAGGAAAATTTGAAGAACTGACTTTCCGCTCGCGCTAGGTGTATATACAACTTATTTAGTTGACTTATACATTGGTCAATGATTACATCAAATGTTCTAGAATAAGGCTACGTGTTACATGGAAAATAACTAACGATTACATATTTAAGTTAATAGAAAATTCCATCGGAAATAACACACATTGAACAATTATTTGAGTATTGACTTTGAGTTACTTTTGTAGCCAGAATCATTTGAAAAACAAAACGTTATACAGACAATTATTCTAATGTCATTTAAAATATAAGAAATTAATAAATTACAAAGTATCACATTTCATACATAATACATATTATGTGAATATATAACATCGCCCATTATAGCTAATTCCTAAACCTAAAGCATGCATTAATCAGTGACACTATGTTTTAAAATGGATTTTTGTAAATATTAAAACTATTAAGTCTAAATTTAAAAAAATGTAAATAATGTATACAATTTCGTATATATGTGAATTGAATTACAATTTCAAAATTAGTTATTTAAGGTGTTATATCGTAATAACTAAATACATTTGACTTGGCAATATGTTATAGCCTAATTAAAGACATGTTTTTAAATTGCATAAAGATATAGATTTTTAAAGCAGTTTAAAAAAGTATACGCCTTACAATGTCATTTGAGAGTTAAAAATCCGGTTCCACTTATTTGAGTATCATATAGTCCATCTTTGTTACAATCTCTGGTAAAGTGACTGATAACATTTAACCAGTGATTAATACTACTACATTTATATCACATTTCAACTTCTAGAAAATTAGTAATTCTAACATCTCATTTTTGGTACTGTTTGAGGATTTTAAAATAATTCACTTTCACAATGTCGTTGAGCATATGTGTTGAATGAGGGTGTTATTCGTGAATATATATAGGTGTTATTTAAAATTCTTTTACATTTTTCAATTGAATTTATAGGAGAATAAGTTAATTTATTGCTGCTGATAGCCAAATATTCTGTGCTGGGTTTAATGAACATGTAGGTATTAATATTACTTACAATTGGTAAAGCTACTACATGATATAAACATAATACTCCATTATCTGTTACTGGAACATAAATCACAAATATTATTTTCGAATCCATATAATATACAGTTAATAATAATAAATCTATAAATGCATAAGCATATTGCTTATAGAGTGATAATGGACATGATGTACCTCTAGGTAAATAAGGTTTTGTGTGAAGTAATTCATACATTCATTTTTGAGGTGTCAATATAAAAGGGTGAAGTATTTGTTGTTTAGCAAATTATATAGATTGTATAGGATTTGTGAATTCTCTATTTATTTCAGTAAATATTAGTAAGAGTAAAGTGATGTGATCTTCAACTTTTTGTTGTAAACATTGTGTTTGTAATATGACATTTTTTGTTTTCATTTAGGTTTGTATTATTTGTATGTTGTCATTCAATGTTTTTTCTGTTTGATATAAACTTGTAAAGGTAATATTGAGATAGTTTATTGTACTATGTGAGATTGTGCTTTTAATAGTTCGCTGATATCATGTTCATCTCTTTGTAGCTTGTTTAATGAGTCGTTATAATATTCTGCGTCATCTGAATATAATGTCCCTATCATGACCTTAAATATTGTTCCAATTGCGTTGAATAATCCTCGTTTTTGTCTATAACCAGTCGTATGTCCTACGAAATTTTTGAAAGTAGCATCTTCTTCTATTATGGTTGATTGTAATTGTATTAAAATATTAAATGATGTAGTACAAGGTGTTTGTTGATGTAATAATGGTTCTTGACAAAGTTGTCCTCTTTGTTGAAGAAAATATTCAAAACTGTGAAGTTTATTTTTTAATGATGTTACATTGAGATAAGTTATTAATTTTCAAGTGTGTGAGTAAAATTTTATTTTACCTATGTTTTCGTAGTATATACCTGATAATTTGTCCAAAGGAGTAATGGTATAACATTGCAATCAGTATCAATGTCTGCTTTTACGAAGCAGTGTATCCTGGAACATATGCAAGTTTAATTCTATTTTTGTGTACTTTTAAATATCGTCTTTTATATTTTAATGTTATATAGACAGGTAAATCAATTCCTTTTATTTCATAAGGTCCAGAATATTGAGAAGTTAACCTCCTGGAAGTAGATGGTTGTGAGATTTCATTTTTAAATAGACGTAATCGCCGATTTTGTAATCTATAATTTGTGTAATTTTATCATAATATTGTTTACTACTATGTTTTGCTTTCTTAATATTTTCTCTTGCTATCTGATATGAACTATTTAATTTTATTTTTAAATCAGATATGTAGCGTCATATGTGTAACGAAATTCTGGAGGTTGTGTTATCGATGTTGGTAGTATTGGTAAAAATCCAAAAACAAGTACATTTGTTATATATTTCGTTGTAAAATGTGGTGTTGTATTATATGCGAAAATAGCCATAGGAATTCATTGGTCCTAGTCTGTCTGTTCGTTGTTTGGTATAATGACGTATATATTCTATAAATGTACGATGAGTACGTTCTAGAGCGCCGTTTGATTCAGGATGGTAAGCTGTGTTTGTATATGTTTTAATTTAATTAATTTTGCAATTGATTTAAATAGATTAGATGTGAAGTTCGTTCCTTGATCGGTTAAGATATGTTGTGGTAAACCAAATTTGCATGTAAAATTATTCACTAGTGTTTTGGCTACAGTTTCTGCTTCTCGGTTTGGCATTGGGAAAGCTTGTGAAAATTTTGTAAGATTATCTTGAATTGTAAGTAAATATTTATTACCTGATTCTGTTAATGTAAGAGGTCCGACGATGTCTAATGTAATTTTTTGAAAACTTTGTTCTGCCGTATCAGTTATTATAATTGGTTGTTTTTTCTTTTGTATCAATTTGTTTTGTTGACATGATAAACATGTTTGTACGAAATTGCTTACGTCTTGTTTCATATTAGGTCAATAATTTTATTGCTTAAGTTTTTTTGCAATCCGAAATGACCATAATGAGGAGATGAATGAAACTCTTCTAACAATTTTAAGATATCTTCTGATTTTGGAATTATTTGGTTACTATGACATATGTAAACTTTGATGTCACATTTTTGAAAAATGTATCTTAACATCGCACGTATTTTAGGCCAAAATAATTTATCTTCTTGTCCAAGTTGTGATAAAGTAATAGCATTAATTCCTTTTTTAATTAAAACATATTTTAAAGTGAGTAAGGTATAAAATAAATCTGAATACTGTATTTTATCTTTAACGGTTGAATTTGTCATGAGATAACAGATAAGCTGTTTGTTATGAACTAGAGTCGTTACTTCTTAGACTTTAGGATGCAATTTACTAAGTTGAGATAAGTGATTTGTACTTTGAACTATTTGATAAATCGTTGAGTTTGCTGGAATTTGTAATCCTGTTGAAAGAGTTAGCCCAATGGAATTGTTTTTACAATTTAAAATGTTTTCATTTGTTTCTATAATGTTTTTAATTATTATTACTTTAGATTGATAAGTTTGTAAAAAATTGTGTTGTATACATGTTTTGTATTTTTTCAGAAGTTTCGGATTTTCCGTCATCTATAGGTATTATTCTACTTAAAGTATTATATTAAGTATTCTACTTAAGTACATTCGTATTGTGTTTTCCTGGTTTATATTTAATTTAGAAATCGTATTCTTCTAATATTAATCGAAATTTTACAAGTCGAGAGTCAGGATCTTTAACACTGAAGAGATAAGTTAATGGCTTATGATCCGTATACATTATAAATAGTTTGTCATAAAGATGAGGTAGAAAATATTTTGTTGCCCATGTTATTGCTTAATGTTTTTTTTTTCTATCGTGTAATAATTTCCTTCAGCTGCATTCAGAGTTCGAGATACATACGCTACTGGTAAATCATTTGACAATTCACCTTGAGATAATATTCCAGATATTGCGAATGATGAAGGGTCTGTTGTTAAAATAAATGTTTTAATAAAACCTGGATATTGTAAAATCGGTTCAGATGTTAATTTATGTTTTAATGTTTCAAAAGCTAATTGTTGTTTTTCTGTCCAGTTAAATTGTACATTTTTCTTTGTTAATTCTGTCAACGATTTTGCTATTAAAGCAAATTCTTTTATAAATCGTCTATAATAATTACAAAGACCTATAAATGCTTGGATATCGTTTAATGTTTCTGGAATTGGGTAATTTTTTACAACAGTGACTCTTTCTGGATTAGGTTTTACATCATATTCTGTAATTTGATGTCCTAAAAATATTACTTCTTTTCGTAAAAATTCGCATTAATCAGGTTGAACTCGCAAGTGGTTGTCCTTTAGTTGTTGAAATACTTGTTTAAGTTTTGCATTATGATCTAATAGATCTGCTCCGTACACTACTATATCGTCCATATAAACAAAACATTTACTACCTTGTAATCCTGATAGTACAGTGTTCATTAATCTTTGAAATTTTGCAGGTGCATTTTTTAGTCCAAAATGCATTTTGTTAAACTGATAATGTCCTAAGTCGGTGGAAAAAGCAGTTTTAGGAGCGTCTTCTTTTTTAATTTCTACGCTATGAAAACCTGAATAGCAGTCTAAACAACTGAAATATTTTGCGTGCCCTAATTGATCTAAAATATCGGTAATGTTTGGTAAAGGAAATGCATTATGTATTGTTCGAGCATTTAATCCGCGATAATCTAGTACAACGCTCCATTTCCTTTTTCCTGTTGCATCATTTTTTTAAGGAACTACCAATATTGGTGCTGACCATGGAGAGGTTGAATCGGAAATAATATTTTGTTCAAGCATATCGTTCATTTGCTTATGAACTTCTGGTTTATGAACTTCCGGGTATCCATATGTCTTTGTCGCTATAGGAACGTCTATTGACGTTTTAATTTCGTATTCAATTAAATTTGTTTCTGGTAACTCTCCATCCAAATTGAAAAATTGAATTTAATTTTGCGCAAAGTTTTAAAAATGATTGTCTTTCTTCTGAATTTAAATGTTTGAGTCGTAAGAGCTTTTTAAGTTCTTTAATACTATCATGTATAGTGTTCGCTCGAATAATAGGTGAGGTATAATACGTTTTGTTATCTGAAATATCTGTTTCGTGTTGTACTGGATGAGGTTCTTAAGTTACTTTAACATATGTCTATGTGTATAGAGATACAGTATCATCCTACCCTAACTTGTTACTTTGTGAACACATATTTCTGCACTGTTTAATTCCATTGCTTATAATGACATTGTTATGTTACTAAAGTATTCCTGATTAGCATATGAAAAACGATAACAATTGACGTTACCCAGCATTTAGTAAAGGTACATTATTAGGGTAGTAGGGTAATAAATTAGTGACAAGGATGAAAAACATGATATAGGTTTTGTTGAATTCCGCCCACTTGTCTCTTAAGCTACCATAGTCTTAGTAAATTGGGCCAACTATCAAATACATTGAATATTTTAGTATCTTTATATGTCTGTTTCAACTGATCATACCCATTTGATTGAAATTTACTTTCTATAGTGCATTACGATGGAAAATTTAACTGCAAAGTAGAGTAAGTACTGTACAATTACTTTCAATTGAAAGAATATTTATTTTTAATTATTCATATTCATTCATTACTTATGTAAATTCCAAACACTCATATTATTATTTTAAGTATCATAATTATCTGCCATTCCTAGAATTGTCAAATTATTTGTTGACACGTTTCAGAGAACTTCCGTCAGTTAGAGCTTCTTATGAATTGTTCTTCCCTGCATTGGAATCGTCTTTTATCGTCTTTGATCTATTCAATATTTACCTCATACCGGTTCCATCTATCCAACGTTTAACCTATACTTCCTACCGGTTTTATACTGCTACATCGAGTAGGCGCAACCGGTATGAGGTAAATGTTAACTAGATCAAAGAGGGGCACGATTAGATAACACATAAAAGACGACTCCGCTACAGAAAAAATCGCTTCAAAAAAATTTCTGACCGATGGAGTTTCTCCGAAACGCGTCAAGGAATAATGTGACAGCACTAGAAATGGTAGGTAATTACGATACTCAAAATTAGAATATAAATCCCAGAGGAAAAATAGAAGATTATCAAAAGTACTCATGATATTTTCATATAAATTACAGAGTAGTTTCTCTGTATCATGGGTGTACCAAATGTACTACTGTATTGTTGTAAGTGTTTATTGTAATACTATCAGTTTTAAATACATAAATTCTCTGACTTCTATGTCGTAACATATTATCTAAAGATAACATATGTCGTCCGTAGTATTGAGAACCGTATTTAAAGCTTTTGAATTAGCATCTACTTGGGCTATTGATGAAGCTAAATGTATTCCCTTGTGAAGGGAATTTGTTTTAGAAATCAATCCTTGCTTAATTTCAGGATTATTTATAACTACGTCAATAACAGTCTCTGTTCTAGTCATTAAACATGGTAAACATTCAGCTTTTGTTTGAAGTGGCTCTAAAGGTATTATATGCTCGTTATATATTATTAGTGTGAGTTGTATAATCTAATTGACAGTCATATGTTCTTAAAAAGTCATTTCCTATTACTCCATCTGTAGAGAGTAAAATTGAATCGTCATCAAAGATTCTAAATGTTTGATTCATTGTTTCATTATTTATTAAGATGTTAAAATCACAAGTTACTATTGTTTTTATTGTACCACGAGCTATATACCATTAATGTATTACTGAAATCTGATTTTTTTTTTTTTTTATTGTTCTTATGTCGCTACCAGTGTCTACAAGAAATGAAAAATATTTTATAACATCTATTTGTTTAATTGGTAAGATGGCAGTATAACAATTGTTGAATGCCTTTCTAACCTCATT
Source organism: Prosapia bicincta (assembly GCA_036971475.1). Taxonomy (NCBI): domain Eukaryota; kingdom Metazoa; phylum Arthropoda; class Insecta; order Hemiptera; family Cercopidae; genus Prosapia; species Prosapia bicincta. The sequence continues at coordinate 247,937,602 of JBAIZL010000005.1, read as the reverse complement.
ACTGTGTGGAAGATACACACTTTTAAAAATTAGTTTTGAGTCTTAAATATAATTATTTTTATAATGTCTATATGTGTCAATTTTATCTTGTGTTTCCTGAGTCCTCAGTAACTAGGAAAACTTCCACGTTTTTTCACTCATTATGTTTGTTAAAGAAAGAAGATGTTGTTTATAAATGTTTCAGAGGTTGTTGAAATCGTGTTGAATCATTCTTTCGACATTGTTGTTGTTCGTTGAATATTCCTTTACGACATTCTTCTATAGTATGTCCCTAAATTTTACAATATTTGCAGTGTTTTGGCATTGAACTGTTTGTAGAAGGTGTAACCATATGCGTTCTGTGTCTTGCAAAAGCATTTAGTGTTTCTGGAATCCTCGTCAGTATCCTTGTCGGGATGTCTTCTTTGGAATGCCCTCTTATCTTCTGTTATCCTTGTCTAGGAATCCTTACTTCGAATTCCTCTTCTGGGATCTTGTCTACGAATCCTTTCTTAGAATGCCTCTTCTGTGATCCGACCGCTGCCACCAATTAAATGTGTTGTGTCCCTGTGTTTGCAAAGGGTGCGGCCAATGAAACACGCACTTGAGTATAACAAGAATTTATTTGATAAAACAAATACAAGATTTTGCAATAGGTAAACTGAATAGTTCGCGTAGTACGAGAAATAGTAGGTAAATTATAAAATAGTAGTTTCGTACGAGAAATAGTAGGCGAATTAGGAAATTGAAGTTCGTACGAGAAATAATAATGTGTATGATATAGTATATGAATTTAAAGATGTAAATTAGTTTTACAGTGATTGAAACTGAAAAAGACTTAACAAGAACTGGTGAGATTTTAACAAGAACTAGAAGAAAACTAGACAAGAACTGGAGGAGAACTAGGCAAGAACTGGAGGAAAACTTGACAAGAACTGACTTTCCGCTCGCGCTAAGTGTATATATAACTTATTTAGTTTACTTGTACATTGGTCAATGATTACATCAAATGTTCTAGAATAAGGCTACGTGTTACATGGAAAATAACTAACGATTACATATTTAAGTTAATAGAAAGTTCCATCGGAAATGACACACATTGAACAATTATCTCAGTATTGACTTTGAGTTACTTTTGTAGCCTGAATCATTTGAAAAACTAAACGTTATACAGACAATTATTCTAATGTCATTTAAAATATAAGAAATTATTAAATCACATAGTATCATATTTCATACATAATACATATTATGTGAATACATAACATCGACCATTATAGCTAATTCCTAAACCTAAAGCATGCATTAATCAGTGAAACTATGTTTTAAAATGGATTTTTGTAAATATTAAAACTATTAAGTCTGAATTTTAAAAAATGTAAATAATCTAATGTGCATATTATGTGAATACATAACATCGCCAATTATAGTTAACATACATATGTGAATTTAATTGCAATTTCAAAACTAGTTAGGGTGTTAAAATATCATAATAATTAAATACTTTTGACCCGGCAATATGATATAGCCTAATTAAAGACATATTTTTAAATTGCTTAACGATATAGATTTGTAAAGCAATTTAATAAAATGCACTTCCTTATAAAAGCAGTATCATTGCCCTTGGGTTATAAATAGCCTGTCTATGCCTTTTTCACTCTGTACAAAGCTTTAAGGGTACAGCGCTCTCCGAAAGGTTATAGTTTATTGCAGCTTTGGCCCATGACTAATGTTTTCAAAGGCATGATTTTTACGGTCCGTCAGTAAATGTGAAATTATTGCCCAACAAAAAGGCTTAAGACCTTTTGTATACTTACATCTGTATAGTGTGGTAAAACTGCAGGAGGTATCCGATGCTAGGAATTACTGTTAGAAATATCTCTCAGTAAAGGTTTACGTGTTTCCAGTTCAGTTTCAGTTTGAGAAGCGTTCCGTAATGACAACACCACTGTACATGGGGTAAGGTTTATTGTAATTGTGAAATAAGATAATAATAATAGTTTTCATGTGTATAAACTACTAAAAATAGTCTCTTTTATTTGTTGTGTTATTGCGTCATTAGCGCTTATAACAAAAGTATTTTCCATTTAACCAATTGTAAAATAATTTTAGAATAAATTCTCAAGTGTTTTAAGTATAAGGGAATAATATCAATGCTAGTATTTACGTTTCCCTTGTAGCATTTCCAGTTCAACGACCGCGTAGTATCATATTCAGTTGTAATTACATACTTGAGTAACACACTTTGAGCACAATTTAATCACATTTTGAAATGAATTTGACAAACAACATTTCTTTCGGAAACTAGCTATTTTTGTTTTAGAAATAGATGGTTGATTAGAAACTTATAGTTGTTGTAAACACCTGCTGCAAACTCCATTGTAAACGTGGCTCAAGACTGGTGATCATCGACCTTAGAATTTATTGGAGACACACGCCTACACAGTACAATTTACTAGCACGCCCCATGGCGACTTCACTCGTTTAAAATTCGTTATTTTATATGTTAATTTCACCTTATAAGTTCATTTTATAAATCAATTCATATAATTTCACTTTATTTGTGGTTTAATCAATTTTAAAACAACTAATAATTGTTAATGAATATGGAATGGGAATACAAAGTTATAATAGCGTATTATTTATTACATAAATGTTTGACTGCGGATTTGTTTTCATGATACAATAATGTCAGGTATTTATACAGATGTATATTATTACAATCTGTTGTTTTTATCATTCACACGTATTATGATTTTCGTAAAATCTAAAAAAGTTTGAAAATATTGATTAAATAGAATAGTACTAGCGCTGACCTTTTATCTCGTAAGACTTTATATTTAGAACAGGCATAGTCTCTGAAATAATACTCTCTCTGTGGATTTGATATGGATATTTTGCAATTTTTAACCTTTAAAATCTAATTTTGCAAAATCCTTTCTTAGTGTACGTCTATGATCACCTTAATGTACACTGAAAATTTAAAGTGTATACCTTTCATAGTTTTGACTCCACGTTAATTCTGTCAGTCACTCAGGATATATATTTTTAGTACATTTTTCTGTCTTTCCTGACGTTACAATAGTCCCCTTTTTTGACGCGTTTCGGAGTGATTCCATTTTCAAAACTTAAATCGTACTCAAGAGTACTGTACTCAAACTGTACTCAATTATATGTATATATAGGGTGTTTCAGGAGGAATTTGCCATACTGCACAACCTAATCCTCACCAAAATATTGAAAAAGTTCATATAAACACGAATCTAGAAAACTGAGTTATACAGGATCAAAGATTTAACCTGAAATTCACCTCCCTCAGTAAAATTAACACAGTGATATTTTGAGGGTGTTAATTGAATTTGTTAATTTGATACGTTGTATGTAAAATGAGCTTATGTTAAGGCAATTTTTAAGGAGTTATTGTAGTTCAAACGCAAAAAAGTGTGTTTTTGATCATGAACTTTTAGCTTCACCTCAATTTTTTCCTACGACTATTTAAGCTCATTTTACATAAAACGTATTTAATTAACCAACTCAATTAACACCCTGAAAATTTCAGTATGGTAATTTCACTGTGGGAGCTGAAATTTTGTTTAAATCTTTGACTCTGTGTAACTTACCAAGAAAGCGTTTCCGGACCTTCAGTATTGCTATTCAAAAAGCTTTACAGTTTTAACTTTTAAATAATTCCAATTATGAGAATAAAGTTTCTCCATTTTGCTTCAGAATTACATTGAGTCGTTTTATACACCAATCTGCTGTAAGAAACGACTACGAAACAAATATATTAGTAGACGTAACGCGAAAGCGGTTGGGCGAATAGAATGCCGTTGTCAAGTTTAAGGTTTTATCTTAGAGAGAATTATGCTACTCTATGGAGCCACAGTTATCAAGTATATCTTGATTTGTAATGACAGTAGGTGCAGATAGTGTCTGTTTATAAACGGATAGGGTTGAAGAAACTTTCATCATCTCCAGGAACGACTCGGCCTTAACGTATATACCATGAAGTAACTAAACCGATAATTAGCACTTGTTTTACCTCATAATTACGAAACATTTCTTCAATTCTCATGTTATACTGTGAAATCTATTTACTAATTACTTAATGATAACTATTACCATAGTTAATAATTATTAGTCATGCGTAAAAACTTTATAATTATGCTACTTCTTTTAATTTCGATATCAAATTAACAATTACATATGTGTGTGTGTGTGTGTGTGTGTGTGTGTGTGTGTGTGTGTGTGTGTACACTATTTATTAACTATTTATTATTTTTTAGTACTTGTTAATCTTCTATTAATAAACTAGACGATGTATCATTACAGAGAATCTGTGCACGGTATTTATGAAATAAATGCCTGACAATATCTGTATTACCAATGAGACTTGCTAAATGAAGTTTTAATAAAAGTTTGATTTGCAGAAATATTAGAACAACAGACCAATCGAAAATATTTGTTAGATATTTGACAATATAACATTTGTATACATTAGTTGTCTAGAGTAATGGCTAATAACTACTAGATGTAGTTTATTACAGTGATGATTAGGTGAAAACTTACATTGTTTACAATATTGGATAAAACTACTTTTATTTAGAAAACTATGTAATACATTTACCAGATGTTTTATGAATTAGGTAAGAGTATTTGCAATATAATCTTTTAAAACAGTGTCTATTCATATAAAATAAACATTTGTATGAGATTTCTCTATAGCCATTTTTCTTCCCAGACTTCCTGCCGTGAGGTATATAGTACAATGCACAAACACACTCAGTCTTCCTGCAGTGGGGTATAAAGTACAATGCACAAACACACTACTTGATCTTTACTTCCGCAACTTACATTTAGTAGGCACAAATTGTTTGTGTAATCTCCAACACCTACCTGCAGTTAAACCTACTTACAATCTGAACCAAATGTTTTGAACCACATTTCATAACTGTACATCTATTATTGAAATTTACCAAAGCCAGTCTGTGCATCGTAAATGTAAGATGAAAAAAAACATTCGTAAGGCCAATTACAAATACAATGTTTTAGTTGTCCAAGGTTAACAGGTATTATAACTACTACATGTATTTTATTGTCGTCACGATTATAAAATCGTTAGACAGTGACTAATTACTGATTCACACATTTTCTGAATACAATATAATTTTAATAGGCTACTTATTTATAAAATATATTTTACAAAATTATACTTGACTAATAATTAATTAATCATACAAATATAAAAAGTTTTGCCTCTTAAAAGTGGCATTAAAATAATAATCATTCTATTATAGTTCCAACCATTGGGATTGAGTCATATGTTACAGTTAAATTGTTTGCAAGATTTATAATTAAAACGCAATTGCTTGCATGGATTTCGTAAAAAGACTAAAATACATTAGAAAACAATCTTTAAAAAAATACAACCATTCTATGTTGACAAACATATTTCTTGCTTCAAGATACCCTCTTGAATAAACAACTTATTTTTAAAATGTTATTTGATTGTATTGTATATAAATTCCTCAATTAAGATATTTTTATGATTAAACCTTGTAAAAATACAATTTAGTAAACTTATAGTCAGGGAAAATTTTTTGAAAACTAAGTTAAACAGGACGTTTTGATGAGAGTAAGTTTGCAAGTTAGTACTAAATTTACTATAATTATAAAATCAAGTAGTAGTTTAATTTCATAAATTATATTACCAGGTACAAACTTAAAAATTTTGAAAAATATTGATTAAATAGAATAGTTCTAGTGCTGACCTGTTATCTAGTAAGACTTTATACTAAATATAGAAGAGGCATAGTCTCTGAAATTATACTCTCTCCGTGCATTTGAAATGGGTATTTTGCAATTTTTAACCTTTAAAATCAAAATTTTGCAAAATCCTTTCTTAGTGTACGTCCATGAAAACCTTAATGTACACTTCAAATTTAAAGTCTCTACCTTTCATAGTTTCGACTCCACGTTAATTCAGTCACTCAGGATATATTTTGAGTACAGTTTTCTGTCTTTCCCGACGTTACAATATTTCCCTATGTTGACGCGTTTCGGAGTGATTCCATTTTCAAAACTTAAATCGTACTCAAGAGTACTGTACTCAAACTGTACTCAATTATATGTATATATAGGGTGTTTCAGGAGAAATTTGCCATACTGCACAACTTAATCCTCTCACCAAAATAATGAAAAAGTTCATATAAACACGAATCTTGAAAAGTGAGTTATACAGAATCAAAGATTTAACCTGAAATTCACCTGCCTTAGTAAAATTAACACAGTGATATTTTTAGGGTGTCAGTTGAGTTTGTTAATTCAATACGTTTTAAGTACAGGCAATTTAACGCAGTTATTGTAGTCCAAACGCAAAAAAGTGTGTTTTGACCCTAAACTTTTTGCTTAACCTCAATTTTTTCCTACGAATTTTTTAAGCTCATTTTACATAAAACGTTTCTAATTAACAAACTCAATTAACACCCTAAAAATTTCAGTGTGAGGTAATTTCACTGACGGAGCTGAATTTTTGTTTATACCTTTTACCCTGTGTAACTCACCAAGAAAGCATTTCCGGGCCTATGTTTATATGAACTTTATTATTATTAAGGTGAAAGGAATTAACTCGTGCAGTATGCAGATTCCTCCTGAAACACTCTGTATATGTGTGTATATATATATATATATATAGTGATTCGACAATGGTCAAGTGACCGAGAGGTGCCTCATCACACAAGGTAAAATCATTGCACTTAATGGTGGATATTTGTAATATTCGCAATATGTAATTGTTTAATATCCCTGATGATGTTGGTACTGTTAGCCAACGAAAAGCTTTGAATTATAAATTCAATTATAATTCTTGTATTTGTATTTTGACTTAGTTCTTTATATATATATAGTCTAATCACAAATCAAATCCTATAAAACAACAGGTAGTAACGACAATCCCAATAGGAGCTTACGTGTTGGAAACTCAGTTTATAATAGTGCCAAACTTGATAACACCATGTATTTTAGGAATTTATTTTGGGCAATGAAGCCATTATGAATTTCGTACAAAAGACGATAGAAATTGGTAATAAAAACATTAATAATAACTCGAGACAAGAGGAAAATAAATTTAAATTTTGCCAAACCCATCAGCATGTAATTAACTGTGATGGAATTAAGGCTCAATATGAAGATAAAATAGCTAATATTAATACTATTAATGAGGAACAACAGGACAAGTTGACAAATTTACTAATTAAATATAGAACATTTTTTAATTCAAAATCTGGATTGATCAGTACCTACTACCAGCATAGCTTTGGAGTAACTGATTATATGCCTTATAAGCAAGTGAGTTGGCCGATTACTTTGACATATAGGGACGCAGTTAATGACGAAATAGCCAGAATGTTAGAAAATGGTGTGATTGAAAGAGCAAACAGCCCACATATAAACCCAATTTGTACCCATTATCAAGATAAGACATACAAGCGTGCGGAACCCCCAGAGTTTCAGATCAGAACGCACCATGAGAAAATTAAATCAGTTGTTTAGAATACTAATTAAAGAAAATCATCGTGCTTGGGAGAAGATATTAAACACTCATCAACGAAATCTACCAAGACACAATCAGAACGACTCCAATTGAAGCTCAGTTTGGAAGGAAACAGCAAAGAATATGGCAGAAAGTGGTGAAGTCTCCAGATAATCGGGAAACAAATGTAAAATCATCGTCAGAAATATGTATTCACATGAAGGAGAGGAGAGAGAAATGTGCTGCCCAATTTAATAAGAACCCAGCTACAGATTACGAGGTAGGGGATTTGGTACTACTAAGGGCTTTAAATGCATCGAAAACGGGAATGGGGTTGTGTGCTAAATTCTATAACTTATATAAGGGGCCATATTTAATAAACAAGTGACACGGGAATTCTGCGTATCAGTTTGTGATGTAACTCGCGAAATAAGTGGTATTTTCAATTGTCGACTGCTAAAAAAAATACTATAAGCCAGCAATATAATGAAATTCATGTTAGTATATTTAAGACTTGTGAAATTACATAGTTAGTAAAAACGGCCGAGAGCCTTGAAAAGAACAATAAAAGACCCAAGTAAAAAGGTGGTAAACCGACACTGCTTTGGGGTAAGGATATTGTCTAGTAGTAAGGTCATAAATACAGTTGTCAGACCTTTAGGACTTTCAATTGTTGTTTTTTAACTTAGTTTAAGGTAAACAAATGTACTAGTTTTGTATTTTGTTTGTTAAATATTTAGGAGATAAAGGAGAATTCATGTCAGGCTTGTAACTTCTTGTTTGCTAGATTGTATTTTGTAATAAGACCCTCTGATGATGATGACATGGTCACTGAAAATCTACATAAAGGTTTAATCTTAAGTAACTTGTACTATTTGGTAGTATAGATTAATTTTGCGATATTGGGGTTCTTTCAATATTGGGGTCCAATATTTTCATTGTAATAATTTATAGTGTCAATATAGATTTTTTGTTTATTTTTTCGAATTGTTAATTTTGCATTTATCATGTAAAGTGATTTCACAATTCATTATTTGAAACCTTCAAGTGTTTTATAACTCATTAAACTTCATAAAATTAAAAAAAATTTGAACTGGAAATGCTTTTCCAGTTAAACAGTTCAAGTTAAAAAAACAGTTTTAATGATAAATCATATACCATTTATGTAACAAGTTGACTAAGAGATAAAATGAATGTCTTAACAATTTTAATATTTTTTACTATTAATAAAGTTTAAAACATATATTTTAAATCTGAGTATTTCTATCAAAATCATACAAATTAAAACTCCAATAGGTACTCCTACATATTTTGTTTTAGTTTTAAAGTTGGTACACCTGATTTCTCTTTGAATGTCCCACAGGATAACATTTTCTATTGCATCATGTTAAATGTTCCACACAACGGAAAAATTTACAAGTCATGTTTCCGTGTAAGAAAATTTTGCTGTTAACATTGCAAGAGAATATACATTTATGGATTTTGATGTGGTATCACAACAGTGTGAATATAAGAAGAAAGTGGTTTAACCTGAAAGCTTTCAGGTAAGTGCATATTTCTCTAACCACTAGAAATTTCATACTTCCTGTTTCAATATAATAAATATTTTGTTATTAATTTAGTCTAATTTAGTGGTCTGTTTTACTATGAATGTTTTTAGTCTATACAGGTTGCTGTATATAGCTTTTGTTTCTCTATATTTTCTTATTGTAAAACCATAGTTTGTATTGCCAATAATCTTTGTTCTTATATAGAGTGTAATTTTAGTTAACATATATGAAACTAGAAACTAAAGACCTAAATCTTTTTATACCATTATCATATAGCGATGTAAACATTTGTTTAATGTTTAATATGTGTTTTATTCAGGTTACAATTCCCAATAAGCAAATAATTTCAGAATAAAGTGTATTTGTTCCAAACCATGAATACACTATGTTTTTTAGGTAAATGTTCACTCTTTTGCATATAAGCATAAAAAAATCAAATAATTACTGATTTTTCTCTAATTTATTTTAACAGTAATTAATTATTCTATTGTAATAAGTTTTTACATTATTAGTAGGAAAAGGAATATATAAGCAAACCATTTTAAATGTACATGATTAATTTTTTTGTATGAAATTAATTGCAGAATAACAATAAGTAACAAACATAGTTATTTATAGTAAACAAAACATTTACCTACTTTTGAAAAGGCTATACATTTTTATTGTAATCAGAGGCATGCCTTAAAAAATAACTGGCAGGAAGTTAGTGTTATATTCTAGGGCAAAAAACAAGCTTCTGTTCATTCACTTATAAATATTAAAAAAATGGTATTTCTTATACACACGCGATTTAAAATATATTTAGGATTACTTACAAACTTTTTACAACACTACAGACATTTTATTTAATTAGTTATGTTCCTATATAAACTGACAGAACAACAAAATCTTAAAACCTACCTTCGTTAAGCGGTTTTAGGGATTGAAAATGACAATTCTGCCAACATTTTTCTTTGCAAGCATATTACGTACACATTTAGCTTCAGAACTAACTACACCACAATATTGAAACTAAGCAAATAAATTAGCCAAAGCCATGATATCAAGAACGGACAAAAACCGTACCTACCTATGGTAAAACTGTTGTAACAAAAGAACCTAATTATATTTTCCTTTGCCGGCATGTTACAAATAAATATAACACTGTTACAATTTTTGGATGTCAGTATTAAATTAGCTACAAGGAAACTAAATTAAATTAGCTGCAATATTAAATTGGAATACCTACTAGCCCGGACACTCGCCGTACCTACCTATTGTTTAGCGGCTGTAGAGTTTAGAGAACATTATTGTAATGGAATAATTATTTAGGCATGTTATGTATACAAGTAACATTTCTACATTATTTGGATGTCAATAACAAATTACCCTACCAAAAAAACTATACCTACCAATAGTATCAATCGTTGAACTATCTTAGAAGCTACAACAACGAATTATGGGCGTGTTATCTATACAAGTAACGTTATAGCTAACATTACCACAGTATTTGGAAGTGAATATAAAATTAGTTACAAGCCATGATAGCTAACCCAGACGACAACCATAACTACCCATCGCAGTTATCACATTTTTTGAGTGTCAAGTATACATGCACCTTTAGTTGGAATTAAGTATAACTCTTTCAGTTATTCTTTATTAATTAAAATTTTTATAGTTCTTATCAGTATATGGTCTTTATATTTTGACTACTGTAAATGTATTATTTTTCATACTTGTAATAGAAATACTGTATTTTAGAGAAAACTGTAAACGTCTAACACCTTTACAGTTCTGTAAGATGTCGACAAGCAGTATTTTTTTGAAAATCTGAAATAACTTAGTCTACATTAATAACTGTCATATTACTATTGTTAGTTTTCATTGCATTATCTCAATGAAGCTACATGATACCTGGAAAAGATTTAGTTACTGATTTTTAATTACACAAATTATTCTTATGATATCAAGCCATTCATGTTTGAATGATGAAAAACGATGGCATTTTCTTATTGTTAACCATTTGCAAAGGATGTTTGTATCCCTGTGGGGTTGGGACTACCACAAAGAAAACTTACACAACAAAGTTTACAACTTAAGTTTTACTTCTGTGTTAGACATGGAATGTATTGTGACCAACAGGCCATCTGCAATTTCACATAGACATTTTTAACAATTAAATGAGGTGATTAAAAGTGCAAAATGAAGCCACTCGTTAGGTTAGTTTTCAAAAACGTACTCAATTCAACTATTTTTATTTTAAATAATTTAAACATAATTTAAATAAATATACTTCATGCAAATAGCCTTTTTGACAAGAAAATGATCATGCCAATTTTGTTTCTGTTTCTTGTAAAGAACCAAATACAGCTAACAATGCCTAGACAAATAATAAACTAATATAAAACTAAAAAAAATAAAACTAAATCCTAAACACTAATCCTAGTACTAAAACCTTAGGACTAAACAGCTAGAATAGTAAACTAGGTAAATGAAAAAAATATATTACAACTATTCTTTGAGAATAGCTTGTGAGGTTATGTTAAAACAAATAAAAGACACACACAAACCCACAAATTAATCATTTATTGACGCAAACGTGTATTATTAAATGATTAATTTGTGAGTTTTGTTTATGTTTTAATTTTTTTTTTAACATAACCTCACAAGCTAAGCTCAAAGAATAGTTGTATAGTATATAAAGAATTTAGTATATAATATAACTAAAGAGTTATTTATACAATAGAGGATTTTATAAGGAAATAATTATAAAGAATAGTTTATATCTCAAGACTTTACAATAGGCTATCTACAGCCACACCTGTCAGGAGTTTAAGCAAGCAATTTAACTCCTCTTATCGTGTTTTAGCCAAATAGGATTAAAGTTTTAAATATTGAACCACTGAACCTTTTGCCAATGGTTTTTGCTGTTTGAATTCTTCATTTTTTGTAGCAGTTACACCCTGCTTGTGTGAGTTCTTTGACCCCTCCAGATGTCAAACTTTCCCTTACACTTGTTTACAGAATTAGTTTAACTTTAGAAAACAATTTACACCAATCTAAAATTCTACCTTTACATGGTTCCAGCACCAGCTAGTGTTAACACTAACTTCCTGGCAGCGAAAAATGAGGCCTGTAGTGATAAATATAGAATGCCTGTTTAAATTCAAATAATAACATGAAATTTAAATATTAATATTAGTAATAAATAAAATAGTTTATAATTAAGTAATAATATTTATAATAAAAATCAACTTTAAAAATACAAATAATTGGTGTTAGGTAATTATAACGTTGCATATTTCAGTACCGCTCTTTTTATATATCTATACACCACGTATAAGTTTTTGGTAGTACACAGCGTAACATTAGTAATTCAACATTTTGGCTTTATTTATTTATTTTTTTTCATTGAGGTAGTGTGCCTTAGAAAGTAATTAAAGGTACTGTTGATTCCCAAGTACAAAACTATAACAAAGCACTATTATTACCACACACCTTATAGAATTATTAAACTTGTGCACACATCCCATTTTTTTGTGATAACAAGTCAACATACACTATTCCATGCACAAAACAGAATATATTGCATCAAACATTCATACATCTGTCATTTCTAACTGGGGTCAATTATGGTCTAAGTAGACAATGGGAAAAATGTATCGGGCCAGCTTTGCTCATGAGCACAAAAAAGTAAATGCTATAACAGGCAAGTATGAAATTATTATATGTTAAGTTTAAAAGTAGTAATTCAAGTTAAAGATGGAATAAAATAATGCTATTGATCATTTTATTGAAAAAATTTTTAATTGAATTTTTTCCATTCTACAAAACATGGAAAATTAAATAATTGATACAAATTAGCAGAATCCTGCTTCCCTATATGAGCAAATGTTCTACAAAAAAACTATTTCATGCTATTGACTGTATTATTACAGTCAACTATAACAACTGTTTAAATATATTCAGGATTGTTCAAATTATGAAGTGTTTCTTAAATCCTTGTGAGAACTGACAATATGGGTTGTATCTTCTGCATTTTGATAAGTGGTATCTACATTGCCATCAATCATTGTGTAACTATAACTTTCGTGTGTACAACATCACCAGTAACAATTTCTTACACTCCTATTTTATATAAATACATTTTCTTAGCCATAAACTAAATTTTGATTTTAATGATACTATTGAACTGTAATAAAATAGATTGTACTTTATTTTTATTTTAAAAATTGTTTTATATAAACATAATCATAACCGAAACTAGTTTGTTTATTAAAAACTAATTTTTGGTGAGATTTTGAGCTCACTAATTTGAATTTTACCTTTGTGAATAGTTCTCACTAGCTAAGCTCTAATTAAGTAAATGTTTTTTATATTTACATAAATAAATGCCCAACAAAGAACAATAGTGAAGTTTTAAAATTTAATTAGCAAAATAGCTTACGGATTTAAAAAATAAATTTTGATAATTTCTAGTATTAGGACTATTTAACTCTATATTTTGTTTTTAAATTGATAAATAAATAAAAGGACAATATTTAAATTTTACAAATATAGGTAAACTAATAATAGAAACGAATTTTAAAAACAAAGATTTCTTTTTCTTTTATTAATTGTCAGTATATTGTGAGAATAATTTCTACAAAAACGTTAAGAACCAGTCAGAATAATGAGCAGTTACTATATAAATAAAGGATTAGTAAAAATGATGCAATTTTCTATATGAATAAATGATTGAAAAAAAGACTCATTTTTACAATATTATAATAATATGTGTGTGGCACGTCGTGTAAATGTCGATAAGTTGAATGTCGTTCAAGTGTCCGTCATTTGAACGACATGAATGTTGGTTAATTGATTGTCGTAAGTTAGTTGCATTAGTTGACAAGTTGGTCATTTGAAAGCTTCCATTTGTAACAATACAAATAAAATATTATTATTTTTATTGTTAAAAACATTTTTATACATTATCTATTTAAGTGAACCATTATTTTGTTTCAGAACTATTGAAAAAAAAAACATTGCTGTTTTAACTGCCGCAGGAAGGACTGTTAAGTACAGGATCCTTAACCTCACTTTCAACAGACCACGTTTGTTTACAATTCTCAATAACCTAGCAATCAGCTGGTGTTTTATCACAGTTCAAGTTCCACCGCCTACTAGACTTTCATTGCCGACCAGCATCTAGGATTCTTTTACTTAACATAAGTAGGTTTTACGATCCAGTCACCAGATGAATCTAGACTATTCATCTATGGTTTTAGACTAATTATCTGATTTAGTCACCGTTTGCTAGCATTTCCGTCTTCTCAAGTTACACACCTCTTCTTGCAACATGGCTTTCTAGTGCGGTATTCCTGGTTTCTGTTCAAGTGTTTTAGCCGATTACATCGGGTTTAAACCGCGTCTGATTATTACCCCGCTTACTGATTATGCTCAAGTATAGTTTTAGATGCGTTCTAACTATGAATTAACGATTTTAGCCGCGATAAAACTGTTTGAAACCGCTTTCTTTATACAAGTGTAATTTGTTAGGTTAGCCGCGTGGTATTTCATTACACCGCAGACAATTAACTCTTTAACCTCGTGTGTGAACTATCAAGTGTTGATTAAAGCTTTTCTGTTGTGACTATTTGAAGTGATTTTACTTTACAATAATCTTAAATGAGTTGTAGCTCATGCCACTCGTCGAGAACCTTCTTTCATCTCTGCTAGACACCAAACAGGCCTGTTTCGTCGAACGACTCACCGCTCTTCAAGAACCTCATACAGTTTGGAATGGTAAGTGGCGTAGGCTTAACTTCACTCATAAAATTGAACTATTTCTTTTAATTCACGTTTAGTGTTAAATTTAAATTCAGTGTTTTTTTCTTATTAATAAAGCAGACCCCATACTGCTCCAACAAAGCGTGGGTGGTCTTCCGGACGTTTAGTGTAACCGCTAATGATTTGAACTACCCTATTTTCATTTTCTTTCTTTAGTTTTGCTACCAAAACTATACATGGTCAACACGGGCCGGATAATTTGAATCAAATAAACCATAGGATACAGTTCACTGCAAAATTCATCTTAAAAATTTCCTTAACTAATTTTATTTTCTGTTGTTAAAAATGGCAATTAATACCGAATATTATTTCTCCAAATTAAGCAACATCATTCAGGACCTAGAACAGGTCATTGACATAATCGCTGAAAATGATATCCCTACAGGTCTCATTAGCGAAATCCGACGCATCCACGGCAACTTTATTGACACATACGAATATATGGAAAAAAGTTTTGAGCATGAAGTCGCTGCAACCGCAGAAAAGGCTTTTCAATTGAAAGCCAAATTTCAACTTTTGTATTTGCCCATCCTGGCTAAATGTCCAGGCATTATAAAATCTGAAGAAATTTCACCGGCTAACCTCACAAATAATTGCATCAGTCTGCCAAGCCTACAAGTACCCACTTTCTCAGGCAATAACAGTCAATGGACAGACTTTATCACTATGTTTGACTCTATGATCCACTCTAATGCAAATCTGACCGCAGTACAAAAATTTCAGTACTTAAAATCAACTTTAAAAGGCGATGCCTTAGCAATCATTACCGGCTTGACAATTTCAGACAATAATTATGCAATAGCTTACAACGCTCTAAGAAACCGCTATGCCAACCCACGCAGGCTAGCCGATCGTTACTTCAAACAGATTCAAGAGTTCAAATCAATGCAAACCGCTTCGCACTCAGAACTCAACCGCTTTCTAACCGCACACTCTAACGCAGTATGTGCCTTGAAGGCCATTAACTTACCGGACTTGGCAGATTTTCTGTTGTTTCAAATGGCAGTTAATAATTTAGATCCGAAGACTCGTCTTAATTTTGAAACCAGGCTAGGCACCAACACTATGCCTACTTACCGCAGTTTGAATGATTTTGTAACTGAACAAGCTAGGGCAATGGAATTGCTCAACCAGCCTTCGACCTCAACCGCAGCTAGCACAAGCCAACAACCTCGAGTATTGGTGTCTTCTTTACATGAACCTGACTTAAGTAATACATCTCCTGAGAGTCCAACACCGCTCGAATACCCCACTAAACTCATGACGCTGATCTCGACTACCGCAGCCACTACAAGTAACCCTGCCGACTACGCAGATGAAGCCGCACAGCTGAATGAAGGTCATCACCGCAGTACTATGCACCACACCGCCAGGACTCAACCGCCGGCTTTGCGACCACCAGTGATAAGCCAACGCATCCAGTTCAACCGAAGAGCACCCGCACCACAACCATCACCGCTTGTTAGACAAAATTTACCCAGACCGCGCTTGTCTACCAGACCTACCAACCCGCCTCGTAACGATCCGTCCGCAGCACAGTGTTTCTATTGTTCAGCCATTCACAATATCTTTTGTTGTCCAGACTTTCTCAAACTAAAAGCTCAGGAACGTCGCGAGTCTATACGACATATGCAGCGCTGTTTTAATTGTTTCGGCACCCACTACCAAAACAAATGCAAGTCACTCAAGACTTGTAAACATTGCAACGGTAATCATCACTCCTTGTTACATGACTCTAACTCAGCTTCGCCCCAGCGACCGTGCACGCATCGACACCCAAACTCAGCCAATGACTGCAACCATTCAACTACCAATGGAAAACCTCTCGCCAGCGCCAATAAAATTAACGTCGCTTCTGCCTTATTAGGCACCGCTCAAGTCATTGTAAATGATCATTTTGGAAATCCGCATATCCTTCGGGCAATCATTGACCCAGGCAGTCAAGTGTCTGTCATAACAAAACCCGCAACCGCAATGTTGAGCTTACCTACTAGGAAATCAAATGTTTCTCTTGTCGGGGTCGCTTCTCAAACCACACATATATCAGAATATGTGTCCCTACAAATCTCTTCTAGATATGCCTCAAATTTCAAACTCGATGTCGAAGCTGCAGTACTACCTCACATCACTGACCCTCTTCCATCAATCGCACTAACACCCAGTATACACGCACGTTACAGTCATCTCCAACTTGCTGACCCTCACTTTGACACTCCTGCCCAAATTGACTTAATTCTTGGATCTGACGTATTTAACCGCAGTCTTATTAATGAACCACAGACCATAATCAAAGGTCAACCTGCTGCCCTAAACACTTTCTTCGGATGGATTATCTCAGGATCGCTTCCAGACCATCTATGTCGTCAACCTCACGCCTTCACTGCAAGATTAGACGCTCGTTACACCCCTGCACGTCGATCCATGGAGAGGAAAGAAGTCATCCGCACCATTAAAGACACTCAACGCTACAAGAACGTACCCAAGGGTACCACCACCAGTGGCCCCGTTAGAAGATTTAACCATATCACCGAATCTCTTCGCCCTCTAGTCGACGCCTCCGGAATGCTCATGGTGGGCGGGAGAGTTCATCAGCCTTCACGAAATCACCCCTTCTAGCAACCGCCACCTCTTCAGCAGATGTCCAACCGCTTCTGTCATTCTTGGCCCACCTCCTACTTACTTGCGTAACACCTCACCAACTCTTGGGCATCCATCCATCTCTTAGCTATAGGCTGACCTCTTGGTTGTTTCTTTCTAGTTCTTCACCGCTTTCCTACAGGTTCTTTCTTCGGCGCTCTTGCCCCTTTTGTTTCTTTTGGTTTTCTTCGTTTTACCTGCCACTTTTTTCTCTTCGGCACCCTCGGTTTCCGGTGCTTTGTGGTTCTTCGCCCCCTACCCACCTGGCGGATTAAAAACATTCGTTTTGGTGGGCGGTATGTTAAGTACAGGATCCTTAACCTCACTTTCAACAGACCACGTTTGTTTACAATTCTCAATAACCTAGCAATCAGCTAGTGTTTTATCACAGTTCAAGTTCCACCGCCTACTAGACTTTCATTGCCGACCAGCATCTAGGATTCTTTTACTTAACATAAGTAGGTTTTACGATCCAGTCACCAGATGAATCTAGACTATTCATCTATGGTTTTAGACTAATTATCTGATTTAGTCACCGTTTGCTAGCATTTCCGTCTTCTCAAGTTACACACCTCTTCTTGCAACATGGCTTTCTAGTGCGGTATTCCTGGTTTCTGTTCAAGTGTTTTAGCCGATTACATCGGGTTTAAACCGCGTCTGATTATTACCCCGCTTACTGATTATGCTCAAGTATAGTTTTAGATGCGTTCTAACTATGAATTAACGATTTTAGCCGCGATAAAACTGTTTGAAACCGCTTTCTTTATACAAGTGTAATTTGTTAGGTTAGCCGCGTGGTATTTCATTACACCGCAGACAATTAACTCTTTAACCTCGTGTGTGAACTATCAAGTGTTGATTAAAGCTTTTCTGTTGTGACTATTTGAAGTGATTTTACTTTACAATAATCTTAAATGAGTTGTAGCTCATGCCACTCGTCGAGAACCTTCTTTCATCTCTGCTAGACACCAAACAGGCCTGTTTCGTCGAACGACTCACCGCTCTTCAAGAACCTCATACAGTTTGGAATGGTAAGTGGCGTAGGCTTAACTTCACTCATAAAATTGAACTATTTCTTTTAATTCACGTTTAGTGTTAAATTTAAATTCAGTGTTTTTTTCTTATTAATAAAGCAGACCCCATACTGCTCCAACAAAGCGTGGGTGGTCTTCCGGACGTTTAGTGTAACCGCTAATGATTTGAACTACCCTATTTTCATTTTCTTTCTTTAGTTTTGCTACCAAAACTATACAAGGACTATTATTACTGTGCGTTTAAAAGATGTTTTACATTCTAAAATCAAAATTATTCTATTGTATAGTAATTGATTAAATATTTATGGGTTTACTTGATATTACTTTTTACAGCCACATTTATTTTTATAAATATGATTTAAATATATTTAGGATTCCTTACTTATATAGTTCAACACCTCAAACCATTTTTTTTTTATTAGTTTTAATTGTACATTGACTCACAAGTTTCATAAAAATCCTGTTGTATAGTTTTGGTAGCAAAACTAAAGAAAGAAATGAAAATAGGGTAGTTCAAATCATTAGCGGTTACTCTAAAACGTCCGGAAGACCACCCACGCTTTGTTGGAGCAGTATGGGGTCTGCTTTATTAATAAGAAAAAAAACACTGAATTTAAATTTAACACTAAACGTTAATTAAAAGAAATAGTTCAATTTTATGAGTGAAGTTAAGCCTACGCCACTTACCATTCCAAACTGTATGAGGTTCTTGAAGAGCGGTGAGTCGTTCGACGAAACAGGCCTGTTTGGTGTCTAGCAGAGATGAAAGAAGGTTCTCGACGAGTGGCATGAACTACAACTCATTTAAGATTATTGTAAAGTAAAATCACTTCAAATAGTCACAACAGAAAAGCTTTAATCAACACTTGATAGTTCACACACGAGGTTAAAGAGTTAATTGTCTGCGGTGTAATGAAATACCACGCGGCTAACCTAACAAATTACACTTGTACAAAGAAAGCGGTTTCGGGCAGTTTTATCGCGGCTAAAATCGTTAATTCATAGTTAGAACGCATCTAAAACATTAACTGAACATAATCAGTAAGCGAGGTAATAATCAGACGCGGTTTAAACCCGATGTAATCGGCTAAAACACTTGAACAGAAACCAGTAATGCCGCACACTAGAAAGCCATGTTGCAAGAAGAGAAGTGTAACTTGAGAAGACGGAAATGCTAGCAACAGGTGACTAAATCATAATTAGTCTAAAACCATAGATGAATAGTCTAGATTCATCTGGTGACTGGATCGTAAAACCTACTTATGTTAAGTAAAAGAATCCTAGATGCTGGTCGGCAATGAAAGTCTAGTAGGCGGTGGAACTTGAACTGTGATAAAACACCAGCTGATTGCTAGGTTATTGAGAATTGTAAACAAACGTGGTCTGTTGAAAGTGAGGTTAAGGATCCTGTACTTAACATACCGCCCACCAAAACGAATGTTTTTAATCCGCCAGGTGGGTAGGGGGCGAAGAACCACTAAAGCACCGGAAACCGAGGGTGCCGAAGAGAAAAAAGTGGCAGGGAAAACGAAGAAAACCAAAAGAAACAAAAGGGGCAAGAGCGCCGAAGAAAGGACCTGTAGGAAAGCGGTGAAGAACTAGAAAGAAACAACCAAGAGGTCAGCCTATAGCTAAGAGATGGATGGATGCCCAAGAGTTGGTGAGGTGTTGCGCAAGTAAGTAGGAGGTGGGCCAAGAATGACAGAAGCGGTTGGACATCTGCTGAAGAGGTGGCGGTTGCTAGAAGGGGTGATTTCGTGAAGGCTGATGAACTCTCCCGCCCACCATGAGCATTCCGGAGGCGTCGACTAGAGGGCGAAGAGACTCGGTGATATGGTTAAATCTTCTAACGGGGCCACTGGTGGTGGTACCCTTGGGTAAGTTCTTGTAGCGTTGAGTGTCTTTAATGGTGCGGATGACTTCTTTCCTCTCCATGGATCGACGTGCAGGGGTGTAACGAGCGTCTAATCTTGTAGTGAAGGCGTGAGGTTGACGACATAGATGGTCTGGAAGCGATCCTGAGATAATCCATCCGAAGAAAGTGTTTAGGGCAGCAGGTTGACCTTTGATTATGGTCTGTGGTTCATTAATAAGACTGCGGTTAAATACGTCAGATCCAAGAATTAAGTCAATTTGGGCAGGAGTGTCAAAGTGAGGGTCAGCAAGTTGGAGATGACTGTAACGTGCGTGTATACTGGGTGATAGTGCGATTGATGGAAGAGGGTCAGTGATGTGAGGTAGTACTGCAGCTTCGACATCGAGTTTGAAATTTGAGGCATATCTAGAAGAGATTTGTAGGGACACATATTCTGATATATGTGTGGTTTGAGAAGCGACCCCGACAAGAGAAACATTTGATTTCCTAGTAGGTAAGCTCAACATTGCGGTTGCGGGTTTTGTTATGACAGACACTTGACTGCCTGGGTCAATGATTGCCCGAAGGATATGCGGATTTCCAAAATGATCATTTACAATGACTTGAGCGGTGCCTAATAAGGCAGTAGCGACGTTAGTTTTATCGGCGCTGGCGAGAGGTTTTCCATTGGTAGTTGAATGGTTGCAGTCATTGGCTGAGTTTGGGTGTCGATGCGTGCACGGTCGCTGGGGCGAAGCTGAGTTAGAGTCATGTAACAAGGAGTGATGATTACCGTTGCAATGTTTACAAGTCTTGAGTGACCTGCATTTGTTTTGGTAGTGGGTGCCGAAACAATTGAAACAGCGCTGCATATGTCGTATAGACTCGCGACGTTCCTGGGCTTTTTGTTTGAGAAAGTCTGGACAACAAAAGATATTGTGAATGGCTGAACAATAGAAACACTGTGCTGCGGACGGATCGTTACGAGGCGGGTTGGTAGGTCGGATAGGCAAGCGCGGCCTGGGTAAATTTTGTCTAACAAGCGGTGATGGTTGTTGTGCGGGTGCTCTTCGGTTGAACTGGATGCGTTGGCTTATCACTGGTGGTCGCAAAGCCGGCGGTTGAGTCCTGGCGGTGTGGTGCATAGTACTGCGGTGATGAACTTGTTTCAGATTTGCGGCTTCATCTGCGTAGTCGGCCGGGTTACTTGTAGTGGCTGCGGTAGTCGAGATCAGCGTCATGAGTTTAGTGGGGTATTCGAGCGGCGGTGTTGGACTCTCAGGAGGTGTATTACTCAAGTCAGGTTCGTTGACAGAGGAGACCGATAGTTGGGGTTGTTGGCTTGTGCTAGCTGCGGTTGAGGTCGAAGGCTGGTTGAGCAATTCCATTGCCCTAGCTTGTTCAGTTACAAAATCATTCAAACTGCGGTAAGTAGGCATAGTGTTGGTGCCTAGCCTGGTTTCAAAATTAAGACGAGTCTTCGGATCTAAATTATTAACTGCCATTTGAAACAACAGAAAATCTGCCAAGTCCGGTAAGTTAATGGCCTTCAAGGCACATACTGCGTTAGAGTGTGCGGTTAGAAAGCGGTTGAGTTCTGAGTGCGAAGCGGTTTGCATTGATTTGAACTCTTGAATTTGTTTGAAGTAATGATCGGCTAGCCTGCGTGGGTTGGCATAGCGGTTTCTTAGAGCGTTGTAAGCTATTGCATAATTATTGTCTGAAATTGTCAAGCCGGTAATGATTGCTAAGGCATCGCCTTTTAAAGTTGATTTTAAGTACTGAAATTTTTGTACTGCGGTCAGATTTGCATTAGAGTGGATCATAGAGTCAAACATAGTGATAAAGTCTGTCCATTGACTGTTATTGCCTGAGAAAGTGGGTACTTGTAGGCTTGGCAGACTGATGCAATTATTTGTGAGGTTAGCCGGTGAAATTTCTTTTTCTTCAGATTTTATAATGCCTGGACATTTAGCCAGGATGGGCAAATACAAAAGTTGAAATTTGGCTTTCAATTGAAAAGCCTTTTCTGCGGTTTCAGCGACTTCATGCTCAAAACTTTTTTCCATATATTCGTATGTGTCAATAAAGTTGCCGTGGATGCGTCGGATTTCGCTAATGAGACCTGTAGGGATATCATTTTCAGCGATTATGTCAATGACCTGTTCTAGGTCCTGAATGATATTATTTAATTTTGAGAAATAATATTCGGTATTAATTGCCATTTTTAACAACAGAAAATAAAATTAGTTAAGGAAATTTTTAAAGATGAATTTTGCAGTGAACTGTATCCTATGGTTTATTTGATTCAAATTATCCGGCCCGTGTTGACCATGTATAGTTTTGGTAGCAAAACTAAAGAAAGAAATGAAAATAGGGTAGTTCAAATCATTAGCGGTTACTCTAAAACGTCCGGAAGACCACCCACGCTTTGTTGGAGCAGTATGGGGTCTGCTTTATTAATAAGAAAAAAAACACTGAATTTAAATTTAACACTAAACGTTAATTAAAAGAAATAGTTCAATTTTATGAGTGAAGTTAAGCCTACGCCACTTACCATTCCAAACTGTATGAGGTTCTTGAAGAGCGGTGAGTCGTTCGACGAAACAGGCCTGTTTGGTGTCTAGCAGAGATGAAAGAAGGTTCTCGACGAGTGGCATGAGCTACAACTCATTTAAGATTATTGTAAAGTAAAATCACTTCAAATAGTCACAACAGAAAAGCTTTAATCAACACTTGATAGTTCACACACGAGGTTAAAGAGTTAATTGTCTGCGGTGTAATGAAATACCACGCGGCTAACCTAACAAATTACACTTGTATAAAGAAAGCGGTTTCAAACAGTTTTATCGCGGCTAAAATCGTTAATTCATAGTTAGAACGCATCTAAAACTATACTTGAGCATAATCAGTAAGCGGGGTAATAATCAGACGCGGTTTAAACCCGATGTAATCGGCTAAAACACTTGAACAGAAACCAGGAATACCGCACTAGAAAGCCATGTTGCAAGAAGAGGTGTGTAACTTGAGAAGACGGAAATGCTAGCAAACGGTGACTAAATCAGATAATTAGTCTAAAACCATAGATGAATAGTCTAGATTCATCTGGTGACTGGATCGTAAAACCTACTTATGTTAAGTAAAAGAATCCTAGATGCTGGTCGGCAATGAAAGTCTAGTAGGCGGTGGAACTTGAACTGTGATAAAACACCAGCTGATTGCTAGGTTATTGAGAATTGTAAACAAACGTGGTCTGTTGAAAGTGAGGTTAAGGATCCTGTACTTAACACCTGTTTTAATACTATTATTTAATTTGTAAAAGGATTTCATGATAACTTGAGAATTAAAGTAATGTTTTACAATTATGAGGTAAGACATTGTTAAATATTGAGTAACAAGATGACAAATGGTAAGTTTTTGAAATAATGTACATTTTTTGTACGAGTACATTTTTCTGCCTTTCCTAGCATTACAATGTTTTTTTTGTTTACTCGTTTTGGAAAGACTCCATTTTCAAAACTTAAGTAGTACCTCTTCAAAGATAGTATGATAAAACTTTTGTAAGTAAAGTTATTTCAAAATTCGTTATCAAAGGAAAATATAATGTTAAGAAAGAGAGGAAAGTATACTCGAATATATAAAAATATTCCTAGCATAGGTGGAGGTTAGTATACAGTAGAACATTAATAATTTGAACATCTATAATTCTAAACTGTTATTAATTCAAAGTTTTGGGTTGGAATCTGGTTTTTTTAAAGCCAGACTTTTATTCAGACATTTGCTTGTATCTATTTGGTGTTTCATGCAATATTAGTGTATTATTTTGTTACAATATTCTGAACAATGCCTATTTAATTTGTTAGACAATTGTTAGATTAACCATGAAAAGAACCGTGAGGTTTTATAGTGACTTATTTTGAACATAAAGACAAATGTCGGACTTGTGTTATTTCCTCATTTTTGTTGACTACACTGGATATTAGGACTTGTTAAATTATTAACTCATTAGTAGTCGTAAAGTGTTACAGTGAACCTGAACTACTGGTGAGTGATTGATTACTAAGGACTATGTTTAAACACACAAGTGGTAAGACTTTTACATTAATTTTAGGAGCAGACATCTTGAGCTACTTTCTGGTCAGTGGACAACGCACCATCATCGAACGTCGTCCCTCCACACTCAACATTCTGTTCAGACGGATGTCTTGGGGTCACTTCGTTGGACGGAATTAACGACTACACACTCCAATCCAAGGATATAGAAAAAGTCATCTTCAGCAGTAAAATATGCAACACCATGCGAATCTAACGAAGGCTACCACACCTTACGTGACAACTTACGAAGACTTCAGCTACAAACTACATCTCCGACTCTCTCCGCCGTTGGACGTCTTTCATCGACTCCTCAGGGTGAGCAACAGACTTTATCATTCATCACTCAACATTGCTTTTCAGAAGTGCAGCAATTTCTTCAGACAAATGGATATGTTTATTCATCACTGCATAGGGCTTAATTATTTTGTTAGATTAAGTATTACTTCATCCGCCAGTGTTATAGTGACTTTTTTTGAACATAAAGACAAATATCGGACTTGTGTTATTTCCTAATTTTTGTTGACTACACTGGATATTAGGACTTGTTAAATTATTAACTCATTAGTAATCGTAAAGTGTTACAGTGAACCTGAACTACTGGTGAGTGATTACTAAGGACTATGTTTAAACACACAAGTGGTAAGACTTTTACATTAATTTTAGGAGCAGACATCTTGAGCTACTTTCTGGTCAGTGGACAACGCACCATCATCGAAGGTCGTCCCTCCGCACTCAATATTCTGTTCAGACGGATGTCTTGGGGTCACTTTGTTGGACGGAATTAACGACTACACACTCCAATCCAAGGATATAGAAAAAGTCATCTTCAGCAGTAAAATATGCAACACCATGCGAATCTAACGAAGGCTACCACACCTTACGTGACAACTTACGAAGACTTCAGCTACAAACTACATCTCCCTCTCTCTCCGCCGTTGAACGTCTTTCATCGACTCCTCAGGGTGAGCAACAGACTTTATCATTCATCACTCAACATTGCTTTTCAGAAGTGCAGCAATTTCTTCAGACAAATGGATATGTTTATTCATCACTGCATAGTGCTTAATTATTTTGTTAGATTAAGTATTACTTCATCCGCCAGTGTTATAGTGACTTTTTTTGAACATAAAGACAAATATCGGACTTGTGTTATTTCCTAATTTGTGTTGACTACACTGGATATTAGGACTTGTTAAATTATTAACTCATTAGTAATCGTATAGTGTTACAGTGAACCTGAACTACTGGTGAGTGATTACTAAGGACTATGTTTAAACACACAAGTGGTAAGACTTTTACATTAATTTTAGGAGCAGACATCTTGAGCTACTTTCTGGTCAGTGGACAACGCACCATCATCGAAGGTCGTTCCTCCGCACTCAACATTCTGTTCAGACGGATGTCTTGGGGTCACTTCGTTGGACGGAATTAACGACTACACACTCCAATCCAAGGATATAGAAAAAGTCATCTTCAGCAGTAAAATATGCAACACCATGCGAATCTAACGAAGGCTACCACACCTTACGAAGACTTCAGCTACAAACTACATCTCTGACTCTCTCCGCCGTTGAACGTCTTTCATAGACTCCTCAGGGTGAGCAACAGACTTTATCATTCATCACTCAACATTGCTTTTCAGAACTGCAGCAATTTCTTCAGACATATGGATATATTTACTTTGTGTTTTAATCACCAGTGCATGGTACTTAATTGTTTTTGTTAGATTAAGTAGTCAACTGCGAATGTTAGTGACTTATTTTGAACATAAAGGCAAATATTGGACCTGTGTTTTTCCCTCCTTTGTTTTGACTGTACTCTTGGAACTTGTTAGATTATTCACTAATTGGCTATTGTTTATTGTTACACTGAATCTTGAACTACATAGTGAGTGTGATTACTAAAAACCACTTTTCAATGCCTCAATAGTAAAACTTTTACATTAATTTAAGTTGTGTTTTATTAACTTTATAACTTTGTTCAATCGCTTATACCTATTTTAATATTTCCTCACCTTGTAGAGAAGTACTTTAGCCAGAGATTGTTTACTGAATTTGTATTTTCTTAAACCTTGGAGTGAATCCCTAAATCTATTATGTATTGTAATCTTTTGTTGTTTTCTTTCTTTTTTTGTAAATTTTGCCATCTTATTCTAGTGAGTATTTTTATTGAAGGGCTAAGAGTTAACTCTAAATGTCACTGCTGTATATCTCAGTATATTGTATTGTATTACATTGTACTCTATTGTATTATTTTCATAGTTGCAATATCAGACTGTCCTCATTTTGACCTACCAATACAGACTGATCACCTGTGTTTGTAGGAATCCAATATATTATTATTTTTTTTTGTTTAGCCAGTATGTTTTAGTTTCAGAGTATAATTTTTCTAACATTTACAATAACTGATTATGTAATGAAAATTGAATATTTTATTTAGAATAATTTCACTTGTAACTATGTTATATTGGATTTTATTTCCAGGTGCTGTTTCTCATTTCTGTTTTGCTAATAATTAATGTATAAAAAAATTTGTCTTAAGGAAGCTATTTGTATTTTATTCAATTTCATTTGATTAAATGTTGAATTGGTTATTTGTTTATTAACCTTGGTTCTCTATCAATGTAAGGTTACAAGAAAGTTGTTAAATTGTTAACTTACACTTGGAGGAAACTTTATTGTCTTACATGGAAAGACGAAAACGTTGCCTCCAAGTGTAAGTTAACAATTTAACAACTTTTAGTTAACTAAAAGTCTGGTCGCAAGCAATAGCAAAAGTATAATAAGTAATTAACAACCGGCTCGACATAAACAGCAACAATATTTTGATAGTTACAAGAAAAGTTGCAGGTATGTATTTTTTTTATTATTTATAATTAATAACTCATTTCATAAAATCCCCAAAATTGAAATAACATTTCAGAGTTAAACATCTTGTATTTTATTTATTAAGGAAAATACAGCTTATATATGGGTTAGTAATTTACAATTACAACCAGATTGGTATTGTAGGTATACCTCCTTCTCTGTAATAAACTTGCAAAATATTATTTCTGTGTTTTTATTTAAAATTTCATTTTCTTTGTATGTATATTCTCCATCTTAAAGGTAGGCTCTGTATTGTTTATGGATTTATATAATCATTATTTGTGTGTAACATAAATAAATGAAACCTCTCAAACAAAAATAACTTTCTTCTTTTATTTTTTGTAGGTATTAAAAATAAATGAAGAAAGTTATTTGTTTGAGGGGTTTCATTTATTTATGTTAAACATTACACAACAGTTGTTTCATACAGTTATTATTTGTATGTATTTATATATATATATATATATATATATATATATATATATATATATTTTTTTCTTTTATTTGAGTATATTCTGATTTTCATTAATTTGGTGGGTTTATTATATTAGTTGTTCTGACTATTTCTAAAGATATAATTCAATAAGGATTATTTATTGTAGTTGGGTTTAAAATTTTTTGTAAGATAAAAATTTAAAATAATTCAATCCGGTTTTAGGCTTGATAAGGGCAAATAAGTTGCAGAAAGTATAATTAAAATCAATATATATTGACTCGTTTATCAACTGTATTTTTCTTCTGAAATGACTAATAGTGACACCACATAGTGGTGCCATTATAAATTTTAATAAATTTATTCTGTAATATTTTTAATTGCTGTTCAGCTTTTCCCAAGTAACTAACATTTATTTATCATGTGAATTTGTTTTTCACCTTTTACTGATCTTTCTAATTTGTTTATAAGTTATTTTACCTTTACATTACTCGAAATGTTCCCCCATAATACTTTTACAGCTACAATTTTTTATTAAAATTCGATAGGCCTACATGAATTTTTTCAACAGTTTGGTTTTGCTATGATTAAATGATTCTTAACTAAGTGAATACCTAAGGGCATATAGTTATAGTTTAATCAGTGAATTCAAGATGACTACAACAAGCAACTTTTGTTTGGTTTTGTTTATAATTTTGAACAACATTTGCAACACATTACCCCCCCCCCCCACCAATGTAATATACCCAGTACACATTTTATTGACTTGCACCTTAATTTGGCACAATATCTTACAATTCGTGATTGTTCAAAGCACACAATATAAATAGGTTACAGTAGTAAAAAAAGTTTGTAATTAACTACTACTAATTATGATTTTGAATAATGGTTTTTATTCTATGGACCCATTTTCACTTGTTCCTCTCTTTAATTCAATTTAAGCTCCTATTCAATGACTTTTTCAAGAGCACTTGTATATTCATTTTAAATTCGAAACTGCATTTACATAAGATTAATATTATATCTGAGATTATTTAATCTTTTTCTAGTGACATCCAAAGGTCAGTTGTGTGCACAGATATTCTTGTTACAACCTATAAACATTAAAATTACACCAATTAAAATAAATAAAACCTATACCACATAACCTTTTCAACACCTTTTTCATATTTCGATTCCACAGCAACAGTCCTCGGTGGTTATTAACACAATAAATTATATTTATGACAAGATTTTCATCAAATATATACACTTGTCACTACTTTGTCACACCTTTACATTGTCTGACCAAAGGTGTAATAATTTTCTCCTCTGCAGCAAGGTCCTGCTTCTTAAATTCTCTGTTAGAGAGTTACTATAACACATTTTCTAATTTTACCAAAATACAAATATATATATTTTTTTTTTTTAAGATTAGAACCATCTCCTAATTAACCAATGTAATTGACAGTTCCAGATAGGCTCTTTATCAGTAATTATAATGGTATTGTCATATATTAATACACAAACTTCTAACACTTTAACAGCCTTTTTTCCAACATTGTTCACTAATATAGATCATTTGTTTTAGCGTGTTTAGTGTGTAAGATGTGTTCAGCAATACTTGATTTTTCAGGTTTAAAATTTTATATGGCTAATATGCTCTTTGAGTCTTTTGAAAGTTTTTTTTGTTTGATCAATGAAAACTTTACGAGAATTAATTTTTTTTTTATTACTCCCTGATTTATCTAACTTATTTATTTTGTCTTTTGGGTCACCTGGTAAATATTTCAGTCTTTATACTTTGAATATTTACTTTTTTTTTAAAAAAAACTTCTAAACCTTTTATCATATCCATATCAAATGGTAGCCTAATGTATTTATTTTTAATATTTTCTCTTATTAAAGTGGTGAAATCTTTTTTGAATTTTGTTTTCTTCATATATTCCTTATTCTGGGATTATATCCATTAAATTTATCTATTTCTTTAATTCTGTCAAAATTCAAATTATTTTTATTCAAAGGAATTATAATTATTCTATTGACCATATACAGTACTTGAATGCTGCTAATTTGAGATTTACAATGGGACTTCAATTTACTGGGATTTACCCAGCATTATTTGTATTTTTTTTATATACACTATATCTAATTCAGTAGGCTATTATTATTATTGTTTCTAATACTTGAAACTAAACATTTATTATCTTTTATTTCATAGGTAAATTTTATGCTGATAGTTGATATATTGATAATAAATTAAGAAATGTTCTATATGCTCTTTAATATTGAGAATATCTTCTACATCAATTTCTTAGTTTAGGAAAATACAACAGTTTATTTCTTTATTTCCTCTCAACATTTTTCATATGAAGTTTGGCAATTGAAGGTGATTAGCTGTATCATCATTTTGTTCCTAAAATGCATTGAAATAAACTGTTGTGCAACACTTTGTTAAAAATCATTATTCTTGACTTTATTTTCAATTCTTTAATGTTATCAATTTTTATCAGTTTCATTTTAAAATGTTATACCACTCAATAACTTCCATTCACTTATCAGTAGGCATACCTCTTTCCTAATATCAACATTTAAACCTTTACTTAATATTTCCTTTTCCCACTGGGTAAATTTTTATTATTGTTTCTTTTTCAAGCAAAGCTTGGTTATTAGATCTGTCTGATATATTTCTCATCAATCTGGTTAATTTTCTTGGAAATTTTAACTTCGCTCAAATATTTGTTCACCACATTAACGTTTTTACAAAACGTGTCCCAATTCTCTTTAGTATCGCTTGCCAACTTTTAATTGTAAATTCCAATTATACTCTACATAATTTACTGTGCAGGTATTTTATTTCTAAACCTAACCATTTCATCTT
The DNA here is from genome assembly GCA_036971475.1 of Prosapia bicincta. Taxonomy (NCBI): domain Eukaryota; kingdom Metazoa; phylum Arthropoda; class Insecta; order Hemiptera; family Cercopidae; genus Prosapia; species Prosapia bicincta. The sequence goes on along the minus strand of JBAIZL010000005.1, from coordinate 247,906,953 downwards.
TGAAAACTAAAACTTTATTTGCTCTAGAACTTTAATTTATTAAGAGTTATGTTCTTTTTACACACCTCAAGTTATTTTATATTCGTTTAAAATAATTTATTCTAATTTTTAGAAATTAGTATGGTAAGGTAGAAATGTAAGGTAAGCATACATTTGTTCAAATAAAGGGGATGTAGCTGGTGATGAAATTGTGACAAAATTGATAACCTATATTTTATCCCTAATTAGGGCACTCGTATCCATCAAATCAATTGAAGCTATTGTATTTCATAAGGGTTTACAATTTGGTCATGTAAAACTCAAGGTGAGAATGTCCAATATGGCATAAAAATCATGAAGGTAATTGAGAATATTCAAATTATGATACTTTCACTTTTGCCTAACTGGGATTGGGGTTTTTATTAGTTATTTTAGATGTGAAATTGGTAGGTAATCAGAGTACATTTATGTATCACAATGAGACGAAACTTCCTGTTTTAAAGTTTAAATTAAAACAAGTTTTCCACAAAGTAAAAAAAAAAATTGCACAACTTCCCCCCCCCCTCCTCCCACGTAAGCAGAAAGAGGTGGCCCATGACAGCTAAGGTCTTGTGTCGAATTAAACAACCTAAATAATACACAATATCAAGAGCTCAGTGGTACAATATATTACAATGAAAATATTGGAAAGACCCCAATACCACAAAAAATAAATAAAACAAGTTACTTCTAGATTAAACCCTTACGTACATTTCGATGACCATGTCATCATGAGAGGGTCTAATTACAATCTAGCAAACGAGAAGTTACAAACTAGAATGATGATTCTAGTTTGTAACTTCTTGTTTGCTAGATTGTAATTTTGTAATAAGACCCTCTGATGATGTTATGGTCATCGAAATGTACGTAAGGGTTTAATCTTAAGTAACTTGTTTTATTTGTTATTTTTTGTGGTATTGGGGTTCTTTCCATATTTTCATTGTAACCTAAATAATGGAGCTGTAATTGGAGATAATATTTTTGACAAATGTGCTAAACGTTATTTTGACATTTAATAACATTATCCTATAGTATTCTCGAGAGTGTCGAGAGGCATTATTTACCTATTATTACAAATAAACCTATTGTATTAGCCAAAGGCGAGTATGTAAATACATTGCTTCAAGTTGATAGCCTAGTTATCTATAATATTTTTGCTGTGGTTATAATTAGGATTTTTCCAGGTAATTGGCATAAAACATATAAACAAGAAGTGATTACATTTTGTATGAGTTTACACCAGCCACAACGGTAGCAAAATTTGGTTTATCAAACCTAACCTGAACCAGCAAAGTTTATTTACAAAACCTTTTGAAATCATTTGTAGACACGATCTGTATTGCTCATATGCAATATGTAAGTTGTAAGCGGGCATTGTTGAAAAAGGCAATGTTGTTGTAGTATGATTATATTCATATCGACACAATGATGACTTGGTTGTGTAAAAACCACCCCACTCTTACCCAGTATATATAAATATATATATTTTTTTTATGCTTCCTTCTCCTGATCTGGCAGGTATAATTTGACCAGTATCGCTACGTCTGGAATGTAGACAATAGCCTATATTAGATCTATGTTTTCTGAGCGGGTAATACTGCAATCTTGTTTGTGTGACACTAAATTTAGTCTTTTTTTCGGAGTTGTGAATACAGTAAGCAATAAAGAAACCCAGTTTATAATTTAAATACAGTAAAGCTGTTCTCATTATTTTCATAAAAGAATTGCACAAGTTACTGTCAAGAAATAGGCTATTCATTTAGAAAATGTGAACTTTAAAAAAAATAAATTTGGACAATTCTGAAGATGACACATTTGTAAGTCTACAAATTCGTGTTATTTGCATAGTCGAGTTGATTGCTAATAAATAAAAAATATGTGAATGTTGCTGTGCTTCAATTTATTATTGTTTAGGTAACCAAATTCGTGAACGAACTGGCGATAAAATTTGTACTTTCAAATTTTTGAAAAAAAAATTTGCAGACGCTATATTATTATACGGTATTTTACTCATTTGCTCTTTCCTATTAGCAATTTCCATCCATGCCCTCCCTTTTATCTATGTAGATATATACATAGCTCTTATTTCGGAATTTCTTTAGTATAAATATGTAAATACTAGCTTTACCCTGCGCACGTTGCTGCGCCTGAGATCATAATATTCTAATAAGAAAAGCAAACATATTTCTTTTACTGCAACGCTAGAAGATAGACAATGTTTTTCTTCAATACATTATGCTTATAAACATACAAATTTTAGGTGTCGCAACATGTAATAGTAGGAAATTGAAGTTCGAATGTTCAAAATTTAATCCAGCAATGGTCGACGATCGGGCTTGTGCCTTGTTTATGGTTATTGCGAATGCAAGACGCAAAGGATATTATAGTCGTTTGAAATCAATGGGTAGATCTGATGAAATTATCGGTATTCATAAAATTAAAACCATCTCTCCTTTGAACTTGTCCCCTATGATATCTGCCCGGTTCAAGTTGGTTTCAGTTTTTTTGTGGATAGTCTGGCTCAACTTTGGTGGATTCAAATTTCGCAAGAGTATTATCGTCGACCTTGCTTTTAATATTAATATGAGTGATAGCAATAGGCCTAATTTTACATAGAATCTACCTATTTTAAACAATATAAAATATTTATATTGTATTTTTATTTTTGCATTATGTTTATAATTATTTTAATTAATTAAGTAACCCTAATGTAGATATACATTTTAACATTAGACTTATGGAAGGCTGTACACTGAACCATCCTAAGCCTCTGGGGCGGAGCCATGTGGATGGATATACACCAAATTTCACAGATGGAGGGAAAATGTTAAACAAACCATCCAAATTTACAGTTCAGTGGTTTAGGCGTCTATTATATACAGACACACACACAAACATTCATTTTTATATATACATATTAAAAAATAATTAAGTACGGTATTGGTATAGATAAATGTTTTAGTTGTTCCAATTGCTTTATGATTTTATTAAATCAAAGTTGACAAGTATTCTTCTTTATAACAATGTATTGTAAGTTGTAGTTCCTTGATGAAATACTAGTTTACTTTAATATTAAGGTCTCAGTATGCTGTTTACATCTAGAAACATTTTTAAAAATATTCAATTTCATAATATTACTTATCGTTTTGTAATTACGCTTTTATTCAAAACGATATTTAAAAACATAATAAGATGCAATATGTGCCATGCTATAACCAAGTCGAAATATATTGCTATTTTAGACAAGAAGATATGAGGTTTTGATTACGTTTATTATTTATGTTTCAATATGTTGTTAAATCTGTAATTGTTTACAAAAATAATCACTGTATTATTTCCCATTATTTTGTAACTATACTCAATGTTCAAAAAGATGTTCAAGTAGATTATTTACAATTATAAGTAGATGCTTTACGATCTATGGTCTAATCAAACCAAATAATATTCCAACATTACATTTATTTTAATAACGATAAAGTTAAACCGTAGCATTTTGAGAAATAATTTAAAGGTAGTAATGATAACTACCAAGTTTTGATATTTATAGAAATATTACTTCCCATTTATTTATTAACCTCAAGTTGTGCGTTGAACGCCTACGGAGCGGCATAGCGATAGCCCGCAACATTACTTTTAGTTGAAGTCGGTGTATTTGGTTATTTGAAATCCGCGTATTTGGTTATTTAAAGTACGTGTATTACGGTTATTTGAAAGTCGCGTATTTGGTTAATTAACGGCCGCGTAAATTGTGTGTGTACATTTTGGTTAATGCATTTTTTAGGTTTGATAGGTAACTATATTGGGCGATTTGTTAATTACGTTAATATTTAGGTCTCAGTATTTTATTAATTCTATATTTGTTTTAAATATAAACACTACATCATGTTCCTGTCGTTTTGTAAATTACACTTAATGTTTAAAACGATGTTTAAGTAGACTATTACAATTATAATAAGATACATACATACATACATACAAATACTCATTTATATATACACAGATTAGAAGAAAAAAATATGTACGGTATTGGTATAGATAATATTTTTAGTTGTTTCCAATTACTTTATGGTTTTATGAAAAGAAACGTGACAAGTTTTCTTCTTTATAACAATGTATTGTAAGTTGTAGTTCCTTGATGAAACACTAGTTTACCTTTTACTTTGACTAGTTTACTTTAATATTAAGGTATCTCTATGCTGTTTACATCTAGAAACATTTTAAAAAACTTTTGAAAAATAATTAATTTATTATATTAATTATCGTTTCGTAACTACACTTATTCAACACGATGTTTAAATATTTATTACGTTAGTTATTTAAGTTTCAATATGTTGTTATATCTGCATTTGTTTACAATAATAATTACTGTATCATATTTCCCATAGTTTTGTAATTACACTTATTATTCAAAAAGGTTTTCAAGTATACTATTTACAATTATAATAAGATACTTTACGATCTATGGTCTAATCAAACCTAATAATATTCCTGCATTACATTTACTTTAATAACGACAAAGTTAAACCGTAGAATTTTGAGAAATAATTTAAAGGTAGTAATAATAACTACTAAGTTTAGATATTTTTAGAAATATGAATTCCCATTTATTTATTAACTTCAAGTTGTACGTTGAACGCCTGCTGAGCGGCGTAGCGATAACCCGCAACATTACTTTTAGTTGAAGTCCGTGTATTTGGTTATTTGAAATGGGCGTATTTGGTCATTTAAAGTCCGTGTATTACGATTATTTGAAAGTCGCGTATTTGGTTAATTAACGGCAGCGTATTTTGGTTAGATGATCTTTGGTCATTTGAAGTAGCCCCATTGTATCGCCTTATAACTGGTAAACGATTTATTCAATGTCCCTTTTTATATTTGTTAGTTATTCGTATGTTTGTTTTAATTCGCTGTCAACGTCCCCCGGAGGATTTTATGTCATTTAATTGTGCTAATTAATGTTAATATCGACATGATTTGCCGTTTTATTAAATCCTCCGACTCAGTGACGTTTGAATATTTAGTCAAGGAAAGTGAATTTAAACGTACGTTTAGGAAGTTAATTTAACTGTTTTTATTAAACTGTTGAAATTGAAAACGAAAGGAATTTTGCAGTTCACTTGTTTTTTTTTTATAAAATACAGCTAAAGCTTTTACATTTTAAAAGGCTGTAGAAATCAATTTCAGATTGAAAGTTTAATTTAATTAAAGTTCCCTGCAAACATGGAGCAAACTTTATAATGAGAACAAAACAGCAACAAAGGTCTCGATCTGAAACTTCATGGTAACTGATCTCCTGTTTGTAATTATATCGCAGTCTGAAATATACATCATCACTTAGTTGTTTTTTTTAATTAGCAGCTTTTTTGTTTTATATAAATATAAATATCCACTCATAACAGTAACGGGTACGGAGATAATCATTAAGCCTATAAAGATGCAAACAAGCCCAATAGGAAAAAACAAACCATATGTAAAACGAATTACTAAATACTATTTTTCATAGTTTTTTGAATTGTTGTAAATTAAATTGTTTGTTAAATACATTAAATATTTATTATATTTATAATATTTTCTTAGACGAAGACCAGACGTTTTCGAGTAGATACTTACAATATGTTCCTACTTATAATAATACCGTGAAATCAAAATTAAATTATATCAAAATTAAAGTGATAAATTCTAAATTACAAATAAAGTTAGAGTTGTAAATGTAAAGTTCTAATTGCAGATATATGTAAACCTGTACTGAATAGTTAACCTATTGTTAACTCACCTGTTTGACTACAGTTAGCAAAATGTGCGTGCTTTGAATAGGCAATTGTTGACAACAGTGTATAATGATGGCTTTGTTAATTATTGTACCATACAGCTGTGAAATGCTTCGTAATTTATCAGAGGATCATCAGCTGTTTTGTAATCGGAAACAATTTCTGTGATACCAATGCGTCCCAATACAAGTACACAAATCTATTGCAAATGTAATTGGTGAAATGTAAATTCTAGACACTATTAGGTTTATATAGCAGTGGGGAGAATGTTATATAGATAGAGAGAGAAGCAGGTAGATAAATGGATAGATAGAGGTAAATATTGAAATAGATAACAAAATAAGAGCTAGACAGATGAATAGCTATGTATAAATAGGTGTAATAAGATAATATGAGAGAGATAAATAGAGATAGATAGATTTAGGTAGTTATAAAAATAAATCGATAGGTATATAGATTGAGATAAATAAAGGAACAAATAGATAGATACACGAATATCAGTTGCTAGATAGATTGATGCTAATAGATTGACAGAGAAAAAAAAGATGGATAACATTCATATAAATAGGTAGTAAAATAGATAGCTAAGACTACTATCTCGTAGAGATAGATAAATAAATCTAATCCAAGATGGAGAGATTTAGGTAAATACAAGGAGATTGATTTTGTATGTTTAATAATATAGATAAACGTTTTTTTGTTATACCATCTTTATTTTAATAAATAGTTTACAAACAAGAGTGCACTATGGTATTTAGTTTTCAATATGTGTTGATGAATTTAAACTTTGGAATCTCTTGATTAAGTACATTCTTGTTTGTAAACTGTTTATTAATATTATATATACCATCATATATATATTAAATTAAAAATATTTCAAAAACAAGAATACTTTCAATACATATATTATTCTATACTTTGAATAATATATGTATTGAAAGTATTCTTGTTTTTGAAATATTTTAAATTTATTAACTATATTACAAGAAAACATATCACAATATTTGATATATATATTGTAACGGTATAATTTAACAAATTGAATATTATATAGTTTTAATTCTTAAAAATTTAATTTTCACTTCTAGCTTACAGTTCAGGCGTAACAAAGACGTCTGTCTGTAACGCAATTGAAGGTATAACTCCGTTACATTAAAATATTTTAAATTACCAAGTTAAATCATTTAAATTAGCAGAATATTATTACATTAATTCTTAAGGCTTGTTAATCTGAAATGCAAGGAATTGTGCGCTGGTAAAATAATGACTCTTTTAAATTCAATTAAAGCAAATTACACTCTTTTATTTTAAGAAAGACAAATAAAATAAATTATAATCATGATGCATATTTTTTGACATTCAGTTACGGATTATGGAACATTTTATATTCTACTTATGAATTTTTAAGGATAGCAATCTTTCAATTAATTAATCAATCAATGGCTGAAAATGAATCTGCACTCGAGTTTACTTGCCCTTTTATATAATCAAATTTAATAATTCAAAGTGAACATAATGGCACCAAAAGATGCGTAATTACAGTTATGCTAATTAGTTGAAAAGTTCAATGTTCATTAATTAGAATTATGCTGTGAAACATTTAAAATTTTAAAATAAATCTTTAAAGTCTTAAATCGCCCACTTAGCTGTATTCACATGTCGTAACCTCGCTTCCTCCTCGTGGAAAAGTCTCGGTAAAAGCCTTGTATCATCCTCGTGGAAAAGACTCGGGAAATATCATCAGTAATTCAGCGTCCCATCTGGTACCTCGTATCGTACGCCGTGTTCTAAGCCATGATTATATGAAATTAAAACTTTACATTAATTTAAATAAAAAAAAACAAATAAAATTTTCTTGCTCTCGGAGACGTCCGTTCCCCTTTTACATCTTGCCCAAATGAGAGAGATATATTAGTTGCGTGCAACCTTCCTACCTACCGCGCATCCGGGGGGCGCATCCCTACCTTGATTACTTGTTTTAATCTTTTTCCGTTAGATGTCACTATCAGCCAGAGATCTCATTAAAATATTTCTCATACATAACAATTTTTTTACATAGTCATATATTATTACAATTTTGAATCCATTCTCGTTGGTTTTCTGAAATTTGCTAATTTAATATGTAACACCGTCTAAAGTGTGTTACAATATATATATATATATATATATATATATATGTATATATATATATATATATATATATATATACATATATATAAATATATATATATATATATATATATATATATATATATATCAAATATTGTGATATGTTTTCTTGTAATATAGTTAATAAATTTAAAATATTTTGGCTATATATGTATATATATATATATATATATATATATATATATATATATATATAAATATCGCAGTATGTTTTCTTATGTATTAATAAAGATATACATTATACATAAATATAATACTAATAATGAGTTGATAAATGAATAAATACAAGTAAAATCTAAATTTGATAATATATTCAGTGTTTGTAATGTTAGGGCAGCAAAATAAAAAAAATTTAACAACATTGTAATTGATTTGGCATAACTATTTATTTGATCTAATTTGCACATATGTTAATTTTAATTGTTTAATATTCCTGATGATGTTGGTACTGTTAGCCAACGAAAAGCTTTGAATTCTAAGTTCAATTATAATTCTTGTATTTTTATTTAGACTTTATATATATATATATACTTATACAGAGAGAGAGAGAGAGAGAGAGAGAGAGAGAGAGAGAGAGAGAGAGAGAGAGAGAGAGAGAGACAGACAGAGACAGAGACAGACAGACAGACAGAGATGTAATGACAAATCTCAATGGAAAAAGGTCTTTCGGTAAGATATGTTTAAAGCTTAATTAATTCGTTGTTGAAGCGGCTGGCAAACTGTACAGAAAAACCAGGTAGTGATACGGTTTTTCATTACTCTACTTCTATTTGTGACTTGAGAAAATAACCCTTTCCATAAATATAAAAATACACTAATAATTAGGGGAGGGCCAGCTCAGTCTGGACACGTGTCAGTCGTACACAAAGTCTACTGCCAAAATTGTAAAGGCTTTATTAGTATATGATTCGTCTTCGCCTCTGACAACGGGTGAACGGCCGTCAAGAGCCAATTTGCATGTGTAGAGACACACGTTTCTACTAGTGGTAAAGTAACTCCTAATGTAGGCGCGTTGTCTTTGTCACATAAATAAGGAAAAGCAATACAATCCAAAATTATTCGATTTCTACTTGCAGAAATATTTTTTTAATGTGTTCAGCAGCTGATTAAATAAATTTTGTTCTTTATAATTTATTTAGTGTTTTTTTTTTTTACTGTAATACTTTTCATTGAAAATATAGTGAAAGATATCAGTATCCCTACACGTGGACAGAAGTTGACCTATTTAGCTATGTTTGTAACCGAGAATTCAAACAATTCTCTCTGGAATGTTATTATACAGTTTACTAGAAGGCGCATTGTGAGGTATTCATGTAAATAATTCGAGAAGTGTCCTAACAGCATAGGTATTTATTTCTTTTGCTCTATTAAAAACATTTTACGCTTCATTAGTTGCGTCTGTTTCAAATATTGTTGTAATATAATTTTGTTAGGACCATAACAGCGAAACATGTACTGGCTAATTAACCATATATGTGAATACGTGACTCTAATTTGGTTTAGAGTTTCTGTTATAGCAGAATTTTAGTACACATATTTTTTGCTTCATAAATAAGTAACATGGGAAGACTACACTGTTACGTTTTGTTAATTCACGAAAAGAATAATTAATATCAGTTTCAATTTAATGAAAAGAGCTAAAAGAAAACGCAAGTTTTCAAATATAAATATATTTATGAATAAAATTTCTATTTAATTTCAATCGAACTTGATAAACATGATGGAGGAAAATAATAAGATGTATCGAGTAGCAGGGAGCTTTCTTTGCGCCACTTCGTTTCGTTAAGCATTCGTAATTTGTAAATAGTGGCATTCATTGAGGGAGGGGCCGAGATGGGCTACTCCTAAGTGACAATCAATCTTTGTTTAATAGACAAAAACTCAGTTGTTCAACGATATTATAATTCATGAAGTAAAATATATTTTGTCTGACTGAAATATTCATCTTGTTTATGAGACTGAAGATGGCCATTATTTCTTAATTTTATGAAAGTAATTTCCAGCAGACTCGAAAATTCGTAAAGATAATCCTATTGCACCTTATTACCAAGTCACTGTTGCCGACAAGAGGCACTACGTGACAGAGACCCGTACATCACGTCCTTCTTATCTCCCTGGTACGAATACATTTTTTTAACACCTTTCTGGTAAGCTACACTCACATTCCATTCTTTCTCTTCTACTGCGGATACTCAGAGTGTAGTGAAGTGCCTATCTTTAGTTACAAGCCACTATAAAAAGACGGTGTAACAACTTTTTGGCATAAGTGTATATATTGTTCTCCTTCAATATAGTTTATTTTCTGATTGAAGGAGAAATATTCTGAATTAGTCTTAAACGTGTCTGTTAAACCTTCCATTTGTTTATCTTCAGCCCTAGCTGTCGAAAACCAAGTAAAGAGAATACTAGGCTGCGAACATACAGAAAGCAACTGGTGATCGCAACGCAACGTAAACTTGAGTTGCTATTAGGAAAGTTTCTAGTCGGTTAACAAGGTTGTTCATATAAAATTGCTCGTTTAGTTGTCAGTTATGTCGTCGTCAGAGAAAGAAACTACAAAAACGTTACAAAAAAAGACAATTCTGTGTAGGCCTACACCTCTATAACGTCATTCCTGCGAGACAAAGTTAATATATTGCTGTGCGAAATTACCCAGACCAATTTTTTTATTATTATCGTATGAGCATTAGCAGTTACGACTACCTTATAATTCATGTATCTTGGGACATCAAGAAAAAAAACGAATAATTGGCGAGAACCGATTTCAGTTCCAGGAAGATTAACAATAACTCTCAGCTAAGGTTAATTGCTCATTTATGTATTTTTTTAAATGTATAACTGCAAAACTTAAAATAACATTACATAACAATAAAATAAAAATTAGTTTTTAAACAAATGAAACTTTATAGTTCAAGTGCCAATTTTATATATTTTGAAAAAAATGTTCGTATTCATTCGTATCGTCTTGAAGTTGTTGGATCATGACCAGAACCAGCATAATATTGTTTTTCTGACGTACTATACTAGTATAATACAAGACTATTCAAAGAAACAGAATCACAAGTAATACAATAAAAATAATAAATATTTAAATACGGGAGCACGTTTGAAAAACACATACACAACACAACAAATACTGCTGGCAACTGAGACACTAAACTACGAGTTTACAGAATGTCGTGGCTGGAGCAACTATAGTTTATATGTCACTCGCTAGTCGCGTTGCAATCACATCACTATGAATATGTTCACGCAACTCTATATGCTGTGAAAAAGCAACTTTAGTTGGCGTTGCGTTGCCGTCACCAGTTGCCTTCTGTATGGCCGCAGCCTTACTGTTAGAAATTATAAATCTGTTCTATCCCCAACTGTTCTATCTTCCAATATCCTTTGGTTATGGAAATGTTTTCAACAGTTTCAATCCATTATAACTAAAATAGATTGAATCTTTTCCTTTCTATGTGCGACCAATTTTCTGTTGCCCTTAGATTTACAATAGAATTTAAAAGGCGTTTAGAGGCTCGTGCGCACCTACACATTTAAAAATTTTATTTCCAATGAGGTACCACCAGCATTGGATTGTGTCTGCTCGTTTATACAGGTTGTTGAGTTTTCTATTCTATTTAATTTATTCAGAGACCTCATTTCCTTAGTTTTTTGAGCAACGTATTTCCCATCGGACGACATTAGCTGACCAATGCTAAATCGTGACCTGTATTTGTCAATGTTTCATTACAGTATAAAAAAAATGTATGTGAATATTCCAGAACAAAATAAATCCTGATGCAAACTGTTTAAGAACACTGTTTTTTGTTTGATTAGTGTTAATTTATACTGAATTAAAGACTCTTTTAAACAAGGAATTTGCCACCATACCAAAGTGAAAATGTCAAGCTTTGTTACAAAAAACTGTTTATATAACCTGATAACAAAAGTCTTTTGATCTTGGTTTTTAATTCAATCCGCATTTGTGTACTCTCGTACTTTACGATAGCTTTCGTAGAACACCTCTCTTGTCCTTTTTTGAGCAATATAATCTCCCGATGATATCAGAGCGTAAAGAGTGTTACAAGAAATCTTATTCCCTTCCAGAAATGTTTTTATATTAGAGTATTGCTGAAACAAAAATAAGCCCTGATGCAAACTGCCTTTAATTAGTACCTCTTGTTTTCTTGCATTTGTACTGCATTAAAGATTTGTTTAAGTCTGCTGCTAAAGACGTAATGGTTCAGGCCAGTTACAAAAGGTGCCTCACAGAATCTACTAAACTAAGCGCTTTTATATTACGTTTATATTTTAAGACCGCAATTGTGTAGCCAAAAGTTAAGCTTCTTCAAAGGGAGTAAAAGCAACCCTTTCTAGACTCCTTTAAATTTATTCTAATGTTCTCCTTAAAAATATTGTTAATCTTCAATAAGTAGGCTACAGTCCTTGAATTTTTCCTATAGTTAAACATTTTATATACCTTCATTGATTTTTTATTGGTTCTTCTTCTTCTTCTTCCTCCTATTATTAATATTATGAACCAAATTTATTGGTTATAATATTATGATTTTAGAAATATTATACGATTCAATATACTAAGAAATAATAATATTAATTAATATATAAATAATAATTATAATATAATAACGATATTAGTAATAATTATAATAGTAATTATTAATATTATAGCCTAAAATTATTACAAAAATTAATAATAATATTAATTAAAAATTTTAATAATTAATAAAATAATATACTTGAAATATATTATAAATATTTTATACTTAGAGTAGAATTCATTATTTCAATGAAAATATAATTGTTGTCTAAAGGTGAATATAAACTGCTTTAATAATGTAAAGTAAATATGTACAAGTATTTAAATATATAAATTTTAAAATAGGAAAATGTGATATAATAGTTATGAGATGACATAAAGGCGTGACAAAAACTTGAGCAAGTGTTTAAGGACGATGCAGAATATTGATTTGTTATCAAAATAAATTTCCAAGCATTTTCCCAAGCAAGATATATACGCAGACTACTCGGTTTAGGTTCCGTAAAAGCCATTAAGGGCATAATGTATGAGAAGGTGGTAGAAGTTTTATTTGTTTTTGTTCTAGAACACGTGCTTGTATAATATATAAACGCATTTCCTGGATAGGACAAAACATAATTAATATACTTATCTGGATACCTGGCAACGATGAATTTATTTCAATTTTTTTTCTCTTAAGGCATTAGAATGGAATTACATTTCTTTTCTATTTGATCTTTGTACTAAGGAATGTATATACATTCCGAGGGGGAGATTAAACGAAAAATCAAATTTAGTTTCATTATTATATTTTGGTTTTGTTTTATTAGGTAGTTAAGTATCATTCTTACAAATATATCTCTATATTTATTCGCTTACACAACTGTGGTTCGATATTCTTGGTTACTTTTTGTGTAATTTGAATTCCACCAACATATCAGTATATGTTTAGAATATAAATGTTTTATTTATACCTAAACATAAAATATAATTACAGTATTTATTTTTATATAAACTTGCTTATTTATTATTATGGATTTTCATTTTACAAGCAGTAAAATACGCACAACTACGTTTTGAGTGTTAACCTATGTATAACATTCATTTTACATTTTGGCGACCAATCAGTCCGTCAATGAATATATTCCTGATGGGTTTCTTTATATTTCTAATACATACAACTCTCTCATTGTATTGGCTTATGCAACAGTTCACTGTAATGTTAAATATATTGCAATGTAGAAACGAAAGACAAGTTGAGGATGGAAGTGATAAAGATGATGACAGAATAATAATGAAGCAGCAGATGTAGAACAATGGATGATCTAAATCTAAATGGTTATGTTATAAGTGCATCCCACAGGGTTTCAGAAGAAATGAATATTAGACTTGCTTGTATTATCTTGGCAAAAACCACTACTTAAGGATTTATTTAGCAGACGCATTTTGCGCAGGTCAGCGCATTGTTTCCTTGGTGTGAATTACTGACAAGACTGATGCTCAGGTGTGTTGTGTTGGTGGGAGTCTGTGGTGTTTTTTTTTTTTTTTTTTGTTCTGGGGTGTGTTATTGTTATACAGACTTAGCGCAAATCGCGTCAGCTGAATAAACCAGTAAGTAGTAGTTTTTTTTGCCAAGTTGTTACAAACAAGTGTTTTTCTATAAAAACCTCAAGATGTACAACACAAAAACTGCAAGTTTTTGAAATGTATAGTTTAAAACAGTAGTAATAGGACTGAACCTAAATCTACCATCAAAGTGAACATTTAGTAAGGCAAGAAAGTTTAATATCATTTATGAATAAAAATATTTAATGGTAGTAGTTATTAGGTTGTATAGGCTCTATAGCATTGGTTCCCAAACTAAAGGGGACGGCCCCACATGGGGGGCATGAAATCAAGTCAGGTGATGCGAGACCTATTGAAAATTAATAAGATAAATAAAATTATTTAATAATATAGGAACAAACTTGATGTTGCTAATGACTTGCATTGTGCCCTTACTAAAATATAACCTGAAATTAGCTAGTGTATAAAATGCAAGCTCAAGCATCTCACTAACAGATTTTTCTCTTTTTAGTTAAACTCTACCTTGCAAAAAAAACTTAAACTGTTATATCATGTTTCTTGTGAAAGTATTTATAAATAAATTAATTGTTTGTTGTATACATATTATATGATTATTTTTCATATGTACCTACCATGTATGTATTGCGTATAGTGGAGGCAGAGTGGGAGGATTTCATCTCAAGAGGAGGGGGCGTGGACCCAAAAAGTTTGGGAACCCCTGCTCTACAGAATAGTTGCAATGTGCAATTGGCTTTGCCTGTGAAATTATAGTAAACATTAACAGCCTATAGTTAGAGGCTGTAGTAAACATTCTTATAAGGGAAAGCATTTTCTTGTGTACGAAACATTTACGCCGTTTCCTTTTATTTGTGTTAAAGCGTTCAAAATAGAAAACAATAATAATGTTTATTGTATTCTGAGAAACAATGCTAAAGTGTTTACAATTTCAAAGTCTCCATTTTCAAATAATAATTTTGTTTAAACTAATCAAAGAGTGATCAAAGAATAATAAATAAAGGCGAAATCAGAGCTGATGAAAAGCTGCAACAAAACGTCACTACGTAACTTCATTTAGTAATTATGTTGCATTCTGTAAAGGAGACTTTTATCTAGGTCTTCTTTTCAAGTAACTTTTTTGTGTTTCTATAAAAACAATTTATAAAAACGTATTTTTTATATTGTTTTTCATAAAGTGTTGTATTATTACTAACAACATACTACGGTGATATAAATGATGGTTTTTACTTTGTGCAAACGTGAGTGGTTTCAATAGTCAGCTCTTGACGAAATACTATACAATGACTGCTGGGTAATTGTACTAAACACTTGTATAGATCTTAATAATGTGGCAAAGGTAATTCCATTGCAGTGTAGTTCGCAATAGTTTCTACATTAATAAAGTGTCAAGATCTTTGAAGTATACATGATGAAACACTGATACCAGGCATGAGTACTAGTAACCCTAAACATAACAGTCTGGCCATTGGTCTTCAAACGAGAGCCGCTGCGCTACTCCCTACTAGTTGGGCTTAAAGGTCAGAAGGACGACCCGGTGGACAAGCTTTATTAGTTCACGGACACCTGAAAAAACGTCACTACAGAACGATCATCCAGCTAACGTGGCTTTCACTGATAAAACCGGATGAACAGAAACACAGTTCGCTCACTTCCCAACATTGCACCAACACTAATACGACCACCGAGACCAAGTTGAAAATTTCACAAACTCCAGGAAGGCTCCTGGCCCTGACACTCTCACCAACACAACACTAGAAAAACACACGGTAGAAATGATTACAGACTTAACTAACCTCTACATCAACACTGTCCTCCAAACATAACACTTCCCGTACACTTGGAAGGAGACCTAGATATTGGTCGTTCCTAAGCCGGGAAAAGATCCCCACAAGGTATACTCATACATAAATTTAAGCTTGTTGAACTAGACGGGTAAAGTATTTGAAAGAAAATGCTGCTCAAATGGATCAAGAAGCACACACACACACACATAACACACACACACACACACACACACACACACACACACACACACACACAACACACACACACACACACACACACACACACACACACACACACACACACACACACACACACACACACACACACACACACACACACATATACACAACACACACACACACACACAACAAAAACACACACACACACACACACACACACACACACACACACGCATATGCAACGTATTGAGGCCAGAACAATTTGAATCCAGAACTAAACATTCAACTACGCATCAGCTAGAGAGAGTGGCATTTGGCCAGGAGGATCAATGGGATACACGAAAGATACCTACAATGAAATTTGCGTACACTATTAATATTGCGAAAGCTGCGTACAGAATCAGGTTTTGACAGATGAAGAGAGTAGTATATGACGATGGAACATTGTGACAGGCGATAAATGCGTACAACGTTTAGGCGAACCTTTTAGATGGATCTTTTAAAATCATTGTGCTACATTAATGAGTTTACCTCTGAGCTAAACATACGTGTCGCTTAGTTTCTCGAAACTGGAGATACTTTAAAACAATATCTATTATTCCTGATTTTCATCACGTTTTTTCTATGCTTTGACTGGCAAAATGATAGACATATCTTGCGCTATTATTTTGTCGTGTTTAAAACCAGCTTGTAGTCTCGGTAGTTTTTGTGTGTTTAAAATTTTTAATTAATTTTTTCATTTTAGAGAATATTTTAATTTAATCTATTTTACAATTTATTTGATTTTTCCATCTGATTTCTTGGGTTTAATATAATCTATTTTTTGTATGTAGGAAAGAGATAATAAGCAAGGCAATAGTCTCCAGTTTCTAGGTATTTTTATAGCTTTTTAAATATTAAAAAAAATTTTTTAATCCGACCTAATATTTTTTGTTTTTTTTTCATTCTTTCAAAGTGTAACTCCAGTCTCACCTGCTTAGGAGTTTTAGCTTCAGCCTCTTTTGATAAGTCTCTTTAGATTACATCGAAATTATCACCTCGACAGTTAAAAGCAAAGTGACTACTGACAAAGGGCAAAACCCTTTTTTGAGCCATTTTGACTGGAAGAGTTTAAAACTTTGAAAGTTATTTACAAATAAGGGGGTATATGACCTGGGTTGACAACTGGAGTCGGGTTTGTACGTTTTTTTCGCTTGTCAATTTTACGTCTTACCCATGTCAATTGCTATTGTTTCCTCTTGTACGCATATTTCGCTGTACTCATATCTCGTGCCACCGATCAATGAGAACCGCTACACCAAGCCCGACTTTCTTAACATAGGCCTATAAACGGCCTTCGACCGGGTCTGCCACAACGGCCTCGTTCACAACGTTCCACACTATGGCTGTCTAAACAGGGAGGTTTCGGATATTATAGGTGTTACTTATCTAATAGTACATTTAGCGTTTATTTAGATCAATCAGAATCTACGCTGAGGATTCTCTCAGCACTCAATTACTGGGGCTGTTCTGTTGAACATCTGTCTACATCAACGACATACCTACAACAACCAACACTCAGGTGTCCATATTTGCAGGGAACCACAGGTGATACGTTCCAGACTCAAGGAGCACTTTAACACTAGAAACCTAGGCGAGCTACAGGAGATTGAAAGTAAATATGACCAAGTGTTAGGCGTTCTTGCTCTCCAATCGCACTAAATACACACTTGGCATGCCAATAATACCTCTAAGCGAGGACACCCACTGGAGGAACCGGGTGTCATTCCTGACGAGGCCGTGTAGCCCTCACATAACCCTCACTTTAAAAAGAGCAACAATTCGACTAATACAGCTGTACCATATGTTCAACAGTACAAGCCCGCTTTAATTAGGGGCGCCCATTCTAATATACGTAACTATATTGCGCAGCATTCTCATCTACGCTCCACCAGTCTGGGGTCATGCAGATAATACACGCACACACACAGACTATAGTTATTCCAGAACAAAGATCTAAAAATAATCACGAAGGCCACTAGAAGCACTAGAATTACTCTTCTTCTCAAAAGGGCCTTTAAATAAACAACAGTTATTACACTTAGCAACTGCATTACATAAATAGACCCACTCACATTTCAACACTAATATCCACACTGGGTAGATACGACTAAACATATGACAAGTACACAAGGCCGCTGTCCATTCTGTGAGATCACTTCATTCCATGAACACTACGCCAGTGCATGATACTAACGACCTCCTTTGTTTCAGATGAAAGGAGGGACAACCGGAAGGACGCAGCCTCCCCCCAACGGAACGCACGCCTAATTTAGTTTCTAGTAGGCTGCAGAAGATGTGTATGACACCCACAGAGAGTCTCCCTCACAAGGTATTGGTTAGATAATACCTCTCCTTATTCTATATAATAAGGTCAAACATAGCCCCAAGGGTTCCTGCATGATCTATCGTGGGATTATTTCTGTCATGATCTCTATCCTGACAGGTTTTTTCATCCGACACATATCACTATCTCCTGATTGTAAATGGAAAGAGCTAAATAGCTTGGTATATGAACAATCATCCTGAATCCTTCACGCTCGGTAGAGGTGTTAGGCCGCTTCTCAGAGTATATCTGCCTCAATGGCTGGGTGGGTTCTGGAGACCCAAACCCGGGTAAAAAAACAGGCATGAGTAACTATATGGAGTTTTATATTGTATAAGTGTTGTAAAAATGACTGAAAACTTTAGAGATAATTTAGGCATATATATTAATATGAGAAGATAGTTATTGATGACGTCAAATAAATGAAACATTTGTAATACCTATTTGACGACGTTTATTTTAACTTTAAACAAAATAAAATGATGCTCGTCAGTTACTAAAAAGAGTGTATATGTAAAACAATGCTCTGTGATGATGGTTAAATGAAATGTTTAGCAATGTTTAGTTAGCTAAATAAAAGTTACCACTTCAAATAATCAATAATCGCCAACATACTGCTATACGCCTAATTAAAGCTTTATAATTTGGTGCAGAGTTGTTAACAGCTGTAGGGTTAGGAAATTGTTTCATTATCCAGAAATTGTGAACATTCTGACAGTGAAACACTAATTATTATGACAGATGTTAAATATTGCAGTTACATGTTACACAATTATTAGTTAACCTGTAAAGTTATGAACATTCCAATTGATTGTATAAGTGGTATGTTTCAATAAAGACACATTTTGGAAAAAAGAAATACAAATCTAAATTTATTTGTTATGTCACATTATAAGACAAAAGTTAAGATAAATGGATGTATACACTAATTACTCTCGTTTTTAAAATATTAAGTCTTTTTATGAAGTTAACCAATTTGAATAATTGTACCGTTAATGAATTTGTGGTATAGATATGAGGTATAAACTAATAACATTGTTTTATTACTGTAATTAAATATATTCTAAATCTAATAATTGGTATTTTAAAAATATAATTTGTAACATCACGTGGATTAATTACTTTTTTTATGTAACTCGAATAGTAATACAAATTTCGCAGTATTTTACCGACCTAAACTCTTAACGACATTAAACTTTATTTAAAAGAATTCAGTTTGGATATGATAGATTGTACCAAATATTTATCACTTAGCTGGAAAACTTGTCTAGATTTGGTAGAAGAGTGTACTTTCTGTTTGTAACTTCAACTATTTGTACCTGTTAGACTGGCCTAGACGTAGTATCGTGAGACATAGTAAAGTGAATAATTTAAAGCTAAAAATAAGAGAAAACAATATCTTATGAAAATCATTTAAAATAATTTACATTACCAAATTTTAAAAAATTTCTTCAAACTGCTTTGCATCATATTATTTGGATCCTTCGAATTCAATACATTTTGAACCGATACTTCATCCTTGAAGGTCGCAAGCTAAAGAAGGAGTGTATAGAATTGCACGGCAACAATTAACCTTCCGCGCATCTCTCTTCGCGCATCCTAGTCAGGACAGGTTAGATGGTCTGTGGAAGTATTATAGCTTCACCATTTATTCTTTTACATATTTTATTAATAATCTAATTCACAATTTCCTAAACATTTTCTAAAAATAAATGTACTGATGTATTTTCTGAATGCTGGTAAATTATATTATTATTATTTATTGAATAAAATAATGTTACACATTTATATTACAAACATCTACTTTATACACAAAATATTGTAATAATATAATTGAAAAGGTAAAATAATCTGATGCAAAAAGGGAAAGTAATAGTTTCATGTGATATTGATAAATGATTTTAAAGTTATTAAATAACTATTAGCACAACAGAATTTTATATACACACTTGAGAAAAATTAATTAAAGAGTTGAAAAATTATGTAAATAATTAACGTATGATATACTGTAAAAATTTAAAATAAAATTTATTTAAGTTTTCAAAAATCAATTATTAAATTCAAAAGATAAATTAAATATAAGTAAAAAGTTAATTCAATCAAATATGTAGTGGTTAAATAATGTTCTGCATATTGACAAAGGCAGTAGAAATCACGAAGTGTAAAATTTTGTCAATTTTTTAATTATTTCTTATCACTAAAATTAAAATACATAATCTTTTTAATTTTATTTCAAAATATCCCTTGTTAATAAATAAATGAAAACTTGAAGTATTTCCAACTAATAAATTAAAGGTTACACAGTTATATATCAAGAGTATTTATATTCATAAAATAATAAATAAAATAACATGAAAGCCTGAATGTTACAACAGGAGAGTTTACACCTGAGATTAAATTAATTTAAAATATTTGAGCTATACTGAAAGATAGTTGGTTTTTAATGAAAGTCCAGGGACAAGTTCCACTGGCGGCAGTTGACAAAATTACTGACAAAATGACTATATAGCCCTCACAATAATAGTTAACAGTGAAGGGCATGTTTAGAACTGCAAGTCAAGACGGCGTGTCTTTGCATGCTTTTTAGTGCATTTTAAACAGTAGGCATGTGGATAAGAATGAGTAGTAGAGATAGAGGTATGGGGGGGGGGGATGGGTCGTTCGTTGCAGAATTGGCGCCCGAACAATATGGACCTGAAACAGGTAACCTATTTCATAACTAATATTTTCTTTATAAACAAAAAGTGAATCGCTGATATGAAAAAAATCGACTTTATTACAACTTTATGAATTGAGAAAAAATTACCAAAATCTTTAAATAGTTAATAACACAAATTAAAAATACAAATAAAAACGAAATTTAAATTAAAAATAATAAAACCTCAACAAATGATAATAGAACTTTTAGTAAACCGTCTGACCTAGGACGTTTCAAAATAAATAAATGGTAAAAACAAGCTGAATCGAAAGTAGGGGCAAAATCGAAAAAAAACAAATAAAATATAAAGGAATAACACAAACAATAAATACAAATGTATAAAAGCGAGATAGAAAATTAATCGCTTTTTTCAAGGCAGAAAAGGAACAAGAAAAACAACAAAGAGAGAAAGAAAAGAAGCAAGAAAGACAACAAAGAGAGAGAGAAAAGAAGCAAGAAGGACAACAAAGAGAGAAGGAGAAACAGGAGGAAAAACAAGAAAGAGAGGCAGACGATGCAGCTAGGGAAAAGGCACAAGAAGAAAAAAGATTAAAGGTAAGAGAATTAGTAAGGGAGGCGGAGAGAGAAAAAGAAAAACAGCAAAATGCTAAAGAGAAGGAGGAGAAAAGACAACAAAGAGAGAACGAAAAGGAGACGGAAAAACAACAAAGGAAAAAGGAAAGGAAAGAAGACAAATCAGAGACAACAATTATGGGAAGCATTTCAATTAAAAATAGAAGGATATCATAGGGAGACTGAATGTAAAACAAATATGATTGAAGAGAAAATAAATGAACATGAGACTGAAATCGACAAATTAAAATTAAAAAAAAAAAAAAAAAATCAAAAGTGAAACGAAAAGTTACAAGGAATACCGGTAAAGGTTAAAACGGTTGAAGTAGTTACCGGTTTATGCCTATATATTTGTTGTATTATGTTGTTTAAAGTTAGTTGTATTTTTTAAATACCTCTGAAGATGATTGCTGGGCAATTGAAATGCACATAAGATTTAAAATAAAAGTTATTTGTGATTTAGAGGTTTTATTTATTTAAAAATAAACATTTAGCCACAGTTGCTTCATACAGTTTTAAACATTGACATTTATTATTTTTCGTTAATAATACACTTTTCGTTTTACTGTTGCCCAGATTATTGTTATGCAATGTCAAAACTACGGGGAAATATATTTCTCAAAGAAACAATAAAGAATATCTTTGAATTATTTTAAATAGAATAAAAGCCATTGTGTGTGCGTGTGTGTGTGTGTGTGAGTGTATTTTGCATGGACCGTCCACTGCCCTGTGGTAATCACAGTGTTCCCTCAGTCCGATCTCTCAGATTCTATTATTCCAAAATTATATGAAAAACAACCAATTAGATTTCGTTCAGTCCCTTTAATGATGTCTAAGCCATTGGATTTTTTTGTTAGATGCTCGAAGCCTTATATTATAATTCTAAATGAACCTGAATTTATATTCTTCAAGTAAAATACCTTTGGTAATTTAATACAAAAGAAATTTTTTTTTCATTTCAAAAGACTTGAGATTGTACGATCTATTCTTCTTCTCTTTTGTTTAGTACTTGTACTATTTACAACAATTTTCCCTTTATTCCTGATTATTTTATGTATTATGCGGCGTTTCGCCTTCCGCCAGTGTGAGTAGCATTGGTTATCATATTTAATAATCTATGTATATTTCATATACATCCTAGGTTTGCTTACCTTGGTTAATAGTTAATCTTGGTATGTCAAAAAATACTTTAAAGACCACGTTAAATCAACTTCTTTTAATGTAAATATATATTTTTTTTAATTTCAAATTGATAATGTAATTTTTATAACTATGTATAAGTTGACAAATAAATGGAAATTATGTACAACGCTCAACAGATTTTAAGTTGTTTTATTCGTCAAAATTATTTGAATAAATATTTTATTTTAATATATAACTTTAATTATTTTACATTCTTCAATATATATATATATATATATATATATATATATATATATTTGAGAGATAGATAGGATAGATAATTTACATGAAAGATAGATAGATAAATACAAGAATAATTTTAAATTATATATTATTCAAAGCTTTTCGCCAAGAACCTTCAGGAAATCAATGGTATTACTGAACAGATTGTCATTTTGGGGCCTTTTTGTATTTTTTTCAATTTGATATATGTTTTCTAATATGGAAAATGTATGGTTGTTTTTGATGGCGTTTGTGGCTAAGTTAGAGTTGTATATGTAAGGTTTGTTGTATGCCTTGTGGTGCTTTTATATCTGCCTTTTAATTTCTTTTTTGTTTTACCTATATAAAATTTGCTACAGTCTGGGCATTCGTTGTTATATATTCTGTTATTAAATGTGAGACATTTTTTTTCGGTTGGTTTATGTTATTGGTTATGCTTCCTGTATTTTTGTAAGTAATGTTAATATTGTTATTTTTTAATATTTTATTTATTCCTTTTATGTTGTACCTTGTATGTATATATATACATATTTGTGTGTGTGTGTGTATGCGCGCGCGTGCACGCGTGTTTATTTTTAATATATTCATATATTTTACTTTAGTTTATTGAGGTTTTTTAATAAATTATTTACTCCATATTTTATGGAAAGTCAACTACTGGATAAAAACGTGTTAGGTAGCAGTAACAATACAAATAAAGAGAAGCGACATACGAGTATTTACGTATTGTTTGATTGTTTGTCCCTAGATACGGAGACAACGTTTTCAGGATAGTTTAAAATAAGACGAATTGTTGAGTCCTTAAAAATACACTCAGAACACTGTCTCGGCACTTGTTTTTTAAACATACGTACAAAGAATCCTCATTTTATCTAAAATATATTATCTGTTCTGTTATTTTTTTACGATTTCAAATATCTTTATGGTTTTATGTTTGTTAGAATAATAAAGTTTACATATATAATAATTTTACTACCGAGAATCTTCCCACATATTTCAAGTAATGTAGACCTATATAACGTTCCTTGTAACATATAAATTAGAACATCCCTTGGTTTTTTGAGTTTCGTCTAAAAAAGTAACATTTCACACCGCTACATTTTTTGGTCAAGAAAATGTTACTTTAATAAAAATAGACTGAAAGAATGGTACGTTTCCAAAGTTTAATTAAATTCTAAAACATGATTGGCAGAATTTCAAATATAAATACTCTTGAAAGACAAATGTTGGGGTAAAATATTAAGCGGATGTAACGTGTGAAAAGCAGAGTAACGAAGTATTTGTGAGTTTGAGTTTCAGCGTCACCCCTCTAAGTTTATGTTGAGTAATATGTTTGAAAGTTTAATCAAAGTTATGCTGGGGTGAGAAACCATCGAAAATATTTATAACTTTAACTTGAGGTAAATGCAGCGTGTTATACCAAACGCTGAAATGCAAAATGTTATCGTAGAGAATAGGTATAGAAACGCTGAAATGCAAAATGTTATCTTAGAGAATAGTTATAGAAACGTTGAAAATAAAGACTTGGAAGTATATTGTTTATGGATTGACCAGAGGAAAGTCCTGCTGGAGGTTGTAATGAGAGCATATGCTCTGCAAAATAGGAGTAGGTTGACCACTACTTTCACATTAAGAAATAACCCTACGCCTTGCTAAATAGCACCTATTTTATTTACTATAATTAAACTAATTAACGTAATTGGCAATTAAATTTACTCTTACCGGTTAGCTGGGCGCTAGTCAACCTCTTATGTTGACAACCTTTAATGACTTTTATTAATGAAGGTCTTCAAATTAAAAAAAATGTCTTTATATAATTATTTAATTGTTACTTAATGTAATTTTTATTTTTCAAATTTACTACAACGAACCGTTGTCATAAATTCTTTATTCAACTAGCACGTAGCCTATTAGGACTAATAATGGGTGAGCACAATATCTTTTCCTTTACTAAACGATGATTTATCTTTATTTGTAAATATTAGTTTATTCTCAGATCAATGACGTTTTTGGACTTCAAATTAGTTTTGTTTACTTTTAATAATTATTATTTTGCTTTTTTTGTATTTAATGATTCAAAATAAATGATTAATGCGGTAGGTCAACGGTTATACTTAATCATTTTTAGTATTTAAATGACTTCAATATTTTAATTAGCTAAATCTACAAAAAAGAAACACCTGTACCTATAATGATTTTCCTTTGACTGTAATGTACATGGACTCTTCTTTTTAAAATTTTAAAAGCACGAAGGAGTTTAGATTTTCCAATTAGGCAACGTATTATTTTGTGTTTCGCAGTCGCATTGCTGCTTGCCAAATTTAGTTTTTCCCGTTAAGTTTGTCATCTCCTATGGTAATAGGGATGAAGATTTCTTATAACTTCGATGCACGGTTCGTACTAGTGTCCTCGTTGATACCTTCTGTTTGATCTTAGGTCGTCTGGTTTGATCCTTGAAAATCCTTGTCTGATTTCTCAGCCTTCGTAATTTATGTCTGCCTGTAGACCTATGAAATTACGTTACAACAAATATTTTAAAACATTATGTATTTTTTTTTCAAATAAACAAATAATAAATAATATATTAGGGCAAGAACCGTTTCCTTTTCTGGTCGCGTAAATTTTTATTAAATTAAAGTTTTATGTAGCAAAAGCTTCATAGACAAGAGTAAAAGTTACTTTTTCAAAATATATTGAAATTATAATAAACTATTGGAGGAAATTCAAACATAGTTCTTGCCGAGTGGTCGGTTTATTCCCCATGATTATTGGTTTTAAATTATAAATTAATTCAAGAAATTTACTTGTTTTTAAAGCGCTTTATTTTTTTAAAAGGGAGAATGTTTTAGAACTGTTTTTTTCTATTTACCCAAGAAAGGGTACCAATGTGCACTCATTTATCGTCTTACGTATGATACCAACCTGCCCCATTGACGTACTACGACCGAATAAATTGATTTTTATTACAGACAGTTGGTGTCTGTAATGACTGTCGGTACTTCGATACACACTTACAGCAAAGTTTTTTGACTAAAATTGAAAATTGTTTAAAGTTTTAAAAAGGTCTTGTTGTGATTGTACTTGTATTTTTATACTAATTTATAGAGTAATGTAAAATTGTTTTCAGGTTTGATAAGGACAACAAATCAGTTTCCGAAACGTCGCACTAAATAAATAAAATTTTGACTCAATATTCAATTCGCTTGTCATTTGTTAAAAAACATATGTTTACAATCATACTCTAACTAAAGAGCATAAACGTAAGTATAACTAATAAGTTACGTAGATGATTAATGACGTCACAAAACTATGAGCTATGAAACTGAATACTTAGGCTATACAGGGTAAGAGTATTAAGAAATGAATCAGTCATAACAAGGAGCGTAATAAATAGTTAGGGATTATAGATAGGTTAGGATCAAGAAAGAACACCGACCCCTGAAAACTACGCCCGAGCCATAGCCAGGGATTCAGTGGAGCAAGACGATAAAGGAAACAGTATGTGCAAACACTACTTAGCAAGGGCCGTAGCACTCAGAAGTAGAATTTGAGGAAACTGGTTAGGTATAGGTATTTTGTAATTCTTGCCAACCAAATTACTTACTTTTAATAAATTACTTAGAGAAAGTTTAATAATATTAGGATGAGAGAAGAGGGTTTAAATTTCAAAACATAATAATAATATTAAGTTAATTTAGCTTCGCAACTTTATTTAACGCCTAAAGTTTGATTCTAAATAGGTTAGTATAATTTATATTTTAAAAATTGCTTTAAAACATTTGTCTTGAAATTTGTAGTCCATTACATTCGGTAGAACTTAAATAATCACTTTTTCATTAGTTTACACCTATTTGAACTTTAAATTTTGTAAATTTAACACTGCAGGGAGGGAAACAAATATATCACAATACCATACATAAACAGAACATCAAATAAAATAGCCCAAAATTTTCAAAAAATAGGATGCAAAATAGCATTCAAAGCTAATAACAATTTACAATACAAAATACAACACGACAGCAACAACAAAGATAATCTACAAGCATCAGGGGTATACAAATTAAACTGTACAAACTGTAACAAATTCTACATTGGCCAAACAGGTCGCAGCTTTAAACAAGAAGTCGAGGAACACAAACATGACACCAACTCAGCATTTTACAATCACGTTGAAGAAAAAGAACACAAATACACAGACATTTAGCATAACCTAGAAATCTTACATATTAACCAAAAAGGACCACATTTCAACACACTAGAACAGTATGAAATTTACAGACACAAGAAATACAAACGTATTTAACGAACAAACCCAATACAAATCACACATACTCTTTGATACTATCGAAAACCTGCCTTCAAAACCGAAACAGTTAACCTAATAACAACTCCAAGCAGAAGACAATGATGATGATCGCCAAGGAGCGATTGAAAACGTTCTGTTTCAGTAAGCTTTTACAAATTTACAAATTAAAAGTTTGGATAGTCATAAGCTAATGTAAAAGTGATTAAATAAATATAGTGAGTGGTAAACACTTTATGTGTTTATAATAGATTATTATATTTTATTGTTCATTAGTAATTTGAAAAATTAAAATTATAATAATTTGCTGATTGGAGACTAATATTAAGGTGCTGTGAACTGATCTGGAGAAAGAATTCGTTGAATTTATTAACCGATTAAGTATAATTGCAAACTATAATATTACAATAAAACTCCTTAATGATTATTCGTTAAACAATGTCAAGTTATACCTTGCTATTTATGTAAAAGTATTATAATATTGATATTGGCTACCATCATCCATTTTCAATAGTTTATTAAATAATAATTTAATGTGTTTAAATTTTAAATAAATATTTAATATTTTAAATAAAGATAAAAGAAAGCAAATACCTTGATATTAAATTCATTGCACCAACAGTGTTGTGAGTTTAAGTAGCAATAAACAACATAAACATACACAGGTAATCCAAACTATCCTTTATGTTAATACGTTTATACACACTACTAAAACAGAAAATTTACAGAAACCTTCAAATAAATGAATATTTTTGTTTTGTAAATAAAATTGAACATAGCTCTGAAATTCAAAGAAGAAAAAAATATTATTAATTTTAGAATTAACTAACACAACGTCTAGACAATGTTTCCTCAGGAAACTACTTTAGTAAAAAGTTACGTTTCAAAGAAGCTTTAATGCAGGTAGTTGTAGAAAAGATTTCACAATATTTATATGTGGTTTTCTAATTAAGGGAATCTAGTTTTAATTTATACTAATTTATGTTTGGAAGCTCTGCACTGGAATACACATTCAGTTCATTTGATTGTGACGGTGTATTCGAGCGCAAACAATAGGTGTTTTTATCCGAGAGTGTGACTTGATAACGCAAACGAGTAACCATAATGTGTATGGGGGGGGGGAGGGAATCAAGTTATTTGTAAGGTCTATTGAATCTGTATCATGATAGCTTATGGATAATAAATTACAAAAATACTTTCCCAGTTTTACTTGTCAACAAATTGACCAATTAAAAGATAATTTCAGCAATTAAAAAAGACAATATAAGTACACAATAATACAAAATATGAATATTTTTAGAAGTAGATTTATATTTTAAAGTAAATATTAACATTTATTACCATAAGATAATATTAACCAAAATTGAACGTGAAGAGAAAACATCTTTCTACACTGCACTACTTGTAAGTGTTACGATACTGTACAAGTTACAATCAAGTCACTGAAATAAAATAGAACTGCGATATACATTAATACAATTGATTGAAAATACATTATATACATTACTGCCCTAAAAACGTTATTGTTTTGGAATGATGATGTCTACATTTTCTGAATGGAACTTTGAATTAAAATCTTTATAATAATAATGTCCTCTCTAGTTATTTCTGTACTAACTGGTTTTGAACTATTGAGACTTCGCCCATACTTCATAAACTACGTTGTGAAAAGTTTTAAATCATAATTTATCTCTGGTACAAACAGACAAACAGATTGTCAATGAATTTGTAGTCACTATTACATACGTGACTTGGAGTAATCATTTAGCTGTTATCAATCACAAGGTTTATTACAGGACAATACCGGTGCAATCAGAGAGGAAAACCCTAGATAAACCTTAAAAAAATGGACACATTTAGATTAACTTCAATAATACAATCCAACCTTGAACTGAAATTCACTGAAAGCAAACAAATAACAGATTGTGTAACAAATAACAGAATTTTACAAAGTGGTTCATTTTATTTGAAAAAAAATAGCACTACTTTATATTACTTTAGAATTACTCACGTTATATTTGTATTTCACGTTTGGGAACTACAGCAGAAGTGATGGCACGTGATTGATTGACCGTAGAAAGTAGTTTATCTTGTCTGATTGAACCACGCCATTAATCAAGGAAAATGCCAATATATGCATTACCCATTTCTTAAAGTAAACTGTCATTAGGTACAACCAAGAAGTAAAATGTGGTGATAGAAAACAATTTAAACTCTTTCATATTAATGCTAATGTACAGTGTACAATAGTGGAGTTTTGCCACTCTTATTTGGCTTTTCATGTACCGATTGGAACAATATCAGTAGGAAGGGCCCTAGAATAGCGCGCCCACCCCTAAACTCGGCCGCTACGTAACCTAGGACTATAGGGGTAGTTTTGGATGATGCTCAAGGTCACCCCAGCCGTGACCCTAGACCAAGGGGTGGTTTCGACCACGTTCAGGGGGGTAGGGGGTAGTTTTTCGAAAAAAAAAAACAAAATCGGCCGCTACGTAACCTAGGACAATAGGGGTAGTTTCGGATGATGCGGGCGGACGTCGTGACCCCGACCCTAGCTTTGGGGGTGGTTTTGACCACGTTTAGAGGGATAGGGGGTAGTTTTTCGAAAAAATTTAACTCCAAGCCACTAACCTAGGCTAGCCACATTGTATCCAACCTAACCCAACCTAAGTGTAGGGGGTGACCTTAGCTACGTTCAGGACCTTCCCCGGCGGATGCTCCGGGGGTAGATTGGGGGTGGGGCGATTTTCGATAAAATTTTGGAACATGTGCTTTGTCCGATAGGGTGTGTAACCTAGGACTATAGGGGTAGTTTTGGATGATGCTCAAGGTCACCCCAGCCGTGACCCTAGACCAAGGGGTGGTTTCGACCACGTTCAGGGGGGTAGGGGGTAGTTTTTCGAAAAAAAAAAAAAATCGGCCGCTACGTAACCTAGGACTATAGGGGTAGTTTTGGATGATGCAGGAGGTCATCCCGGCCCTGATCCCAGACCCGGGGGTGGTTTCAACCACGTCTAGAGGGGTAGGGGGTAGTTTTTCGAAAAAAATTTTATTTTAACCTAACTCGGCCGCTACGTAACCTAGGACTATAGGGGTAGTTTTGGATGACGCAGAGCCCTGACGCCAACACTCACCCAACCCTAAGGGCGGTTTTGACCATGCCTAGACGGGCAGGGGCGGTAAATGGAAAAAACTAATTCCAAACAACTAACCTAAGCTAGCCAAAATGTATCCAACCCAAACAACCCCTAGGTGCAGGGGACATCTCAGCCACGTTCAGGACCACCCCAGGGGTTGCCAAGGACAAAGAGGCCCATGATTGGCCTTGATCATAGACTGTAGGGTGTATGTGACTACGTCTAGATGTAGTTATTGGAAAACCTCGCTAGCCAAATTGTATCTAACCTAACATACTCCTAGCCACGTTCAGGACCATCCCTGGGGTTGATATGGACGAGGGGGGCTATGAATGGCCCTGATCATAGACAATGGTGCCCCTTTGGCTACGTCTAGATGTAGTTATTGGAAAACCTCGCTAGCCAAATTGTATATAACCTAACATACCCCTAGTTACAAGGGTGACCCTACCTACGTTCAGGACCATCCCTGGGGGTTATTATGGACGAAGGCAGCCCTGAAAGACCTTGATCACTGACTACGTCTAGATGTAGTTATTGGAAAACCCCGCTAGCCGAATTGTATCTAACCTAACAGACCCCTGGTTACAAGGGCGATCTCAGCAACGAACAGGACCACCCCTAGGGGTTGTTATGGATGAAGTTGGCTCTGTAACGCCATGATCATAGACTATGGGTTATTTGACCGTGTCTAGAGATAGTTTTTGGAAAAACCCTAATCAGGTAAGCCTATGACGTAACAACCTACCCCACGGACAGTCTCAGGATCTGCCCCTGAGGTGGCCACCAACGTGGGGGATATCGTGAGATATAATTGATTAATATATGAAATATCAAAGCTCGAATGATCCCAGGGCCCACCCAGGGAACCCAGGTAACGTGGGCCACAGGTTGATTGCTAAACACAACAGTGGGCTATGATCCATGACTAGCTAGCGCTCGCGCTACAGATTATCAAAAAACATATAGAGTATGGCCCACCTTTTAGAGGCGAATAACTAGAAACGCGTGTGAAATATTGTTATGAAAATACCAACTCACCAAAGAAGATCCAATGTAGTGAAAACAAAACACCTGATTCACATACAAACCACACTTTAATCACTAGCACTACCCTAAATACATCAATAAATCGTCTAACACATCAATATCCATTAGAGAATCTGTCTGTATGTCCGATAAAGCTATAGGGCCTAGGTCACAGGGGAGCATCTCTATGTCATCTGCATCAGACAGGGATGATGTAGCAGAGGACGACGAGTTATCCACCACCATCTCTATGTCATCTGCATCAGGCAGGGATGATGTAGCAGAGGACGACGAGTTATCCACCACCATCTCTATGTCATCTGCATCAGGCAGGGATGATGTAGCAGAGGACGTGAAGGTATCCACCAGCATCTCTATATCATCTGCACAGGCCCGGGAAGATGTAGCAGAGGACGATGAGGTAGTTTCGGAGGACTGGGAGGAGGTCATAGGCGCAGCCGGTAGTTGTACAGGTACAACAAAAAACCCTCTCCCTTTACTCCTGTACGGCATTCCAATAGCAGGTATAACGAGCTGAAAAGCTAGGCCCACCTCTATTGCACCTCCGGCATATTTATCCCGCAGTTGCTGCCGAATATCGCTAAAAAACAAGAACGAAACAATATAGCAACAATAACAGATGATATAAATTAATGTATAATATTATAAAGACAAAGAATACAACACCGACCTCCTGACCGCTGACATCAGGTTATCCAAACAGTTGTCGATCATGAGCCACTCATCATTACTTGGTCTGAACATGGTGTATAGAATACGCTACAACGAAAACCAACTGGAATCGACAATTCACTCAACCACCAACTCTGAATGACAATAGATGTCTGAAAAAGGAAATCCGGGTAGGAAAGGTTTCCAGGAAATTAACGGTAGGACATCCGTCGATACACACATCCAGTGACAAAATCACCGGGCTGATAACAGCTGCTCTTAGAAACCACCTACCGCAAACAAACAGAAAAAGAGTTTCCGTAAAGACACATATCGCATCCTGTACTGGTCACTTTAAAAAACCACGTCCTAAAAGCAAATCACAAGGCATGACTAAACATCTTTATAAAAGACACTCTCATCAGTTTACCCCAGGTTAGTGTGAAAATGTTAGACATGTATAGCGAAATAGATCTGAGTTATTTAGGGTGTTGTAGAGGAGGACTTAAGGTGCATAGACGTAAGTTGGACACTGTGATTAGTGGGTGTATATATTTAGATATAATTTTGCTAGTTGTAAGGTATTTAATTTATAGTGTTCTAGGCAAATTTAGTAACAACTTTATGAATATCAATCAAACAAGTGAAATCGTTCAGTTTATAAGATCAGGCGAATGCCAAGATTTAGACACATTTAGAAAACTACTAACCGGGTATTATAAATTGAAAAGATGCGAACTGTTTGATAGATGTTCATTCTGTCATAAATATAAATTTCAAAACAGATATATTAATTACAAACACATTAACTCATCCGAAAATCAAGAACACTATTTCAAGTATATAAATTCTAAATTGAGGGAGGGCGGTTATTTAAAGAAAGTTTTTCTACAAAATTGGGAGCATATAGTATATACCATCCTCGTAAAGATCGAATACGAATTGAGGTTGGAGTATTCAAAAATTTTCAAACTGGACGACCTTCAACATTACTATTATAATATGAAATTGTTGAACGTTGTGAGGCCGTATATAAAAAATGAATCGAAAACCCACTTCTATAACTCGTATCTTTACAATTATATTCTATACAACGACCCAGACGGTATGTTCTCTGATATAGAATATAATAAAGATACGATTATAGAAAGGTATCATTTATTTTTTAGAAAATGTTGTCAATTCGATGAATACTCTAATCAGTCCATTGACCTAACTCCCCCCAACTGGTCTTGGGACAACATCGATATCGAATCAGACGAGTATGGAATATCCTATACACTGGATGGGGAACATTTTAATAATAATATGACTCATTACGATCTGAGGTTGACTCGCCGTCAAGAAAGAAGGGGTATATCTAATACGCATTCTGTATTGGGTAATGTCAGACTGTCAGCATATTAATGTGCCATAATATTATTAGGAGTAGTACCGTTATATTTATGACAACCACCGAACGAATAGGTCGTTTGAGAAACAGGCCATTTCCAATAGTCTAGCGCTCTATTCCAAATTTTAGTAACATGTCAGTGCCAAATCTATTAATCCATTCAATATTACATAATGTAAAAATTATCCAGAGATGTAGTGTTTCTCAAACGATCTATCCATTCGGTATTTAACATAGATGTATCATAGATTAATGTAATGTAATATAGTTATAATAGGGTTTAATGCATAGGCCGTGTGAGAAACAATCCCTCTGTCCGTAGAGAACCGTCTTTATGGGGGGAAAAGCGGTTAACGTTAATATCTAACGCCATATTCCAAATTATTTAACATGTCTGCACAGTTGTAAGACAGACTCATTTCTATTCAATTTCACTATCATATTTATACATACTGAAAACTATACGGAGATGTGTTGGTTCTCAGACTGTCTATACACGTGATATTGTAGAATTGTATAAATTTTAACATTTGACATAGGTAATAATAATAATTGTATATCATTGTATATAAACCAAGCCATTAGCGGGGAAACGGGAAATGAGAAGGAGAGATAAAGACTAGAATACATCCGAGGCAACCGCAGCCGTGACACCGCTTGTATTTAGCAAATGAACACCGTAATAGAGGCTAACACCATACTATATATTGAAATTTTGACTACAGAACTGTATGTCGGTTATTAATGAACAGTGTAAGCAAGGTCTAGTTTGACATAAATATGGTAAAATCATGTGAATTTATGACTACAGAACTGTATTTCCATTATTAATGAACAGTGTAAGCAAGGTCTAGTTTGACATATATATATATGGTAAAATAATGTGAAATTGTGACTACAGAACTGTATTTCCATTATTAATGAACAGTGTAAACAAGGCTAAAACCATACTATATATTGAAATTGTGACTACAGAATTGTGTTTCCATTATTAATGAACAGTGTAAGCAAGGCTAAACGCATACTATATATTGAAATTGTGACTACAGAACTGTATGTCGGTTATTAATGAACAGTGTAAGCAAGCTCTAGTTTGACATAAATATGGTAAAATCATGTGAAATTGTGAGTACAGAACTGTATTTCCATTATTAATGAACAGTGTAAGCAAGGTCTAGTTTGACATAAATATGGTAAAATCATGTGAAATTGTGACTACAGAACTGCTCGTAATTAGCAAATGAGGACCAAATATATCAGAGGTGTGAAGTACGGCCATCTACTAGAACATCTACCCAGTAAATCTACCCAGGAACGATCCATGCAGATGTTTCTCTCTCTCTCTCTTTCTCATTATAAATATTTTGAAATTACGTTTCGGGGAAAATGTCGGTCATTAAATTCACACATATGATATGAATATATATGCAATGGCTTAGTTTATAGCGTAACCTAGAGAGGTAATGTTTGTATATAATATAGCCAAAAATATAGATAATTATATTCCTCTTGTTTTGTAAAACACAATTAATCTCTAGGGCCACAGCAATGCTGATTCTGTAACGTCCAAATCTATTACTTGCTTTAAAAAACATGTATAACAATTATGTCATATGGGGTTTCTAGTTTTGTAAAACACAATTAATCTCTAGGGCTATGCTGAATCTGTAAGGTCTAATTGGAAAAATGTAAAACAATCAACTAGAATAAGGGTAATATAAGACAGGTGTAGCTTTGATATATATTGTTTTGATAAGATCGTAAAATGTACAATAACTATGAGAGGTCACAAAAGCCATATGTTAAAAGGTTCTGACACAATGTAGAGAGAGTATCTGGAAATACTCATCACTAAAAAATAGATAGAATTGTCATCTGAAATTAATGTTCTCGAATCTGACACCAAAAATAAAGCGGGTTAAACTTACAAATCGTAGTACGATACAATTTATTAACCATTGACCCTAAATGTAAGTCGTTCGCAGTGCAGGTTGCCTTCTACCTGTCTAGGGTGTGCATTGAACCATCAAGAGTACAGACATCCGCTACGCTAAGAGTCTAATGTAGTGTGTTCCTTCAAGCGACTATGTTTACATGTGCTTGCACTTAATTCAAAGGTCAACACAGGATAAGGTAATTAGTAATAGTCATTTGACAATAGAAAGGTATAATTACAATAACATTATGATCTGAACAATGTACAAAACTAAACATTCAATCTTAAATCTAATTACAATTGCTTTATACACAATTAAAAAAGTTTAGACATATCTAGGTAATTAATACATCAACTATAGACACTAGCTTAGACATATCTCATAAATATTCCAATCACATGGCATAATTTAGGCTAAATACAATTCATGTCATAGGTCTAATGCTAAATCTAACAAAAATATAAACTGATTAGGGCAAAACACAGCAAAGTCATAGATAGTATTCCCAGGCCTCTGTAAAGTCTAAATTTCTAAATCTGTATGTTTTACAATATAATAGGTGCTTCAAATAAATGATTACAAGTATAAAATATATATAACATAAAGGTTATTGCAATAATATTGTCTATACTTTGTTCACACAAATATCCCCCGAAGGGGAAGGAGAGGCCCCAAGCCCCGCCTACTCCACGTGACATCCTCCAAAATCAAATTGATGCCTCCGTTCAAACCTCCTGCTTGACAAGTACATTCACCCTTACGAACCTTTACGGCCACTCCAGAGGGGATGCATACAACCTTACGGACTGCTTAGAGCCTCGCCAGTGGGCTTTCATTCGTCTCTTTCACACTACCCGCCAAGCAGGGGGTCAAATTACTTTACAAAAACATTTGTGTGTGAAAAAATCAACATTCGTCAGCTATTCATATTGTTTACTCATTCGTGGAATTTTGTAGCCACAAGTTGGTTAGTCTGAATATTTATAGAAAACATAGCAAATCATTGTGCATAATTAATACTTATATATAATCTAGTTGAATATTTATACAATATATAGATAACCAATGTGCATAATTAATACATATATAATCTAGCTTCTGCCTAACAGACTGTTTATACAATATATAGATAATCATTATTATTATTATGTTTACCTAATCACTAGACAGTAATCAATGTGAATAAATAATACCTATATATAATCTAGCTTTTGTTAGGTTGAATTACAATATGTTTATCTAACCACTTTACAGAATTAATACAAAATTAAGCTATTAGCGTTTGTCAAGTTGAATATTTACAGTGCGTGGCTATTCGCTCATGCGAGGACGCTTGTAACCGTAGGGCAGTGTGTTGTACCCGTCGTCCTCGTCCAACTTCCTCTTTGCACCAGTTAACCTGAAGATTTTACTTTCTGACGTGGTGATGACGTCACGATCTTCTGTGCGGCGTATCCTATCACTGGTGGTTACTATAGGATCGCTACCTTCCAAGACCATCCGTTTCATCGATTCAAAATTGACCGAGGCTGATGTGCCGAGATTGAGAGTCAGGCCCTTGACCTTGCACACGGTCACGTGTTTGTTTTTATTTGTAGACCATACTTTGTAGGCGTAGACCTTAGGACCTCCAGAGACGAATTCGGTGATGTAGGAACCAGGGCCGTATTCCGAGAGCTCGTCAGTCATCTGGCCTAAATAATCTCCAGTCAACACTCTTGGCAATCCCTCCCTATGAAGGTATACCACACTGTCTGTATCCTTGTAGATAAGTTGAGGGCCGAGAGCGTCCATATATTCGTAAAGCTTTAACCGGGCGTGAGCAGTGGTGTAGACGGCCAGCACAACGTTGACGGTGGGCAGTATCTCGCAAACGTCATCCGAAAACTGCCAATTCACAACCAATACGTCTTCGTTTACTTCCTGAATGTGGTTGACGTCAATGGATGGGCTCTGCAGCATTTTGAACAGTTCCTGAGGCTGCCTGATAATCGACGTTTTAGTCTGGTTCTCTCTCTGTCCAAACTTTCCCCAAAATGAGTTTAACATTAGTTTGGCCAACGAGCGGGATCCTTCGTTTTTGGCAATCTTTGATTGGTCCAAACGGACACCCTCGTTGGTGAAATAATCTTCTACATACTTTGCCCTGTCTTCTTCAGTTTTACACCAGCCGGGGTAGCCTGACGCTTCCTGTTTCATCTTTAGAAATTTATTAATAAAATCTTTAAACAGGCCGTCGTTCCCTGAAGCCATCTCGTACTGCCACATCTCGTGCATTTCCACAACAACATAGCCCTTCTCTACCGCCTTGCGTATCTCGTCCATGGTCCATGTGCCCGTCAGAGCGCGCTCGTCCACCGTATGGTCGCAATCGCCAGGATTGAGAGTTTCGCCGCATGTCCGACATAGTACAAACATCAGCTTGTTATTCATCTTTAGCGGCAATACGGGGTGGTAGAGCGATGTAGGCGGCAGAATTGTGCACTTGAGCAACCCTTCGGCGCTCATCGCCAGTTTCCAGCATTCGTCGTTGCCGACGGCCAGCTTTGGATGTCCAATCGGGTATTTTCCATACTTGCATACCCACGGGTAGAGGGAACACACGTCGGCGTACTGGATGGTTTCGTCCTCTTTAGCGGCGCAGTAGGTCTTTATATTTCCCGTCCTGCCGCCGAAGAATGCGTGGCGGGTGTTGAGAGGCGCTGCGTTGAGGACGGGATGATTGTCGAGGTAATCCATGGACCTGTCGTCCTTCTTCTGCTGCCTAAATACACACTCCCACATCTCGACGACCTGATAGCCGGCCTGTGAGATTTTAGCGTTCTTGGCCTTTGTCCTTTCGAAGCGTGCGTTGTGCGTGTCCGCCGGATCGTCCTCCAGAGCAGCGTCACGTCCGTTGGGGAAGCACTTGGG
Organism: Prosapia bicincta; assembly: GCA_036971475.1. Lineage (NCBI taxonomy): Eukaryota > Metazoa > Arthropoda > Insecta > Hemiptera > Cercopidae > Prosapia > Prosapia bicincta. The sequence goes on along the minus strand of JBAIZL010000005.1, from coordinate 247,868,504 downwards.
GCAGCCGTGGAACCAGCATCCTTGGAACTCGTACACGGTGTTTGTCTCTGTGCACAGCCCGTCGACCTTTAGGCCGTCGACCTTCATCTCTCGGCCGTTACCTGCATGACTTATTCGCAGGTTGCCCTCTGTTTCGAGCCACAACAACCATTGCAGAGCGATATACGATTGTTTATCGGCCAGGCGGTAGCCAGCCTTTGGTAGTATGGCTATGGTGTTTGGTTTTAGAAAGTTCCTTCTAAACGCCAGGTTACATGCGCTGACGATAGTCACCGCCTCTAGAAACGGATCGACATTGCACTCTTGTAGGAAACAGGCCCTGAATTTCAGGCACGCCTGTGCCAGGATCTCCACGTCCGATAGGCAGTACTCGAATATCTCCTTTTGAAAGTCAAAGACGTACTCGTTGCGCACCTGCTCGTCGTGCCATCGTGTGAACTCTTCGTGATTCTTGTCAAACATAGAATCGGGGCAGTAGTACTCTTTGGCAGGCATGGGGCCTACATACGCTTGGTTTGCCAGGGTGTTGAACAGGTGCGGAAAATATCCCTTCTTCTTTTCCGGAGGCAGATCGAAGGCCTTGGGCAGTTTTGATAGAGCCATAGGCATGTAGTTGAGAGAGTCAATGAACTTTGTGTTATCAATCTCCATGAGGATGACCTTGGTACCTCGCATAATCAGTTCGGGTGTAAACTGTGTCTCTTCTATTACGTACTTTAGGATAAACTGGAAGTCAAAGGCCTGGCCGTTGTGAGCGATAACAATCACCTTTTTGTACGCCTTTCGCACTTCCATTAGGTACGCCATGAACCCGTTGATGGGGTCCTCTCTGAACACTCTGGTTCTATCCGTGCACTGTAGGCAGGCGCCTCCGCCGTTCATACACATCCAACAGTATTGCTGGGATACGCATAGGTTGACTCGATGCACACGAGCGTTGTTAATAACCTCGTCTTGTCGAGTTTCAAGATCAAAGAAGACAAACAGAAAGTTGGTTGTTAGAGGGCGACGTGTATCAATTCTCATGTAGCACAGATGGCCTGCAGGCATGTAATCCTTACACACTTTACAATAGTTTTCGCCGCACACGTGAGGAGTTTTTCTACCCTTCTTTAGAATGTATCTATTACAGTCTGGACACTTTCTTATAGCCCGGCATACGCTCTTCATGTGCGCCTTAAAGCATGCTCTATTTTGAAATTGTCTATTGCAGTCGCCGCACAGGACGCCGTCGTCTTCAAGCACACATGGCGGGGTCCTCTTGCAAGAGTTGCATTGGGCCGAGCATCTATGGCACATGCGATCATCGTATGGAACATGACACAATTCGCAATAGTAACCACACGCGAACGCACTTGTCAGACTTGTAACAACATTAAAGTGGTTGGCGTGATATAACAAGTTTAACTTATGCTTGGGGTTCTGAACGTCGCCTTCAAAGTAGATATCACGACCTTTGCTGCCGTAATTGTAGACGGTGATTTTATAATCGGCGAGTAAATCTTGAAACTGTTGCAGCTCTCTAATGCCTGCACCGCCTTCTCCTATCTGCACCCCTGCGTCCGTCATTAGCTGTTTTGCTCTGTTGGTTTGACGTTTGCATCTGTCCCTACACACAAGCTTGTACTCTGGGTCTCTTGACGCATGCGCTATAGCTACAACCAGAGCACGGGGTAGACAGAGGTTGTCTGTGTTTTTAATCGTAACAATCTCTTTCCTACGGTGCGATTCTTCTACGAAGTTATTATACAGTCCGGGTCTTGCACGCCCCCGCCCTACAGGTACTTTAACCTTTGTACAGGTCACTCTGAAGGTGTCGTCGGCTTTAAATGTATTAGCGTTACTCTGGATTATTGAGCCTAGGATGTTAAACAAGGCGTCCACAGTTGTCGCAGAGGCAGCTCTAAATGCAATATATCCGGGGGCGTGGTTTCGGAGATTTAAGCTCTGCATGGTGAAGCCCAGTTGTATGTCTTCGGTAGCGTTGTTTTTCATAGTCTCTAGGATTTCCTCTAGTCCTCGTCTGACCCAATCCAGCTCGTTTTCCGTGGCTGGTACGGGGTTAAAGTTGAATGTCACTCTAGTACCGTTCAAACGGAATTTTCGTACATATGTCTGTTCCGTTGATACAACACGTACGGCCATTTTACAGATACAAGTCACTATAATAGATCTTAAATTAACACAGGTATATGCTATATATTCAAATTGATTCTATGTGAAATAGTTTTGAGAAAATAACTAGAATAAGATTACTAAGATTGACAATGGTATATGTTGAACAATTTAAAATTAAATCTAGTTGTTTGCTAATACTAACAATTGTGTTTGTTAGATAATTATTAAAATATTGTGATTAATTTGTTTTCATAAATATTCAGATCAACAATGATATTAGATTATATGAGTTATTCGACTCACAGGTCGCAATGAATAGCGATTGCTTTAATATAGGCTACAGATTTCCCACGAGAAAAGTAACAAAAGATAGCTTACCAGAATGTTTCTTCTTCCAAAGCTGTATAGCAAGTATTGTTTTTCGCGATGAGATTTATACTTCATAGACGCCTGCCCCCTCCATACCAAATGGGATCTCCCGCCGTGATTAATAGAGATCGGTCCATCTCGAATGGACTCGTCCACCCCTCTCGGATGGACTCTTCCACAGCTATTTGTTTACTTTTTTACTAGCATGCGTAATAAATCGATACGTTTGTTAACACAATTACAATAGCCTTGTCTCACAACACGGCTGTGCGGTTTATAGCGGTCACCAGGTGTCTTTGCGGTTCTATGCGTTATCTCTGCATGGTTGCACATGTAGGTTAGGCTTGTTCACTCAGGCTATAAGGCCTTGTTACACTATTTCACCTCTAAAAGGAAGGCCATACTCTATATGTTTTTTGATAATCTGTAGCGCGGGTCGCTAGCTAGTCATGGATCATAGCCCACTGTTGTGTTTAGCAATCAACCTGTGGCCCTCGTTACCTGGGTTCCCAGGGTGGGCCCTGGGATAATTCGAGCGTTGATATTTCATATATTAATCAATTATATCTCGCGATATTCCCCACGTTGGTAGCCACCTCAGGGACAGATCCTGAGACTGTCCGTGGGTCAGGTTGTTACGTCATAGGCTTGCCTGGTTAGGTTTTTTTTTCCAATAACCACCTCTAGACGTAGTCACCCCCGGTTCCATGCTCATGGTCTTTCAGAGCCGCCTCTCGTCCATAACATCCCCCAGAGATGGTCCTGTTTGTTGGTGAGATCGCCCAATCTACTAGGGGTAGGTTAGATACATTTTGGTCGGCCTAGGTTAGTCGATTATAAACCCCATAGTCTATGATCAACACCATGGGGTGGTCCTAAACGTAGCTAATGTTGCCCTTGTAATTAGGAGTATGTTAGGTTAGATACATTTTGGCTAGCGAGGTTTTCCAATAACTACATCTAGACGTAGTCACATACACCCTACAGTCTATGATCAAGGCCAATCATGGGCCTCTTTGTCCTTGGCAACCCCTGGGGTGGTCCTGAACGTAGCTGAGATGTCCCCAACACTTAGGTTAGGTTAGATCCGTTTTGCCTAGCTTGGGTTAGCTGGTTGGAATTTATTTTTTTCCATTTACCGCCCCTCTAGGCATGGTCAAAACGACCCTTAGGGGTTGGGTGAGGGTAGGCGTCAGGCCTCTGCATCATCCAAAACTACCCCTATAGTCCTAGGTTACGTAGCGGCCGAGTTAGGTTAAAATAAAAATTTTTTCGAAAAACTACCCCCCACCCCTCTAGACGCGGTCGAAACAGCCCCCGGGTCTGGGGTCGCGGCCGGTATGACCTCCTGCAACATCCGAAACTACCCCTATAGTCCTAGGTTACGCACCCTATCGGACAAGGCACATGTTCCAAAATTTTATCGAAAATCGCCCCACCCCCAATCTACCCCCGGAGCATCCGCCGGGGAAGGTCCTGAACGTAGCTAAGGTCACCCCCCTACACTTAGGTTGGGTTAGGTTGGATACAATGTGGCTAGCCTAGGTTAGTGGCTTGGAGTTAAATTTTTTCTAAAAACTACCCCTCTAAACGTGGTCAAAACCACCCCTAAGGCTGGGATCCGGTAGGCAATGACCTCCTGCGTCATCCGAAACTACCCCTATAGTCCTAGGTTACGTAGCGGCCGATTTTGTTTTTTTTTTTTCGAAAAACTACCCCCCACCCCTCTGAACGTGGTCGAAACCACCCCTTGGTCTAGGGTCAGGGCCGGGATGACCTTGAGCATCATCCAAAACTACCCCTATAGTCCTAGGTTACGTAGCGGCCGAGTTTAGGGGTGGGCGCGCCCAGGTATCGACAGTTCTACTAATATCTTACCTGCGACCTTTTTAAAATTTAATTGCCAATTACAACGCTTGAATCTAGGAATTAAGGCCGTTTCGACACACACACACACACACACGCGCGCGCGCGCACACACACACACGCACACACACACACACACACACACACCACACACACACACACACACACACACACACACACACACACACACACACAATGAAACAATTTAATTAACGACTTAATTTTCACATTTATTTAAACAATCTTCTTCTCTTTACAACTTTGATAAGAACCGTTGTTCGTTAGGATTAGTTGGGTAAGAGCTTTTGAAACTCTGATCTTGGATGTTATTTCAAGCGTGCTCTGCCGAGGACGTATTCAGGGTTGCTGCTCCGCTCCCCATTTGCAGCCTTTGTCATGGAGGTTTTATAGTGCGCATGTGTCTGAGGCTCTACACAGTATTACGAGTTCTCGACAGAAGCTCATCCAGTCGATATAAGGAGAAAACTGTAGGCTCCAACGTACTAGAAGTGGGAAATTATCGAGTGATCCCTAAGTGCTTCCTCATAATCTCACAAGATCGTTGACTTTAACAAATTTACAGTACACCAAACGTTATAAATGTGTAGAAGAAATAGATGTCGTCTGACCTCATGCACGTGCCTATTAAACTTATTGTTGTGGGAAAAATGTAGCAGCGGTATCAGCTCGACTTCGAATGACATATTTAGTTACATGGACATAAAAGTTCTCTCGAGAGTATAATTTCAATATAAAAAGCTTCAGGTGTGTGTGCTGTAGGTCTTGTTTCTCCTAAATCCAGCATAGAACATTGATGTTTGAGAAAATGTTAATCCGAAGCATTCGTAGCTAAAGATGACCTCGTTCAGCCACCAACTCAAGATTTATATAGTACCTTACAAAACCATAAATTATTTAAAAGTAGTTATTACATATTGAGTTCTTTTAAGTGTCCGTCAGGATGACATTGAATAAAGTTATCATGAGAAATGGTAACAGTGGAACGGATAAAGATACGGAATAGGATCGAAGAGGTCCAACTGCATCTATAAACCTTACATACGGGAAGCTTTCTGCCTCTGAATACATATATGGGTCCTACTTATCACTTTCTATCAGGCCCTACGTTCCCAATTCTCGCCGATGATAAAAATTCAATTTTTCAGTCACATAAGTGCTTCTTACTCAAGTCAGGTGGAATGTGGTAAATATGATACTGAAGGGTGTACAGAAAAAGATTTCCATAATCATCCAAATTGTCAGTGCTACTGTGATGGTGATTATCTTGGTCCTTCTTTTTACTGACTCAATTTCAAGCAGGAGAAAGTGATCCTCAGCAATAAGGCAAAAGAAAAAATCCTTTCTAAAAGCAAAGAATCAAGTAATCATAACCTAAACTTGAAGGTGAACCTCTCACCGCAGGTGCTACAATTGAAAGTTCATCGCCTTTAAATTATGTTGAACTTGAATAAGGCCTTTTTGCATGAGTCGATTCAACGTAATGTTCTCCAAAAGTGCTACTACTCCTAGCGCTTAGTCTAATGTTATGACAGTTGTTTCACTTCCTTTAACCGGTGTATCTTCTAGAAAACCTGGTTCATGATGTAACTCATTGTCAAAAAAAAATATTTATAACAATATATCTTCGTCATGTAAAGGCAAATAGAAACTACAAAGGAAAGTAATAGCTACTTTAACCATTTAAAAAAGTAAATAAAGTACTCATAAAAAATACCCTCTTTAGTCAAAAACTGAAATATTGAGTATTTGGATCTATGGAAAACTTGAATGAAATGTACAGTAGTAAATCAACGGCGTTAGAAGTCATTTGGAGGATTTTAAAGTAAGGATTGTGAAAAGTGTCTCTTAAGATTATTTGCATTCCAGAGACACATCTCCAGGAATCGCATAATTTCCCACTAAGTGATCGATTTTTTTTCCAGTTTTTAGATCGAATTTGCTTATGAAAAATCTTGCTAGGTGTGGCAATTCGGTACTGTAACGATGCTGTATCTGTAAAATAAAGCTATTTACAAGCTATAGCAATTCAAACAGCGGTAACGTACAAACTTATCGTCTGTGACGTCTATCCCTCTCCCCAATTACCAATTTGCAGTAACATGAACTAGTTTAGCACAAACATTTAACCTATAAAACGGTGCTAGGTTTTTTGCTAAACAGCTTCCTGACGGTATGGCAATTTTTTCAGCATGTATTTTTGAATGGCAAAATAGCATAAAAAGTATGATTTTCTATCTTATCTTACTTTAAGACATTTCATTTAATTTATTATAAATTTTGGTCTATATTTTCCAACACATTTTTAACAATATAAAAAAAAATATTGTATATCCGAGTGCACTTCAATAAATAACATTCAATCAAGAACTTTTATTGTTACACTGCTTTTATTGACTGCTATAAGTTCAGCTATTATTTTGTTAATAAAATACTAAATTATGTTCAGCTAATGTTAACAAGCCATTCATTTACTTTTTGGCGGTACGACGTTCGCCGGGTCACCTATTTAATTTAATTAACAACTATTATTAATAATAGTTAGCGGATATTTTAACGTTCACTGCTTTTCATGTGGTTCACAAGAGCATCTTGTTGAGTGGGTTAGATTGGAAGTGAATTTTTATCAGCCAACTAATGGTTCTTTGGTCCATTTGGCAGCGTCTACATGTAGTAACTTACCATAGTGCAGTCCTGCATTGGTTACAACCATCTCAATAATGGGAAAGGGCAACTTGGCTCATATTGATGGGAGAGACAAAAATATTTATTAAAACTATTTTGAGTGCTGCCGCAAAAGGAATTCCTAACATCTCATGCAAACCATGACAATCACCTGTTGGTCGGATGATGAATCCACTTAAAACTTTCGATTATGTCGAAAAGGTGATTCAATTGACAACCAACAAGTGAACAAATAAATCACGAAGATTATTTATGCAGGGTAAAAGAGATTCATAGTTGCAATACTTGGGCACAAATTCAAAAACAAAAGGACGATCTATAGTATGGAAAATACTTCAATCTGTTTTGTGGTATTTTTATTTCGTTGCTATAATTTACACTAAGCTAACCGGGATTCTGGCCACAAAGAGTGTGTATATTGCGACTTTACTGTTTAAGTTGTTCGTAAAATATTTTTCTTCTGCTGCTTAGAGTATCATATTGGAATATGATACTGTAAGCAGCAGAAGAAAAATATTTACCAAAGTAAACTAGAAGCAAGAGTTTTATTGTTGGACTGTTTGGATATTCGTGATTAAATATTACTTTCTCTATAAAGGAATAAGAATCGGTTGTCCCGTCCAAGAAGGAATCTGCTCCAGGTCCCGACGATATTGTATACTTCATGAATAAACATGTCCCATCGTTAACAAGACTAATTCACTTTCGAATATACATTCTTTTATTCGAGAAACACCTTTTTCGAAGTTTTGTTAGAAATAACCGTAACTCTTTTTTTTTAACCAAGGAAAACATTCCTAATTCCAGTAATTATAAACCAATGACTCTCACGTGCTAGTGTAAAGAAAATATCAAACTGTGTCTTATCTGTTACCTAGAAACAAATGGTCTGCTTTCCAACGAAGAGTGTAGATTCGCATAAAAGCGTCCATTCTTATCAAATGTGTCTTACCTTAGCGTCGGCTATACAAACTATATTTCTCTTGCTACAAACACTCGTCGCAGTTTTCTTCGGCGTTTGAAAAAAACATATGATATTGGGAAAGAGGAACTTTGAACACTTTAAAAAGGTGTATGCAAGTAACATTGTTACAGTGATCAAATATCTCCTAAATAACCGGTATAACTGTGTGCGTCTTGGAGGCACAGTTTTTAATCCCTAGGAACTAGAGAATGGTTACCGCAAGGGTTACTGCCTTTGCTCTTAACAGTATGTTTTTTCAGGTAGATGGTTTCGTATGTATATATATAATTAAAAATATATCACCATATTTTATATATATATATATATATTAAATGTGGTGATATGTTTTCTTGTATATATAGTTAATAAATTTAAAATATTTCAAACACAAGAAGCATGAAGATGCTGATACTTTTTTATCGGCGAAAAGCTTTGAATAAATATATTCATTAAAAGTATTCTTGTGTTTGAAATATTTTAAATTTAATTAATATATATATATATATATATATATATATATATATATATATATGTATATATATAGGCGAAAAGCTTTGAATAAATATATTCATTAAAAGTATTCTTGTGTTTGAAATATTTTAAATTTAATTAATATATATATATTGTAACATTTATAGAATGGGCTATATAATGTTCTTTAAGAATTGGAAAAATAAATTAGAAATAACTCACACAAAATTTAAAAAGAAATTCATTAAAAGATTGGTTAGATTAAATTGAAACTAAATTTAGGTAAAAGCCTAGAAATGTAAACAAGGTATTTGAACTGTAAATGCATAAGGAAATTTGTTGTATCAAATAAAATTTAAAAACAAGATAATCTAATAATAGTTATGTGTAAACAAATTTGTAAACTGTAGTAACATAGGGCATAAAAAATTGCTGGAGAGATAAAAAAAAAACGCGATTGTAAACAAAAAAATTGAAAGGTTATGTTTGGAAAAGTCCAGTCAAAACACACACAATTCGAATTATTACAAAAGTAAAACACAAAGACACTTCACACACTAATAATAGTAATTAAATAAACACTGGAAGGTTTGTTAAGGATCGGAAAATTGAAACAGTATGTTAACCAAATTAAAACGGTGAAAATAGTTCGTTGACATTAACAGATGTGAAAGTAAAGAAATAGGTCAAGTGTACAGTCGATTCTAGTGGGAAGGAACGGAACTTCGTTAAATTAGAGCATATGATTTCTTTTTGAAGAAGGAGGCCGCCATATTTGTAAAATATTTTTTAAAAAAATTAAAAACGAAGCGTTAGTTGAGTTAGAGATAGCGTGTGTGACGCTACGAGATGGGACCTGGGATGACCAGTCAAAATTTTACATTGGAAGGAATTCGTCAAAATTATTCCGTTTTGTGAAGAAACTTGGCAAATTTAAATAAGGATAAGAAAATGTAAAGATAAAGTACAGTGGTAATATAATTTGAAGGAACTAAAACGAATTTAAGTGTGTAAAAAGTGAAATTTGAAGAGAACGGAATCTTACGTAAGCGACCTGCAGAATTTCGCTATTTGATAAGTTAAGTATGTATAGCGCTACAAAAAAATAAACTATAGTGGACTCTTAGGATAATAGGGAAGTTTAATTTTGTACATTAGAATATCTTGTGATTAATAGTAATAAGATCATAATCCAGTTCAAATAGTTTCGCCTTTTTGCTCATTCCAAATTATAGTTTTTCCATCAGGAAAATATTTATTAAAACAAATTTCAAAATTTAATATTGTTTTTCAAAATTTATTTAATTAACAAAAGAAGTAAAAATATAGCCCATGCTATAAACCCCGAGATAGTAAGAGATCTTAAAATTAGCCTAGGGTATATGAAAATTTGTAACTAAAAATCAAAGAAAGTGAGTTTAGTATATTGTGTTAAAATTTGTTAAGTTTATTTTTGTTCTGTGTATTGTTGAAAGGTTGAAATAAAAATTGTTATAGTAAAGAATTATGAATTGTTCCTGAGTAGTTTTTTTTTGTTTTTAAATAGAGAAATTAAATAATCAATAATAATAAAACCCCATTGCGTCTTTGTTTTTTATAATTATGTTATAATTGGCGCCCAACGTGGGGCTCGATATAATAAGAGATAAAATTTATTTAGAGAGATTTTGAAACAAAATTAATTTAGAACTTTTTATATGAAAAACATTTGAACTGGAAATAGATTTAGAAAAGATTTTGTAAAATTAAACACTGAGTTGAATAGAGTCAAGGCTAGGTTTAGTAGTTTATAGTATATATATATAAATTGCTTAATTTTGTAAAATAATTTTACTAATAGCTAAAAAAAAAAAAAAAGAAAAAATATGTCTGATGAAAGGGAATCGTATAATTTGCGGGGAGAAAAAGCTAAAAAAACAGAAAAAGGGGAACAATTAGAAAAGGGTAGGCGGAAAAGGGCGATAGAAACAGAAGGGGCTGCTCAGGGGAGATTTGTTAGTTTTCAGGAGGGGATCGAAAACAGGGAGGAAAATATTATAGGCGAGCTGGTAGTTGTAGGGGACCAGGAAAGAGGGACAAGTTTGGAAGTGCAAGAAATAGAATTGGAAGGCACAGATATGCCAATAGGAAACATTGAGGTAGAGGAAGCTAGGGTACTACCACCTATGCAAACCCAACAGGAACGGGGAAATAATGAGAATGTAGATTTAAGGGATATGATGAGGACTTTAATGGAAATGAGAGTAATCATAAATAAAGGGAGAGAGGATCTAGATAGAAAATTAGATATAAATAATGAAAAAATAAATAGACAATTAGATAAGATGGACGAAATAAAAAAAGAATTACATGAGAATATAAACGAAGTAAAAGGAGAGATAAAGGAGGATATAAGGGAAATAAAAAAAATTAGAGGAAGATAGAGATGAAATGAGAGAGATGAAGGAGGATCTAAAATTAATAAAAGATGAAATTAGGGAGGACAATAGGAAAATGATAGAGGATATGAGGCGACAGTTGAGGACAGAGAATAATACTGTAATAGAGGATGTGAGAAGAGACATAGAGGAGAAAGATAGAGAATTAGAGGAGGAGATTAGGGAAAATTTTGAGGAAACAAATGAAATAATAGCTGATGTGGTAGAAATTAATAAAAAAGAGATAGAGAAAGTAGAAAATATAACTAAGAAAAACACAGAAGAGTTAGGGGAGTTAAAATTAAAGGTGATAGGAGAAAGAGAGATAACAGATGAGCGTTTTAGGAAAGTCGAAGATGTAAGGGAGAAAATATTAGTAGAGCAAGGAAGGTTAGGAGATAGAATTAAAATGGGAAAATTAGAAATATGGCAAATAAAAAATTTAACCATTCAAACCGCGACAAATAAGAAGATTGAAAAGCTTAATAAAATGAAAATGGTAATAGGAGAAATAGGAGGAGTTAAATATCCGTCTCAAAGCTTAGTGGTACAAGGCTTATTGAGAAAATTTATCAGAGGTACGGATATGTTAATGAATGTGGAGGCACAACTCGAGTTTGGAAAATGGGAGATGGACTTTAAATATGAGAATAACAGAGAAAGTAGAACTTATGAAGCAGATGAGAGATACAATGGAGATGTAAACGGTGTTAAGGCAAGGACAGGCGTGGGGACAAGAAAAGAGCATGGTGCCCACAGTCAGTCGGAAAACTAAGACAATAGGAAACCCAGGAATAGAAATTAAGTAGAGGAAACAAGTTTACAGGCATTAATAGACACAGGCAATAATATGACATGTATCCAGGTGAACTGGATATTGAAAAATAAAAATAAAATAGGAAGGGAGATATTAAATATAGGTAAAGGAAGCAATATGAATAAACTCTAGGTGACTATGTGTATAAGAAAACGTTAGCAGGAGATAAGTTTAAGGGATGGTAACTATATCTACGATAATTTATTAGAAACTTCGTCGAATAATGAATAAAGATAAATATGAATCTATGTTAATGAATATTGAAGCATCGTTGTAATAAATAAAATATGGTAATTGTGTATTTAAACTTCGTCGTATTGTAAGGGAGAATCTGTGTTGATAAATAATGGAACTTCGTCGTATATATTATATATTATAAAAGAAATATGAATCTATGATAATAAATATTAAAGCATCGTTGTAATAAAAATATGGTAATTGTGTATTTAAACTTCGTCGTATTGTAAGGGAGAATCTGCGTTGATATATATAAGTATTAAAACAAAATTTATATTCGTTGATATCGGGACAGTGTAATCGAAAGAGCTATAGATATGGTCAAATAGAGGATATAAGATTGCAACCTTTAAAAATATTAGATGTTAAACTTCATACAAAATAAACTGAGGTGATATAAGAAAATAATTGAACTGGATGTGAGATTGGAAGGGGAGATAAAATACTAACTTAGAACTGAGAGTTAGATGAAGTTAAAAGCAAAATAAATATGAGATAAATAATAAACAAGGAATAAACAGAAATAAGGGAAAGAGAAATGTTATAACCAATTTGACCAAATCTAGACATACTATGACTCGGATAGGCTGGGATTTAAAGACACGATATCAGAGAATATATGTTAAATAAATATTGAATCAGACTTATGATTGGAAGGATTCCAATTGTAATAAATGTAAAAGAAAAAAAATATATAATTATGGAAGGAATTGTAAATACCAGAACATGATTTATTGTTACTATATGTTAGAATTGTTAAAGAATTGTTGATTGAATGTTAGTTATAAGTATATTGTATTGTTAGAAGATAAGTTAAGTAATATGTAGCTTGAAGTTTTCAGCTCAGTATTTGATTGTTAAAGAATTAAGATAAAATTGTGTTGCAGGATTAAGTATAAATGGACGAAAGTGGAAAGATGAAGGTATAAATGACTTTTAAGTGGACAATTCTAAAAGTGGTAAAGACAATGGACGATAAGTTAGCCAAAGTGTTGAGGTACTTACTCAATAAAAAATGTGTTCAATTAGTTATTAAATAAAATGTACAATTAGGAAATATGTGTTAATTGAAATTTAATTAACAAAAAAAATATGTATATTTAATCAAGCTAGTAAAATGTAAAGAATGTGTAATGTAGATATTAGGAATATTTTTTTATTTAAATTAAATTAGGGGACATTGTAACATTTATAGAATGGGCTATATAATGTTCTTTAAGAATTGGAAAAATAAATTAGAAATAACTCACACAAAATTTAAAAAGAAATTCATTAAAAGATTGGTTAGATTAAATTGAAACTAAATTTAGGTAAAAGCATAGAAATGTAAACAAGGTATTTGAACTGTAAATGCATAAGGAAATTTGTTGTATCAAATAAAATTTAAAAACAAGATAATCTAATAATAGTTATGTGTAAACAAATTTGTAAACTGTAGTAACATAGGGCATAAAAAATTGCTGGAGAGATTAAAAAAAACGCGATTGTAAACAAAATAATTGAAAGGTTATGTTTGGAAAAGTCCAGTCAAAACACACACAATTCGAATTATTACAAAAGTAAAACACAAAGACACTTCACACACTAATAATAGTAATTAAATAAACACTGGAAGGTTTGTTAAGGATCGGAAAATTGAAACAGTATGTTAACCAAATTAAAACGGTGAAAATAGTTCGTTGACATTAACAGATGTGAAAGTTAAGAAATAGGTCAAGTGTACAGTCGATTCTAGTGGGAAGGAACGGAACTTCGTTAAATTAGAGCATATGATTTCTTTTTGAAGAAGGAGGCCGCCATATTTGTAAAATATTTTTTAAAAAAATTAAAAACGAAGCGTTAGTTGAGTTAGAGATAGCGTGTGTGACGCTACGAGATGGGACCTGGGATGACCAGTCAAAATTTTACATTGGAAGGAATTCGTCAAAATTATTCCGTTTTGTGAAGAAACTTGGCAAATTTAAATAAGGATAAGAAAATGTAAAGATAAAGTACAGTGGTAATATAATTTGAAGGAACTAAAACGAATTTAAGTGTGTAAAAAGTGAAATTTGAAGAGAACGGAATCTTACGTAAGCGACCTGCAGAATTTCGCTATTTGATAAGTTAAGTATGTATAGCGCTATAAAAACATAAACTTTAGTTGACTCTTAGGATAATAGGGAAGTTTAATTTTGTACATTAGAATATCTTGTGATTAATAGTAATAAGATCATAATCCAGTTCAAATAGTTTCGCCTTTTTGCTCATTCCAAATTATAGTTTTTCCATCAGGAAAATATTTATTAAAACAAATTTCAAAATTTAATATTGTTTTTCAAAATTTATTTAATTAACAAAAGAAGTAAAAATATAGCCCATGCTATAAACCCCGAGATAGTAAGAGATCTTAAAATTAGCCTAGGGTATATGAAAATTTGTAACTAAAAATCAAAGAAAGTGAGTTTAGTATATTGTGTTAAAATTTGTTAAGTTTATTTTTGTTCTGTGTATTGTTTAAAGGTTGAAATAAAAATTGTTATAGTAAAGAATTATGAATTGTTCCTGAGTAGTTTTTTTTTGTTTTTAAATAGAGAAATTAAATAATCAATAATAATAAAACCCCATTGCGTCTTTGTTTTTTATAATTATGTTATAATATATATATATATATATATATATATATATATATATATATATATATATATATATGTACATATATATATAAGTTATATAAACATTTTATGTGAACATTTCATAATTAAATGCGTGCTAGGAAAATTCCTGCTTACGCAGCTTTAGTATTATATAGGTGTGAGAACAGAGCCCCGGCAGTGTGTAAGTCGCCTCTGTATCGCACAGACGTTTTCCACTCCGATTGAGTGCATATCAATTGTATTGTTTTATTAAGTAAAATTTATGTAACAGTTTTCCAAATTAATTGTTTATTAAATTCAAAGGTTTGTAAAAATAAAAATCATTTTTAAAAACCTTTCGTGCTTAATATAAAACGTAACTGGCGCAGTCGGTAGGACATCTCGGGAAGATTAATGAACATAATTTTTTCGATTTCAATCGTTAACCGAGATACTGCAAAAACTCGATTCGTTACAGAGCGCATATCTGTAACGACATCAAGAAAACTTTAAGTAGAGTGAATATCTACAACCACTTAATAGAGCGCATATCTATTAAGAGCACGAGTGAATATCGTGTAAGTGAAAAGTGAAAAGTGAAAATTGTTCAAATGAGCAAAGTATTTTGGATCAACTTGTAAGTAGATCTTAAGATATAGAATTAAGAAAAAGTAGATTAAATACTTTTTAATTTTATATAATTGATTTTTAATTTTATTATTTTAAAGAAAATAATATTTTAAAATGGCAACGCCAACATTAAAGAAGGAATATCTTGATATGATTCCTGAGTATAGTGGAGAGCCCACTATGCTCCACAGATTCATTTCCATATGTGATAAAGTAGTAAATAAGTTTTATGTAAACGAAAATCCAGAGGATTTTCAAAATGAATATCTATTTTCTTCTATACTAGCTAAGTTAAAAGGCCCAGCATTAGAAATGGTAGTAAACTCAAATTCATATAATTGGTATGAGATTAAAAAAGTATTATTAATCAGCTACTCAGACAAAGGAGATTGTTTTACTTTAAATTTAGAAATGGCTGAGTTAAAACAAGAGAATAACGAATCACCTTTTAAATTTTATGAGAGAATTCAAAAACTATTAAATTTACAGATTTCATTTTTTGTTAATAAAGAGCCTCAAAGACAATTGGCCAAAGATGTTTTAATAGAATATGTACAGAAATTAGGGTTAAGAGTTCTCCTTAGAGGTTTACATGAACCTGTAGGATCGCTAATGCGCACCAAAAGTCTAGAAGCACTTAACATGCTCACTAACGACTTTCAATTTAAAAATAACAAATTATTTCAAAATATTAAACAGAACATTCCACCTAGGGCCCCACAATACCCGCCTATTCGCAAACCCCTTCCTAACAAACAAACCTTCCAAAATTATAGGCCCAACTACCAAAATAATCTTAACCAATTTACTAAACCTAACTCATACGTACAGCAAAATCAACAACCGAGACAGTCTAACAACTACACACCATTGAAAGTTCATCAAAAATTTGAACCAGAACCAATGAGCATTTCCACACTTCAAACAGGGAACACAATTAGACAAAATAGACTTTATCAGATAACAGGGAAAAAAATAGAAGAGGAAAATTATGATCAAACTATGAATCGATTGACTGAACAAATGACTAACTCTTATCTGACCGAACAAACAGATTATGAACCGCAAGAGGACCCTGACAGCTACATAGACTTTGATGATTCAACGCAAGAGGAAAACGCATGCGGATTCACTCAAGAGGACAATCATACCCAAAATCATTTTTTAGGACTAACCACATTAAAAAGACATTTTCCATAATGCATATAGAAGACGACACAAACGAACTACCGTACATCCACGATCCCAAGACCAATTTAAAGATGCTGATTGACACTGGAAGCACGAGATCATTTATTAAAAAATCAATAGCTTTCCAATTTTTCAAAAACACTCTAAAACAAGAACCATTTGAAGTGAGTACAGCTCATGTAGTATCAAAAGAAAAATACAGTTGTACGCTACCACTTTTAGGAAAAGAAACAACCAAATTCTATTTATTTGATTTCCATAAAGATGTTGACTTACTCCTTGGATTAGATAACATAAAAGAATTAAAAATTAATTTAAATTTTGGGAATGATAAATTAATATTTCGCAATAAGCAAATCCCGATTAAATATTTTAACACAGAAAAACAAAATAATAATAATAATAATAATAATAATAATAATAATAGAAGCGAATGTCAGGAACAGAACGCAATAAAGGGAACAAGTTATGTTATACAAGCCCGCGCTAGCCTAATGATTAAATTTAGAATACAAAATATTCAAGATGGAGAAGGACTCTTACCATACAAAAACTTAAATGGATTAGAAACTCCGCAGTGTATAGTCTCAGTACACAAGGGAGAAGCCTACTGCCCTATAATAAACAACACAGAAGAAAATGTAGAATTAACAGTGAATGAACCATTAGAATTAAAATCTTTAGAAGAATACAATATCCTTAAACCTGATGCAATGCAAACGAACGCTAATTTCAATTTATTAGATTATAGAAAAAAATTTAGATTTATCAAAATTTAGAATGGAACATATGAACTCGGAAGAAAAATCCGCTATAAAAAGTTTAATAAAAGATTATGCAGATTTATTCCATATTGAGGGAAACGATTTAACTTTTACCAACCAAATAAAACATGTTATTAGGACTACTGATGAAATTCCCGTATACTCCAGAAATTATAGATATCCAGAGATTTACAAGAACGAAATTAATAAACAAACTGAGGACATGCTTGAACAAGGAATTATTAGACCTTCAAATTCTCCATGGAACTCTCCTGTCTGGATTGTACCCAAAAAACAAGTCGCTTCTGGCAAAAGAAAATTTCGATTAGTAATAGATTTTAGAGGATTAAAGAAGAAAACAATTGACGATAAATTTCCCTTGCCAAACATTACCGACATATTAGATAAATTAGGACGATCTCAGTATTTTACAACTTTAGATTTAGCCGCAGGATTTCACCAAGTAGAAATGGATAAAAATAGCATAGAAAAAACAGCGTTTTCAACAGAAACGGGACACTACGAATTTTTACGAATGCCCTTTGGACTAAAGAATAGCCCCCCTACATTTCAAAGAATTATGAATAATATTCTGAGAGGCATCCAAAATGAAACATGTTTAGTTTATTTAGACGACATTATAATTTATTCTACTAGCCTCCAAGAACATATACACAGACTTAAAGACGTTTTCGAAAGATTACGCAAAGCCAACTTTAAAGTACAGCTGGATAAAACAGAATTTTTAAGAAAAGAAGTGGCATATTTGGGACATGTTGTGACACCAGATGGCGTAAAACCTAACCCAGCAAAGATTTTGGCAATCAAAAACTATCCAATACCCAAAACCACCAAACAAATTAAAAGATTTTTAGGACTAATAGGCTATTATCGCAAATATATTAAAAACTTCGCCAAGATAACAAAACCGTTTACTAACTGTTTAAAGAAAAATGCAAAAATAAATATAGAAAATCCAGACTTCATAGAATGTTTTGAAACATGTAAAAATATATTGACTAACGAGCCCCTTCTACAATACCCAGATTTTGAAAAGGAGTTTACTCTAACGACAGACGCGAGTAATTTTGCACTAGGAGCAATTTTAAGCCAGGACAAAAATGGAAATGACCTTCCTATAGCGTATGCCAGCAGAACTTTAAACGACAGCGAAACTAATTACTCAGCGATTGAAAAGGAATTACTAGCAATCGTATGGGCCACCAAACACTTCAGGCCTTATTTATTTGGGAGAAAATTTAAAATTTATACAGACCATAAACCTTTACAATGGTTATTTTCAGTTAAAGAACCAAATTCCAAGCTTTTAAGATGGAGATTAAAATTAGAAGAATATGATTATGACATAAGATACAAAAAAAAAATTAAACCAAAACGCAGACTCTTTGTCTAGAATACAATTGAATATTACTAATAAAAAGTCAACAAACACCCAACACACTGTAGAACCAGACCTTGAACTGTCTCCAGCGAGCTTACTGAATCGTTACTTCCCGGAATTAAATGAAGATAATGAATCTATGGTCGTACAACTCGACGCAACAGATAACGCCAACTTAGAGTACAATCAAGAAAGTGACAGTCAAACCGTGCACTCCAATTTTGAAGGAAACACCCAAATTGAAATATCAATTTCCGACGAGCCTGTAAACTTTGGAAAAAATCAAATATTTTTATCATTAGTAAGATATGAGCCAAAGAAAGTAAAAATTATAAAACTATTTGGAACTTCAAAAATCCGTTTAATAGTCGAAATATCAGAAAATAATTTTAAAGAAGACATAGTTAATTTTGTAAAATCATATTTGGTGCCCAAAATAAAATATAATCTATATTTTGAAGACGATTTCTACGAGAAATTTGCATCATGTGTAGCCAAAAATTTCAAACAAACTGAACTAAATTTGGTTAAGTGTAATAACAAACTCTTAGACCTAACTTCGGAAGAAGATACCTTAGAAACGATAAGTAATTATCATGCCAGCAAAACCAATCACCGAGGGATACAAGAAACATACGAACAAATCAAGCGAAGATATTATTGTCCCAATTTAAAATCACTAATCCAAAATTTCATAAATCAGTGTGACATATGTCAAAGAACCAAATACGACAGAATTCCCTTACAGCTAGAAATGAACTTGACACCAACAGCTGCAAGGCCTTTCCAGATAATTCACATCGACACTATCTCCTTAGAGAAGAATTCGTTTATCAGCATTGTCGACAGTTTCACAAGGTATGCTCAAGCTTATCGCTTGGGAAGCTCTCAAGCTACAGAGATTGCAGAAAAGTTATTAGATTACTTCGCGCATTTCTGCTTACCAACAGTTATTATCTCAGACAATGGAACGGAGTTTAATAACAGAATTGTGAAGGAGATATTAGACCTGCATAAAATCAAAATCCATTTTATCAGTACACAAACCCCCAATCAAACGGATTATGTGAAAGATTTCATTCCACCTTAATAGAACACATAAGGCTGTTAAATAATCAAATCGAATTTAAAAAAGACAGTATAATTAAGAAAGTTAAATATGCTATAATCGCCTATAACAATAGCATACATTCAGTCACAAAATTAACGCCGTGCGAAGTCTTATTTGGACACATAAATTCAAACTCTTTATTAGATATAGATTTAGAAAAACAAATTGTAAATGACTACGTTTTAAACCATAAAGAAAAAACAAAAATACTTTACGAAAACATTAGGGATAGCAATCAAAGAATTAAAGAAAAAGTTTTAGGAAAAAAGAATGTAAACAAAGAACCACTTCCAGAAATACCATCTGAAGTTTATATAAAGTCAGTTCAGAAGCAAAGCAAAACGAAAAACAGATATAGCAAGGAAGAGATAGCTTCAATAAACAAGGAAAGAAAAACTGGTAAAATAAAGCCTAGACATCATAACACAAAAGACAAGATACATTTGTCGAAAATTAAAAGGCCTAAGAAGATAAAAAATGTAATTAATGCTCAAAATAATTTTCCAGGTCCCTCCTGTTCGTCATTGGCACAGCCACCGACTCAGCAGAGATCAGAGAAGTCAACAACAACCTCGGAATAATCCCAATAGTCCTTGGGCCGACCAAATTAGAATCTTCCTACCATACCTTTGTCCACTATTTTAATGTAAGAAACTTAGTAGCTCATCTAAATAACATTGATGCTTATTATTATGATGTATTGCAAAATTTTGAAACTAGTTGCTACAATTGTAACGGTAGCTTATTAAACAATGAATATGTAACTGATAACAGTAATAGAATAAGAGATATTGTTAATTATTTTAAATATGTTAATCACAGTAAAAATGTACTAGAAGAAAAATTAGAAATTATACTCTTAAGAGAGAATGGTAACAAAAGAACAAAAAGAGGTCTTATAGATGGACTAGGATCCGTTATCAAATCTTTAACAGGCAATGTAGATGCATATGATGGTAAAAAATATGACAAAATAATTAAAGATATTGAAAATGAGCAAATTAAAATTAATTACCAAATTGAATCTCAATACTCCTTTAGTAATAATATTATGAAGGAATTAAATAAAACTGTTATTGTAATTGATGAAAATTTTGTAGAATTAAAAAATAAGTTAAGTATTGTGAATCGTAATGTAAATGAATTTGTTGAACTAGGAAAATTTAGAAGTATTCTAAACCAATTGAACATTTTATATGACATGATGTTACAGGTAATCACAGATTTAGAAAATTCTCTTACATTTTGTAAACTAGGTGTTGTACACCCTAGTGTTATTTCAATCCAAGAATTATATGAAGAATTAAACAAAATTTATAAATATTATAATGAGAGGTTACCTTTAGAACCTAAAATGGAAAATATGTGGGAATTAGAGAACCTAAATAAAGTTAATTGTAAACTAGATTCTGAAAGGATTGTATACTTTATAAATTTACCCATTGTAGAAAAAACTCAATTTAAATTGTATAAATTACACTCTATACCCACAAAATATGAAACAGATTATGTAACAATTATACCAAAAGTAAGGTACATATTAGTGTCTAACTCTGTAATATTAGGTTTAGACAATGAATGTAACTGTAAAACCGATTCCATATACTTTTGCTCATTCTACATTCTAACACACCATAAATTAGACTGTGAAGTGTCCATTATCAGGAACAACGATGCCAGCAACTGTGAATATACTGCATTGGAAGTTACAGACAACTTAATTAACTGGATCCAAGAAATCAACCTTTACCTGGCGACCTTCCCCAACAAGCAGACTCTGGAAATTACCAATCGCAAGGCAACTACCACCGTCACCCTTCAAGGCATATATTTGATAAAAAATAATAATGATTCAGTCTTTTTCAACAACATGAAACTGAGCCATACATCAACAACTTCGCGAGGCCATCCTATTTTCATGGACACGTCCAAACTACAATTTTCAATGAGTAAAATGCCAGAATTCTCAGTAAACGTTAAACGCCTAGAGTTGGACAAAATAAACACGGAAACCATCTCAAGAATTGACCCAACTATGGAAATAACCCACCACATCAGTATCTGGACTATTGCCCTTTACGGAGGCGTATTCAGCAGCCTTATATACTTCGCCCTCATCAGGAAGAAGAAGAAGACTTCAACCAACGCCGAAACTTCGCCAACCCCCGAAGTTCTCTTTAGGGATGGAGGAGTTATATAAACATTTTATGTGAACATTTCATAATTAAATGCGTGCTAGGAAAATTCCTGCTTACGCAGCTTTAGTATTATATAGGTGTGAGAACAGAGCCCCGGCAGTGTGTAAGCCGCTTCTGTATCGCACAGACGTTTTCCACTCCGATTGAGTGCATATCAATTGTATTGTTTTATTAAGTAAAATTTATGTAACAGTTTTCCAAATTAATTGTTTATTAAATTCAAAGGTTTGTAAAAATAAAAATCATTTTTAAAAACCTTTCGTGCTTAATATAAAACGTAACTTTTATATATATATATATATATATATATATATATATATATATATATATATATATATTAACTCGAAGTTTGGTGAAAGTAGTTAGGTCCATTCAAGTAGTAATTATTGGATATCTGGAATAGTGTAAATTTTCAGGTTTCATGTTACCGCCTTGAAGATACATTGTTCCTTATCTTGGAGGGATGTGGCTTCAAACCATTACTAATATATGACTTTTGTCTCTTTTATTTGATAAAAGACTTTCATGGATCTCTGATTTGAAAGTCCGGTGATGAGAGATATGAATATATTGAAAAGTACTTGGCGAGCAAAGGGAACGTTAATGCGGTCGAAAGAACGCACTTAGATTAAGGTTGTATTGCCTATTAATTAGCTCGGCCTAAAGTTCTGTAAACTCTCCAGTAAGTGAATGACTGTGCACTACATTTTCACAGAGAAACTATATATTCATCACGTCAGTTACTTCTAAATTCATTATTATATGAGCAAAAAATAAAATTTTCTTTTATGATTAACGTGCTAGTATTACTGTTTTACCTTGTGAATTGTTTTTATGGTTAAAAAAAAATGTGTCAAGTGGCTTGAGATAATTTTTGTTTTGGAAAATTGTTCCGAGTTAATGAATTGAATTGAAATATATATAGATTTCCATGAAACCTATAAATATATAAAATGAACATTAATGTGTCAGAAAAAATGCACAATGGCCTTAAACAATTTAGGTGAATAGGTGAATCGAGGAATAATAAAATCACCATTAGGAAGATCGTCATAATATATGAAACCCATTATTAATATTGTATCGAAAGTTTTTAGAGATAAAAAGGTTCCCTGCAACAAGAAGTGGATTGATGGATTTTCATGATTGAGAGAATGAAGCTAAGCAAGGGGAATGAAAATTAAAAGATATATTAAAAAAAAAAATAATAATCATTATGGATTTTGTAATTTTCATTCAGAGGTATATACATAACAATAAACAAGACTCTAGCTAGACGTGTATTTTAAAACTAATCTTTAAAATAATGCAGTGTTAAAAACGGAAGAACCTGTATAAGGTTGAAGGAATACAGATTATAAGGACACGTCTCTAGTGACATATGTTTCGGTAACTGAGATATCTATCATTTAATATGTTGACCTAAATCTTGGGTGTCGGAGAAGCTTATAAGTAGACTGTTATAGTTTATAGGTTCATAGTAGATTATTAAACCTGTGAGTAAACTACTACCAACATGACTTCAAGACACGTAATACACTGGGTTTCGTATCGAACCTAAAATCCACCATAGAAGTAAAACAAAAAGTCGACTTGAATATTGAAAAGGATAAACTTTGACTTTACTTATGAAAAGTAAATTTTATATGCAAATATTAAGAGGAGCATTAGTGCGCTTTTTACTATTTGTTAAAACGTGCAATACAACATGTAATACAAACCTGCAATACAAACGTGCAATGCAACCTATGTACGTTTAAATATGAATAAAATATGCTTTGATGGAAAAGCAATTGCGCTTAAATTAAATATTCATAAGAAAAAGACATAGCTTTGTAAATTTTGAATATAGGTTTAAGGTGGATTAACCTCCCTCTATCTACGATTAATAAAAAATTTAAAATTTTTTAAAAAATTGATGTTTTGTAGTTAACTATTTTGAAGAAAATAATCCAACGATTTTAAGACGCAAACTTTTTTAGAATTTAGTTCTAAACGTAGGGTATAATTAATTTAATATTCGTCTCACAGAATAATTAGTCTCGTTTAGAAATATCGGACTAACGCTTGCAACATCTTCAAGACCAACGTCTATATTGACCTACAATCCATGCAGGAATATTGTATATTTTAAAAGGCGGTTCCCTATAGGTGTTCTTAAGGGTGGTTCCCTATAGGTGTTCTTAAGAACGGTTCCCTATAGGTGTTCTCAAGGGTGGTTCCCTATAGGTGTTCTTAAGGACGGTTTCCTATAGGTGTTCTTAAGGGAGGTTCCCTATAGGTCTTCTTAAGGGCGGTTCCCTATAGGTGTTCTCAAGGGTGGTTCCCTATAGGTCTTCTTAAGGGCGGTTCCCTATAGGTTTTCTTTTCTGTAAACGGTTTTGTCTTTTATACTGCAAGAAATATTTAGTTATAATGCTATACTAAGAAGGTTATTGAACATTCTTGAAATTTGTAAACACAAAATGTAAAAATATATATTGTTCCACACAATGTTATCTTTCATAACTTGATCCTTTGACAGTGACATGTTTAAAAAAAAACGGTCAGTTATTCCCTATCTTCAATATCCCCCCCCCCACACCTCGCGTTGGCCTTATACGAAGCATCATGATAGTTCGCTACGTGTTGCTGCACGCAGGGCACACATGAACGCTTTTTTCCTCTTGTTGCACTGTTTTGAGTTGTGTCCACCATTTCTCCTGCATATAAATATTGATCAGGATCAGTTTCTTGTCTGTAACTCTCCCCCAGTGAGTAACAAACTTGCCCTACAAGTGGTGTATGTTTCGTAGCCACCTTGGGACGCAATAATGGAAAAAGGGACTCATCGTAAATAATATCAATGCATTTTTATGTTTTATGAAACCTGTTTATTTAGAACAGAATCAACATTACTTTTGTAGGGTGTGTTACAAATTGTATCAAAAATAATCTTTATTGAATACATTTTGATTTATTTTGAAAACAATTTTCATTTTGTTCATAGATCAAGGTCAAGTAAGGTCAAACATTCTAGAAGTTACTTTTGCACATTTTTCTTCTGTTTAGCCGGGGGTGATGAAGTTTTGACTGCTAAAAGTAAAAGTTTTGAACCGTTGAAACTTTCGCCACACTTTATAAACTTTATTGTCAACTCTTTTATATTATGAAAATTTATCTCTGCCACAAACAGAAAGGCAGAGAATTTGTATGGTCAGTAACGGTTTTATGTTACAAGTAAGGGCACTTCTAAGACACCGTATTCTATAGGTTACTCTTACTAAAATGGTTTTATTCCATTTTGTAGTGATTCTTTGGTAAGAAAAGACCATGAAAGATAAACCCTAACTGTTTTCAAGTGTTAATGCATGACCACGCTAATCGTAATCGCTTTTTTGGGAAGAGATGGGGAGCGAAAATTTAGTGACACGTATTGTTGAAATCGGGTTTTGAATCCTTGCCCAATATGATCAACGTGGGGATTATGCGTGGCTCATGTAGAGTGTGGAATCAGTGAATTATTTCCCCCCTGGTGACATACTTTGGCACAAACCTGCTTCAGTATTGTACGTACTTAGTACACTTTTCTTAAAATGAATTCAGAATACAATTCTATGCTTTTGAAACAGTACCATGACTATTCACAGTTAGCATGCCCAAAAGCAATAATTTATGGAATAGCATATTCAATATTTTTTTAAATGTACTAAATAATTACACGATAATATTCCTTTTTAATATTTCATTAAAGGAATAAAATATTTTCAATAATGCGCTAAAATCGTGTTCATACATCCACTAATATTTGCGTACATTTTAATTTTATTCGAAATGACATGAAATGTCAAATATAAAATTTTATTAGAATTTCAAGTGTGATATTTAGGTTGTAAATGTTGGCAGTCGTTAATAATTAAAAACATGAGAGCCGAATATGTGAATGGTTTGAATAGAAAATTGATTACTGCAATGATGACTGGGTTAATTAAAGCTTCATAAATTGGTGAAGGTTTTTCCATTGCTGCGAGTTTGAAAATAGTCTCTACATTTCCAAAGCGTTAACATTTTGACGTTTATACATTAACAGAAATGAAAAATAAATGATGAGATGCCGGTAATATGTACTATGATCTTAATAGAGTTTCGAATTGTAAACGGAAAAAACGTGTGTATGTGTTTAAATAGATAAATAAATAAATATATATATATATTATTTAAATATATATATATATATATATATATATATATATATATATATATAAGGGGAGGGAGAGCGATAGAGAGAGAGAGAGAGAGAAAGGAGCAAGAGAAAGGTGTTTATCAACTGTTTACCCGAAACATTTCTCGAATATCAGAAACCACATAAGCTAAAATTGTCTAATTCAAAACATGAAGAAGTCTCTGTTACTGTAACATGTTTTTGCATAGAAATTTGTGGAAGCCGATGTGAGTTTTTAAACAGCTATAATTCGTTTTTAGTTAATTAGAGCTTAGCTCGTGAGAACTATCACAACGGCAAAAATTAAATTGTAAACTCTGAATCTTACCACATTGTAGTTTAATAAAAATTCACTAGTTCATAATACATGCTAGTTTCGACGACGATGTAGAATGCCTCAGTGCTTTGGTATTACTAGTTCGCTTGTCGCAGGAGTAAACCAGTCACTAGTGATATTTAACTATATTCAATCAAGTTTGATCGTATCAAATTATTTGGTGGCAAAAATTTAGTGCTAAGGTTCGTCCAGAATAGAAGACCTACCGGAAAAGAGGAGAAATAGATGTCTTCATAAACGCAAAATCCACAAAATTTCTTGCCATTATCGGGAGGGCATGGGTTCATTATAAGCATAAGGATAATTTTATAATCAATTGTTAATCATTTAGTAAAAATTTCCTTTTGAAATTTGTGAACATTATAATTTAAAATCTTTCTATAATTTGAGAAAACCCAAATTCGCTAAGAACATTCTTATATTGTGTAACTGTAACAATTAATTAATTTGAATTGTTTTAATAAGAATACTAGAAACCAAGTAAATCTCGACTGAAATCTAATAATGATGGCTAAACTAATATAAAGCTATTGAGAAATTATCAGACATAGACTAAAAGTGGGTAACAGTTATTTGTAATATATTTATTCAAAATATCTCGTTGCACAAAGTGACAATCGTAAAACCAATGTACTAAATTCAAGAGGATATTAAATTAATACGTTAATATAAACAATAAATTGTTACGTAAGGTTTTGAAATTCACACAAAACTGTTTTTTTTTTAATTATAGATCATATTTTACTGTTACATGAAAAATGATTTATTATGAAGCACTTTTGGCTCATAAGAAACATTTGTCATTTTAATTACTGTTGTCTTTACAAATTATTATATTATTCATAATGTTTGTATCAAGTGAGTTGAATAATACAATGGTTGATAATAAATGTATAGCGTACATGGCTGTCGAATGCTTGTCTCGTTTTGGAGACAGAACAGCGAAATCATCCTCTTGTATCTCTGCGACAATTGTTATGAAAACTTAACCCATCTGTTATGCCGTATATTTATATCAAATAACTTCTCAATTTCACAGTAGGTGCCAAAGTATTCCCAGTTTTCAGAAACTACTGAATATATAGTAAAACGTTAATGTGGGGAAAATAGAGTGAGCTAGATAAAGGTTGAAATAAAATAATGTTATCCTAAAGAATAGGAATAACACGCTGAAACTGAAAGTATTTCTTATGCCATCAGAGAAGAGGTATCCTGAAAGCTGGAGTGCGAAAGTATTCCCTGCTCTGACACACATCACTGTCGGTGGATTAAAAAAAACGAGATTATTAATATTAAAGAAGTAGAATTTAGAATATCTTCACTTTTTAATAAATTATGATAAATAATCGTCTTCGAACCGTGGACGGTGCGTTTATATACATAATTTAAATAGCTATAATAGAAAGAAATTTAAATAGTTTACCTGTTGGGGCACGTACTTAAGTATATCAGTTAATGCTTACTGGTTCCCTCGGGAAGACGGCATGCGGCGGAATGTGCTCCCTCAGTCTCCAGAAAGACGCCAGGACCTGTTCTCTTCGACTCTCGATATCAGGATGCTACCTTTCCTAATTTAGAAAGGGTTCGGAAAATAAAAGTTTAGCACTATCAGCAGTTTAGTATCAGCTCGCTGAAGAGTGCCAGCCTCTCCTGGCGACCATTGGCAGTGTTTTGTTTTATTTACGGAGATCGAGGTATGGCGGTAATATGAAAAAAACGTTACAACAAAAAAATCAGTTGATCTAGGTCAGAAGGTAACTGACTAATAGCAAAAATCATTGTAGTATACCTGCTCCAGTGATACAAAGAACATTCTATAACTTATAAATTATGTAAATAATAGCTATTCTTCGTCACGCTATACTATCGCACATTTAGGTCGTATGGAAGAGAAATGAGGAAAAAACAAAGCATACGTTTCATAGAAGTTTTACAATGCATTAGAGGCTAATGTAATATAGAGCCAAGGCTATGCCATATTTTGTTCGAACCTTTGCAGAATCATTTGATGAAATTTGTTTCCGTGTTCTTCCTGGCTTATGAAAGAAAAAGTTTTACTTCAACTCAGTCATTTATCATTTGCCCTATGCGATCATAAATGCCATTATGTTTATTCAATAATTTTATAAATGGTAGTTATAACTGGAGATAACCGGTTTTGCATCTCTGTTCACTGCCAAAATCCAAATCAAGTGAAACAGTAGCAACCAAAGTAGCTGCTGCCGTTCCCAAATAACCTCTACTTACGATTTGGAGAACAGTGTCAACTCAATCACGATATGATCACACTGAAGTGCCTCGACTAAGATTTAATTCAGTTTATTTTGGTTACCTAACAATGCAATTTGGAGCAGATAATATTTCTCTGGATAATATGTGACTGTGGTTCTCGTTAACTACAATGGCGAGTTACCCCTCGCTTGGAGCAGATGGTAAACAGCTGACCGTTAAAAAAGCTTTTTTCTCCCGATCGGGGTAAATAGATACAATAGATTTTTGAGACGTGTTGTATGTCGAGTTAAAATTTGAGCTCAATAGGTGGAAAAAGTTTTAAGTTTTCATACACAAACATTTTTCTATATGAACATTTATTTCCTACTCGTTATTCTCTCTCTTTCTTTCTCTCTCTCTCTCTCTCTGAGAGACAAACATACACTAGTTCTTTCCTTTTCTATTTTTCCGTTCCACTTGCATCTCCTATCCTTCCTTTATATCTTGCTATCTCTATATACTTATTCTTTTTTTACTTATCCTCTATACTTCCTACAATTTATACTGTATTATCTATATTATCGTTTACCATTTATTCCCTAATATTTCTATCATATTTTCCGATTTATTCATACGAAGTATTGCCATATTTTTTGAAATAAACTATTTCCAATTTCTTGCATTTAATTCAATCGCTCTTAATAGCTTTCTTCTATATGATTGTGAGCATTTGACTATACTAAAGTAATAAGAACGCCAAAATGGAACTGGTTTTTACAACTGTAACGTATTGTTCGAATTTAGAAGAAATATTTTTCGGTTTAACTGGTAGTTTCAAATTGGCGAAGTAAAGTTTTCAATGCAACTCTAACGCGGTCTGTTGGAAACTACACTAAACAGAACTAGCTGTTTGATATTTTGAAGTTTGTTGAATTATTAATCTTTTCCATTCAGAAATAGTTTTTCTAAAATACTGCCTCATTTACTTATGGAAATCATCAACATTATAGTAAAACATAACAGGTTTCTGCCTACATTTTTAATGTGATCATGAACTGCGGTAAGTTTGTATTTTAAATTATTCATATTTTAGAAATGTTTAAACTCAAATACGTGTACTTATAACAGGTACATTCAATGCTGTACAGTTTCACAACAAAATGACAGAACAATTTATTTCTTTAGTCAACAATACAGCTTGGAGACAACGTTCTAACTTACATCTCAAGGGGAGGGTGTCTGGTTGTACTTAAAATTTACAATTTGATTTGCCACTTAGTGGAGACGGTTGGGGAAGTATTGACTTAATATTAAACGCTTTTGCTCTACTCCTCTTTCCGTTTGCATTACCAGAGACAGTATTTAAGTGCGACATTTCAGAAAGGATTTTGCCAAGATACAGAAAATGCACTGTAAGAATATTTTTCGAAGTATATTATATTTATAATAAATATTTTTTCAATAATAAATATTTAAATGCTAATATATTTTGTGGAAAAAGGTTTAATGTAAAGATTGTTAGTAGATAAAGTGTAAAGATGATTGTGGAAGCCACATTATACATTTTTTAACACCAGAAAGATTAAAGACCAGTATATTCGATGTTGAGATAAATATTGTGATGCAAAAATGAATCCTTTAATATTGGTACCACAGTGAGTTTTTTATTTTTTTTCTTTGTTAATTGGATCAAATGATTCCGAGAGTAATAATTGTTCATAATTTGACTGCAATTTTAAAATCGTTTTTAAAGGTTACTTTTTAAAATTGTCTTGAATAAATTTCATTTAATTTTTTGAAGTTTAGGTTTATCAGTTTTTAAAAAATGTCGTAAATTAATTCGTAAATAATCAGTTTGTTTTTGAGATTAGTAAATCATGCTTTGTCTAAGGGGGAGAAACTCAAAAAACGAGTTAGTAGAATGTGTGAGTGAGATAGGCAGAGAGGAAAGTTTATATAAATTTGGTCCGTTATATAAAAATGAGTCAAAAGATTTTAGTACGAAAAGGTTAAAAGTAAACAAAGGAACAATAACGCCGACGCATTACGTGTTTGCTTAATCCCTATCAATTGTAACTTGTTTTTCACTTTTAGCCTTAAATTAGACTTTGGCTTAACCAGAGCAGATCTTAAATAACTTGGGTACGATATTTTTCACCTAAAGAATAAAACAATGTTCTTAAGCAAATTAGTTAATTTATCTTTTGTTTGGCTTTACATAAATAAAATTATTCACGAGGTTTTTTTAAACAAATTTAGGGCAATATTTGTGTAATGTAAGTCGATCCAGAATAACAAAGGTTTATCGTGATAGTAATCGATTTTAAGTCAATAATTTAAAAAAATGTCTTAGTTCAAGGATAGATTTCACATGTATACACATTTATTCATCAGCACTTGGGGTATTTCTAAAACCAGAATCATTCCACTCGTGCGAGTCCAACGAAACGTAACTAAAGCGGGATAAATAAAGCGAGGCAGTCACTTTATCCTGGTTGCTACTTTACCCTAAATCTCTAAACAGAATAACTGTTACTATGGTTACATTTTCGGTTCATATTGACACGTTTATTTGAATCACGTGTAATGGTATATTTAACCAGTTTAGCGTTGAAGTTCCACCATTTTCTGGTTCGCTAGACTTCACCGTATTCAGTAACAAGCAATGACGACAACAAAGTAATGTTGTAGTAAAGTATACAGCATTGTAATATGGCAAACAATGTACTCTGTAACACTTTAACAGGTTTTGTTCCCACAAAAATAATTTTATCGAATAAATGTAGAGATTTATTTTTAAAGTTTAAAGCAAATTAAATTGTCTATTTAAAGTTTAAAAGCAACTTGAATTTTTTAACAAATAATACACAAAAATTCTCACCACAAATATTTTTAATCTAGTCTTATGTACATTTCAGATACCAAATACCCTCCTCAGCTACTAGCTATTTATTTGCAGCTCAATTACTTATGATGTACCAAACTATTTGTCTCCACTCAGAACACCCTCTCAGGTAGCCATAACTCTTATCAAAGTGCAGCTTCGATTTTAAGGTAGAAGCAAGGAGTCACATCTTCTTTAATCTATAGATAACATTAAAACAATTCTTTGTACATTATTATCTAAGAAAGCGGGAAAAGGTAAAAAAATTAGTAACCAGCCCAAATTTTTATATAGAAATAATAACATTACTTTAAAAGTGAATACAAAATAGAATTTGGAATAGGGTTTCTATCAGAATTTGATAAAATCTCAGAACCATATTTACTGATGTATACAAATATTCAACAATTTATTTTTAAACAAAGACATACACAAAACTCACAAATTATTCATTTACTGACTCATATGCGTTTCAATGACAAAATCATCATCATCATCAGTGAGTGTTGTGAATTAGAGCTTGTAGTAGCAACATTCATTGATGATGATGACTTTGTCATTGAAACGCGTATGAGTAAATACCTCACAAACTGCATAACCTCACAAGCTAAGCTCAAAGAATAGTTGTATAGTTTAATGCTCGTAACATTCTTATTAGTTTGATATTATTGATATCCTAAATATGACTGGTGTCTAATGTATGAACAGCAATACATGACTTGTTTTACCTTTCGTATTTTATATCTTTAATATGTTCTTTAAATCTCGTTAAAACCTTTCTTCGATTTTGCCCAATGTACATTTGATTATAATCTTTAAAATTCCCCGTGAAACTTGTTGATGTATCTAATGTCCCTATCTTTAGTGTTGCCTATTAAATGTTTAAGGTTGTTATGAATTTTATACGCAACGTTTACATCAGCATTCATTGAAGCTAGTCCTAACTGTTAAGTAAATATTTTATCAAAAAATAAACTGATAAATTGGCTTTTCTCTTTAATTTCCGAAGGTAATGTAGTTAAACTCCTTCTAGAATTATATTCTTTTACTTCCTTATCACTATCTCAATAATTTTATAGTCATAACCATTAAATTTCGCTATGCTACTAATCAATCCTAATTCAATTTAAAAAAAAGGTTTTTATCTAAATATATGTTAATTCTAAACTGTTGAAGGTTTAGAATTTGTGTTGGTAGGAGTAGTTTGATTCTTTGGAGTGAATCCACCGTTTTGGTTTTGGCTTTCCATTAATGATCTTGACATAATTTTAAACCAAAATAAAAAAAATCATCTCATGTATTAGCATCTTTACCCTCTTTTACAAAATCGACTGAACCTTTAACCGAAAATGGTGCCGAATGACGTTTAAAATGGCCGAATTCTCTAACCATTTAGATAACAATTTTTTTGGTGAATAAATCCCAGGCAAAATTGGTCTCACCCACACCTTTTTTGTAAATATTTGAAAGACATATAACCTAAGTGAACTAGGGTTCGGAACACTAAATTTATGCCTATCGTTTTTGGAATGGTTTAATTGAAACCATTAATTACATTTAACATTTCTTTTTCAATATTGTTTATAGGCTTTTTCGATAATTTATCTTAAGGCTCCTATTCTACCAAATTGTTAAATCTGTTGAAAAATTTAAATTTTTTTATATTGGCAGTAGTGTTGCTCTTATATGCTTTTACAGGTAATTTGTCATTATAAAGTAGAGAAATTAAAAAAAAAAACATTTCTTAAAATTCATGAAACGTTTTAATTTCTTGAAATATTTTATAAAAAGTAAAATTAAAAATTAATGTATATAGTAAAGAGAACAGATAATTGACTTCAAATAAGGAAAACTAAAACTAATTAATAAATATGACACCAAGAGTGGAAAAATAGATAATTAAATAAAGCGAGTAGAACTGAAATATAGAAACCAAACAATTGGCTCTGTATTTAAAGCATCGCAAATAACTTTATTAATTAACTTATGCCAGTGAAAACAGAATTGATTATATTTTATACAGGTTTTTGTATCAGCTTTACCAAACTTAAAATAACATGGACGTATAAATAAGTTTTATTTATTTCTTCTTATTTATGATCTATCTGAAGAGAAGGTTTACTATTTATTAGGAATATACTGTGGTTGAATGTAATAATAAATACACAAAAACCTCTTAACCACAAACTTTCTTTATTTTACCCTTATGTACATTTCAGTTACTAAGTAACCATCCTCAGAGGGATAGCATACAAAGACTGAATACAGTCTTAAGTAAGGATAAAATAAAGAAAGTTTGTGGTTAAGAGGTTTTTGTGTATTTATTATTGAAGAGAAGAGTCGATACTCTTAAAAAGTATTCAATTTATTTTAAAGGGTTATTTTATTTGAAACAAAGTCAATAATTTGAAATTGGTTGCAAAGACGGTTTATATTGCATTTTAAAAATAAATCAAATATATTCTCAGTATTTAGTAAAACTGTTTGACACACAAACAAGTAGGCCTAGATCCTAATTGAGTAAGGCTTATTTAGAGTTTATATATATTTATAATTGTATAAGTAACTTTATTTTCGTAGATTTATCGAGAAATTCGAATCCGATGTGCTTTTAAGTATAGCTCGCCTTGAGTAGTCACTTTTATTTATATTAATAAACTTTAAAATCAAGAATTGACGATCAGAATTGCTAAATTTAATAAATGTAGTGAATGCTGGTATAAATGTAGTAATAAATTTGTCAATATTCTTCATGTACAAGCTGTGTATGTCTTTATCCTTTTTTCTACTTAAATATTACTTCAATAACCCCCCCCCCGCCCGTAGAATATGAGCACACTACAATATTTACCAGGAGATATCTCGACAAGATAGCGTTTAGCGGTGTAAACCAAACATGTCTTGAGTTGAGGACCTAAGGCGTGGTATAGTCTACGGCTAAGCTTTAAACATGAGTAATTCACTCGTCTGTGGGTTTAAAAAAATATATATATTTGGAAAATATAGGTATATTTCGACTCATAACTTTTTACACCTTCTATTGATTCCCAGTTTATATTACTTTCTGTTCATCCATAAGATTTGGACAGATGCCTTTCTTGAATTTTATCTATCGATGCTTTTCCTCCAACTCCTTCTAGGTCGTCCTTTCCTTCTTCTCCCATTTGGTCTCCATTTTATTTCTAGCTTCGGTATTCTTCATACTTCTAAGATTTGTTCTCTACGATTGTGTTGCCACTTTCATTATCTGTTTTATACTGTCGTTTGTAGCTCTTTCCAGTTGGCCGCCTCCAAAAGTCCATCTCGGTCGCAATTAATGTCTTCTCGTTCTTCTGCTTCAATTGCCATACTTCGCTGCTACAATTGATTATGCATTTTACAATTGCATCGTATATGCGTTGTTTATTGTCTTTCGATATGTGTAGGTCTCATAGTATCACCTTTAGTTAGTTAATGGCTCGTCTTCTATATTTTCTCTTATGGCTGCTTTAATGTTTCCTTATTTGTTAGCTATAGGCCCAGATATATTTATCGCACCTTTTATCTTTCTTCTATCTTCCAACCTATGGTGTTGTTGTGTTCCACCTATTCACATAAACTCTGTTTTCCCATATTAATGTCACCATTTTGCGTATTCCTCTATTAGCTTTCGTGTCATATATTATTGTGATGTTTGAAAAACATACTCCCAATCCGGTGCTAGTGTTATAGTTAGATCTTGTGATTTTTTCGGAAGATTTGAAGTAACTGTGTTCGTTAATTTTAATATAAATATAATAGGTCTACTTCTTTCTTAGATATTTAAATAAATGTTAACTTGCGTTTCCTAAAGTAGAGATATTTCTATCAAAACTAAATTTCGATTTAAACATTACAGATTGTTTTATAAGAGTTGTTTATTATAAGAAAAACCCTCATTTGTAAATTTCTTTAGACATTTAAATCAAGGAAGTTTGAAACAAGTTTAAGGTAACATTTTGTAACACAATTATAACGGTACAAGAATAAAACAAACTCCGAACTCGTAACTGAAGCTTTACAGTGTGAAACAAGAAATAGGGTTTTACGTTGTTGGTTAATACAACGACGTAAATCTTTAACGTGAATAATTTAAAATCTAAACTCTGCGCACAGCTTCAAAAAGTGATCGAGTTTC
Organism: Prosapia bicincta; assembly: GCA_036971475.1. NCBI lineage: Eukaryota > Metazoa > Arthropoda > Insecta > Hemiptera > Cercopidae > Prosapia > Prosapia bicincta. The sequence goes on along the minus strand of JBAIZL010000005.1, from coordinate 247,832,842 downwards.
CAATCTATTTGCTAATGGGTTCAAACTGTTAATGAACAAATTTTCTTAAGTAAACGAGGGTGCGTTTTAGAAAGCCTAGTTCGAGATGGAATTTACTGTTTAAAAATGTCATTTGCAAATTGTTGGTTTTAGATGGGAAACGCTGGAGTTGAAAATATAAATTCATCAGTATTTAAAGTAATCCCGATCGATTCATTTTAAGTCTATACACTTCCTATATCCAGCCATTACCTAAAGCCTTGTACCCATATTCCTAGCCGCAGCCATTGTATGTGATAGACGCTGCATAAACTCAAGGGCCATCATACCCCCTCCTTCTCTGACTGACTGACTGAGTGAGCTTTAGTCTAACATAAGGCTAATTAAACTAATTTGAAACGATGTTTAAAACTGTTTCTAAGAGAAATCTAGACAATTTCCATAAAAGAGAAAGGGAATAAAATGTGTGTTAAAAATGTAAGAAAAAATAGAATTGGTTTGGAAAATATGATAAGATAAAAATATATAGGTGGATAAAATAAAAACTATAAGAAGATTGTCAGTGAATAAAAGATATATATATATATATATATATATATATATATATATATATATATATATATATGTATGTATGTATGTGTGTGCGAGTTTATGTGTGTGTGTGTGTGTGTGTGTGTGAGTGTGCGTGCGCGCGAGCCGCTCCGTCGCGAAAGTAAAATCACGTCCAACTTTAGTGAAGAGTGTAGTGCAGGCCAACGAAAAATGGGTAGTACCCATGGACTAATAAAAGGGACTGACCAAGTTAGGTTGTTAGACGTACTCGTAAAACAACATTGGTCTCTTTCATAAACAAAAGGCATGGCTTAATTTGACTTGGGATGTTTAAGAAATAAATAATAAAAAAAATAAATAAAAAGTAAAGGGTTAAGCAAACATAAAAATAGAAAAATTAATAAATAGAATGGAAGATAATAAAAATAAACTAGTCAGATATAGACAAGTGGAGGAAATAGAGGGATATAAGTAGATAGGAGTGAGGAATAGAAATGAGGAATCGCACGCGACACGAAACATAGGCTACAATTAACACAACAATCTTATAAATTATTTATAAACGTATATAAATATACAAAGAAGAAAGTAAAATGAGGAATTAAAATTTACGTAGATAAGTAGCAAGAAGAAAATAATATAAACAGACGCTATGGCGAAAAATTCTGAAAAAAGTAACATGGTAAAGCTCATGACGATGTTAAAGAAAGAGAAGGAACAAGAGAGAGCAGAAAGGCAGGAGAAAGAACAGGAAAAAGCAAGAAGGAGACAGCATGAAAGAAAGTAAGTAGAAACGAGGAGATATAAAGAGAGAGAAAGCAGGCCGAAATGAGATGTGAGAATTAGGAAGCGAGAAGGATAAAAGAAGCTGAGGAGAAGGAAGGGAGAAGAAAAGTAAAGGAAAAAGAAGGGGAGAACGAGAAAAAGGACCAGGAAAAACGGGGAAGGATACAAAGAGAGGAAATGAAGTTATTCAAGAAAAAGATGACGGAGAACTTCAAAAATCACAAGGATGACCACAGTCAACATTTGATGAGCATCGACAACAGGGTGACCTCATATGAAACCAAAGTAGACCGGCTAGAAACAAGGATGGAAAAGAAAGAAGAAGGTCAGCAAGACGAGGAATAGAAGTTAGCGGATAGACAGATTGGATTAAAAAAAGGTCGGAACCAGCGTGAAGGAGGTAATAGAAAAGATCAGGAACATCTGACAACGTGGAGCAAGCACCAACTGGGTTAGGTTTAGAGCTTGGGACTACAGCTAGATAGGGGTAACGAAAAAGATTGAGTTTTACGGCAAGGATAATGAAGATCCTGTAACGTTCGTCAAAGAGATGGAGATTTTATCTGACGAGGTAGACCTTATGCTAGAGGAAAGAACCAAACTTAAAATGGCCGTAAGAAATTCAAGAGGGACAGCAGAAGCTTGGTGGAAGGCCATCCCACAACCGGAAGAAATTTATGAGAAGTTCTGAATAACATTTTTGGGAACCTACTGGGGCTTCGCTGCACATGAGAGATTAAGACGGCAGCTAGATACTGTAAGGTACTACGAGAATGGACCATACAGCAGGTCCGAATATTTCTTCGTCATGGTGAATAAGGCCAAGAACGTGGACTCACCAATACCTGAGAGGTATTAGGTGAACATAATTATGATGCATTACGGAAGTGAGGACTGCAATGCCAGTCTAGGGATTCACCTAAAATCGGTGGATAACGTCATCGAATTTTTTAATTGGGTTGAGACAGACAATGAAAATAGGAGACCGAATAGACGGGAAGTACTATAAAGGTACCAACAGAGGCCCACACCAAACATAAGACCTCCCCTTCCTAGACCATCCTATGGTATTGCCATGAATGCCAAGAATACCAGGTACCCGCTAAACCTACCTCCTGCACCAGACAATCGAAACCAAGATTCAAGATACGCACCAGGAGGGTCTCGTGTTTAAGAAAGAAGTTTCCTTGGAGCTCCTCAGGAAACCAGCAAAGTGGGGAAGGGAACAGGAAGTTAGGATGATTCGAGGTGGAAGGAGAGAAATAGTGAGTGTAGACTTCGCCAGGACGCTCCAAGGCCATTCGGACAGGCCGAATGGTTCTCCTGAGATACCAAAAGACTATCAAAGGAAGCGACAAGGCCATTCAAGTCAAGCAGAAACCAGAATACCTAGGAAGAATTCCCATCGACAAGGAGAAATGGATTAGCGTAAGCGAAGGAGAGGAGCTTACACCGGCATCCGCCGACCAGTAGTCAGGCCATCGATGGCCCGGAGCATCCAAGTCTCGAGGGGGGATTGGGATATTAATCTTAAACTGCCAATACTTCGCTGGTCAGTGTGAGCAAGAGAAATGAGTGTTAAGAGAACAGAGTAAAGTTAGAGAAAGTGAGAGTAGAAAGAGTTGAAGTCAATGGAAGTTTCCAGGAAAAGAAGGGTGAAAAAGAAATAGTAGGGAGGGTAGAAGAAGGAGAGAAGGAGAGTCGAGTAGTAGGGAAAAGAGGGGAAAAAGAAGGTAACGGTGGGGAGGAAACTCTAAACGTGGAAGTAGAAACTGAAGGCGAAGCACACAGGAAAGTGTTGGAAGGGAACAGCAAGGGAAGTGTAAACTAAGGAACGAGGAACATAAGGGCTAAGCCCAAAACAGTACAGTGAAAAAGGATAAAAAGTTGAAGTTAGTAAGAAGAAGATAGGAGGAGTTAAAGTTGTAAACAGAAAGTAAGAAAGAAAGCAGCGAGACGCTGGAAATTATGAAAACCCTAAATGTTCCAAAAAACCAGCTAAAAACCCTGAAGAAAACTGGAATGTAAGCAAGCCGAAAGGGGACGAAATCCAAAATAAAAGAAAGGAAAGGGATAAAGGAGTAAGAGAACAAGAAGTGACAAAGAGGAAGCGGCCCAAGTACAAAATCAGGAAAAGGATAGAATTGGTAAAATGGAAAAGTAGGAAGAGGTCAAAAAAGAGGAAAGGAGTAAGAACAGTGAAAAAAACGACGAAAATATAAACACAAGTTAAACTTTATAAACATAAGTCATGAATAGGAATCCAACAAATTGGTAGTAAACGATTTACAAAAAAAATAAATTAAAATTACTAATAAATGAATTCAAAGATATTTTTAGTAAAAACCCAGGGAAGTCAAATAAGTATCAAAGCCATACATATCAAATAAGTTTGATAATTTTCCCCCGTCTTTAGTTCTCAAGTTTTATAATGAATCTAATTAAGCTGTCATGTCTTGTTCTTTGCTCGAAAATTTTCATTGGGACCGATTCACTTCCGGAATTAAATAATGTATATAGATTTTAATTATTTAATAAGGAGTAAGTAGAGTAAAATTTTTCTTTGTTGTCCTAATTAGGAATTGACTTTAAAAAATGTGTGTTTATATTACTTGTTTATAAACAGATTTATAAAAGAAGAAAATAAAAATGGTTTATCTTTTTATAATGTGCGTACCTGCACACGTGCGAGTGCGATCTTGTAATTTTAGGTATGTTGCTTATTTTTAATTTCTACGTATTTGCACCTCGTCAGTGTATGGTTTTAGACACACCCTTTCTTGACCTATTTACCCAACAGTTGTAAAGGATCTTCGACAAGTTATTAACTAGTAGTAACTTTGATGTTTGAAAGACTTCTGTTATTATATTTGCCTTTCACGTTTAAACACGATTAAAATAAAACTATTTAGTCCTTATGTCTGAACAGCTTTCATTGAGGTAATGACAGTTGAATACAAAACCTTTTCCCTATACATGTTAAGACGATAAGTTTACAATCATACAATAAATGTATCGTTTAGAGAATATTATTCAGTCAATTATAAACAAGAGGATAATAAATATATTTTCATCCATCTCTAATTTCATTTTAATTTTCGCTGTATAATATTTAATCGCGTTATCCTGGCGTGGAAACGCCCATTGGCAAGGTATATTGGTTAGTGATGGTCAAATATATATAAATTGAGGCTTTTTAGGATGAATCAGTGATATATTTCCCAAATTAAAAAAAAAAACAATATTTTGAATGTAAGTAGAACATACATATTGCAAAAGGATCTGGCCCATATATACATAGGAACCGCTGAGTATGTCTCTAATGGAAATCTATGTGTATGTTGCTTAAGGACCGTATCATTTGTATTAGTATTTAAATGACTTGCATATGTATTACAGATACATAATATGTAATGGAACTAAAGCAAGTCTATAGAGTATCTTCCACAAAGATTTTAATTTTCAACCCGTCTCAATTGAGTCAAACAAATTTAAAGTCGCCGGAATTAAGCAATCGTCTGTACAATGACAGCAATACATTGAAGATATAAATATACTGTTTACGTTTCAGTATAGGTATTGGTAGAATATTTGGACTTGGAAACACTAAAACACCCCTTAACCATTAGTTTTGAAGTAGCCTACATTTTTCTCTCTAATCTCACAAGTAAGCGAATCTATCTATCTATCTACAATTTAAGTGAGTGCCATCTTTATACAGGGTCATTCATAAGCGTTTCGTTATTTTCATTTTATGATGAATTTAAGAAGAAAAACACTAGTAACATGTTATTGTCTCTTTCATCTATAGATTATCCGGGAGATGAATTGATCGGTTAAGGTTGTGTTGAAAATGTTCTCCAAGAACATTTTCCTTTTGCTATTTTACGTTGTTCCATGTTTTTGGCAATTTCGTTGCGTGGTTAATACTGTTGATTTCATTTGTAATATTGCCCATAAGATCGTTAAAATCCTAGGGCGTTCGCGTAGACCCTTTCCTTTAGATAACCCAACATGAAGAAGTCTGTTGTGGTAAGACCGTTGATGTTGGGGCTACACATTCCTGGAAACTATGGGGTCTTCAAAGAAACTTTGCTCACGAGGCGTATAGCAAATTGGTCCGTCCTGTTGAGGGTACCCTTGACGCAGCTCAAGCAATGATATCACTAAAAATGCGTCGGTACCCTTCGGTGTTCACTGTACCGTTGAAACAAAATTAGATCCACGATTCTCTCTGCTGGTACTGCGTACCAAACTCGCTATCGGCAAATTATTTCTACTGACAAATGTATGACACGCCAAGATCAGGACTCCAAGACCTCTTGCATCATGGCAAATGCAACTTTTGTCTTTATTTCTAATGAAATAATGGACAAAGGAAAATCATGATTTATAAATGAATCACTCTGTATTAGAAATACATTGAATGACTGTACAGACAAAAAAAATATATACCACATTATAACAGAATAACAAAATGCAAGAAAGTATACAGCATGGTACTTTATCACTGAGGCATTGCGTGTAGTGTGTTTTATTTCCTGTACCAAAGTAACTTCTCCGACAACGTTGCTTCTGAATGTAAACCTTTTCCTAATCATTAGAGGAGACCCTTAACTTATTGAAGATCTTTATTTTTGTAGAGTAAAAAGTAAATTTGTGATATTTAAATTTTTTCTGAAATATACATCCGCTTCCAAGGTCTGTTAGGGGAGGTTGATGCCTCCCTAGCATCAAGTCCCAAGTGTTAGGCCTGACCCTTAGGTAAGGCCACCCGGGAGTGGATAAAGGTCCGATTGCACTACCTGGACCAAACCAATCAGACGAGGTTCATTGAGGGACCTGCCTGTTTGAAAGGTTTTATTCGTATAAGTGGTTCAGAAGAAGCGGGCGAACAGCTGTCACTGGTCGCATTTCCTCTCGTCCCAGTAACGGCCCGGTGACCAGTATAGGGCTTACAGCAAAGTCGTAAGACTCTTACATACTGGTACCAAGGGTCGTGACACCAAGGCCCCCATCTCAGCCAGTCACCTGCACGAAGTTTGAGGTTGAATTCATGGGGGCCGAGGTAATAGGTAGTAAGAAAGTCGTCCTCGATTATTCTGTGACGTGAACCTGGTTGAGAGTCGCAATGAACCAGAACAATCGGCTTCTTTTAGTGGTAAGACAAAAATGAAATAGCATTCTGAAACATAGATACCTGTATATAATGAATAAAATTGAATTAATGTAAAATATATTAGTTTTGAATCTTTTAATATGGTTTTACAAACTAACAACAAAAACTTAAAAAAAAACTAAACTAAAATTGCGCCAACGAAACTTCTCAAAGCAGCCATACCAGAGTTTCACTTGATTAACCATAGTTTATCATCCAATCCCAACTACCAGTGTAATTTCTAGACATAAAAAAAGCTTCAATAACCAATATTCATTCATGAATTTAAAAATATTGTATAACTTTAATTAAAAAAATAAATTTAAAAAACTGTAAAAATCCCACAAAACTCCACAATGATTTCCTTGTCACCCAAAATTCAACACCCACTAATTAATCTTCAACATCCTCTAACATATGCTTAGAGGTAACAACTTTTTGCAAACAAACATCAAAGACATCATCGGTGTAACACTTCACTGTTGTAATTAAGTTGTAATTAATCACTTCACAAAATGTTTTCACTTCATAATTCATACACTCTGCACGAATATATAGCTACTTTTGTGATCATCCATACCTAGAATCTTACCAGAAATATTTTTAATAAATAAAACTAAAGTTTACAGAGAAACAAATAAACACCATGTACTGATATAAACAGTACGTACGACAGTAGCACTTCTTGGGCGCAGTGTAAGAAGTCAGCCGATGTGGCGCTACACCAGATGTACAGATTGATCACATTGCACCGTTACTGTAGCCCACGTTAATTCAAAACTCAACCGTCCTCATTACATTGATTTACCGTGTTATGTAACATATAGGTTTTTTGATAGTTATATCAATAAACAGTCTGTAAATATATATATAATAAATTAAAAATTTTTCAAAAACAAGAATACTTTTAATGAATATATTTATTCAAAGCTTTTCGCCGATAAAATAGTACCAGCATCTTCAGGAAAATAATTATCTAATAAAATCTTTATTATCTAATAACAGGATTTTATTAGATAATTATTTTCCTGAAGATGCTGGTACTATTTTATCGGCGAAAAGGTTTGAATAAATATATTCATTAAAAGTATTCTTGTTTTTGAAATATTTTTAATTTATTAAATATATATATATATATATATATATATATATATATATATATATATATATATATATATATATATATTCAGCTTACGAAAATCAGTGCATTAAATTAAAAGAAAAACATAAAGTAGCGTAAGAAAGCAGGCGATAATCATGTTAGGTAAATAGAAAAATATTTCACTAAATGGAATATAAAAATATGTTTGCGAATAATACTGGTTGGAATATTTTAGATTATCTATCCAATTTTTCTTATTTTCCAGATTCAAAATTTAGCATTACGAATCAATGAAATAGTTTTTAGAAAAAATATCATTAGAAACAATTAAATTGTACAAGTATACATTTATTTCAAGTAGAAGCTCATGATTTTTAATCTCATGGATAACAAATATAAACTCTTAAAATGTTTTCAGTATTTTCATCGATTTATTTCAAGTGCGTTAAGGGGCTTGCTTTCACATTTATTTGAATATTTGCAGAAACATTTGTTTCTACAGAGGTAAATGCAAAGATTTAAGCTTTGTATTAAGCTTGTTCCGCTGTTCCAAGAGTCGGGAAGAGAATCAAACAGTAATGTAAGTCTTACAATTGTGGCATCACGAAAATCTTTTACGACTTACCAGTACCAGCCGAGATTCGTTCTGAAACAAATTATTGTTATCATATTTTAATACAAAGGAAGAGTTACTTTCATAAGAGAGATCTAAAAATCGTTAATATTAATTGTAATAGCTTTGTGTTTTTTTTATATTATAGTTTACCACCGTGCTCAGACTTAAACAAGATTTTATTGAAAGATTGTTACATAAAGGTGTTTTCTAGCTTTGCATCATAACGTTTTTCCTTTTACGGTTGCATCGCTTTCGTATTTTATCCAATCATTAGAAGAAAACCATTTAGAGAAGGAGAACTCTCTCTCTCTGTCTCATAGAAAGTATTTTCCAGTACAATATGATATTCCATTAAAATAATAGTCTATAGCAACAATATTTTGACATTTATAGTTGTCACAGATTTTTTTAAAATACAAACGGCACCAAGTTCACGCTTTTTCAATTTGTTGATGTTGGCCTACTTGTGGCTTACACACCAATCGAAACCCTTCGTCAAATTGCTATGCCCTTCACACATGATTGGAACAACAATTAACCTACACTGAATTCTAGTCTATTGGATTCGAGTAACTACCCAAAGCACTCACGTTTTGCTAATTGTACTTAACAATTACTACTGGCTACAGGTTTACCAACATCTGCAATAGATGATGTACCAACATCTGTGTACAATATATTTACATTTACAAGTCTGATTTTGTTTACAATTTAGACATAAACAGTGTTATGTTTATTCTTTTATTTCAAACAAACGTAATTATTAAATACATAATATCAAGAGCACAGTGGTACAATATATTACAATAATAATATTGAAAAGAGCCCCAATACCACACAAATAATAAAAATAACAAATAAAACAAGTTACTTAAGATTAAACCTTTATGTACATTTCGATGACCATGTCATCATCATCGGAGGGTCTTGTTACAAAATACAATCTAGACACAAGAAGTTACAAACTAGAATGATACCAATCGTTCTCCGCGCTCGCTATATATAGGCGTGAGGTAAGCTCCGCCCCCTCTCCGCCCTCGACCGACAAATAACGATCGGCCATCAGGAACCAAATAGGTTAAGTCAAAAAGTACATTTTAATAATACACATGTAATAAAAACTACAGCAATAACAATAAATAAACTAAAAGTAATTAGATTACAGGCGCGTATCCAAGGGGGGGGGCGATGGGGCGATCGCCCCCCCCCCCAACCCTCAAGAACTTTGGGTTAAAAATCGACAATATATTATTAAATTAGGACTTTCTATTAAATTAGACTTTTACTTAAGTTAATTCGTCTTTTATTGTAAATAAAAAATAACATTTTAATTTTTAATTTGAAAATGTGACGCGTTCCCTCGGCATACCCTCGTAAACGTCTTAACGTTTTAACAACAGATAGCGCTAATAAAGCTTAGTCTCGAACATGATTTTCAATACGTAATTTTGCAAGCGTAATATTCGCAGTTGACTCCGGAATTGTTCGTGTTGGAAAAATAACTACTTATATTAATTAATAAACCATTTTTATAATAATAGCTTATTATGAAATTAATAATATTCTCTAGCCATAAGTGTTATTGAAACTGGAATAATTATTTATTAAAAAGTCTAATTTGCTACGAATCTGTATTACGTTACCGATTTCTTCACGCAAGCGTAAAAAGAACTTTTCTGTTCTATGTTTTTACATACACGCACGCGCGCGCGCGCGCACACACACACACACACACACACACATATTATATATATATATATATATATATATATATATATATATATATATATATATATATATATATAATGCATCGATCGCCCCCCCCCCCAAAGCAAGTCGCTAGATACGCGCCTGGATTAATACATCGTATTTGAAGAAAGCTATTTAAGTAAAGTATATAATGGTGGGTTAGGAATAGGCCCTTTATCTGCATTCATTAATTTACAATTTGATTTGACTATAAAACACTTTCATAACTATTAAGTAACTTTTTTGAGTTTATACATTTAGCTAAAATAACATTTTTATCTAAATCATGTTGATTACTAAGGTCATGTTCTGCTACATTTGATTTTTCAGGTCTATCATATTTAATATGGGCAAGATGTTCTTTATCTCTAGTTACAATTTTTCTTTTTGTTTGACCTATATACATCTCGTTACAAGTACTACAAATTATCTTATAAATACCTGATTTTTCCAACATTGGAATTTTATCTTTCGGGTTACATAATAAATGCTTGAGTTTATTTTGAGTTTTATAGGCTATCTTAACATTTACCTTTTTAAAAATAGAGTCTAACCCTTTTGTTAAAATATTATCGAAAGGTAAACTAATAAAATTTTATTTTTTAACTTCTTTTTGAAGGGTGGTAGTTGTGTTCAAAACATATTTTAATCTTTGTTTTCTAACAATATTATCTATAATTTTGGTATCAAATCTTTATATCTAGCCACTCCTTTGATATAATTAATATCCTTATAAAATCGTCTAGGACTAAGTGGTACATTGATAGCTCTGTTAACCAAACTGTTAAATGCTTCTATTTTATGTGTATAACAATGGTTGGAACTATTTAAAATATATCTGTTATTGTTAGTAGGTTTCCTGTAAATATCAAATTCAATTTTTTCATGATTTTTAATACACAGAATATCTAAAATTGGCAAACGATTATTAGTTTCTAATTCATAAGTAAACTTAATGGAACTATGTATACTATTAAGTTGGTTTACAAAAACATCAACATTACATTTACTGCTATCAAAGATCGCAAAAACATCGTCAGCATATCTTAATCAAATTCTAGGAAAACCATTCTAGTTTGTAACTTCTTGTGTGCTAGGTTGTATTTTGTAACAAGACCCTCTGATGATGAAGACATGGTCATCGAAATGTACATAAGGATTTAATCTTAAGTAACTTGTTTTATTTGTTATTTTTGATTATTTTTGTGGTATTGGGGTTCTTTTCAATATTTTTATTGTAATTATTAAATGTTGTAGGAAGATAATTTAAAGGTTTATTTTAAGATGCAGGGAATTTTCCTTTATTGAATTATTTTAAATTAAATACATCAGGAATAATTTAGAAATGAATGTGACAAATTTAATAAGAGAAGCAATAATAGTAAGTCGTGCTTCAATGTTTTTGTTTTTTTTTTGAAATAACCTGATTGAGCCATATTTGTTTTGCCCTATATTGCCTTTGGGGATTATTAAGTTATTTCATATTACCAAACTGGGATCTGGTTCAAACAAGAAGAGAGAAAGCAGAAATTCTGTAGCTAAGGTTATGAGCGGTAGGAATAGTAAAATAATCAAGAAATATTCTCCATGCTTATCTTTTTTCACTTATGTTGCCTAAATATTACGGGCTAAAACTCATTAATAAGGAGAAATCATAAATCTGTGATTATGACTTAAAATTGAGAAGGAAATAAAATTACATTTAAAAAGATAGAAAGTACACCCCATTGCAAACAGTTTTATTAAAAAGTCGTCTCTAGAGCTTGCTTATTATGTCGCACTCAGCAAAGAGCCTTATCCATTTATCGCAGGTCACGTCAACCGTTATTTATCAAGAGGAGTACGGTTTTGAGCGGTGACGCTAACGTATCACGGTATAAATTGAAAGTTTTAGGTGTCCATGCCTAACCCTGCCATTCTTAATATAAGTTCACAAATAAAATAATGTATCAGTGAACAATAGAAATATTTAATGTTATGAAATAACTACTTAAGTTCTATTTAAATATTTGTAACAAGAGTTATTGTTGTTTAATGGTCACAATTACGCTACTGTGCTCTGTATAGATGTTTGTACCACAGTTTCGTCTATAGACACCTTTCTCTCTTCTAGGATAAATTTGGTTAGATGTCTATAAAAATATATTTTCGATGGCTGGTTGGAAGTTTGAAGCATCTTTTAAAATATTTCCCATAATAAGTCTGCACCATAAAGACTGTGGGAAATACAAGCCATAAATCAACAATATACACAATTACTAAAAAGACAGAACGTAGTATATACTTTGGTATATAACAATTCAATTCTTGCTACATAAATGAAAACAAAACATTTGATTAATTGTTTTCTTTTAGTTGATTTCCATTCAAGGTTACTACAAAATATGAAATATTTTTTTGAGCTTTGATTAACAAAATTAATATTTTTACGGGATAGTTTGTAACTATTTCAGCACCCCTTTGCTTTCACAATGACGTATAACGAAATATCATTCATTCACATAAACAGACAAAATCTGAGAATTCATAAATATTTTCCTACTTTAAACATTTCTTATTTTATATTCTTAATCTATTGTTATTTATCGGATGTGCAATTTCTGAAAATTTGGAGACTGCTATTGTAGGAAAGCCAGCAGTTGTTCCGACCGCGTGATATGTTTTCCGAAACAAATCCATTAAATCGTTTGGCTGTTAACCTGTAGGCCTACATCCATTTATAACCAACAGACAATCAGATTTAGCCCTTGCGTCTGTCAGAATTACTGTTATTTCACGAGAACGGTTAATGCAGCATCTATACAGGGCTTCCTTAAAGATAAATTGCCTGTTTGCAGAATTATTTTTCTGAAGCAGTAGTTGATGTTATCACCGATAGGTTGTATATATATCAACTGACTGAAGTGACTCAGCATAATATTCCGGAGGATGGACTTAGCAATCAGAATAAAAAGGTCTACTAATATAAAAAAATATAACACAATATTATTAACGTAGTTAGGCTTTTGTAAATAGGTTTGGCGTGCCTCATCACTTCGCATATCACTGCATAACAAAAACACTACTGATTTATTTGAAACCCAACGTTTTACTCGGGAGTATCTCTTAAACTCAGGGAGAATTGAGTACAAATTCAGTTTGCTTTTGCAATATTAGGATTGTTGTATTTTAACAATTGAGCTCGCTATCTGTTTAGGTATTACTACGTTTTTATACTTAAAAACATATTTTCTGTAAGTTGTCGCCCAATATTAACAGATATAAAAAAGTTAAATTAACACCACATTGATTTCATTAATTCGGCTATATGTTTTGCTCAAGGAAGTGATGTTTTCTAAACGGTCTTACATACGTTTAGTAATCCATTTACACCTCTCAACCGGAAGTGCAATGTACTCTTTGATTTTAAATGTTCATTTGTTTGTAAAGATTCTTTGTTAAGTAAGCTTAAACAAGAAATGAAGCTTACATTTCCCAACTTTGCAAATATACACCTTTGTTTTAACAACAACAAAGTTTTTTAATTTAGAAAGTAACTTGTTTAACCAACTTATGCAACCAATTGAACGAGCTGGAGTAATTTTTCAAATTGAATTATTTTTTACAGGTGTTCAAACATAAGCTATTTTCTTTTGTTATTTAACTATTAACACCTTCCAAATATGCTCTGTTCGTTGCACAGGTGTCTTTAATATAGACACAAGCAGCGTTAAAGCCAAATGCTTCCGCCTTCGCTTCAGTATAAAGCAAACAGTGTTTAACTGTTACCTCCTTATGTTAACAATTATCAAATGCACGTAAATATTTTCAGAAATAAAAAAAAAAAAACTTTAAAAAACATACAGGTCAACTTCACGGAGCTTTTATGATGGACAGGTCAGTTTCGAATTTCGCTGAAAAAAATTATAAATTTTTAAATATATTTCTTTGAAACCGTTACAGAAAATTTTAAATAAAAATGATTTTGTAGAAAACGTGTGTCGTGGTGTATAAACAGGCTTATCAGTAATTAACTGATTCTAGTTAATTTGAATGGTATGTTTATAATACAATTAGAAATGCACTGAATACTGTTAATGGAACCTGACATCTTTTCCATGAGAATGACAACACATGTTCAGCAAGAAACTATAAATAAATACAAAGTTACACTTTATTAAAATGGTCTATACAAACGTTTGATGTTTAAATTTTAAATGTTTGATTTACAAAATTTAATTTGCAATCTTGCTATCAAAATTCTAAGAAAATCACTCTTCATACCCAAGATTATTTAATCTGTAACTCTCACCACAAGGTATCAATAATCTTTTATTTTAGAAAATAGCAATTTTAAAAAAAATATTCTTACCTTTACAATAAATGGTGAAAAGAAATGGGTTCCAATTTAGGAACTGTATGAATAAAACAATATTGTATTTTTTTAACTTTGTCCTAGGCTGTAAATTTCAACACTGAGTGATATAGACAGTTTCTTAGAATGTTTTATGCGTGTGATTTGTATGTAAAGTTTGGTAAAAATCATAAAAATCGTATATAAAATACAATGAATCAGTGCTTTATCAAACTAGTTTGTTCAATTCAATTATGTTATTGAAAAAATTTCAATACGAAAGCTTGATGGTAATCTTATTTTTAAACCCACTGTAAAGGAGTAATGAAATTTGAAGGGATGTCCATAATAATCTGTAAGTATAATGGATTGAGAATTAGTTGTTTTTTTTGTAGATTCAATTAGTCACGAGGAATGTTAGTCACTAATAACAAACACTCTGCAAAAAGAAAATAATTATTATTAAAAAAAAAATTATAACTATTTTTAACGGATGGATGGTTTTAAAACTCTGTGCAGGTAATGTAAATTCTATATGTTCTCGATCTCTCTCTGGAATTCACAAGCCTGTATTTTACGCAGACTTTTGGGCAAAAACGTTTAAACACATTATTCAATTCCTTTTAAATAAAATGCCGACAAGATTGGAATAATTATCGATTTTGTTTTTATATTACGTTCTAAAAAAAAAACCTGTTATTCTACTCAAACATGGTTTAAGCAGAGCCGGTTGCCTCAGCAGTACTTGACAGAGTTAGCATATATTGTATGGGAAATTGAGCTGAGAATTTTTTTTAGTAAAAAATATTTTTTTTCTATAGCGTAGGTTTATTTTATAATATTTCCTAATCTGGACTTGCTATCTAGCTCACTTGCTATATACCTAGGTAACTTTCTATATACCTAGGTCACTTCCTATATACCAGGTACACTTGCTATATACCTAAGGTACTCGCTAGTGTCTACCAGGGTCATTTGCTATATACATGGGTCACTTTCTATGTACCAGGGTCATGTGCTATATATCTGAGTCACTTGCTATATACCTGATGTTATTAGCTATACACCTGGGTCACTTGCTAAATACCTGAAGTCACTTGCTATATACCTGGGTCACTTGCTATATAGCTTGCTCACTTGGTATGTACCTGATGTAATTAGCTATACACCTGGGTCACTTTCTATCTACCTGAAGTCACTTGCTATATACCTGGGTCACTTGCTATATAGCTTACTCACTTGGTATGTACCTAATGTCATTAGCTATACACCTGGGTCACTTGTTATCTACCTGGAGTGACTTGCTATATACCTGGGTCACTTGCTATATACCTAGGTAACTTTCTATATACCTGGGTCACTTGCTATATAGCTTGCTCACTTGGTATGTACCTAATGTCATTAGCTATACAACTGGGTCACTTGTTATTTACCTGAAGTCACTTGCTATATACCTGGGTCACTTGCTATATAACTAGGTAACTTTCTATATACCTGGGTCACTTGCTATATAGATTGCTCACTTGATATGCACCTGATGTCATTAGCTATACACCTTGGCCACTTGATATATATAGCAGGGACACTTGCTATATACCTAAGTCACTCGTTAGTGTATACCAGGGTCACTTGCTATATACCTGGGTCACTTGCTATATACCTGATGTCACTTGGTACCGATGTCACTTGGATCACATAAATTATCTGCTTGTTACTCTTCCAGGAATATACGTGGGAGAAAATATCTTGAATGTATTTACATTGTGAGCTCTGTATTTGTTTTCCAATTTATTATAGACATTATTAAGTACATATTAATGTTTTTCTATAGATGAAAGACTTGAATAACATAACTAATAACAATAAAATCTCGACTGAATGGCTATTGAAGCTGTCATTATAAAGTCACACAAGAGACTGGAAAATAAGATAAGAATTCCAGTCAGGCATTTCTCCGGTTTGACAAACCAGGCACGTTTCCGGACCTATTGATATATAGATGACATTTTTCATCATTTCCCTCTGTTATTTATCGGACTTAATTTGAAAATTACATTTATACTTGTAACTACCAACATTATGTTAATTTCTTAAACCTATAATTTTATTATATAAATGCCATTACGCATGTGAAGTTTAAATGCATTATTCTCAATTATAAATTGTAAAATAATTTTAATGGAGAACAGATTCATATAAATCAATATCTTATTCTCCATTCATATTATTTGTCGAAAAGAGATTTTATATTCTGTATCATACTTAAGTTCTTCTCAGCGTCCAGCCCATGTAATTACTATTTGTGTACTGGTTTTCTCTTAATGATATATTATTCTCCATATTTATTTTCTTCCTTCTCATTGTTTAAACTTGTATTCTATTAATAAATTAGTGGTCTGATTTACTATTCTGAATTCCTCCATGTTATTCTCATTCTAGGTATTCGTTCATCTGACACTAATTCTATTTAACGGTTCCTACCACACACCACACATGGGTGTTATCTAAGAAAACGTTCCAGCAGAGACGTTTATCTGGCAAGAAGTTTATGCCTCAATGTTATTCTGAATCTAGGTATTCGTTCATCTGACACTAATTCTATTTAACGGTTTCTACCATCACCACACATGGCCGTATTATCTATTAAAACATTCCAGCAGTGAAGCTTATCTGGCAAGAAGTTTATGCCTCAATGTTATTCTGAATCTAGGTATTCGTTCATCTGACACTAATTCTATTTAACGGTTTCTACCACCACCACACATGGCCGTATTATCTAAGAAAACATTCCAGCAGAGACGTTTATCTGGCAAGAAGTTTATGCCTCAATGTTATTCTGAATCTAGGTATTCGTTCATCTGACACTAATTCTATTTAACGGTTTCTACCACCACCACACATGGCCGTATTATCTAAGAAAACATTCCAGCAGAGAAGTTTATCTGGCAAGAAGTTTATGCCTCAATGTTATTCTGAATCTAGGTATTCGTTCATCTGACACTAATTCTATTTAACGGTTTCTACCACCACCACACATGGCCGTGTTATCTAAGAAAACATTCCAGCAGAGAAGTTTATCTGGCAAGAAGTTTATTCCTCAATGTTATTCTCAATCTAGGTATTCGTTTATCTGACACTAATTCTATTTAACGGTTTCTACCGCCACCACACATGGCCGTATTATCTAAGAAAACATTCCAGCAGAGACGTTTATCTGGCAAGAAGATTATGCCTCAATGTTATTCTCATTCTAGGTATTCGTTCATCTGACACTAATTGTATTTAACAGTTTCTACGGGAGGGAGGTAGGGAGAGAGAGAGAGAGAAAGAGAGAAAGAGAGAGAGAGAGAGAGAGAGAGAGAGAGAGAGAGAGAGAGAGAGAGAGAGAGAGAGTAATAAATGGTAGAAAAACTAAGCGGCGCGTTACTGTTTATTATTTGGTCGAAGATAATTGTTAGTTACTGTTTAAAAATTACGATAAATACATTTGCATAGTGAAATGTAATTCATCTTAGTTACTTAACTCTAAGGTTCTTAAGGTAATAATATTTAGTTAATATTTTATTGGGTGTTATCTAATTTTTTATAATCATGACTTGGTTTTCAAACATTTTTTTTTTTTTGACATTTTTAGGCTTATAATCAGTATTTTTATTAGTGTGTAATATTTCTAGAAGAGATGTTATATTTTTGGTTTTACAAATTAAGAATTGATAAATTGCGTATATCCCAACATAATAAGGGTAAACATGTAATAATGATTTACTATTTTACCGGTTGTACTGTATTGATTAAAAACAAATATTTACTTTATGGGAAGAAATTGATCTAGCATGAAAAAAGGAAGTTATTCTAAGATAAAATAGTAGTTTATTAAGTAATTTAAGAACTTTATAGTAGCTAAAAAGTAGCTATAAACTAGGCATTTGTCAGATTGAATCAGGGGAGAAATGTAACAAAGACCAACAGAAGGATATATACACCAGAGGGACTAATGTGTTTGAATGGATTTAACTGAAATGTCTGTTAAACAATAAACACCCGATATAATTAACTAACAATAACATTTTTGTTACCAGGTACCTAACGGCTACCCAGACCAATGTATTACATAGTTAAGTATAAATATATTTTAAAAAAATTTAGGTATCTATTTTATGTGTTTTGCAGGAAACTAAATCCACATAGAACCATCACGACATATTTATTCTGTTTATCTTTTAATATAGAGAATTTTAAAACTATATTCATGCTTGAACGTGTGCTTGGAATGGTCGCATTGGCACAGTCAAGTTTAGTCCAGAGCCTGTATGTGGTTTACGCGCTCAAAGGAAATAAATTAAATTACATAAAGAGAAAAACATGTGACTACAAAGACACGTGCAGAATGTAAAGGGTTTGGTAGATTATGGAAGCCTGCTTAATAATAAACTTCAAAGGGCCTTGAGTCCCTTCGTAGGCTGGAGGAAAACGTGATCGCCACAATGCTCTCAATGTGAGCGATTTCCCTCCTGTAATATTTTTGAAGTAATTACAAATTTTATATGTCAGGTATTTATAGTTGCTTGTAAACGTTGAAAATACTTGTATATGTTTCTTTGGGAAAGTATTTTTAAAGAAGTTTTGACACCCGTTAAAGTCTTACAGATTTAACTGTTCATCATATTAAGAATATCGGTTTAATTGTGTACTTTAATGGACCTGATTAAATACACTATTATATGTGATGTTTTAGAGTAAATTTGCCCATATGTATTGAAAATATATTTACTCACTTAAGCTAGTAAACTTAATTTTTCCAATATTTATTGAGTTTAAAATTTAGAAGATTTCAAAATCAGAAACTATCAAACGACTGTCGTCCTTTCCTTAACCTCCATCAAGTGTGTGGTTAGATTTTCATATGTGGTAATAATTTTGAGATGCCACCTGCTAATGAAAGAATTGTTCCTTTTACAAAAATAATCCAAGTTTTGCAGCAAGAGGGTTTATCAACAATGCAACTTGTTGATGAACTAACTGTTGCTTATACACAAATAATCTCAGTTCTGTAGCGAGAGTCATTGTTAAAAACAAATTCACCCGTGATTTAATTATTATTTATACCTGAATAATCTCAGTTCAATACTGAAAAGCCTTATTAAAAATCATACCCACGGTTAATGAACCAATTGTTGAATGAACTCAAATAAAAATTAAAAAGGAGAAACCCTATAATAACAATACTATTTGTTAATGCACCAAGTGATGCATTGGCAACGCAATCTCCGTTCTGTAATTTAATGAAACAAATATGTAAATTTAAAATTGTGTTCATAAAAGTTTTTAAAAAAAATTGGTTTTTGACATGAGTTTGTAGTTTATAAATAATGAATGCAAATATTTCAAATATAAATTCTACCTATACAACTCTGAATCTTTGATCTAAGACGTTTGCAAGTTTATTACTTTAAATTGCAGTGATAACTGAAACAAGTAAATATTAAAGGTTACTTCTTCTGAGTAAGTAATTTTGTCAAAGCTTAGTTGGTTAGTTAAACAATGAACACTTGGTTACTATAACAGAGAATTATTTCATTTAAACGACACTCGTGTTGATATGGTTGAAAAACTGAATCTTTTGTTGATTTAACAGAAACTGCTGCAAAGACAGATACATTGTTTGCTCATGGGATTTTCGTTTTACATCGGTTCTTATAAATGCTTAACACATACCTAATATGAATCCTGATTTGTACTTTGATTTGGTCTGGATTTTTGTCGTTTGGTTGGTAACATTTCTGTACGTTTTAAAATCGTTGCCGAAATATTTGCGTGTAACAAAGTTAAATTTCTTCTCATATTTAAACTATAATTGCTCTACAGCAGTACGAGAGAGTTACTGTTTGCTCATTACACATCACCATGTTCCAGGATGAGAAGGGTTTGATCAGCTTGTATTAAACACACCTGTGCAAAGAACTGTGGCCGCTTCTAACAGAGAAATAGTTTGTATACACAGATAATTGTAATAGCCTTGAACAGATGTGTTGGTTTATCTCTGGAAGCATTATTAAATACTCTAATTTATCCGTTCTACATTTTTACATTACTCTATTTTGTTTTAGTAATGTGGTATCCCTAAAACAATTACAACATTTTACCATTTCTAATAAGTAAACAGTATTGGACAATGTAATAAAGTTAGTTTATAATCAGAAACGCTTTGTTTGTTTGTCTAATCTCTAAACCAACCTTGTACCTTATAACCTCTCCAGAGGGATTGGAAAAAAAAATTCCACATTGTAGCAGATCCGAAATAAATGACTTACGAGATCCTTCAATCAAGGACTAATAAAAGAATGTTCCATAGTAAGTTAGGTTAGGTTAGAAAGAGATGTCCAAGCAATTGTATAAACATCTTAATACTTTACCACTATACAAAAGATATTTACTTTCAAGTAGATTGTTTGTGGTTATAATCAAAGTAGTAAGTTTACTAAAGGATTAAGACCAAATGTTTTCCAGAAAAAAATAATAATATATTGCCTGTTAAGGGAAAATTTCGTTTTGGAATTGTTCTCATAAAATTACTCAATGTAGTTCCTGATTTTATAATAAATCTTAAACTGACCTGAGTCTTTGTATGTCGTCTAGCAATGTTTCGAAGCCACAATAGTTGTTTTTATTTATCCTCGTATATTTTTTTCTAGCGGTAAGCCAATTTCGTTTATCATCGATAATCAAATGTTCTTGTATATTACTAATATTCACACATTAAAAAAGACAAATATCAAGATACACTGTTTTGCAATAAATAACAAAATATTTAGAAACAAAAACGGAATAATAAACATATAACTACATAAACAAAAATACTAAAATATAAAAAAGCAATAAATAACAATATAACAATGAATAACAAAAAAACAATTAAAGCCTAACAGTATAGCAAAAAATAAATAACTATAATAATAACAAAACGATAAAAATAACTGCTCTATATTTAAAGAAATAAAAGAACAATGACAAGAAACTTGTAAAAAGGCATGCAAAAATAAATATAGCAATAAATAAATATAAGTAATAATTGGTAACAAAGTGAGTACTTCAGAGCCTACTTGCTGATGTGTTTGGAGACAATCGTTCCTTCATAAGCCTTTTAGCCCACGTCAGCAAGCAAGCACTTAAGAATTCTCTTAGTTACGTAATTTTTAATTATATTTTGTCAGTGAATTCAAGATGATTACAACACGCAACTTTAATAAAAAATAACAAACTACATAAAGAACTTATATTTTAATAATTATTGATTATATTTCAATAAAATTGGAAATATCAAATTTTCAATAATAATTTCATATGGCGCATGATACGGTCAACGGGTGCGACATCTTTCCTCAACATCACCTTTGCTTTCTCTTTTATATTGAAAGTGTTACGTACATGCTTCAAACCACCACAATCATATAAACGATTTATACATGAAAAATATAACAGCAGGTCCTGACTCTAGCATCAACGTAACTCATTACACCAGAAAATGTTCCATGGGAAGCGATAGACAAACTTACTTTTACAAGATCTGTGGAATGAAAAGTAATTACTTCTCAGAGAGAAATAATTTGTAAACACTTGAAACTCTAATTTTATTTAAAAGGTGTGTCGCTCGTTCTATACAGAAAAATGAATATTTTTATTTTTTGCGTTGTATTCTCACAGAAAAATAGCAAAATACTGTGATTTTACATTAAAACACACGATTTGTAACAACTGAAGAGTATTCAAGACGTGTTAAGGCGAACTGTGTGCAGAGGGTATTTGCCTAATCCCCTAAGCAATATAACTTCTCAGACAACTTTCGGCCTTGAAATAAACTTTGGCTTAATTAGAGCCGTTTTGAATTAAATATTTCAGAAGTTTCTTCATTCAAACACTAAAACAAATATCCTAGAGTGAGCATATTTAGAATAATTTTCATTTACTTAACTTGTTTAAAGTTTATAGAACTAAATTGATCAACATTATTGTAAATTTGTATATATAAAACACATTTAAATGCTTACAAAAACTAGAAATATACAAATCTAATAATCCAAATCATTGTATTAATTATAATCATCAGTTTTCAAATATATAAAATATGAAACTTATAACAAAAAATAATATGGGAATTAATATAGGAAAAATTAAGTATGAACAAATATGAAGCATTCGAAATATATAAATACTGCAAAAATTACAAATTATTAAATGAACAAATACAAATACATTCTAAATTTGATAATATATTCAATATCGATATTGTTACGGCAACAAGATATTTAGCAAATTGTATACATTTGTTTGTCAAATGTTTTATATCTTGCATTATTGTATAATTTATTCCTAATGATATTGTTACTGTTTATCAACGATAAGCTTTGAATAAATTTGCTTGATGTAATCATTTTGAATTCACTGATTAAACTATAATCAAAAAATACTTAACTAAATGAATACGTAAGGGCTTACTTGCTGACACGTTTCGAAACAATCGTTCGTTTTACTAAGCAAAGCCTCCCCTTCGAAGGAGAGGCACTGCTTCGTAAAAGGAACGTTTGTTTAGAAACGCGTCAGCAAGTAAATCCTTACGTATTTACATAGTTAAGTACATTTAATTACAGTTGGAATAAATATTAACAAATAATTCTCGTATTTGAATAGCCATAGTTGTTTTTGATATATATATATATATATATATATATATATATATATATATATATATATATATATATATATATATATATATATTAAAAAAACTTGTATGAATTGGGAAAAAGGTTAAGTGAAATGTTACGTGAATTATTCTAATATAATGAGAGAAAATCATGGGCCACACGATGGTAACATCATGGACACATCTAGAGGTTGCTTCCTGGTATTTCCTATTGAGGAAACAGGATCAAGAACTATTCCTGATAAATGAAATAAACATGATTCAGAAAGACTCTTGAAGAGGGTTCAGGAGAGATGAAATAATATGGCTCGATTTAAAAAGGGCCTCATAGGTTATAAGAATGTATACTTTGGTACAGTGTTCATGCTACTTCAGATTTAAAAAAAAACACTTGGAAACAATGGATGATTTAAGAAGGAACACGATGTCTTCCCATAACAAAGCTGTTATATTAAGTTACATGTTAATACTTACTGAATTTCTAGATTGGAATTTAGGTAGAGACTTGTTTGTATCTTTGTTGGTAGTATGGCAATGTTTCTGCAAAATGTACTCTGGAGTTTGTTTGTAGTCGTAACTAATATATTTGTAGCTTGCAATTTTCCATTTCTTCGCTTATTTACAAGTTCTTTATTACATTGTGTAATCGCAGGAGGGACTGTTAGTTAGAACCTCTAAACCCGACACTACCTGAGACAATTATACCAATCACACGTCGTCAACACACTTGAGTAATGAAAGATAGTTATTTCTCTGAGAGAAATAATTTGAATCTACATTAAATTGTAATGACCTTGATCGGATGTTTAGATTTATTTGTAATTACTAAATAATTGATAAGATATTATGTTACTTTGATATCTCAGTGGAAATAAACCATTATAATTAGACAGCAATCAATGATTGAAGGAGAAACTTCTCTGTGTTTAGTCGATCAACTTTAGTCGTGGAACTCGTGTAGAAACTTTTAGCTCTCCCGACTCACCGATGCCACCACCACTACGACCCGTGACTTCTAGACCTTTTATTATTAATAGATATACACTCCTTCGCCATCCCTGTTCTACCCTTTTGTTCGGTTCCCAGCAGTAGACTCCTCCACCTGTGGCTCTTGGAATATCACTCTCTTTACCTCCGACTGACAAATCTAGACTCTCTCACTCTTCGATTCTTAGATACTCATAGTTTCTCATGATCTCTCTTTCTCCCTGTTATATCCAGCAATAAACGAATAAGAATAGTTTTTTTCCATAAAATTAAAAAAAAGGTGATGACTCTCAATTTGTCTGCTGGGTGTGAAGTAAGTGTATGATTGCTCAATGGTAAATTACTGCCTAGAGCTCCGGCTACTCAACAGACTTTCCACTACAGAATAATATTGGCCATTACTTTATTGAAAAAACGAGGTAAACCACCACAGAGACAAATAGCAAGGCATCTAGAAGATATTCACTATGACAACATCAGTCAAGTGCCAGCACCCAATGCCACAGAACGACGTTGTGCAACTATACAGGAAAAGCCAAATTTATATGTTTGAGTGTCAAGTTAGACCTTATCCTAAGGGCTTGCAACAGTACTACAGACAGTAGAAAGGACTTTTATAAGTAACACATTTTATGTAATAATAGTTGTATAAGTTCTCAAATTTGTATCATGAACTATATATCCTGGAATAAAGTTTGCATTCCAGTTTTTAAGTTTTAATAAAAGTTTTGTAGATGAATGTATGAACAAAGTACATGTTTTTTAACAAAACAGATTCCTTTTATGTTCATTTATATAAATCTGTAACCATTATATATTTTTTAAAAGATATAGGCAGGTTATTGTGCTTGCAAGTGAAATAATCTTGTAATACATTCAGGTTCCCATGTAGTCTGAATGCATAGCGTCCTATTTATCGGTTATACTATAATTGACAAAATACGAAGATATTTTTAAAAAAATCATTTTTTCAGTATGTTTAAATGAGAATATACAGTTAAAAATGTTTTTTTAAAATAATAATCTTTTGCACTAATGGGATATTACAAATAATAAGTTTTGTTCTAAAAATCTCAAAGAAAGAAAAAGGTTATTATTTTGTGCTAGCACTTTCAATAAAATTCTATTTCAACACAAGCTCTTTTCTGTTGCTATTAAAGTAAAGTTCTTTCGTTATCTTTGCCTTGCATCGGACAGGTCACGTGTCATTAGACATAAGTAGTATTGGAGCAAAATACGTCCAATTTCCGAAACATTTTCAGGAGACAGAGATTAACCATTCTGTCCTTCTGTTATTAGTCTGCAGTAAATATTCCCAGATATTAAAATGCGATTTTAATTGTTATTTTATGATATCAAACCTTATATTACTTTAAAAGTACACACACGTCACGTGTAAAGCTTGTGAAGTATTAGGTTTCTCAATGAATGTTCATTCGGCCTCTTGAGAATTTACGCTGAATAGTTCGCGGAGATGCTTTTGTTTAAACTTTGCATATTGATTACACAACAGAACATTAATTTCTCATGCAACAGAATAAGTTCTACAGTCTAAAGTTGTCGATATACGTCTGCGAAACTCCTCTCACAACTATTATAAATATTCGAGCATATTTCGACGTATTATATAATTAACACGTTTAAATACCAATTTATATTATTAAAACATATACTATATTAAAGGTCATTACACTTGTTTATGAATTATTTCAAGATTTTGTTAAAGTAATAAATAGGTAAACAATATTTAATAAAACCCTCGAACTGAGTGATGGAGTTAAAAATAAGTTCTGGCTGATGGATATGCTCCGAAGTGCGTCAGTGCGGAGTGGGACAATTCTAGGATTGGCAGGTCATTATGGTTAGTATGGTTGTGATTGGCAGAGTATAAATCTTAGTGGAAAAAAAGAAAACTATCAAAATATATTTGTGGAAATTACCTGAGACCAAAATGTAGGTTTATTACCATGTATCTTAGAATATATGTATGTAATTATAAAGTGATTAAAAAATGACCGACAATTTTTAAACATTACTCCACGTAGAGTAAAAAATATACGTTTTGAAAATTACAAGAAATAACAAATGTTTAATTAATAATTGCAAATACCACTGTTAGCATAAATCATTAATGGAATTTTAAATAGCTCCAGTATAAATTGAAGCTATTCAGGCAGAGCTGCTTTTATTCTCTTTAAAGAGGCTTAACACAAGGGAACACAATTGTGGTTTTAAAATAAAAAAGTAATAACAAAGGGCTTAGGTCGGTAGGTTATATAAGCCGCCTTTTGTATCAGGGTTTAGCGTTTCCACTTTAAATAGATACCAAAAATCTTTAATTCAGCAGAAGCCCCCATTATAATAAAGACATAAGGAATGAATAAGGAATGTTCTTATTAAAGCCTATTTCTAGCAGGGTTTATTTGTTTTGTTTCAAGATTATTTTGACATGAAAAATAATTTTGACCGGAAATAAATTACGTTCCTTTCATTACGAACTGCTAATACCAGATAGATAGGGAATCTTGTCTTTAGTGGAATTACTATGTGAAAATACTTGCGCTTGAGGGTGGTAGAGGGGTTTGGTCTGAAATGTGGAATCGAAAGCGGATTACATTCCTTAAATCGGAGAGTTGTCACAGCTACAACAATGTAACCTATCATTGCATTTTACATTCCTCACTTCGGGGAATTGGCACAGCAACATCATTGTTATATATCATTGCATATTACATTCCTTGCATCGGGGAGTTATCACCGCTACATAATTGTTATCTATCATTGCATATTACAACCCTCATATCGGGGAGTAGGCACAGCCACATCATTGCTATCTATCATTGCATATTACATTCCTCACATCGGGGAATTGGCACCGCTATATAATTGTTATATATCATTGCATATTAAATTCCTTGCATCGGGGAGTTATCACCGCTACATAATTGTTATCCATCATTGCATATTTCATCCCTCACATTGGAGAGTTGGCACCGCTACATAATTGTTATCTATCATTGCATATTACATCCCTAATATCGGGGGGTTGGCACATCAACATCATTGTTACCCATCATTTCAGATTACATCCCTCACATTGGAGAGCTGGCACAGCTACATCTGTGTTACCTATCATTTGTATATTACATTCCTTACATCGGAGGATTGGCACAGTTACATCAATGTTACCTATCATTGCATATTACATTCTTTACATCGTAGCGTTGGCACAGCAACATCATTGTTATCTATCTTTGCATATTGCATTCCTCACATTGGGTAGTTGACACAGCAACATCATTGTTATCTATCTTTGCATATTACATTCCTCACATAAGGTAGTTGACACAGCAACATCATTGTTATATATCTTTGCATATTACATTCCTCACATAGGGTAGTTGACACAGCAACATCATTGTTATATATCTTTGCATATTACATTCCTCACATTGGGTAGTTGACACAGCAACATCATTGTTATCTATCTTTGCATATTACATTCCTCACATAGGGTAGTTGACACAGCAACATCATTGTTATATATCTTTGCATATTACATTCCTGACTTTGGGTAGTTGACACAGCAACATCAATGTTACCTATTGTATATTGTTTTTTTCACTATAGGGAGTTTTCACATTGTTTTAAGTTATTATTAACGTTATGGATATTTCGATTGCAAAGCACCATTCTTTAGACAACAAAATCTGTAAGATAATGATTGTATTGCAATGATTACATAAACTGTAATGATTGTTGTGCAATCAAAATTCATAGAAGGTGAATACAAATTATTGAGGCTAGGTGTTTTCCGTTGTTCATTATAAATTTATTCCGAAATAATGACAAAATATTTGTTTCTAATTGGCAATCGACGATAATATCATGAAACTATTATTAAAATTGAAATTAAAATGAAAGCTAGTTGGCTTAAAAAAAAAATTTGATTGTTTGTTTTTGTATTTGAATGGATTTAACATCCAACCGGATTGCTGTGCGACTATAATAAATGGTGGTTTTCTAAGTTAATCTACCTCAATATATATTTTAAAAAAAAACAACTTCAATCAGTCGTATTTGTTTAAACGTTACATTTAGAATATACAGCTAACAGAAGTATATATTACCTTATTAGAAGGCACTTTGTCACGGTTACATTCAAGAAATGTATGCAATTTGCAAAAGATTGAATAATTTATTCTCTGGCAAGTAGCCTCCAGCTGATGCTTGGGGGTTGGTTGCGCACACAAATACACATAGAAGTATGGAAAAATAAAGCCGTGTTACATGTGAGTAAATTATAGACAATATAATCAAGTAATAAGTATTATCAAGCAATAGTAAATAAATAATATATACTCTTTTGTATTATAGTATGCATTGTTTTCTATTTGGCTTTGTAGAGGCTATGGAGCTTTTCGTGAAACATGCAAAAAGTAGGTGTATTCCAGGAATGTGGGTTTTTTCGCACGATGATTCTATTTCCAGTATCAAAGAGTTGATGGGCAGGGGGACGGGGATTGTCACTGTACATAAATTGGCCCTATACTGCCGCCGATCCATAGGTTAGGCCATCCTGGAGTGGTTAGAGAGTACATAACGAACTAGACTAAAACAACCAGAGGGGGTATCTTGCAAATAGACAAGATATTTGTGAATTTGCAACACATTAGGACGTTCTAATTTATACAATTTTTATGTTTTTATAAGTGCGATCACACGAAAACATGTGATAAAACTAAAAATGCCAGCAACGAGTGATACTCGACAGAATTTTGTAGACCTTTGACGAAATGTAGAATATTGTAATAATTTAAACGCCAGATTCTAATTTTAAAACTCCGTTTAAATTTCTACATGGCAAGAAAAGTTTTTGTTTTAAACACCCTCTATAGCTATTCTCAATAAAACTAGATCAATCTGTTACACACAAAATATCTATGCATTTGTTTCATTGTTATTTGTACATTGCTCTCGCAGTATTTTCATTCTATTTAGAGGTTGGCAAAAATGTTTCTTTTTGTAATATAAAATATTCTTTAATGAAAATAATGTGTGTATTTTAATTTTTTTGTTGAAGGGAAAAATAAAATATCAAAAAATTTTAATATATAACTCGATATTTGGGAATCAATTTTAGCATCTTTTTTTATTTATTAAGTCTAGTAAAAATGTCCAATCCTTAATACAATTTATTGTTCATGCAAACAAGTTCAAATACATTTTTTAAACCTATAGTGGTTGACAGTTGATGTTAATACCATATTTTCATTTATTTATTCAATATTTAAATTATAAATTTTTGGGGGGTCTAGGTCGGATTTGAACTGAGTATCTTCGTGCTCGAAGTCTAGTGATTTTGGCACTGAGCCAACTTTCCGTAGCTAGAAATGAACTTATCTAAGATCTAAATGAAAAACCCTCTTTGTATAACATTAAATTGCTGCCACGGCTACTTAATAATATCATGAATGATGCCATAGGATTAAAAACCCTATATGAATGAAAAGAATATTAGAAACAAACAAACTGGATTAACGCCTTGCTTCACAAACGGAAAATGCAAAAAAAGCGAAACGAAATTACAACATATTGCCAGAAAAAAAGAAAGCGTACAATAGGAAAAAATAAAAGTCCAACACTATACATACAAAGTCAAATTTAAAATATCAAGGAAATTCGTTTTCTATTTTGCCACTTAATCAGATGTTAATCTGACATATGTATGTAAATATTTATATTAATTGTAATTATAAAATAAATAGAAATTAAACAACAAAATTTCTTTGTTAAATCAAGTAGGAATTGACTTAAATTTTTTTCTATAATACTTGTTTTTAAATGTATAAAAATAGTAACCTTTGTTCTATCTATTACCATAGCGAATGTATTTAGAATTATTTTATTGCATAAAATATTATTATATAAAATATTATAATATTTTACAAGTTAAAGAAATTGTTTAAATTCAACAACTAAACAACTGGTTATTTATTATTTGACGACGAACGTAGGCTATTTAAAGAAGAGTATGATTTTAGTAAACAAAATATTGTTCAAATACGCACTTGAAATATTTTATAAAAGAACGTATAGTTTATTTCCGATGAAGTAAAAATATTCTGTCTTTCTGTTTTAAAAATAGTTTCTATTTGTATTTTCTCTAAACACGTGTAAGTAGTAAACATAAAACCCTCTAATAAATGAGCTCAGTCCTAGACATTTGCCGGTTCGTTACAGAGTTTTGCTTAACGCTGGGATTATTAAATTGAGTTTAAAAAGTGTTTCTTTCTTTTCATTGGTAATTGTTCACTTTAAGTTCTAAAAGATTGTTTCAAGCGCACTACAGGAACTTTCAAACAAAGTTCGAGCAAACTCATTGTTTGTAGGTAATCTCTAGTTCCAGGTTTAAATTCTTTCTAATATTTTATCGTCACCTAAGCTTTTGAATTATAAAGTACCATAGTCAGAGTATAGTCAAAAATATTTTCTGAAGAAAGACGTAAATTAGTATTTCGTAGCTGTTATAATGACTTCTTTCATGAATTCACCACTGTTTAGCAGAAACAGAATAAAACAAATTTTAGTTGGGTTTTAAGTTATTTAAAGTATGAGTTGTGATCAGCGTTTCTCATCTACCCGAATTTGGCCCTTAGTGTCTTTTACATGCTGAATAGAGCCCGAAAAACCTCATTCTTTAGTACCTGAGTTAGTACAGTGTTCCTTCTGTTGTATTCAGTGCTCAATCTTAAAGTGATGTACTAGAGATGAGGAGCGACACAAGCAGAAGAAAGCGAGAGAGAAAGAGAGAGAGAGAAAGAGTTAGAGACAGTGAGAGAATGAGATAGGCTATGGATAAATTCAACATTCCATTACATTATATAATTCATTTGTGAATGAATTTGACTTGTGCGTTGGAAAAATTATTAGAATAACTGTTTCCATACAGATACTCAAATATAGTGCAAGATAGATTTGAATTTTCGACTTTTTGATTGAAGCTGTTCTTAGTAACGATATTTCGGGAGAATGTTTTGTTAAAGTTGTTACTTTTGAATTGCGAAAATAACAAACTGTCTATTCCATATGTAATTATTGGCGAAATATACTGTCTCGGGCCTTAATATCTCGCCTCGCGACTGTTCCCACGGACATCTGCAGTTTGCAGATAAGCCCTACTGCTCCCCAGGGGTCTGATAAGGGTAATATAATATTAGTAACTTGGTAAAACTGATAGGGCGTTATATTTAGTTACTAACATCAGTTTTTGTCTAATTCAATATATATTAAATATCTCTGAATAACTAATGAAAATTTCTGACTATGATACAGGCGTCATCGTGAGGTCTTATTAAAATAAATCAAATATTTCTGTTCAGTTCTTAATTTGTTAGGCGTTCCACATGTTGGCATTTTTAAAAAAAAAATATCCATTTGTCCATTGTTATCTGATCATTAGGAGAAGAATTTTACTACAATAGCTGCATTTATTATTATCTTCTGTATCAAACTCCCTTCATGTTTTCTGTATGAAGGTTAATGCATTATTACGTCTTCCGTTGCACACTTTTGTTTTTTGTTGTATACGATCTTGAAGGATATAATTACCTACCTAGGATGTTGAACAGGTTTTGAAGAGTTTATAATCATTCCTTCATGTTCATCAGAAACTACCATTTTTTAGATTTGGCCTTCTTGGCACTTGTTCCTCTATTGTTAGTCTCCCTCGTGTTTTGTTTGTTTGTATTTTATTAATAGTTGCTCTTGAATTAATGTGTTCTTTACAAATATTGGGATTCTCAGATGAAAATGTTCTAAGAAAGTCATATCTAAGAAAGGCCATCTCTGTTTATTGCTGAGGCAGAACATGAGTTTTTTGCTTATCTAATCCCCTTATAATGTTCTATAAATACTCTATTCCGGGTAAATACTTTTATTTCAATTTTTTACAATCATGTTCTTAGCGCATTTTTTCAACTCTATAAACCAAAAAAAAATTTCTTTTCTTCTTCAGGATTATATTAAGTACTTTAATCTGATATACTTGAATAGGATCCAGAATTTCAATAAATGAAATCAGACAATATCAAACAAACATTCACTCATAACTATCACAAACCACATTTAACATATTTGAACGTAAAACTCTACTAGAGAAACTCCCGCTTTCACATTTGTGCGTTCACTAAAAAACTCAGTCGGTCTAAGATGCGCACTATCAATAGCGTTTTTAAAGAGCCTCACCATCTCAATTTTAAAACAATTGATACAGTATTATTGCAGTTAATTAACAGGATAAGGTCAAAGTTGAATTGAAAAGCTTTGTGTTGTTGTAGAGAACTGGTTATTTGTGGCCTTATAGGAACAAGATATATGGTGAACTAATTTTAAACTTCTTAACTAAGTGAATAGGTAATTGCTTACTTGCTGACGCGTTTCAAAACGATCGTTAATTTGACGAAGCTAACCCTAGATTCGAAACTCGTCAGCAAGTTAGCAATTACGTATTCACTTAGTTAAGTAGTTTAAAATTAGTTTAATCAGTGAATTCAAAGAGATTACATCAAGAAATTTCATATATGGTGAAGTTGTAGGAAGGACAGTGAAAGCGCGTACATCCATGGCCCATCGTATTCACTTAAAGTATGAGTTGAAGATGTTCTATAGGGACGAGTTTTACATAGCTCAGTGCGTAAGAGGTTTTCGTACGTCGGAAAATATCGGTACCAAGATTCTATGACCGCTCCATGTATAAGGAATATGTTTGATAAATCGCTCACCTTATCCACCATTGGTACTGAGAAACTCGTTCTACGAAATAAGGTGGCTGTTATTATAGTTTCCCGACAGAGAGCCGCTGTTATCGAGACGTAACGAAATCTGAAGCCGATCATCCTACAAACATACATATCTCCCCATAATACTATCGAATGCTATATACCAATGAAAACCTCTGGTTTCGAACAGAACAAGACGTGTTACTGGTAAATAACTCCAAGCAACTGTTAACAGGTTAAATAAATCATTATTTCCATCATTTGAGAATGACTGGACGATACCAACCTTTATTGAAAATAGTTTACAATAATATTTTTATAATGTACTTTTTGAAATACAAACATTTATATCATAAAAACGTAAAACAATTTTCCCTAACTTTTTACAATATAACTGAATATTCTTTGCATACGAAGGAAAGTTGTAACTGGAAAAGAACTGCTACATAAATGTTACCTCTACAGAGCGCAATATCACTACATGGAGCTTCAATCACTACATTCAGGTCCTGTTACACGCTCTATTCAGTTTCGTTTTTGTCGTTATACCTAAAAGCTTAAATAGTTCTTTTATAAAACCTTTTAATAATTTGAATTATCTTTAATGGCCTTTAAAGTATTTTGAAACGAAATATTTTAAAGTAAATTCTAAACTCTTAGAGAAAATTAAAAAGCTTTAGGTTAATTCCTTGGAATATATTATTGTAAAATTCCCAATATTTCGATATTGGACATATCATAAAACGTAAATGACGCTAATAAATACACAAAAACCTCTAACCACTAACTTTCTTTATTTTACCCTTATGTACATTTCAGCTACCAAGTAACCTTCCACAGAGGAATAACATACAAACACATACAAAGAGTCTTTGTATGTTATCCCTCTGAGGATGGTTACTTAGTAACTGAAATGTACATAAGGGTAAAATAAAGAAAGTTTGTGGTTAAGAGGTTTTTATGTATTTATTATTAAATTCAACCGCAGTAGATTTCTAATAAATAGTAACTGTTAAATGAAACTATTAATGACTTTTAAACGTACATTTACGGCTACAAAACTAGGATTACTTATTTAAGACTTTACAGTTTTCACTATTAAAGCTTTCGTCCGGTTTTTATAATTTTGTTCGTTTGAACTAGTCTATAGTAAGTAGAATACCTATTTCTCCGTTATAATACTTTTAAATTACTGTTCCTACAGTTTAGGCTTTAAATTTGTAAGGTTTTAAATTTTGATTTTCTCGTAGAATTCAGATCAATACAAAACCCATTAACAACCATCACTTCGGTATCGACAAGTCTGCTATTAAGGAAAGCCCTGTTATCATCAGAGTTTCTCTTAATATAAACATTTCTTTCGTTTTGCATAGCTATTAATATGACATTTAAAATAAATCGATTTCGAATGAACGTTTGTGGAAGCATGGTTTTATCGATAGCTATTAAGGCGTCAAATTATGCAACAGAGATCTTCAATTACGTTTAACGTACAATAATTGAGGAAACAGACAAAAGAATTTCAATCATGACACTCACTTAGAGCTAAAATTCAAATTAAATACTGCAAGATTACATTAATATTACTGATTGTTAAAATAAAAATATGAAACATTATGGTAATTATTCACAATATTTTATTTGAGACACGGTTTCCTAAATAAACCTAATGCACATCTCTAGTGTAACATAACTTCTCTAAGATTACATACTGTTATATCATAATATATTACAATTGGTAAATGGTGAATTTATGAAAAGGCTTTTAAGAAAAGAATGTACGTATAAAGTGGTAATATTCGTTTTAGTTATTGCTGTTATTTGTGATCCACGAAATAGAAATATAAACATTCTTCTAAACATGCCTCGAACTGATTAGGTCTATATTTAGGCTCAGCTAATTTTTGTAATTTTAATAAGCTAATATAAGTTCGGTTTCTGTATGTATTCGAGGTCTAATTATTTAAATTTAAAAAATAGGGAAAATTGATATTTTCAGTGTTACTGAAAGTTTGGTTTATTTATTATGATAATGTTTGGTTCTTGTCCGGATGCTGAGAGTTGGAAGTGGGTTGTGCTCACGGCTGAGCGATCCAGTGAAGGCTATTTCTAGTAAAGGAGAGGTCGTGTCGTCTTCTCGCAGAAGTCTTAAATCCTATTTATCATTTCCACTTCAATATAGAAGTTCGTATGTGACACACATAACCAATGACAGTTTTAGTATATTATTTTTGTAATAAACAATTAAAATATTTTTTAAACAATTTTCTACTACAATTGATAGCCTCGAACCAATTCTATAAAATTCGACTCACACTTTAAAATTTTTGACCTTTGCCTATATTCGAGAAGTTGAACTCCATCACATTTATGAAACACGTCCAATAATAATTATTTTAAAAAAAATGTACTTTTCTAGATAGATTTTCAAATACTTTTGTAACAACGGAAATACTACGGATATAGTAAGGCATAATACAACCAAATCATTGGGAAACGCCGATAATGAATCTCTCACTTTTATAGGTCATTCAAATTCTTGCCCACTATCTCATTTTTTCTCATGGTTTTGGCCGATACCAATTTACCATCAAGATACAGAAGACGGATTGCGTTGCAAAAGGGTTTTGAATATCTTACCATTGACCTTGATTATTGACGTGGTACAATCAGGTAAGTTAACTACTTGCTACAATCCCGTCTTCTACTTTAGTGCCCTACCACTAATTTGGTTCCTTATACAACAGCGTGTTTTGCTGAATATAGACAACAAGTACCTTGTTGTAAAATAGTATTCTGAAATCAACATCAGATTTTAATTTTAAATAAAGAAATCAATTTTTAATAAAACTCTAGTTTTTTAAGATAATTTAATAGCATTGTGTTTATTTTTAAAAATTTTAAAAGTAAAACGGAGTGTTTACTTTCTGGAATAGCCGTTGTAAACCCCAAATTAAAAAGAAATATTAATATTTCATATTGATTATAATTTGTCTTCGTATCCTGGTTATCATTTCCGCAGATAATTAACTTCAGATATTTAACGATCACCTGATCGTATTTACGGTATCACTGTAAATCTAAATAGCACATCTATCACATATTGCAAGAAATAGAAAATCGTTGCTTCAATATTTGTGAACTTATACTCATATGAGCTTTGGATAATCAAAGTGCACCTATAAAAGCACACTTCTCTATCTTAACCACTATGATGCCAAAAGATTTTGCAATTACCTTGAAATTGGCCTTGAGAGATCGCAGTAGGCGAGGCGGGAGGTAGAGGGTCAGAATAAATACTTTCCTAAAAATATGATAAGAACACTCAAAACACTGACTTACATAAGATGATACTAAATGAATTAACCTCGCTATGAAATAACAAAAACTCTTGAAATATGTGAAAACATATTGGACGCAGAAGCTGTTGATGTATCGAACATTCTTAATATGTAAAATGTTTTCAGAAGTGGTAGTAAACGCGAGGCCAAATGCACGATTACATGTTCTGTACTATACTTGTACTCATTCATTTAAAAACATTTTGGCATAAAATTAGCTCTGTTACCACTTCAATCTCATAATTTACTTTAGCAAATTGAGTTTCTTATATATGTCTGATTAAATATTGGTTACTTACTATTTCATATTTTTTACAATATAGGTTTTTTTGTATATCTGATTAGAGACTAGGTTTACAAATATGCCTAAAACTATCAAGTTTTCCTTAGCGCCTGAAGCTCATCTCTTCTCTTTTCATCTCAATATCTGTGTTCATAGGTGCTTGAATTTACATAATCGTTCAGTTCTTTTTTTATTTCTTAAAATGATAGTGATTTTATCTAAATTAAAATGTGATTTTCTCCCAGTTTTTTAGATCTGTAATTAACAAAGACGATTACCAAGGTAAAAACGTAACACAATCACTGAAAATATATACATATTGTAAAGTAAATAGAAATACAGGACACTTTCACTAATCCGGCAGATATGGGGCTGAGGTACTGCCGGATTACTGGAGTGTCCATTAAAAAACTCAATGTATATAGAACAATATTTATATAAATTGCCTAAAAAAAGAAAGCATAGGGAGAATAACCTTGTAAAAAACGATAAACCGAGAATGAATGACCAGGTCTGTACTTAACAATATAAGGTTAACTTACCTTTTTTGGTAAAAATAAAAATATAAATATGTTTCTACAGCCACATTGTTCACTTGCACTTCACTTTAGTAACAGTCACTGTACATAACTACTGCAACATCTTAAGGTTCGATATCGTTTGTATATCTCGAGCTACACAACTAGAAATGGGTAGCATGAAAGTCACTCGGTTACTGACATCGACATAGAGTGAAAAATATACAAGATATGCTTATACATTGAATATGTTTACATCTTCCGTCGTTGAAAAAAAAAAGAAGAAGATTACTGGAGGGCTGGGATAGGCAACTGACGGATTATAAAGGCCTTCTGTAACAAGTAAGGAGTAAAATATAGCAAAAATTTCATAGCAAGATAAATGTTTTAACTTTTGTTGGGATATTGCACATAACAATTACCAAGATTGGGTATTAAGTACAGAAATAATTATTTTAAGATGAAAGTTATGGGGGTATACAATCTATAGAATTTAATAATGGTAAATTGTCTATTTATCTTTCAGTTGAGAATCTCTTGTGTTACGAATTTGTCAGAGTGTTACTGGAAAAACCTAATATGCCCTTGGTTCCGTTTAAAGTGAAATCGCAATCCTGTCTGAGGATTTGATAAGTTACCTCATTGGTTCCCTCGGCAAGATAGCATGCCGCGAGATGTAATCATTTAGTCACCAGGAAGATGTGTCCTCTCATTACGACTCTCTCTAACTCTCTACTCGACGACTAACTTTTATTTTATTCAAAACTATACTGGAAAATCAAGCTTTGTCCGCACCGCCTTAATACTATTGGTCAGCTGTCGGTCTCTCGTAATTACAATTAGAATTATTTACTATCGGGATTAGTTTGGCGGTAATATACCTTACAACATTACTATGAGATATACAAATTTACATCAAATCAGAAGTGATTGATTGTTATATTTACAAATATGATTATGTTCACAGTTTAAACTTTAACAGTCTTTGCTGTTTTTGTTTTTGTTTTGTCAAAGTCGTAATTATGGGTAACAAACAAGCATCTACGTCAAATGTAGTTTGGTTTTATTATATCGAGGAAATAATATCATAAGAAATTACTTTATAAAATTATTTTTATTATTTAAATGTTGTGAAGCGGGGACAACTTATAGCCTTGACCCAGACAAATAACTTAGACCTACGTCTCTTGTATGTCCTCACATATCTTTTCCGAGTCTACCCCTTTCCACTATTGGACATAGTCGTATTGGGTGAGAACGTCAAGGCGCTACAGGAATTGTATAGATATGATTTTTGTAGGTAAAAAATGTGTTTAAATTTGGAAATAAAACAATCAGAATTGGAATATTCTTTATTGTTTGTAGGAAATGTTATATAATACTGTAAGTTAAACATGAAAATGACAAATTAGACACAAGTATAAGGCTTAGGAGGAGATAAACTTAAAGGGACCGACGATTACCACGTGAACTATGCTAAATCCTCATTTTATCTTTACGATACGAGATTGGTCTAATCTAGTCATATGTATGATATAATTTTCATTACCGAATTCTATCGAAGATAATAGTGTGTGTGATTCATGTTGAAACTCCAACCTATGAGTGTTTTCTTTTTTGCCATAACATTATTTGTGCATTAATATAATCAATGCTTTACATTCAGGCAAAACAGGGCCCATCAAAGTCTACGATGTGAAAACAAAGTTTTAAGAGCTTCAAACCTTTATTCTGAAAGAGCAATCATAGCTACATCAGCCACGACTAAGCGGAACAAAAATGTGCAAAAGTTATATCTCGAAAGTTTAGTCTCACTTGATCTTGGCATAAAAGCAGAATAAGAAGTGTTTCCAACTTTATAAAGAATTTGGTTTTATAAAGAATGTTTTGGAAATATTTGCACCTCACACGCTGGGATGGTAATCTCTGTGCAGGGGTGGATCTAGACAGGGGGCGCGTCTTATTGACAAGGTAAATTATTTTTGCTTGTTATATATACATATATGTATAAATATATATATAAACACCCACTCACACACAGCTTGTTAATTTCTTTTAGGATTGTGTTACAATTTATTGCTTTATTTTAGGAGATATAGCCTATAATCCATCGTCAACGTATCGCATCCTATATCTATTGGGGTCGAGTGTATATGGTTTTTGTGATTATTTCGTCTACTTGTTTATATATCTGATTATTAAATGTGAAATATTTGTTTTTAGTATGACCTTCAAGCATTTTGTTAATTGGTGTTTGTATTTCTGATTGATTTTAAAATTAGTAATTTATGTTTTTGTATTATTATTATTAGGATGATTCGTTTATTTGTATATTAGAATACATGTTTGTGATATCAAATTATATAAATTTAGTGTTTTTTAATGTTTTTTTTTTAGTTTATCAGTTAAATTAATCGAGTTTTGTATACTGTATTTATTTTCCAGTATAACATCCTGTTTTAGGCTGTCGTCAATTACTTATGATATTTAATCAGAGAGTGCATTTTTTATATTTATTAGTAATTTATAAGTAATTTTAAATTGCTGGCCTTTGGTTGCTAAAAGAGTTAAATAATGTATGATTTTTCTGTCGCAATTCAAACAACGAAAGATTATTTTAGAGAAATATAATATATATGGCATATTATACATAAAATATCAAACCCAGACATAAAATAGCATACCAATTAAAAAAACAGGATACAATGTATCTTACAGAACAACAAATAAATGCAAAACGGCTATCAGACACAGCATAATAACAATACCAACACATACAATACCCTAGGAGTATACAGACTAAAATGCAACTACTGCAATAAGTTTTATATTGGACAAACAGGCAGATCTTTCGCCGAAAGATATAAAGAACGCAAAAGCGCACTGCACACTACTATTGAATCCACCTTCGCAAATCACTTCAAGGATACTAAACAATCATGCAAAAGTACGGAAAATTATATGAGCATCCTTCACACATGCAACAAAGGCCATACATTAAACACACTAGAGCATTAAGAAATATATAGGCATAGCAACACACATAAAAATGACATCCTAAATGAACAAACACGGCACAGATCA
Organism: Prosapia bicincta; assembly: GCA_036971475.1. Taxonomy (NCBI): domain Eukaryota; kingdom Metazoa; phylum Arthropoda; class Insecta; order Hemiptera; family Cercopidae; genus Prosapia; species Prosapia bicincta. Next base: position 247,792,876 of record JBAIZL010000005.1, on the reverse strand, counting down.
CACACACTCTTCGAATACATCACTTCTAAGTTTCAAAAAAATGGTACCGAGGAAGCGCAAATGCAGCTTCCTAACAGTAAAATACGAGGCGGAAGAAGTCGTAAGACGAAAACGTTTCCTCCAAGTGTAAGTTAACAATTTATCAACCTTTAGTTAACAAAAAGTCTAGTCGCAAGTAATAGGAAAAGTTTAATAAGTAATTAACTACCAGCTCGTCATGAACTGCAACAATATTTCGAAATATAATATATATATGTCATATCATACGTACTCACTACCGGTTACAAACACTTGCAATAAGAACCATAAACAAACTATACTTAATTCTTTATTCATGAACACAGAAGATGATTATGTCACTATATCTAATTTATAAAAATTAGTAGTGTCTTAACGAAAAAAATTATGTTAATTTTATTATAAATTTAGGAATCAAATCCTTTTAAAATCTAAGAAATAAAAATACACCCTTCTTCAATTGAAATAAAATTGTATCAGGCGTATAAATGACATAGAGACTTGTATCAGATTGAAAGGTCATCGGTGCGATACATAACCTCAATTAACCTGCTCAATAGCTTGGCCTATTTAACCTCCTTAATTAAGTTACTACGTCACTTGTCACCTCCATTACACTTTGCTGAAGTTCCACCTAAATAGTTTGACCATCGATAACTAAAACGTAGCCCTATTTTATTTTGTTTCTATTGAATAATGTTTTTCTTGTGCTGCAGCGTGTTTAACATGAGATCTAAACAATATATTTTGAAGTTACTTTTAAAAATTTTCTAAATAAATCAATTGTTTTTTTTCAATCAGGTTACTGTCGTACCTTTTGTTTATCATTTCTTATTAATTTTTATAATTACTAAAAAAAGGTTAGTTTCTTAATATATAATTTCGAAAGTTACATTTTGAGAGAAATATTGTGGAAGCCTGGAAGGTTGTACAGAACTGGAAGATTTCTCACATTAAAGGCAATAACATGACTGAGCGGGGAAAATAAACTTTAATCTCAAATAACAACATTTATAAGGTTTTGAGGAACAAAAAGACACCAAAAACCTCTATCAGAAATACATTGCAATGAAAAAACAACTGAGTATGATTTGTAAATTTTGTAATAATTTAACAGTATGAAAGGTGGTTATAAGTATACTTTGCAATGAAAAACAGGTGATTGGGATTTGTACAAAAACAAATATTTTATATAGTAGCCTTTATAGATTTGTGTTTAAATTATTTATTTTACAGGCCCCTACAAGCCTATAGTTTTATTATAATTTGGATTGCTTTATTTCAGTACTCATAGCATAGAAACCTATCGTCCTTTATTTTAACAAAACTATCTACGTCACTATAATAAGTTTATTTTCCTGCTTTTTATGAATAATTTAGTTTATTGAATTAAACATTAATTAATTTATTATATTTCACTTTAATTTTGAATTATTATTTCGAAAGAATTAAGATATTCAGGTTTTCATCAATTTCAAAATATAAACATTTTTACGTATTATTTATATTAATGCATGTTTTTATTAAATTTATCCAAGTCTATAATAAGCCGGGCGTACAACCAAAGCTGTTATTTGTATCGGAGCCTGACTTGAAAATGTTTAAGAAAATATGTCATAACAGAAATACGTATTTATAAACAAATGTAGACCTATATTTTCCATTAATGCTTCTAACAGTTGGTATTTTTGCCTTAATTATATTCCCAAACGTACCCAAATATTTTCGTAAAAGTTTTTAAAAACCACACCGTTTTCATAACTGTTACGTGTTATTGATTGCCATTACGTCTTTTATTTATCCCCATCTATTTTCCTTACAATATTTTACATACAATATATTGCTAATTACGGCGGAGTCTCGAAAATCCGAGTCCCGATGTTTCGAGCTTCAGTTAAATTCGAGCAAATTTTTATTTGAGTAAATATTACCTATTTGAAAGGAAATGATGAGTAGGGCTTTCAAAAAATATATTTTTATCAATACGATAATCAAAGGAAATGAGCCTGGCTTGCAAAAAATGTTCCTATAAACTTCAATTATAAACGTATTCATTGCAATTTTTAATTATATTGTTATGGTTCTTTAAAATTCCTATTTGTTTCTAATGTACATCCGTCTAATCCGAGTTTTCGGTAATCCAAGGTGGTCTCAGTTTTATCGAGACTCTACTGTATATGTTTTTCTCTAAATATCCTTGATCTACTTGCAATATACTTCTAGATTTTAATCCTAAACTCTTTTCGCTGTTCTCGTCATCTTCCTCGGTTTTCGCTAACATGTGCTACTGATTGTTTCTGCAAGTGTTACTCTAGAGATGTTACTAAGCAATACAAAAAGTTTAGAACTCTTTTACACTTATTTCTAGCTTAGTTTTGTTTATTGAAACTTTTATAATTTTACACGTAAGTTTTTTCCTTAAATGTTTTAATACATATCTTCTACTTAACGCCTTTAACACAGAATTAGTGTAAACAAAGTTTCACGTTTTGAGATATAAAACTTTAGATTTCGTAAAAGAAATGTTTAGTTAAAAAATAGCACACATTTGAGATCATCTCTTCTTAGCGTTTGTTTAGACGATAAGCCTCAGTATTTGCATTTTTTTTATTTCACTGAGGGGAGGACAGGTCTTTTGGCAATGAGCCAACGTTTGGTTATATGTTTGACCAAGAATTGTTAAAAATCTTTCTTTTGAATACAAGTTTTGCTGTTAGAATAAAATAGCTTTCTCATTCAATAACTACCTCACACATTTATTAATTTGAAGTGTTTTTAGACATGTGTATTCACAAAAAATGTGTGTTTAAAAATCTTAAAATCAGATTTAAGTGTAATTTGGTTTTAAAGTTTACACAAATGTCTAAACACCCCATTTTCACGTCTTTGCCTATTATGATCTTCTATTTTCCAATAAACAATAAATCTCTGTCACTTTAATTCAGTATTGAAGATGAAGGGCTCAATACATAACAAATATCATTTTGTGTATTCGGTAAATGAGAATATAGTACTTTATTTCATACTCAGTGTAAAGTAATTAATTTATTGATTTTGTGAGAGCTATTATTAATTTTCTGACATACCCAGACTCTGCCACAGGTACCCGCAATACACCTCGTTTCGTAGCAGATGCAATTCAGTACTAGACATTGAATATGAACATTACAGTTATCCTTAATTAACAATAGCAGAGAATCATGTGGTCTATATTTTACTGATAAACTCTTTGCATGATGCAGATAGCTAGTACCTACGTCTGGTACGCTATCCTACACACGTGATGTTACAATATCTCTCTTTACCGCGGTTACACGAAAAATGCGTACAAGTGGAAAGAATAGAAATTGACGAAGGTAAGTGGTAAATTTTACGAGCGAAAAAGCATATATATATATAATTATCATGTATAAATATGTATTGCCGTAAGAGGTAATCGGACAATAGGAATAGGTTATTTAGATGGTAGCTTAATTTCTCTTGATGAAACAAAGTCCATACTTCAGTGAAAGGACATTATTGTAGGAAATGTAAACTAATACAGATATTTGCGGAATCGAGCGACTGTTAAACCTGGTGCTGCAGTAATTAAAGCAAGTTATTTCTGCTTAATAGGTTTTTGTCCTTCAGCTCTCTCGCTTGATAAGAAAACATTTTAAACCATTATAAATTGCAAATTAAGTTTAAAATGAAGCAATCAAGCAAAGCGTTGAACATCGTTTAGCGGAAATTGTGTTGAAAATGCAAAGTAGTTCTGGACTAATGAATATTAACAACTGTATCTGTTTTGTTTACAATTATTTTAAAAGAACTTTATGGAAATCTTGAAAAACTGGTAGCAAAATTTACAAATGGGGCTAGATTTTAGATTATGCACCAAAATTACGTGAAAGAATCTTATTAAGTACGTGGATTAAACAGTTTCGAATTAAAATAAAGATTAAGTTTGACGGAGTGACAATTTAGAAATATATATAAAACTAGCAGAGTATTCCTACCCGTTCTTTGTATTGATTTAATTTGTATTTGTAATTAGGTTGAATTTAATTTACTGAAAATAAATCTCAATAAATATATCAAATTATAAACTTACCGATTATTGTCCTTAGCCCGAGAAAATGAAAAGCTTCTGCTTGTAACATGACATTTGTAAAGTATAACTAACCTTGAAAGATGAATAACAACAAACTTTTACTATCACCGGTTCAATTGTGTTTAAAAATCACATTTACTATCAGCTGTGTTATAATAATTGTGTTACTATAATTGTTATTGAAATTACATGTAAAAAACCTTATTCATAGAATGTAAATCTGGTTGTAAGCTGCGAATAGTAGATTTCAGAGTAATATTAGCAAATTGATTAGCAAATATATCTCTTCATCCCTGCCCTCGTATATACTTTGGGTAAGTGTCGTTTTCGTTGATAGGATTTATCTTTGTTGATGTGAGGAAGTCATGATATTTCTTAACGTGTCCTGTATTTATTACATATAAACTCGTCCTTCTATAGACACCTTTCCACGACCCCGATAAAGAGTAAATCAATTATTATTATAAGGTTTATTTTCCTTCATCCCAATAATAATATACCATGATGTCTTTTAGCTTAACTTGTATTTTTTTAACACAGTCATTCTCATCCCTCTGTCTGAAAGGGATGTTTATCTGAATATGTTGTCGATAGGGAGTTGGTACGCTTCCAGTGTGGGATCATGAACACTACCATGTATACCTGTCGGGTGAGTTCCTGGTCGTCCTAAATGTGTCAAAGTTATCTCACTCTACAAATTTAAACCATGCTTTAGATATTTTTATTTCCCACAACGGCTTTGAATAAATACTACATGAAGGAATATTATTTATACATAATGGACATGCAAAACAACACTAATGACATTGCTAATGTTAATGGTGTGATTTGAATACATCTAGAAGATGTAAAGTAAATTGGAATCCTGGCAAAACTTTAAAACCTATCTCGTCAGGGTTTAATGACATCATTAAAACAGTTTCAGTAAAACGCAGTCTGTTACGAAAGGGTGTTAATGGCTTGCGTTATGTGAGTATTTAATAATTACGAAACCGTTTTCTTCCTAATAGCCTAGAAAGCTAAAACGTTTACATAAAAATATTGCATAAATAAACTTAATGACAGATTAGCAATTATTTCAAATGGTAACGTAAATGGTATTATAAATAATATATTATGTACACTATAATATTTCACTAAAATTATATATATATATATATATATATATATATATATATATATATATATAGAGAGAGAGAGAGAGAGAGAGAGGGAGAAGTAATTTAAGTACATGAAAACAGTTTAGAACCATATCTCCACGATGAGTAGAACTATTTCTCACCCTCTACTAGGTTGACTCCTTACATTGATATCCTGATTCCTCACATTATTTTACTGACATATACACTCAATGGAGATATGAGATACATTTCATCAGGTTCTTCCAGAAACGTAGTACGAAGTTACGGTTATTTTCCCCAGAAGTTTTCACATGAGGCAAACCCTAACCTAACTTAACGTAAGAGAGTTAAAAAAGATGGTTATTTTCTCCAAGGAAATAGACTACGTAGTTATAGTTGCGTGTCTTAGTTTTTTCACATAAAATCATATTCTATAATAACCTAACCTAAAATAACCTAACCTATCCTAAAGTAACTCAACATAAACCAGTAGTAAGGATTTGAGAAATAATAGTACGTCATGTTTGCTTTTTCAGCCTTCTTTTATAAAAAAACGAAAATTCAACCTAACCTAACCTAATCTAACCTAACCTAACCTAACCTAACATCCCCTAACGTAACCTAAACTTTCCTAACCTAACATAACGTAACCCAACCTAATCTAACCTAACATAGCCTAACCTAACCTTCTTATGAGCTAATTAAACATAAGGCAGTAGGAAGGGTTTGTGAATAAAAGTTATATGATCATCAGGTTATCCAAGGTTAAGTAGTATAACTTCATGTTTTCATTTTTTTTTACATAAAGGCATAATCTAACTCAACCTAACCTAACTACCATGTATATTACGTGGTTAAATTTGGAATAATAATGTCTCTGATTTCAATGGAAAATGTATTGCATTAAACATGAAAACATCCCGCATCTGTTTAGTATTCGGGCGGTAGGCACCGTCGAGGGTACAATATAACATCCCTTATCCTCTTCAATTATATCTGGTTGGTCTATTTACTTTTTTACATTTTACGTTTCATTATTAAATATTAATTACCTATGGATTTTGGTGTTTTGTTCTTGTTTATAATTATAAAAGATGTGTGTGTGTGTGTGTGAGTGAGTGAGTGTGTGTGTGTATGTGTGTGTGTGTGTGTGTGTGTGTGTGTGTGTGTGTGTGTGTGTGTGTGTGTGTGTGTGTGTGTGTGTGTGTGTGTGTGTGTGTGTGTGTGTGTGTGTGTGTGTGTGTGTGTGTGTGTGTGTGTGTGTGTGTGTGTGTGTGTGTGTGTGTGTGTGTGTGTGTGTGTGTGTGTGTGTGTGTGTGAGTGTGTGTGTGTGTGTGTGTGTGTGTGTGTGAGTGTGTGTGTGTGTGTGTGTGTGTGTGTGTGTTACGACGGTCTACCTACCCAGCTGACGCAGAATCTTCCTTTTGGCCGTTGTTAGGGTAAATAACGTATATAAACTTTTCAATTATAAGAATTAAATAAATTGTAATAATACTTTTTCTTTCAAAGAACGTGAAATTTTGGGAGATAAGCAATTTCAAAATTAACAGTAAAGTCTTATAAAATTAGAGAATCCTCTAAGGTAAAAAAAAGAAATTAGGTAATTACCGAAATTCAGAGCTTTAAAGGTATATATTTGTTAAAAGCTTAAAGAAAAATTAACGAAGAAAGAAGATGTGAAAAAATACAAAGTAACGACAAGACAAAAGACACAGGGTTGCAGACCAAGTAAGAGTCTAAAGATGGCCGACCTACAGTCTACCAGGGAAGTATTCAGAGGTATAGTCTACTTCATTATCAAGTTGGAGGTTGCGGTTCTATGTGGAAAAGGTTAGGCAGTTTTTTTCATACAAATGATAAGGATAGAGTAAATTCATTTGGGGGTTAAATGTTGGAAATATTAACTTCCGTTGAGTATTTTGTCATAAACATTTTTTTCTTTTCCTAATAGCTTTACTGAAAAATATGAAAAAGTAAAATGTCAAGAAGCTGATATTTGTTTCGTACCTGTAAACATGTATGGCAAACATAAGAAACTGTAAACCATACAGATATTTAGAAATATAGTTGAGTAGTAGAATATGCATAATAAACTTATATGTGAATATTTGATACATTGAAATTGAAGAAAGTAGATAAATATTAAAAGAGGTTGCAATAGAAAAAAAATGAAAATATTTATACAAGGGATGAAATTTAATTAAATCAATTTTCAAGATGTTGATAACTAAGAAAATAGTTTTCCAGTTTAATATAATGTATACAAAATGAATTTATTAAATGCATTTTTTAGAGTGTCTTGAGAGATTGAACTTGTAGGAATTTTAGATAACAGATAAATAAATTACTTTGTATAAATTCAGTTAGGAAGCTGTTTGCAAGGTCCTAAACCTTGAATATGATTCTGAGTTTTATATAACTGAAATATTTCTTTAACATGTGGTGTCATAGGACGTAAAATATTAGACTATCAGTTTATTTTAAATTAAGTAATTTAGTAAGCTACTAAAGTTTCAGGCTATGTATCGTATGTAGAGAAAGAATATTAAATTCTTCAAAGCTAATTACCTATATAAAAATTGAAAAAAAATATTATTTAAACCTAATATCACTCAAAGCTTATAAAAAAATAACTTGGAAGAACCAAAAGTTAAAATTTTTATTTATGAAAGAAAAGTTATTTATTGCTTATTTTAGGCAAGATTCTTGTTTTCCATTGTCATTTAATGAAAACATTAAATATAATGGCTCATATGAATAGCCTAATTGAAAATATATATATATATATATATATATATATATATATATATATATAAATTTATTACCAACCCGTGAAATATTTCATTTCATGTATTTTTATTTTAAATAGGTTAATTGGTTAAACTAATATACAACCAACTTCGTATAAAACAATTACAATTTGTTTAATTTAAAATTTACAAAATAAGAGCATAATTTCTTATATCCCAAATTTCCTACATAGTACTATGGTCCTTGAGTTGTGATGGTTCTGATCATTTCATTCCCCAGAAATATATACACTAAAGAGTTGAATGTCAGCAAGATAGGTTTTCATTTAAAATTCCAGTATCCTGTTCTCCGACAAAATTACAGAAGCCGAGCAGTGGGACCGGTTGTGACTTGAGTCAGAAATGCTTGTTTCAAATTTTTACCTATATCGGTTGGCTTGGAGATTAGTGGTAAAGATTTTAATAGCAGTCAATCGGATAATACTTGCATATGGCCGTCGCTGTAGCATATGTATATATATATATATATATATATATATATATATATATATATATATATATATATTGTAACATTTATAGAATGGGCTATATAATATTATTTAAGATTTGGAAGAATATATTAGAAATAACTCACACAAAATTTAAAAAGAAATTCATTAAAAGATTGGTTAGGTTAAAATGGAAACTAAATTTAGGTAAAAGCCTAGATTAGTAAACAAGGTATTTGAACTGTAAATACATAAGGAAATTTGTTGTATAAAATAAAATTTAAAACAAGATAATCTAATAATAGTTATGTGTAAACAAAATTGTAAATATTAGTAACATAGGGTATAAGTAATTACTTGAAGGAGAAAGTGAAATACGATTGTAAACAATGAGATTGGAAGGTTATGTTTCTATGAATTCGGCTCAAAACACACACAATTCGGAAATATCACAAAAGTAAAACACAAAGACACTTCACACACTAATAATATTATTAAAATAAACACTGGAAGGTTTGTTGAGGATAGGAAATTAAAACAGTATGTTAACAAAATTAAAACTGGTGAAAATAGTTCGTTGACATTAACAGCTGTAAAAACAAATGGAAGTAGGTCAGTTGCCGTCGACTCTAGTGAGAAGAAATCGAACTAAATTATAAACCATCTGATTTTGTTTTTTGAAGAAGGAAGCCGCCATATTAAAAAAACAAACAATTGTGTAAAATCTAAGGACGCGTAGTTTAGTCAGAGATAGCGTGGGGACGCGACAAGACGGATCTGCCAGGACCAGTCAAAATTCTATGTATTAGGAACTTCGTCAAAATTATATAGATTTGTTAAAAAGACTGGCCAAACTAAATTAAGGAGAAGTGAATTTCAAAATATAATACAGTGGAAATATAATGTGAAGTAAACAAAAAAGAATTTAAGTGTGTAAAATGTCTAACTGGAGAGAACGGGAATTTTACGTAAGCGACCAGCAGAATTTTGATATTTGTTAAGTTGAGAAATAGCGCTATAAAAATAACTTTAGTGGACTTTTAAGATAATAGAGAAGTTTAAATTTGTACATTAGAATATCTTGTAGTTAATTAATAGTAAGAAATAAGAAATAATCCAGTTCAAATAGTTTAGCCTGTTTGCATATTCAAAATTTAAGTATTTCCATCCGGAAAATATTTATTAAAGCTAATTTCAAAATTTAATATTGTTTGTTCAAAATTTATTTAATTAACCTAAGAATTAAAAAAAAAAAATATAGCCCATGCTATAACCCCGAGATAATAAGAGGTCGTAAAATTAGCCTAGGGTATATTAAAATTGTGTAACTCTAAAATTAAAAGAAAGTGAGTTTAGTATATTTTGTTAAAATTGTTAAGTTAGAAATTTTTGTTTTGTGTGTATTGTTTAACTGTTGAGATAAAATTGTGAAAATAAATGTTAATGAATTGTTCTTGAGTAGTTTTTTTTGTTTTTAAATAGAGAAATATCATTCAATAAAATAATAAATAGTAAAACCCCGTTGTCTGTTTTATAAATACTTTACAATATATATATATATATATATATATATATATATATATATATATATATATATATAAACGCAAAATTAATTCAAGAGAAATATACTCAGAAATACTAAGAAACAAAATTACAAATCAAATATAAATATAAATAAATATTTGAAAATAAGAAAAATAGGGTCTACATATTGTTTTAGTGATGAGGTTTCGGGGAGAGGAGGATTAGGTAAAACCATGTATGCTCCATGTTCCGAAATTTGTAACAAACAGACCTAATACATAGTAATAATAGACTGCTCGTAACAACCAGAATTTTGCTATTCACCAGTCATTGTTTTTCGTTGTACAGAAATCTTGGCAAAGGATTGCGAGCACAATATAAAACTTTATATACGTAGCATTTTAGTAAATGCTATTTAGTTAGAAAAATAAAGTAAACAATGTGTTAATGGTAGCGGGAAGCGTTAACTTTCCACGTAAACCTCGTGTCGCTGGATCGAGACATTTATATAACGATACCGAGCTTGGTAGCTTCAATAAAAAATAAGAAGGTAGAATGAGAGATAATAATATATTGACAACTTATATTGACAACCCTAATGCTGACTAAGCCGATATCAGTAACATTCAGATTTAAAAAACCATGGTCTACTTATCTTGTAATAAATTTTCTATTACCTTTATTCACGATTTTATCTAATAAAATACACACAGATACCTATGTGGCTATATGTTTTGAGTTTATTGGCTTTCTAATTTTTCTAATTTTAAAACTAAAATGATAAATTATGAAATATTTCACTCAACACCTCACTGCACTCTAGTTTATTATTTATACAGAATAGTTGGGACGACGATGTCGCCTACATCTGTAATTGGCTACTAATACCAATCATTAGTGATTTATCACTTGCAACCATTCACTGATGAAGGCGACATCGTCGTCGAAACTTTCTGTATGTATTATTAAAATAGTGAGCAGTGAGATTTTGAGTGAACTATTTTATTATTTACCGATGTGAATCTAATAAACGTAATAATTTAAAAATCCAATTCGGCTATTAAGCTGATATTATTTTGATTTGAAAAGTGTTTCATCTTTATATGCCTTATATATCACGTATTATTGAATACAAACCATTTATACAATAATTTAAACTATAAAGTTCAAATTATATAGAATAATGCTGAAGTAATTAGAAGCGCAAGTAATATTAGAACGTCACTAGTTTGTATGTAAATATAACTTCTGTAATAATTATGCTCTTAGTTTTATAGATAGAAATTATTTCTTTAAACATTTATTACAGTTTTAGTTATTTTAAGAAAATATTTAAATAACTACCATTGCATATATTTTCTATTCACCTTTTGTACTTTAATCAAGTTTAAAGCTTATTATTATTCGTGTTTTGCTTACTTAGGCGGTATAAATGTAAATTTCTCGTAAGAAAATAATAAGGTCAAGGTTAGATTAAATTAAATTTTAAACAAAATAAACATTAACATTATTCTTAATATATTTACGTCACGCATAACATATTCATCACTAGTATAAGGAAGTGATAAACTAGAGTTAAAAAAATAAATTCATAGCTTTAACCATTCCTATAACTTTATATTTTACAGTTTATCACATTTATAAATTCATCTATAAAATAACAAATATTCAAACACTCTAATATTTAATTAAGTCCATATGATTAAATGTATATTTAGGATTAGATAAATTTCATGTGCAATGTACAATTAGATTTGAAAGCGATTTATCATATCCACTTTATAATCTCTAAGATAGCTCAAAATCCAAAGATTTTCGGGAGAATTCGTTCATTTCCCTTTACTCTCAAAGACATAGAAATCTTATATCAAAAGAGATTTCAACACTTATCAATGGATATTAAACTATCCTCGACCCTTCTACAGGTACCTAAACCTAGTACTTGGTAACAGTTATTACTGATGTTACCTCCATGTTACATTTCTCTTTTTTCAGAAGTACGTGTGTTTCAGGATCACGTCTTTTTTGAACAAATTAATAATTATTTTTTTCTAAGAAAGATGTATCTTCTTGAAATAAACCGTGAGCAAACACGAACGCGCATGCGCAAGAGTACCAACAAATACTGGTTACTTTCTGATATTTTTAAAGTTGTAAATCTTCCCAAAGCACACTTTACGGCGATATTACGCTTCGTTCTACATACATGTAGTCGTTCATTTGGAAAGATAAAATTCCACAAACCGCGCTGGCCTCCGGCGCGTCACCTGTTACTTACGGTTCAGTCACCCGGACTGTGTTGAATCATTCATTAGTATATTTTATAAAGTAAAATGCATTTTACCATGTGGTTTACATACATTATAGTGTATGTTTTCTGTTTATGTGAATAACATATCACATACATTATTGTTTTAAAAATTAATTATTTGCTTATGTTTGGTTGACGTCGTTTTTAGTATAAGAATTATTTAAATCAGAGATTTTCTTCCGATGTTTGAACATTTTGTGCAATAATTTATGAAAACCTAAATTGAAATTTTTTTTTCTGTTTGAGATAATTTTATATCTAGGCCTACAAGATTGACGTTTAGTAGAAAAGAAGACAACATAACAGTCACAAGATATACTTTTCCCAGTTTTGTAGAAAATATAACAAAACGAATATTTTTTTTTTAAGCAAAGCAAATCTTTGGTATAATTTCTATGTCAATGGCCTCAGATGAAACTAAACCCAGACAACATACGAGCTGCAGTTAAGATAGTTCAACGTATGGATTCCATCAGCCAGTATAAACTTGTGTGTGTGTGTGTGTGTGTGTGTGTGTGTGTGTGAGTGCGCGCACGCGAGAGTCATACCTTGTATCAAAGGCTAAACTATAACATAAATTAAGTTATGCAGGCCTTACCTATCGCATTTGTATCTTATATTATAATATTTTTTTTTATATTTAACGAGTTAGTTATTATAATAGCAACGTGTATTGTTGTAATGACGGTAGTTCAGATGACTGCTGCATATGGATACTTTGCAATAATTATGAATTATTTTATCCGTCTGAGTAGGTTTTATGTAAATTGCAAAATCAAATTTTTTATTTCTCTTAGAAATAGTGATATCTAAAAAAATTATTGCTATATGTTTTTCTATTTCATGTGTCAAATGTTTTTTATTGTGTATATTGTATATGTCAGTCATTATTAGGCTTAGATTTCTAGCATTGTTTGTGAAAATATACAATCTATCATCTACATATCTGTATCATATTCCATTTTGTCATATTTTTTAATAATTGTAATTATTTTTTCATCAATATATTGCAAAAATATTTCGGACATGATTCATGACAGAGGTGAACAGATTACTTCTTCTCTATATATTTTGTTGTTGTAATTTTGATAGTAATTTGATACAAAGTAATTTTGATTTAATATTACTTTAATTACTTTATTTATTTCTAAAATTACTTCTTTATCTAATGTGTACAGTAATAAATTATCTTATATTTTTTTGTATGTTTCATTTAAAGGTATGTTTGTATACACATCCTTTATATCCAATGATATTAATTTAATTTTATTATCTATTTTTATATTTTTAATTTTTGTCTACTAGTTGATAACTGTTTTTTATAGCTTTATTGTTTTTCTAATTTCATTTAATTTCGTTATGGGGATTTATAATTTGTTTTAGCAGGGATATTTTCGCATGTATAATATCATTGTTTTTTTTCGGGAAAAATAATGCTTGTTTATACCTTTTATTTTATTTTGATATTTATAATTTTTTTTTGTTCTATATACTTGTTATCAGCAATATTTTTTTATTTATGTATCATTGTTTATTAATCACAACCACATTATTACTTTTTTCACTTTTTGATGTGCATAAGTTATTATTTTCTAATTTTTGTTTTAGATTATAAAATTGTATATATTGATTTTTATTATTTTAATTTTTTATTCTATATTCCTTATGTTTTTTATCAATTTATCTATGAACAAGAAAAAGTAAGATTTAAGTCAGCTAATGAAAATGAACAAAGAAAGTAAGAATTAAGGCAGCTAATGAAATAGATTCGTTCGCGAATCCTGAGTAGTGGTTATTTGGGATGTCTAGCACACATTAGAACTGCGACTTGTTTATTTGATGTGGGCTTGTAAAATAAACAGCGTTAAACCACCAGTGGTCTTCAGTCATAAGTCCAATCAAGCATTCCGAAATTAATGCGTGATTATAAAGGCTTTTATGATTGCAAAATCCAAATGATAAATGACGGAATCGAGGGGGAATACCTCTTCTGGGATGCACCATTAGGAACTAGGAAAATATCAAATTGGTTCTGGCAACGGCACGATCAAAAGACGTTACAGCCTTAGCTCTCTGTTGTCTTTGCGAATGAAGTATGGTTATTTAAACTTGTATGAAACGAATATGCTTTGTTCCATTTCTCATCCATACATCCACAATGTGCATCCATAGTAAAGTGTAGCAGGGTAAAGCTATAGTATATTATACGCTACTATATTATATAAAATAATGTTCGTTTCTTAAGATAACCTTAATAATTAAGGTGTTTAGGATAGAATATGAAAAGGCGTATTTCTTGTTGATAGCTAAAGTATTTAATACATAATTTAAGTAAATTTCTTGAATTCACAAATATGAATAGTTATTGTTTACATTGAAAAATAACATTTCTTTAGTAAAGAATATTTTAAAATAATTCTATTAGCTACCTTTAATCTACTCTTCAACTTAAATCTACAGCGTGAAAAATCCAGCATTGCAATAACTCTTAGAAGACGAAAAAAAGCATTCCCTATATTTTATCAGGATCTAATCCTGCCTAGATTTTATCATGATCTTATCTTGTCTATATTTTAAAAGGATCTTATCTTGCCTATATTTAACATGCTATTATCTTGCTTACATTTTATCATGATCTTATCTTGCCAATATTTTATAGTGATCTTATCTTGACTATATTTTACCGTGTTGTTATTTCGCCCATAACTTATCATGAACTTATAGTCAAGTCCATGTGTGGATAATTTTATAAAGCTTGAGTCGATGTCGCTTTCTAAAAGTGGATAAAACATAACCAAATTTATTTATGCTACGTCTTAGCATCCTTAAAACATAACTTGAAGGTGTGTAAAAACCTCTCTGGTGGATATGTCGCAGTACATTGGAACAATATGAAGAGCCACAGCTACATATACAGTACGAAAGAAAATACGATCCGTCTGTGACCTTTCCATTCTTATGCCATGAATTACATTAAGGCACCCGGATTGAAGCTTGACCACAGCAAGTGTGGAAATCGCTAATGTACTGGGTCATTGTTCTCAAACGTTACCTCTACTGCACCCTTAACTGATGGTTTCCGAGTTTACAGACGTGACAGGAAGCTCTACCCATTTACCTTTGATATGTCTGAAGATTTTACTTTAAATATTCTGTCCTATATTGATGAAATAGCGTTAACTCTCTCCTCATTACACTTCTCATTACACCAGACAATGTTCCATGGGAAGTGCTTGGCCATCTCACTTTAACCATATCTGTGGAATGAAAAGTAATTACTTCTCAGAGAGAAATAATTTGTAAAACGTGATATTCTAATTTTATTTAAAAGGTGTGTTGCTCCTCCCATACAGTAATATATATATATATATATATATATATATATATATATATATATATATATATATATACATATATATATATATATATATATATAAATATATATATATATATATATATATATATATATATATATATATATATATATATATATTAATTTTTATGCGTTATATTCCCACAGAAAAATGGCAAAATACAGTGATTTTACATTAAAACACACGATTTGTAACAACTGAAGAGTTTTCAAGACGTGTTAAGGCGAACTGTGTGCAAAGGGTGTTTGCTTAATCCCCTAAGCAATATAACTTCTCAGACAACGTTCAGCCTTGAAATAAACTTTGGCTTAATTAGAGCCGTTGTGAATTAAATATTTTAGAAGTTTCTTCATTCATACACTAAAACAAATATCCTAGAGTGAGCAAATTTAGAACAATTTTCATTTACTTAACATGTTTTAACTTTATAGAACTAAAATCATCAACATTATTGTAAATTTATATATATATATATAACACATTTAAATGCTTACAAAAACTAGAAATATACAAATCTAATTAACCAAATCAATGCAATATTTATAATTATCAGTTCTCAAATATATAAAATATGAAACTTATAAAAAAAATAATATGGGAATTAATATAGGAAAAATTAAGAATGAATAAATATGAAGCATTTGAAATGTATAAATACTGCAAAAATTACAAAGTATTAAATGAACAAATACAAATATATTCTAAATTTGATAATATATTCAATATCTATATTGTTACGGCAACAAGATAAATTTAGGTTGAATTGTATAAATTTGTATATCAAATGTTTTATATCTTGCATTATTGTATAATTAATTCCTGATGATATTGTTACTGTTTATCAACGATAAGCTTTGAATAAATTTGCTTGATGTAATCATTTTGAATTCACTGATTAAACAATAATAAAAAAATACTTAACTAAATGAATACGTAAGGGCTTACTTGCTGACGAGGCTTCGAAACAATCTTTCGTTTTACTAAGCAAAGCCTCGCCTTCGAAGTCGGGGCTTTGATTCGTATAGGGACGATTGTTTAGAAACGCGTCAGCAAAGTAAATCCTTACGTATTTACTTAGTTAAGTAAAGTTCTTTCGTTATCTTTGCCTTTCATCGGGACCGGTCACGCGCCATTAGACATAAGTAGTATTGGAGCAAAATACGTCCAATTTCCGAAACATTCTCTGCAGATAAAGACTAACCATTCTGTCTTTCTGTTAATAGTCTGCATTTAGGCTTAAATATTCCCAGATATTAAAATGCGATTTTTATCGTTATTTTATGATATTAAAACTTAGATTATTTTAAAAGAACAAAAACGTCACGTTTAGAGCTTGTAAAGTATTAGGTTTCTCAATGAATGTTCCCTCGGCCTCTTGAGAATCTAAGCAGAATAGTTCGCGGAGTTGCTTTTGTCTAAACTTTGCATATTGATTACACAACAGAACATTAATTTCTCATGCAACAGAATAAGCTCTACAGTCTAAAGCGGTCAATATACATCTGCAAAACTCCTCTTACAACTATTATAAATATTCGAGCATATTTCGTTGTATTATCTAATTAACACGTTTAAGTAACAATTTAAGTTATTAAAATGCATTATATTCGCTTATGAATTAATACAAAATATGTTATTTTAAATTTTTTTGAAGTAATAAATAGGTAAATAAAAATTAATAAAACCCTCGACCTGAGTGATGGAGATCATAATAGGTCCTGACTGATGGAAATGCTCCGAAACGCGTCAGTGTGGAGTGGGACAATCCTAGGATTGACAGGTCATTATGGTTAGTATGGTTGTGATTGGCAGAGTATAAATCTTAGTGGAAAAAAAGAATGTATGTTTTTGCTGCGGACGTCCAGGGTCTTGTGACTCCGATGGTCCGATGTCCATAATAAGTTGCTGCAGCCATGGTCCAAAACTGTTTATCGATCAATAATGTTTTTTGATGTTTCCCTGGTTTCCCAGGGCAGGCAGCATAGCTGCTCTTGGCGGAATTGGTGAGGAGCATCAAAGGAGGATATGTTCTAGAGTCTCCTCCTCTTTTCTACAGTTGGGGCAGTGTGAAGATTCACTCAGATCATCAAATCAAGCGCGATCATCGTCGATTAAATCTTGGATATTGTCTCTACCTAACCTAACCCGTCTACTACCTGACCTATATAAATACTTTAAGTATATTTGCATAGTACAACACTGTTGTTTGTACATTCGTATTTACACAGTACAAATACATCCATATTTGTTCGTATTACTCGTTGTGTTGAAGACCTAACATGAAAGAAATACATTTTACCTCACATGGCTATGTATATTCTACAAATGTTCCACTCAGGTTTGACGCGACAAGTTATCATGTTGATCTATCCGTTAGTCAAAGACCTGATAAGAAAGACATCCCTACATTACTAATTCACTCACATATCAACTGTTTGTTTATAAAATTAATTATTTTATATTTGCACCAGTGAGTAGTTGTGGCTCGGATACGATACCGTGAATCCCAGAACGAATGGGAAACTGTGTAACTACCTTAGTGTGCCAGTCTTAAGCAAACCACAACCTGCTTTTACCTTCTTACATTGTTATAAAATTACCATAATAAATTTGTTTTTATTGCATGCTTGAGTAGTTAATTGGGCTACTTTGGCAAAAACTACCCCTAACTGTCTTGTACGTCACCGATGAGTATCAGGGTAGTTTTGGATGGTGAAGGGGGTTGCTATGGCCTTGATCGTAGCCTTTGGGGTGGGTTTGACTACGTTTAGAGAGGTGAGGGGTAGTTTTTGGAAAAAAACTAATCTAACCCAACCCTTCCCCAATGTGTGTTGAGTATTAGGGGTGGTTTCTAGGTACGCTTGGGAGCTGCCCCGGGTGTTGCTCCAGGGGTGTGGTAGTTTTTGGAAAATTGAATCGCTACTTTAATATATCCGAAGACGTAAAATCTAAGTAACTGTGTCGTAATCGAAACCCGAGTGCCGATGACGCTGGCCTCTAGGCTAAGGCAAGAAGGCGGCTTAACCCGTAACTCGAGTGGTCTAACCTACCCCTAAAGGCGGTGTCTGACCTATGGGATGATGCGGGGTCCGCCCTAGGGCATGGGGATATGATGGCTTTCTCTTAATCCAAAGTTTGTCTATGCTACTAAATTAATAATCAGTGCAACAAGGCCTTATCGCTTGAGGGAATACGCCAGGCCTCGTGTGCAAAGTTGTAGATAACCGAGGACCTGGTCCTTATCATACGATGTGTGCAAACCCGCTGAGATATCACATTATTTTAAAACCACAATCACTGTCGGTGACCTCTATAGCAAGCATAAAACCCGCACAGCTGTTCACAGTGAGTCTAGGCGATTGTTGTTTTGATTACTGTGCCATATAGTAGCAGTTTACTATGTTCTGTGTTCATACTATGGCATGCATATATAATCAGAAATCAGGTATGTATAAATAACGATTGTTATAGATTAAATAATCAAATATATTTTATGTATAAATGGCAATAATTGTGTTTAGATATAACCAAGAGGTACTTATTAAAATCCAACCGTATTAGGTATATATAAATGTAGGTTGTTATAGTTTAAATAATCAAATAGCTTTTATGTATAAATCCTTCGGCTATAATTGTGTTTAGATATAACCAAGAGGTACTTATTAAAATCTAACCGTATTAGGTATATATATATATGTAGGCTGTTATAGTTTAAATAATCAAGGCCTTTATGATATGAGCTTTACACTTATTGTCTAGGAATGTTGTATCAGTTACAGCCTCTCGACTAAGACAAAAACCTCCATCTAATCTAGGTAAAGCTACCTTGGAGGTAGGCCCTATTTAAAGCTACCTTGGATATAGGTCTTAGGTAAAGCCAGCCTGGAGTAGGGGCTTAGGCAAAGTCATGCCTGAGGCCGGGCATCAGGTAAAGCCTTTCTGGCATCAAACCTTAGGTAAAGCTACCTCGGAGTCAGCCCATATCAATAGCTACAGCTACGTAAAAGCAGCTACTATTGAATACACAATCACAATAGCTACGTAAAGACAGCTACCAAAGTATACCCTATCACAATAGTATACATCCTGTATTAATCCATTGTGTATGGTACCCCCAACATCCAGTATCAAACCAACAACCATATAAACCTATAGTCCTGCTGTATTATGCCAATATGTTACCCTACATAGGTAACTACAAAATCTACTTTTGGAAAGATTTAATGGTTATTTTAATATATCTGATGGCGTAACTGTGATCGAAACTCGAGCGACTCTAGGCAAGTAGTAGGCTCACCTATAACTAGAGTGCTCTACCCCTAAATGCTTTGTCAATGGAGTGATGCGGGGCCCAGCCCTGGGGCAAGAGGATATGGTTGCCAAACTCAAAATTTGTCTATGCTACTAAATAATTAAACAATGCAACAAAGCCTTATCGTTTGAGAGAATACGCCGGGCCTACATAGTTGTAGATAACCGGTGACCGTGTGCTAGACATGTGCAAACCTGCAGAGATAACACATTATCTTAAAACCGCAATGACAGCCGGTGACCACTATAGCAGGCATAAGACCCGCACAGCTGTGTCATTGTGAATCAAGTCGATTGTTTTTGTTTTGAAAACTGTATCAATTTACTATGTACTGTCATCATACCAAGGCATACATATATAATAAAAAATCAGCTATGTATAAACCCTACAGCAAGGATTGTGTTTAGATATAACCGAGAGGTATTTATTAAAATCTAACCGTATTAGGTATATCTAAATGTAGGCTATTATAGTTTAATTAAACAAATAGCTTTTATGGATACATCCTATAGTAGTAAATGCGTTTAGATATAAAGGTCTATGGAGAAACACTAATAATACACAATAATGAGGCCTATCACATAACATGAATAGTGATGAATAAATATATGTTATAAACGATCCTAATTCTACCTGATACATATTCAACAGAGTGTGTTAGGAATATAGGAGTGGTCTAAATATATAATCTTGGCTAATGCGCATGATATAAGGTCCTCGGTATTGACCAGGTTGAAAAAGGACGGTAGATGAAATAATATATACAATAAGTGTATTCAGCATGATGTTTTATTAAACTAACATATAATAATAATAATAATTTGTTACCTACAATTTGTGTGTTTAGAGGTTGGTGTGACGCCATCTCTCTCGTTAACGTATGATATGCAGAATAATGGATCACAATAGTTGACCAAAGTATAGTTCTCTTCCGGAGTTGATTGTAAAAAGTCTTGAAAACTCAATGATTTACATAACGGGTTTAAACAAATATCGCACCAGTTATTAGTGTCCCGAATAAATTCGAAGCAGTCCACTTCGGCTGTAGAGTGTGTGTAACCGGCTCTGTTGATATCGAAATATTCCGATTGCTGGAGCACCAAGTTACTCAAACACTCTCGGCAAATATTAATATTATTCTAATTAGACAGACCTGTGTAGTGAAATCTAATAAATTTGACAAATGTTCTCTCGTAGGCATACACAGTTACAGCGCCACGGTGGTTCTTTAACCATAACAATATTGAAAAATTTAAATTATTGAAATCTATAGATAAAGATTCAGATGTATCACAAGTTTTCATCAATACATTGTCTTTAAAAGAGTTTATCAAAGTTTGCTTTACAGATACAGGTAAGTCCAAAATGTCTATATCATTTCTGGTCTGTACGCATGCGCAGACCTCAATATCGCATAGATTAAACAAAGATAAAGGCACTGTAAAATTTTAAAAAAATAATTAAAAAAACACATGCTGAAACGTTCTAAAAAATATTATTATTCTGGTATGTACGAATTCACAGTCTGACCGACATGTTTGATGACAGTTGAAAATTTGCCTATAATAAAGCTCAAATCTTCCTCAGTCAAAGCCGTGACGTATCGCTTAGGAAGAAGGACAGCGCGTCTGTCATCATCTACCAGTAAGTCTACAAGTACGGTGTTACCATTCTTTGTCTCGATAAATCGTGCATTTACAATTTTATAGGCCTTGCCTATCTTTAGACCGCGTGTAGGCATAGAATCTACAGAACTTAAAGTTGAAAACTTAGCCGACACTGATGATGACATATTTACTTACTAACACACACACACACACTGATCACCTAAAGCACTCTGAACAAAGACTATGCAAAATTACTACACTCCCCCTGTATATTATGTAGTGGACGAGTCCACGTGTGAGGGGGTGGAAGAGTTCATGTGTGAGGGGTGGAAGTGTCCATGTGTGAGAGGTGGACGAGTCCATGTGTGAGGGGGTGGAAGAGTCCATGTGAGAGGGGGGTGGCCGAATCCATGTGTGGTGGGCTGATCCATAATTAGGTCATAAGTATATTATCCATGTTGATTACATCATGGCGGGCGCGGCTATTTGTGGGAGGTGGGGAGCCAGCGCTTATGACTTACAAATCTCACTGTGATAATTACCACTTGCTATCCAGCATTTGAAGGAGAAGAAACATTCTGGTGAGCTATCTTGTTGTTACGTATTCTCGTGTGAAATCTGTAGTATATAAACTAGCGTCTTATATTAACAAATACTTGTGTAATCAGAGTAATTTGTATTCATTTTGTGAATCAAAGTTGAATAATTTAAATTTGTATAACATATTATTATAGTAGATATCTGTGTTAATCTGATTATTTTTATTATAAATTATTTTAGTGAATAATTCAATCATAACATATATTTGAATAAATATCTAGCAAATACATTTGTTAATCCGAGTATTTGTATTATCAAACAATTTGATTTATTTTTAGCGAATAATTCAAAATTTAAATTGTTTCACATAACTTTTATTCAAAACAAGTTGAACTATTGTAGTGATTTAATCAAAACAAGCTGAATTATATTTGGTTAACAATTACTTTTTTAACAAATACCAGTGTTAATCTGAGTAATTTTATTTTCAAACAAGGTGAATTATTTTAGTTATTAATTCCAAATTTAAACTGTTTCACATAGCATCTATTTGAATATATATATATATATATATATATATATATATATATATATATATATATATGTAACATATACCTGTGTTAATCTCAGAATTATTGCAGAGAAATTTAAATTGTATCTCTAAAATAGCCGTTCGTATTGTATCAACGGACGAGACATATGTAAGAAAATTCCGTATGCACGGTACTAGAGTGACTTTTAACTTCAATCCTGTACCCGAGGCGGAAAACGAGTTGGAATGGGTCAGACGAGGACTAGATGAAATTTTAGAGACTATGAAAAACAACGGTATCGAAGACATACAATTAGGCTTCTCCATGCAGAGCCTGAATCTCCGAAACGATGCCCCTGGATATATTGCTTTTAGAGCGGCGTCTTCGATAACTGCGGACGCGTAGTTTAACATCTTTGGTTCTATTATCCAGAGCAACCTTTAAAGCCGAAGATACCTTCAAAGTGACCTGTACATAAGAAAGTGTCCAGACTTTAATAGATAGATTCTAACGAACCTAAAAAAACTCCTCACTTATGCGGCGAGAGCTACTGTAAAGTGTGTAAGGATTACATGCCCGCAGGCCATCTGCGCTACATGAGAGTTAATACTCGTCGCTCGCTAGCAAATAACTTTCTGTTCATCTTCTTTGATCTTGAAACTCGACAAGACTAAGTTATTAACGACTCTTGTGTGCATCGTGTCAACTTGTGCGTGTCCCAGCAATACTGTTGGAAGTGTATGAACGGCGGCGCGTGCCTACAGTGTATAGATAGAACTCGAGTTTTCAGAGAGGACCCCGTCAACGGGTTCATGGCGTACTTTATGGATGTGCGAAAGGCGTACAAAAAAGTAATAGTAATCGCTCACAACGAACAGGCCTTAGATTTCAAGTTTATCCTAAAGTACGTGATAGAAGAGACCCAATTTACACCTGACCTGATTACCTTGCGGCACCATGGTCATCCTCATGGAACTCGATAACGTTAAATTTATCGACTCTCTCAACTACATGCCTATGGCTCTGTCGCAACTGCCTAAAGCCTTCGATCTGCCTCCGGAAAAAAAGGGTTATTTTCCGCACCTGTTCAACACGCTGGCCAACGAAAAGTATGTAGGTCTATCCATGCCAAAGAGTACTATTGCCCCGACTCTATGTTTGACACGAATCACGAAGAGTTTTCACGATGGTATGACGACCAGGCGTGCTGCGAGTACGTGTTTGACTTTCAAAAGGAAATATTCGAATACTGCCTATCGGACGTAGAGACCTTGGCACAGGCGTGCTTGAAATGCAGGACCTGTTTTCTACAAGAGTGTAATGTTGATCCGTTTTTAGAGTCCATGAACATTGCTAGTGCCTGTAACTTGGCGTTTAGAAGTAACTTTCTGAAACCAAACACCAAAGCCATAGTTTCGAAAGCCCGCTACCGTCTGGCCGATAAACAATCGTTTATTGCTCTGCAATGGTTGCTATGGCTCGAAACAGAGGGCAACCTACAAATAAGTCATTCAGGTAACGGCCGCGAGATGAAAGTCTAAAGGTCGACGGACTGTGCATGGAGACAAACACTGTGTACGAATTCCAAGGCTGCTGGTTCCACTTCTGTCCCAAGTGCTTCCACAACGAACGTGACGCTGCCCTGGAGGATGATCCGGACGACACGCACAACGCCCGCTTCGTAATGATAAAAGCTAAAAACGCTAAACTCTCACAGGCAGGCTACGAGGTCGTCGAGATGTGGGAGTGTGTATTTAGAAAGCAGAAGAAAAAAGACAAGTCCTTAGATTACCTCGACAACCACCCCATCCTCAACACAGCGCCTTTTAACCCCCGTGACGCTTTCTTCGGCGTCAGGGTTGATAGGATTCGTCGCACAAAAGAACGTGACGTCATCACAATGTCTGAAAATAACATATTCAGGTTAACAGGTGCAAAGAGGAAATTGGACGACGATTACGACACACTACCTTATGGTTACAAACGTCCTCCCAGGAGCGAATAAAATTAATAGCTATGTACTGACTTATGTTGTTATTTTTCACAATGTATTATATAAATACTTCCGTATATTCTATAAATATTCAGAAAAACAAATGCTAGGTTATATATAAATACATACATAAATATTATAAAAAATATATATAAAATTAGTAAATTATTAATAAGTATTAATTCTGCGTCTTATGGTTACAAAACACCACAAATAGGTGAACAAAATGATAAGCTAAGTACTGTATTGTTTTCTATAAATATTCAGATTAACAATTGATAAAATAAAACAAAATAAAAAAAATTAAACCTAATTCTGCAAAATGATTACTACCTTATGGCTACAAAATTCCACGAATGAGTGAACAAAATGAATGGGTATGTACCGGCAAATGTTGATTTTTCACACAAATGTTTTCGAAAAGTAATTTTTAGACTGCACCCTCCTGCTTGATGGGTAGTATGATGGGTAGTATTACGAAGGATGAATGCCCACTGGCGTCGCTCTAATCAGTTCGTAAGAAGTATGCATCCCCTCTGGAGCGGCCGCAAAGGTCCGTAAGGTGAATGTACTTGTCAAGCAGGACGGTCAGAAATACGGAAGCATCATTTTGTTTTTCGGATGGATGCCAAGATGAAGATGGTGGGTGGGACCTTTCCTTTCCCCCTTCGGGGGATATTTGTGTGAACAAAATTTAGATAACATTATTGCAATAGCCTTGTGTTACTTTTCAGACACGCCATGGTATCAGTTGAATGCTTCACCAACCCGCTAATTAGCGACAAGATTATAAGCTATTTAGATGAAGATTTCATTAGTATATTTACCTATTTTAATATTTTTTATACCCATAAGCCTTTATATGTGTTTGAGAAAACTGTTCAAACGTTTAAGAAATTTGCCAATAATGTAAACCAACAATATAGAAAAATAATTTTGGATGAATACTTTTTGGGCAAACACATGTTATACATGGTGGGGAATACTATCAGTAGGTTCTCAGAGTATATTATTAACGACTTCGCTATGAGTGTGTTTTGCCTTAATCAATTTTTAATACATTATACCGACAGTTTCTATTGTTTTAGAAATACCACACTAGATTTTGTATTAGACCTAGGACATGAATTTACATGTTTTTGCGAAGTTATATTGGATATTTATAAATTAAATTTAGCTGACAGCCGAAATTACGATAGATATTTGGAATTTTTACAGTTTACAGAAAATTGTCTAATATTAAGAGATAGTGTTAAACTTTTGGAGTCTATTTTAGAGGATGATACAGAGTTATTATATAAATTATCTAGATATCTATTAATCTGTCTCGGGCAAGACAAGTTGCGGCCAGTCAGGCTTTTGTACAATTGTAACGGTAATGAATATAAAGCAATAGCAGTGTATTTATAATTATATTTAGGAAATGTAACAATGATGATTCAACTATTTGTAATGCTAACATCATATTATTATTATTGTAAATATACGTCTCTATTATCAAACACTATTACTTATTACCTTATACATCATCCCACGTTGATCCACCGCTATCACAACCTATTGTTTATTTTATTAATGGAGTTTCGTTTTTACAACAATAAGTACAAACACATGTATCATATAAAATCGTTTTATTGAACACATATTATTATTTACATTGTATTAGGCTTAGCTACGATTGATATACTCTTATCGTGGCGGATGTCTGTATTCAACAAATTCTACACTGTTGAAGGTTTAAGGCACAGCCTTGACAGGCAAACACATGTCCGCATGGTAGAAGGGCAACCTGTATTTCATCGATACAACATATCTTTACAGCATACGATCATTCTGAGATTGTTTGTTTCCACCAGCATCGTCCGAGTAGTCGTCGTCGTCTGTTGTACAGTCTACCTCCATCTGTGCCCGTTTAGCACTTACACCCATTACGTATTTACATTTAGAAACCACTTTGCATGCTTCTGTAACGGACATCATTCGCTGACCAATCTTTATGGCCTCCTGCGCATGTAAAGCACAAGGTTTGATCTTCGCCAGTCTAAAAGAATCCCGCCTCACTGAGACGCATGGGGTTAATAGTATCATTTGACACTCCTTTCCAAGTACGAAACGAGCGTAATCTACGACGATACAGTGATAGTTTGGGTAACGCTTTCTTCTCGATTGTGAGAGTATCTGTAGTAGTAAACACCTACCATGGTGGTGTCTGCTGCATAATAACAAACGCTTTATCTTTATATACATTTATTAATAAATGAACTGATACACTCGCTTATGTCCCCATCCCGAAATCCCTCCTTTGTTCATGCCATTCGGGTATTTCCCCAAACCAGATTGTCTTCGTAACCATCATCATCGATGTCGTCTTCATAGCTGTTAAGGTCCACCAGGGGTGGTTATTTACCTCCTCCGAAAAACAGGACTATGTAGCTTTTACTTGCTTATTGACTTAACACAGTATGTAGGCCTATGTAGGGTAACGGACATGTTGCCTTAATACAGGATGTATACTATTGACATTGGGGGTGTATTGATTGCCGTTTTATCACTCCTGGCCGGCTTTACCCATGGCCCTACTCCGGGTTTCATTACCTACGGGCTGATGCCAGAGAAGCTTTACCTGAGACCTGGCCTCAAGCATGACTTTACCTAAGGTCTGACTCCGGGGTAGCTTTACTTATGGGCTGGCTTCGGGATGGTTTTACTTAAGGCCTTTTCGCCAGGGTGGCTTTATCTAAACCATGCTCCAAGGAGGCTATACCTGAGGCCTGGCTCCCGGGTGGCTTTACCTCGAGCACGACTCCAGGGTGACTTTACCTAAGACCCGACTCCAGGGACCGATCATTTTTTTTGGCAATCTGATATAATATTTAAAACTACCCCACAGGTAAACCCATCCCCACATCTCACCAACACATATTCTAAACATACCACATACCGTTGTTTAGTCATTTGTTCTAACCGATCATTTTTTGGCAATCTGATATATTATTAAAAACTACCACCAGGTGAACCCACCCCCACATCTAACCAAAATACACTCTAAACTCACCCATAACACGCAAGACACATGTTTCCTAAATTTTTCCCAAAACTACCCTAAACCCCAAATCCACCCCTGGAGCAACCCCCGGGGCAGCTCCTAAACTTACCTAGGAACCACCCCTAACACACAACACATAGGCGAAGGATTGGGCTAGATTAGATTTTTTTCCAAAAACTAACCCATACCCCTCTAAACGTAGTCAAACCCACCCCAAAGGGTACGATCAAGGCCAGACCAACCTACTTCATAATCCAAAACTACCCCTATACTCACCGGTGACGTACAGGACAGTTAAGGGTAGTTTTGGCCAAGTAGCCCAATTAACTACTTGCTGGATTAAATAATAAACATGTATTTTTAATTTAAACATGTATTAACTTAATGAACCGATTGACTTTGTCTATCTTTTACTGCAACAATTAAAGGAAACTATAGTAACCGTTACATAATTATAAATATTTGAAATCCAGAAAAACGTTGTGAAACTAAAACTATCATTTAATATATAATACTACTAAACCACAAAATTATTTGATAATTCTCAGTTAAAAATAAACTACAATAATAAAATAATACATTAAATTATAATTAATAAAAATTGTGAGAAAGTAAAGTAATAGGTTTTAGATAGACAGTGTATAACACTCAGGAGTTTCAGACGTTAAATTTGAAGTGTTATTGTACGTGCCGTGCCAATAACATGCTGACTCCAACAGCAAAAGTCTTGCTGGCAGCGGCTGGAGCGGGGATTGTAGGAACCGGATTATACTTTGCAGCAAGTAAGTAGAATCATATTTTCAAGGCCTTGAAGCATGGTGTTCAAAATAATTTATTTTGGTCTGGGAATTGCTTTTTATAACATAAGACTCAATTTTTCTTCAATCCCTGGTCAGCATATTTTATCAAGCAGGATTACTTGAAGTTTCAGTAAAAAGTATTTAATAATTTATTCGTTATTGTTTCAGAATACATCAGAGGAAAAAAATCTAAAAAAATCCCACTACCCCAGGACGACATTTTTTGGATAGACATATATCAACCTGTAAATGGCGGTTGGCGTAAGTATGAATTTGTATTTATTCGGTTTTAATCAAGTTAATATTTTCTTAATGTTAGGCCTACTAAATTACTTTAAAATAAAGTTTAAATAACATAATATTTCAAGTGTTCTAAATTTCTTGATCATTGTATAAATGTTATATTTTGTGCAGGTGGTGGCAAATTTTTGACAAGAGACGGGGACCTAGCTATTTCTCTAAATGGTATTGAAGGTGAGTGAATATATTTATTTAAACATCAATTTGTTTTTATGGAAGTAAATAATATGTAAAACGTTTTATTATTTCCAAATTATTGAGTTCAGTGAATTAAAACAAACTGCTACAACTATTTTTGATAATATTCGTGTTGAAGCTAAATCTCATTGGTAAAAGGAAACTCTAAAACTGATTATTAATTTGAAACACTCTACTTCATCACTACAATAACAACATAATTATATCCAACAGTTTCATAAAGAATAATTCAACCTACTTGTTTAACCATAAATGTTTAAATAAAATCCTCCATATTTTTCTAACAAACTATTTCTAATTTGTTGCAGTGGGATCTATTGATGGCTTAGAAGATTCTGTGCCATTGTGGCAAATTGACGCAGGCGTTGTATCTGCCTACGTAAGTTGGAATAAATAACGTTTGAATATTTTAAAATGGAAACACAACCGAGTTGTTATTGTATTTCTATATCTTTCTCTTGGCCAGTAATTGTTTGTTACTTTATGTTAATTTATTTAGATGTTTTCAAAAAAAATGTCTATAAATTTATAATGAAAATCAAGTTAATGAGTGGCAACTTTATTATTGTTTTTAAAATAAAATTAAACTTACAATATACAGTGATTAGTATTCTACCCCTTTGAATATATTTTTTTGAATTCTATTTTACCAAACCAAACCTAATGATATAGTACTTTTTGCTTTAGCTGGTACTCTGCAAGGTTCTGAAAGATCAACTGAAGGCAAAAGAAGCTCAGAATCAAGTAAGTTGAAACTTTGTAGACTTAAAATAAACATGGGATTAGTTTCAATAGCTTATTATAGCAACACAAACATTCTCAATTAAATTTTATGAGAGAGAGGTATAGCAATGTTATTTCCCATTTACTGTATACTTAGAAGCATAACACATTTCAATATAATAATGTGTCATAAAGAGATACAACTGAAAAAAAAATTAAAAATATTGTGCTAACTTGAAATACACATAAATACAAGATTATATATATATATATATATATATATATATATATATATATATATAAATGTTAATAATATTTTTCAATATTTGAATTAATTAATAAAACATAATTTAACGTTACTGTTGTGCTTATTTGAATTACAGGTGTAAAGTAATAAATTAAATTAGGAATAATTTCTTCAATATTTTTTTTATAAAATTATCAATAACAACAATATGAAGATACTTTTTCTTTTACAGAATGAAATAGCAAGGCTTAAATCAGTGGAACAACATCAAAGAAACGTACTTGCAAAAAAAATAGAAGAAGCCAAAAACCAGCTCGCCAATTTTTCAACATAAATTCATGTAACTTTCTTGAACTTATTGTTAATAAATTAATGGTTTTGTTTTCATTAAAAATATAAAATAAGAATGTTTTTTATGATTGAGTGACTAACCAAGTAACAAATTGGAATGTTAAAGCACACCAGTTGTATAGCTCAGAGGAGAGAAACCCGTCGAGAGAAGCCTACCCTCATTACTCTTCCAACTTGAGCCTTATCTTTCCTCATTCATTGTTGAGGGAGTTTAATGACACCTAAAAATAGAAATAAATTTCCTTATTGTTTTATTTACTTTTTGCGTTTCTGGAAAGACGTTGTTACTAAAACAGTACGTTTATCCCAAATTATGAAGCTGGAACTCCTCTAAATATGAAGGCTATAATTGCCCAGCATTACTGAGCATCTTGAGTAGGTTGAAGCCCCAGTGCATATCTGTTACCGTTATTCACGCCCTAGTTTTACCTTTTATTTGGATTAAAAGAACTACCAAGAATCTTTACACTTTTAAAATTCTAAGAATCATTACTAAAATAGAACTACCAAGAATCTTTACACTTTTAAACTTCTAAGAATCGTTACTAAAGTAGAACTACCAAGTATCTTTACACTTCTAAACTTCTAAGAACCGTTACTACAGTAGAACTACCAAGTATCTTTACACTTCTAAACTTCTAAGAATCGTTACTTAAGTAGAAGTACCAAGAATCTTTACACTTTTAAACTTCTAAGAACCGTTACTAAAGTAGAACTAACAAGAATCTTTACACTTTTAAACTTCTAAGAACCGTTACTAAAGTAGAACTAACAAGAATCTTTACACTTCTAATCTTCTAAGAATCGTTACTAAAGTAGAAGTACCAAGAATGTTTAAACTTCTAAACTTCTAAGAATTCTTACTAAAGTAGAACTACCAAGTATCTTTACACTTTTAAACTTCTAAGAACCGTTACTAAAGTAGAACTAACAAGTATCTTTATACACATCTAAACTTCTAAGAATCGTTACTAAAGTAGAAGTACCAAGATAATTTACACATTTAAACTACTAAGAATCGTTACTAAAGTAAAACTTCTAAGAACAGTTGCTAAACTAGAGCTATCAAGAATAGTAAATGTTGAACTTTTCCAAGAATCATTACCAAAGAAGAACTATCAAGAATTATCACCGTGCAACTACTGAGAATCACCACCGTAGAGCTACCAAGAATCGTCAATGTAGAACTGTCAAGAATCATTACTTAAATAGAACTATCAAGAATTATCACCGTTGATAGTCAGCGTATAACTACTAACAATCGTCAATGTACAAGTAACAAGATGCTTTTTACTACAGCAGAACTAACAAGAATCGTTACCAAAGGAAAACTTCTAAAAACAGTGGCTAAAGTAGAACTACCAAGAATCGTCAATTTAGAACTATTGAGAATCGTCACTATATAACAACCAAGTATTTTCACTAAAGTAGAACTTCTAAGACATGTATGTATTATCAGTAAGCTAAATATAATAATAATTATATAAATAGGGTAATTAATAATGCAAATTAAATTCAATGCAAGGAATGAATTTTTTGACATTAAATATTGAAAAGATATATTGTGAAATTTTAATGAAAATTGTAATGAAACAACTTTGAAGAATACTCATAAGCTTTGACTGTTACAGAACGCAACCAAACAGTTTTAGTGACTTAATTTATAAAGTGAAAACGCCCAAATAAGAAATATTTTACAAGCCACTGCATATTAAAACAAATATTTTATCTCAATTAGGATGTAATATTTTTTCAAGAAAAATATACACCCGTTTCACAGAAGCACAGCAACAATCTATGAGAAGTAATAGCCCCAAGAGACGGTTAACTTTTCTTGTAACAGTGTGATTAGGCTCCTGGAAATGTTCTATAGATGGTGCTTTCAGACGTTACAAAAGTTAATTTATGCCCACAATTATTGCTTGCGTCTAGCCCAAACCTATAAATTCTCGCCATTTTCAGCGAGGAGCAGAACCATAAACATAGTCATCACTGCGATTCAGAACTGGAAAATGTCACAAATATTAGCCGATATGTCAGTGCATGAACTTGCAGCTGGCGATGAATGTCGTTGAAACTCGAACAAGGTGAAAGAGTGTTCCCCGGGAATCCTGAAACTTTTCTCCTAAACGGAACTCACTAAAGAGTAATTGGTGTAAACATGTTTCTTTTGATTTAGTAACTTAGGGAATAGGTCACAGATTACAGAAATGATGTGCGACCACGAAAGAAAAACATTGATGGTAATCATTCTTTTATAAAGGTGAAACTTTTTATGCCAGGCCCCGCTAATCATTCGTACCTTGTGATACATTGAAATATTAATTCTAACAATCACACACACACACACACTCACACACTCACACACACACACACACACACACACACACACACACACACACAGTACACACATACATACACACACACAACACTTACACACACACACACACACACACACACACAAATAGGTGCGCACACATTCACGCCCGCAAACTCATCCACTCACACATAAACACATACACACAAGCGTTCAAGCACAGATCGGCCATAGTTAGCTTTTATTTTCTGACATTTCAAGTGTTTTTCACGAGGATACATTTTTCGATTTATATCGACTTTAAAATCAATTTACAGTAACAAAGAAGTTTTAAATTTCCTCATAAAAGTTTTCTAAGATTTAATAATTGTAATATAATTTGAAATGACTTAGAGACTGGAAGTAATACTGCAGATTTTCAGTGTTAGTATAAAATTTATAGCACAAAAACCCCGTCCTACTTTGTAAATTTCATTATTTTTAAAACACATGTTTTAATATCAAAATAAAATTATTGAATATTTCTTTAGAAAATCTTTTTTTGTAATATGAATGGCAAAAGGGGATTACAATTACTGTCAATAAAATGACAGATACTATAGAGCTACCAAAAGTCGTCACTGTAGAACTAAAGAACTGTTACCGTAGAACTAACAAGAATCGTCAATGTAAAATTACAAGAGTAATCCCTGAGAACTAAAACAATCGTCAAGGTAGAAGTACTATCAATTGCCTCAGTAAAACTATCAAGATTCGTCAATGTAAAATTACCCAAAATAATCACTGTAAACTAAAAAAATCGTCAAGGTAGAAGTACTATCAATTGCCTCAGTAAAACTACCAAGAATCCTCAATGTAAAATTACCAAGAATAATCACTGTGAACTAAAATAAATCGTCAAGGTAGAAGCACTATGAATTGCCCTAGTAAAACTACCAAGAATCGTCAATGTAAAATTACCAAGAATAATCAATGTGAACTAAAATAAGTCGTCAAGGTAGAAGTACTATAAATTGCCCTAGTAAAACTACCAAGAATCGTCATTGTAAAATTACCAAGAGTAATCGACGTGAAATAAAATAAATCGTCAAGGTAGAAATACTATGAATTGCCTCAGTGTAACTACCAAGAATCATCAATGTAAAATTACCAAGAATAATCACCATAAACTACAAAAATTGTTAACGTAGAATTTCCATGAATCTTTTACAAAATAGAACTTAAAAACCGTCAATATTGAACTACGGAAAATAATTACCGTAGCACTGTCAAGAATCTTCACCGTGGAACTAAAAGGAATCGTTTCCGTAGTAAAACCAAGAATCAAATATAATATCAGTAAGTTATATAAGTAGAGACGGGTATACTTTATCCCCCCAATGAGAGAGCAGTATTTGTTACCCCACCTCTGGTCGTAGATTGGAAGATGATGCTATGGTAAGGGTATTAAGCCTACCGGGAATTAGATAGCCTATTATATAAGAAGTGTATTTCTTGAATTTCCATGAAGTCTTTTTATCAATAAACTATTAAAAATTCATTTATGTTGGACATTTGTTTTTTAGCAAAAAAACATACGTAGAATTTGTCCCCTGATAGGTCATTCTTGACAAGTTATATATTTTATACTCTCCTTCAGAAGAATGGATAACTTTTCTCTGAAAATCTTTTCAAAATATGAGGCTTGCAATTGCCTATTCTCATCGATGAATATTCTTCTATTTTTGTCTCACTTCCTTACGTATGATATGAGAATTGAATGTTGTTAAGTTTAATAAACCGTCCAATATAATTGTTTATCATCTGTTACTCACTCTTTTTAGTATCATTCTATCAACTACATTAACTTCACACTTCGATAAGATGTAGACGAAATCGCTTCAAGATTGAACGAATCACCTGTTTCGTGATAGATCTCATCGTCTGAATCTAATGTTGATAATATTATGTCATTTTCTGTTCTTTTTTGGAACGTTATAAAACCAAAAGTGTTCGATTGTGATGGGTCCGAAAACAATATATACTGTTAAAACTCTTAGATTTCGCTGCTATTCGGTACCTCCTAGAAAGCAAGGCTAGAACTCAGTACGTGACGTCACACGGCGAGGCTGACTACACGGAGTAAGCCCTATCATTTGGAAAATGTACTATTGAAAATCTAAAATATTCTTTCAACAACGTGTTAACTGGTATTCACTTGTTGAATTTCTATTACGATCAAATATTACAAGCAAACCTACACATGCTTATCTAAATGACTAAAAAGCGTACGGTAAAATAACGTCCTTATCATTTCAAAAAAGCAAATCTTGAAGAATAGCATCTAGAAGAGTTGAAGTTTATTAAAAAAATAGATCCATTACGAAATAATGCATAATATAAACGTTATTAGCCAAGATTAATTTTAAGTACCATTTTCACTTGTTCACGCACACAAACGGGAATATTAATAACAGTGTAAATGTTAATTTAGTAGGCCTTATATTTTATTTTTATATTATGAAAACATGAAAATTCAAGCTGTAACTGGAGATAGTTCTGACCTTCTAATAATCCATATAATTATTTTACTGTAATAATAATAATAGTAGCGGTAGCCTGATGTAGAGATAAGTGATGGAGAGTCTATTAGTAGAGATTTATACTCTATAACTTTATAATGAAAATATTTGCTAGGCCAAAACCTAAGGTCATGTGAATAGTGTTATAGGTAGTAATGCTGCATCCCATTGTAGGATTCTATTTTCTAAAATGTTTTCAGTTTCCTTTCTGAAGAGGTACCTGCTCTCCACCTATCATTTCTACTAAAGCACTAATTTTTCAAAAGTGTGTTAGTAGTACATTTTATTATCAGTCGACCGATGTACGTATCGCAGTGTTCCAAACAACCATCAAACTCTGTTAGCTATCCTTCTTCAGCTACAGAATCGAAACGAAATTTATCAAAAATGATCTTTTGTTATAGATATTAATAATTTTTTCCCCATAACTTTGCGGTAATTCATTGACATTATTTTGGATAGAGTAAACCACCACGACTAAAATCTTTTATAAGATGGAAACTGTCATCAACCTCCAAATTTTCAATAACTACTAATTTGATCGTATTTTGAATTCGACCAGTTATCTGATGCACTTGAGCAAGTGTACGAAGTCAAACAAATAAAACAGAGGCCAACAAGAGTTGACTGGATGAAGATATACAATACTCAGTTGTTTATTTTTTGATAAATTGTTCATGGTTCTACTATTTAATCCATTATTGTTACTAATACCACGAAAAACATGATATCCTATTTGTTCTAAATAATAATTATTCTTTTGAAAAAGAATATAGAAATTCATGACCTATATTTACAACAGGTGATATGTGTATAACCTCTTTGAATCTTGAACAGATACTGTTTAACATAAAAACAAAAGCTGACTTGGGAATAGATTAATTATTACAAACAATTCCTACTATATTACCCAGCTTATAGTCTAGGTAAGATTGGAAGTGAATTTTATATATTAAGAAGATTACTTTTTTCAAATTCTTTTAAAAATCTGTGCTGTGTTTGTGCATAAGTAAGGAAAGTTTGTGTTTCTTCCACACTTGGATCGTTTAAACAGTTATTATACTCAGTTGTAGTAGTTTCTGGATAAGGTAGAGTGGTAACATTTGATTGTGTTAGAAATGTTTTGCATGGGGGCACATTGTATATAGTGGTGAAGACAGTACCATGATGTCAGTTGAATGTCTTAATCTCTCCTTAGGTATTGTTAGTAATTTAATTTGTTCTACAATGAAAGATAAACTAGTGCGTTTTCTCATATGTTTCATGGGACAGATTGCTTATAATACTTGACAGATGACGTAATAACAATGAGCAATTGCTAATGTCGTTATTTTGTTTTTCTTTTAAAATAGATAACATTTCTATAGCATTTTCAATCTCAACCATCTTATTACATACACATGGCTTTTTCTTCCTGCTCACATCAAGAGATTTTTTTTACCAAACAAAAAAGTGTTTTATTTCAAATTTCTGCAAATAACAAAAATGAAAATAAAACTAAAAAGATCATGTATTCATTTAAATATAGTAACTTTATTGTTTTAAACGTACTTTAGCTATCCTACTGGAAGTTGAAAATTATTTATAATGATTATTAGTTTATAGAAATCGGGAAAAAATTTACATGTAATTTCAAAAGGCACTAAAAAAATTATACGGAACTGTATGTAGTCAGTCACCTATAGATTATGTGAGCGTTTACTTACCTGAAACGGGATGCCTTCCACTAAAACCAACAAAATACTGTAGACTAAAAAATTCATTTTACACGTGCAACAAACTGCATATCCTAAATATATACACAACAACTTAACAACATAGATGAAATGATTTATCTTACACAAAGAAATGTTATAGAACAACACGAAACATCACAAAGGCCAATACTATACTCACATTTTAGCAGATTCTTCAGCCTCAAGACTTGTACGTCACACGGCTGTGACTCCACAGTGCTCTGATCTTGTTTTATAGGAGGTACTGGTCAGGCACGTCCGGAAGTGATTACTCAGATCGATAATAGGCAGAAAGCTCACAACAGACCATGAAAAAGTCAGTATATACACTGTCACTGCGTCCTTAGAAGAAATTTATTTTACCTGAATATAAATTTCAAGTTACATAAAAGAACAAGTTGTTCTAATGATATTGATACTAATGACAATATTTACCAACTATTTTACAACAAAATTTAGCGTTGATTACTTTACTAGATCTAAGAGCTCCTAAAAGAGCAGTGTAACGTTTGCGTCCCAAGTATCCACATACACGTATTGGTGTGTGTGTGGGGGGGGGGGTTGGATGTATGTGTTTCCAGTTTAATATAATCTTAAAAAAATGAATTTACTAATTGCATTTTTTAGAGTGTCTTGAGAGATTGAACTATAGGAATTTTAGATAACAGATAAATAAATTACGTTGTATAAATTCAGTTAGGAAGCTGTTTGCAAGGTCCTAAACCTTGAATATGATTCTGAGTTTTAAATAATTGAAATATTTCTTTAACATGTGGTGTCATAGGACGAAAAATATTAGGCTATCAGTTTATTTTAAATTAAGTATTTTAGTACGCTACTAAATTTTAAGGCTATGTATCGTATGTAGAGAAAGAATATTAAATACTTTAAAGCTAATTACTCATATAAATAAGTAAATTGAAAAAAATATTATTTAAACATAATATCACTTAAATCTTATAAAAAAATAACTTCGAAGAACCAAACGTTAAAATTTTTATTTATGAAAGATAAATTATTTATTGCTTATGTTAGGCGAGATTCTTGTTTTCCATTGTCATTTAAAAAAACATTAAATATAATTGCTCATATGAATAGCCTAATTGAAAATATATATATTGTAATACTTGGTAATTTTTGGTTTAATACAAGTCTTAATAAAAGTTATAATTTAAAAGAAATAACACTTCAATGCTGCTTTTTGTTACAATAAATTTTTTTAATAGCTTAAAATGACATTCCTTGTTATCTTTTACAAAGTCACTTACTAATTAAAAATTCTTATTTCCTCTACAAAGAATTACAAAAATTAAGCTTTATTAGCCTAAGTCTAAAATTTGTTATGGCAGCAAGAAGTTTAGTTATAAAATTTAATATGAATTGAAATTGATTTAATTATTTCAATTTGAGCTTGAGCTCTCTTTATCTCGGGTTAAATAGGTGGGTTTTCTAAATTTTGACTAATAAATTTTGAGTTGGCACTTTTAAAAAAATATCTAAATTACAATTCTTACAAGTTAAAATTTTTACAAGTTATTTTGGTTCCTAATTAAATAATTTCCTGAATAATGTCTTCTTAATTGATCAGTTCAATGGTTTGGCTTATTGTTACTCTGTAATGATGATTTAAATACGATACTGCACTTTCCGCACCAGTTAAAAAAATAAAATTTTTACAGCCAATTCTGAATACGTCTTCCTCGTTCCGATGCTTTGTTCCAACTGCCTGACGCTACCTTTGTTAGCAATAAAAATGGCCAAATCGTGAATTTCCGCTATTTTTTCGTTTATTCCTTGTAGGTAACAGCTTTACGGATATCATGTTCTTCTTCTTTACGGATACACTTCTTCTTCTTAACAACTGCACTTAAATTTCTTTGCATTTAAATCCAAAACTGTTTTAAATATATATATTTATACACATATATATGTTTGAATGGAGAAGAGACACCAGAAGAGTGGAAAATAGGCTATATATCCACATTACATAAGAAAGGTAATAAGAAGCAATGTGAAAACTATAGAGGAATAACAGTTACAAATACATTGAGCAGAATTTATGGAAAAATAATTAAGCAATATTTAGAAAATGAATACAAGGATATGGAGGCTGAGGAACAGGCAGGTTTTAGAAGAGGAAGATCAACGATAGATCACTTATTCTGCTTAGAACAAATAATTGAAAAGAAAGTAATTCGTTTACAACCTCTCCATTTAGTATTTATAGATATAGAAAAAGCTTATGATAATGTACCATTATCAAAGTTATGGGAAGTGTTAAAGTCAAATGCTATAAGTCAAACTATAATCAAGGCAATTCAAAATTTATATAAAAATTCTATTTCCAAAATAAAAATAGGAAACAATCTGTCAACAGGTTTTGAAGTAACAAAAGGATTACGCCAAGGATGCTGTCTGTCACCCACATTATATAAAATTTATACAGAAAAGGTTTTGAAAAATTGGAAGAATAAATGCAAAGGAATGGGAATCCCAGTAAACAATATCACAATTTATTCTTTACAATTTGCAGATGACCAATTGATTTTAGCTCAAGATTATGAAGACATTGAATATATGACTCGAAAGATAATAGGAGAATACAAACTATGGGGATTGAATGTTAATATGAATAAAACTAAATACATGGTCATAGGAGAAAAAAGTAAAGACTTAATAATAGAAGAAGAAAATATTAAAAGAATATCACATGTTGAGGAATGTAAGTATTTGGGAATGAAAATTACAAATGATGGGAAACAAGATAAAGAAATTGGATCGAAAATAAATTTGGGAAAAACAACAATTTCAATGTTAAATGGAATTTTATGGGATAAACATATAACTAATCAAACAAAAACAAAAATTTTTAATACAATAGTACGAAGCATAATGACATATGGATCAGACGTTTGGATATTGAAATCAACATTGACAAAGAAATTATTGGCAACTGAGATGGACTTTTGGAGACGTTCTGCGAGAATATCAAGATTGGATAAGATCCGAAATCAAATAATTAGAGATAAAATGGAAGTACAAAATTTAATTACAGATTTTGTAGAACAAAAACAGTTAATTTGGTATGGACATACGAAAAGGATGAATGATGAAAGACTACCAAAGATGTTGTTGGAATGGACACCACCAGGGAGAAGACGAAGGGGAAGACCATCGAAAACGTGGATACAGGAAATTAGTTCATCTTTAATCAAATGGGATATACCAGAAAACTTGTGGACAGATAGGAATGAATGGAAAAACAAAATTAAAAACTGTATTTCATTAGACTTAGGTTAAAATGTAAAACATTGTAAAAAACCTGTCATAATAAAAACTGTTTTATATTATATCTCCACGAGAAATATTTAAAACGAATATCTTTTGCCGGTCAATGCGCACGCAACTCCACAAATCCGTTATGCATCGTGTTTACTACAGCACATTCCACTAGCTTGCCGTGTGAAAGTTTTAAGTGTATTTTTACATAGTTCTATTTAAATTGTTACCTATCAATTATTTCTAATACATTTTCTTCTAAATAGTGATTTGTGTGTTTTTTTCTTTTTATATAAAATCTTGTGATTAGATCTAAAATGTGGCCGTGTGCATTTTCTATACAAGTGAAATTAGGTTATGTTTACAATTCGTTCCTGGTATATTTTAGTAATTTTTACATACTGAATTTATTTATATATATTTATCTTATTTTGGTAAGTGCCTTTTATGTATATACTACTTCAAAATGTTACATAGTCCCCAAATTTAGATAAAAAAAAAATTTTGATTCCAAAATTCCTTTTTTTTTTTTTTATCTCAATTTTCACATTTTGGGAGTAAACTCTTACTCTATCCTTCTTGCTTGTCTGCTGCCATCTAATTACATATGATATACTTAACTCCTAACAATACAATAAATTAACAATTAACATTTAATCAACAATCCTCTTACTCTTAACTCTCAATTTTCACATTTTGGGAGTAAACTCTTACTCTATCCTTCTTGCTTGTCTGCTGCCCTCTAATTACATATGATATACTTAACTCCTAACAATACAATAAATTAACAATTAACATTTAATCAACAATACTCTTACT
This sequence comes from Prosapia bicincta, assembly GCA_036971475.1. Lineage (NCBI taxonomy): Eukaryota > Metazoa > Arthropoda > Insecta > Hemiptera > Cercopidae > Prosapia > Prosapia bicincta. The sequence goes on along the minus strand of JBAIZL010000005.1, from coordinate 247,751,835 downwards.
CTTAACATCTCGTACATTAATCATTTTCTGATTCTTAGAATCTATTTTATAAACTTTTTCTTTTTCTTTCTTTATTTTAATTTTAATAGAATGGAATCTTTCCAATCATAAGTCTTTTTATTTATCTATATATTCCATCTTCTGACACAGTGATTTTTTTTTTTTTTTTCTTAATTTTAGCCTAACCGAGTCATAGCATGTCTAGGTTGTTTGTAGGTTAGGTCCTTGTTCTTATTCATTCATCCCTTCCTATTTTATTTTTATTTACATATTTTTTTTATTTCTTTATATTTTTTTTTTCAAGTGTTTGTTTAATTATTAAGTCATTTCTGGTCTATTGTCATTTCCGGTTTATTTGTTATCTATCCCTCCTACATTCGCTTCCTTCTCCTAATACTTTTATATCCTGAGACATTCCTGTTGTTACCATCTTATTATCCCTTGTTATTTTCCTTTCTCTCGACTTCTCCCTTTTTTATTTAATTTGTTCTATCTGAAATTTATCTGATTCTCCCTGGTGTGCCTCCCTTGGTTCATAAAATTTCTTTAACAAGCTAATATGGAAAATTCCTCTAATTTTATTGCTTCTAGCATCTTTGATTTCATAAGTCGCTTTGCCATATTTCTTGGTGATCACATAAGGTCCATCATATACATAAAATAATTTTGCCATCTCACCTCTTATACCCTGTGGTTGCCAATTTTCTTTTACTAATACCTTGTCCCCAACATTTAATTCTTCTATTTTATGAGTTTTATTAAATTTCTCTGCTCTCTTATGAGCCTTCTTCTTAATTCTACTCCTAGCAATTTCTAAATGTCTTTCTAAATTTATTAATTTCGAACTCCAGCCAAAATTTTTTATTTCCTTTTGCCAAAACCTTTCATCCTGAATTCCTAGTTGTAGCTGGTTAGGTGTGTATCCTGTAGTCTCATGAGGAATTTCATTAATTGCCTGGTTAATAACCTCTACATACTTTCCCCATTCTCTATGGTTATGATGACAATATGTTCTCAAACATCTAATGATCTCCTTATTCACCCTCTCAACGATATTGCTTTGTGGCCTCCTTATTGGAGAAAATATTGGTTTCATTTCTCTATTTTTTATATACTCCAGCCATTTCTTATTATTAAACTGGGTTCCATGATCAGTCTGTATTCTTTCTACTCTCCCGAAATTTTCTATATAATTTTCTAAACATTTAATTGCCTCCCCTGTGGTTGCCTTTTTCAATTTATAGATTTGAACGAATTTTGTAAATACATCTAACATTACTAATAAATACTTATAGCCTCCTACAGTTCTTTGAAATGGTCCTATAAAATCAATTGACAATTGCTCCTTTGGTTTTTCCACTTGGATCCCTTTCATCTCTCCAAAATTACCTTGGGTTACATTTTTAGCTCTTTGACAAATATTACATGTTTTAATAATTCCCCTAATGCTTTTTCCCATCTTCTTCCAAGTGAAGCTCTTTGATAATATGATATGACATTTCTTAGCTCCTGCATGCAGGTAATATTCATGATAAGTACCCACTATTTCTTTAATCATTCCCTTTGGTACTACTATTTTCCAACTTTCCCTATTTCTTTTGTATACTAAGTCATTAATAATTTTATAATTTTGAAGATAATTTTGAATGTTTTCTTTTATTTCTCTAACTTCCAAATCTTCTACTTGTAATTTACTAAATTCTTTAAATTTTGTACACATTTCCATATCCATAACTCTTTCTATATAATTTATTTGTAATTCTGAATTTTGGTCTCTTCTTTCAAACTTATTTTTGTCACAAGGGTTCCTGCTCAATAGGTCTGCAACTACATTTTCTTTTCCTTTACAGTGTTCAATAGTATAATCATATTCTTGCATTAGTAATATCCATCTATGCAATCTTGAATTTAAAATTTTACAAGTCTTAATAAAAGTTAAGGCCTGATGGTCAGTCTGGATCACAATTTTTCTTCCTAGGATGATCTGTCTTGCTTTCTGCAGACAAAACAATATAGCAAGTAATTCCTTCTCAGTGGTATAATATTTAACTTCACTTCCTTTTAATGTGCGGCTCATAAACATTACTGCCTTTTTCTCCCCCCTTTCATCAATCTGATAGATGTGTCCTCCTATGGCATATTCACTGGCATCTGTTTGTAGGTAAAATGTTTTCTGGTAATCTGGGTGAGTAAGTACATTTGTTTCCAAAAATTTTTTCTTTAATTTAATAAAATTTCGCTCCTCCTCTTCTGTCCAAATAAATTTGTTTCTATTAGATAATAATTTTAACAATGGTTGTACAAATTCTGAATATTTTTCTATAAATTTATTATAATAATTAGCCATTCCAATAAAACCTTTTAACTGTCGAGGATTTTTAGGTGAGGGAAATTCTAATATAGCTCTAACCTTCTCTTCATCCATTTTTACTCCATTTGTAGTCAATCTATATCCTAAGAATGAAATATCTTTTCTACAGAACTCTGATTTATCAAATTTAATGGTCATGTTGTTTTTTAAAAAAATTTGGAAGATCTTTTCTAGGTGTTTTTTATGCTCCTCAAATGTCTCAGACATACAGACTATATCATCTACATATATTAAGGTGAAATCTTCTAATTCCTCCCTCATAATACTGTCCATAGCTCTTGCCAATGCTGCTAGAGATGTTTTCAATCCATAGGGTGTAACAACAAACTGGTATGTTTTCCCTCTATGTTGGAATGCAGTATATTTTCTTGACTCCTTTTCCAATTCAACCTGCCAGAAACTGTTAGTGAGGTCCATGGTACTCAACCAATTAACTCTCTTTGCTCTGTGTAGAATCTCATTTATTCCTCTATAGCAATCATAATCCGGAATTATAATTTCATTTAGTTTTCTTGCATCTAAACATAATCTAACTTTCCCATTGGTTTTGATGACTGGGACTATTGGATTAATATATGGACTAGTACTTCTTTCAATTATACCTAACCTCAACATTTTCTCTATCTCTTCTTGTACCTGATCTTGGTACTTTGTAGGAATTGGGTAATTTCTTTGGTAAAATGGTACATCTTCCCTAACTTTAATCTTATGTTTGTATGCAGTGCATAAACCGGGCTGGTCTGAAAATACTTCTTTATACTTTTCTATTAAATCACTCATCTCCTGTCTTTGTTCCTCAGTTACCTCTTCATTCCCTATTCTTTCAAAAATATCCTCTTTTTTTATCTCTCCCTCCTCTTGTACAATTTTAATATAATTTTTACTCTGGTTTCCAAAAGTTTCAAATTCTTCCCATTTTTCCATATCATTCATTCCTTCCTGTTCATCACAACTCAATTCCTCCTCCATCTCATTTTCAAAATTATTCATCTCCCCTTTAAATTTTGTCTGCCCATCTACACTCATTTTTGATTTATGTAATTTGTTTTCATATTTTAACTCCATTTCCCATTTTCCAAAATCAAGTTGTGCCTCCACATCCATCAACATATCCGTACCTATAATAAATTTTCTCAATAAGCCTGGCACCACTAGGCATTGAAACGGATATTTTACCCCTCCTATTTCTCCTATTACCATGATCATTTTGTTTATCTTTTTAGTTTTCTTATTTGTTGCAGTCCGAATGGTTAAATTTTTTATTGGTAAGATTTCTATTTTTCCTATTTTATTTTTATTCTCTAACATCCATTTCTCCTGGACACATGTTACGTTACTGCCTGTGTCTATTAATGCTAGTAAACTTGTATCTTCCATCTTAATCTCTATCTCTGGGTTTATTATTTTTTTTTCAATTCCTAAATTATAATTTCTCTCCTCATCTTCTTGTTCTAAAAATTTTCTACTGATTAATACATTATTTATAGTTAACTTAATTTTATCGTAGGAGCTTTCATCAAATTTTATCACTGGCAACCTCATTTGTTCTGTTTGATGCTCCTTTTCCTGATCCAAGGCGACGATACCAGTGTTCTCTAGTTTTCCGTTTGACTATGTGCACCATCCTCCTTCCTTGTCCCCACACATCTCCTTGTATCTATCTGATTTATTTCCTTCTGGCTCCTGTCATTTGTTCTGTAATTCCTGTCTCCTCTATTTTCTCGATTATTTTCCTGCCCTGGTCTTGGTTCAATATTCCCCCTCATATGATTATCTATTCTTCTGTTAAAAAACTGGACATATGGCCGTCCTTCACTTCTATATTCATTCCTTCTATACAATTCTCCTGGTCCTGGAAATCTTCTATTTCCCTGCTGTCTCATCCCTTCCTCACCCCTTCTGGGTGGAAATCTATTTCCATTCTGTTCCTCTCTAGGGGTAGGCCTATTCCATGGTCCCCTGTTTCTCTGTCTTATTTCCTTATTTCTCTCCTCTATATCCTCCTCATTTAGCATCCTTTCCATCTCTCGGATCGTTTTTATATTTTGTACTCTTCTTGACAACTGTATCCTTTCATTAAAATGCCGGCTTAATCTCCGGACTATCTCTTCCTCATTTTGCGGTGGTGTCATGTTCTTTAAAACTATGACTCTTTCTATGAAATAATCTGCTCTGGCTCTTCCATTTCCCTCTATATACCTTTCATTTTCTATTCTCTCTTTGATGCCTTCCTGTATTTCTTTGGCCCAGTATCTTTCTATAAACCTATCTTGTAAATCCGCGAAATTTTCCACCTCCTCTCTGATTGATTCCCACCATCTTGCCGCTCCTACTTCTAAGACTCTATCTATGATTCCTCTCCATTCATTTTCAAATCCTTCCCCTGTCCTACATCCAAATTTTCTCTCCACATACCTATCCAGTCTTTTTAGGAACTCCATAGGGTTCCCATTCCTACCATTAAATTTTGGCATCTCCTCCTGATTCCCGCATGACACCTGTATTATCCTTAGGCCTTCTCCTCCTTTATTTTCTTCCACCTTCTTTTCTACCTTTTCCATTCTCTGGGTCAATTCCCCTTGTTTCTCATTATTCCTCCTTCCTTCTGTTTCCAATCGGTCAATTCTATCATTATTATTGTTTTTCTCAATCGCTATCTCCTTATTTAAAACTCTTAACTCTTCCCTGTTCTGTATTGTCATTTTTTCTATCTTCTCTATCTCTTTCTTATTAATCTCTGTCACATCAGCTATTATTTCTTTTGTTTCCTCTAAATTCTCCTTAATCTTCTCCTCTAAGTCTCTTCTCATAACTCCTATTACATCATTATTCTCGGTTCTCAACTGTTCCCTCATATCCTCTATCATTTTCTTACTTTCCTCCCTTATTTCCTGTGTTATGAATTTGAAATCTTCCTTCATCTCTCTCATTTCGTCTCTATTTTCCTCTAATTTTTTGTTTATTTCCCTCATATCCTCACACATATCTTTCATTTCCCCTTTTATTTCATTTATATTCTCTTTTAATTCCTTTTTTAATTCTCTCATATCCTCCTTCATTTCCTCTCTCCCTTTTAGGCTCATTTCCATGAGAGATCTCATCATTTCCCTCAATTCTTCATTCTCATTATTTCCCTTTTTCTGTTGGGTTTGCATCAGTGGTAATCCCCTAGCCTCATCTACTTGGGTTTCCACCTCACTCTCTTCTATAGGCATATCTGTGCCTTCCGTTTCTGTCTCTTGTATTTCTAGGCTTGTCCCTTCTTCCAATTCTATTAGGCCTATTGTAGCTTCTTCCTCTTTTTCATCTATTTTTTCTTTTAATGTCACATATTTTCCTTTTGCAGCTTCCTCAATTGCTGTACCCTTCCTAGACCTACTATGTTTGTTATATTCCTCTAATTTTTCTGTTTTTTTCGCTTTCTCCCTCCTTAAATTATATGTACCTGTTTCAGATTCCATTTTTTTTTTTTATTTCTTTATCTAAAATTTCAAAATTCCCCTTTATTCTATTTAAATTTTGAAAATAAAAAAATTATTGACTTATGGTTGCAAAGTCCTGAAAAGTAAACAATATTAATACAAATATTTAATTAATAATCTTATCTAAAGTGCCTTGAGGTTAATTCTTAAAATTTTTTTTTTTTTTTATAATCGAGCCCCACGTTTGTGTGCCAAATGTAATAATTGGTAATTTTGTTTTATACAAGTCTTAATAAAAGTTATAATTTAAAAGAAATAACACTTCAATGCTGCTTTTTGTTACAATAAATTTTTTTAATACCTTAAAATGACATTCCTTGTTATCTTTTACAAAGTCACTTACTAACTAAAAATTCTTATTTCCTCTACAAAGAATTACAAAAATTAAGCTTTATTAGCCTAAGTCTAAAATTTGTTATGGCAGCAAGAAGTTTAGTTATAAAATTTAATATGAATTGAAATTGATTTAATTATTTCAATTTGAGCTTGAGCTCTCTTTATCTCGGGTTAAATAGGTGGGTTTTCTAAATTTTGACTAATAAATTTTGAGTTGGCACTTTTAAAAAAATATCTAAATTACAATTCTTACAAGTTAAAATTTTTACAAGTTATTTTGGTTCCTAATTAAATAATTTCCTGAATAATGTCTTCTTAATTGATCAGTTCAATGGTTTGGCTTATTGTTACTCTGTAATGATGATTTAAATACGATACTGCACTTTCCGCACCAGTTAAAAAAATAAAATTTTTACAGCCAATTCTGAATACGTCTTCCTCGTTCCGATGCTTTGTTCCAACTGCCTGACGCTACCTTTGTTAGCAATAAAAATGGCCAAATCGTGAATTTCCGCTATTTTTTCGTTTATTCCTTGTAGGTAACAGCTTTACGGATATCATGTTCTTCTTCTTTACGGATACACTTCTTCTTCTTAACAACTGCACTTAAATTTCTTTGCATTTAAATCCAAAACTGTTTTATATTATATCTCCACGAGAAATATTTAAAACGAATATCTTTTGCCGGTCAATGCGCACGCAACTCCACAAATCCGTTATGCATCGTGTTTACTACAGCACATTCCACTAGCTTGCCGTGTGAAAGTTTTAAGTGTATTTTTACATAGTTCTATTTAAATTGTTACCTATCAATTATTTCTAATACATTTTCTTCTAAATAGTGATTTGTGTGTTTTTTTCTTTTTATATAAAATCTTGTGATTAGATCTAAAATGTGGCCGTGTGCATTTTCTATACAAGTGAAATTAGGTTATGTTTACAATTCGTTCCTGGTATATTTTAGTAATTTTTACATACTGAATTTATTTATATATATTTATCTTATTTTGGTAAGTGCCTTTTATGTATATACTACTTCAAAATGTTACAATATATATATATATATATATATATATATATATATATATATATATATATATATATATATATATATATATAAATTTATTACCAAACCAGTGAAATATTTAATTTCAGGTATTTTTATTTTAGATAGGTTAAACTAATATACAACCAACTACGTATAAAACAATTGCAATTTCTTTAATTTAAAATTCATAAAATAAGAGTATAATTACCTTACATATCGCAAATTTCAAACATAGTACTATGGTCCTTGAGTTGTGATGGTTCTGGTCATTCCATTCCACAGGAAAATATACCCTAAAGGGTTGAACCTCAGCAAAATAGGTTTACATTTAAAATTAAAGTAACCTGTTCTCCGACAGAATTAGAAAAGCCAAGCAGTGGGACCGGTTGTGACTTGAGTCAGAAATGCTGGTTTAAAATTTTTACCTGTGTCGGTTGGCTTGGAGATTGGTGATACAGATTTTATTATATATAATATATATATATATATATATATATATATATATATATATATATATATACAATTAAACGTATATGAAACGAAATGAACACAAAATTATTTCAAGGGAAATATTCAGAAATGCTAAGAAACAAAATTACAAATCAAATAGACGAATAAATAAATAATTGAAAATAGGAAAAATTAAGTCTGCATATTGTTTTAGTGACGAGGCTTCGGAGAGAGGAGAATTAGGTAAAACCATGTATGCCCCATGTTCCGAAATTTGTAACAAACAGACCTAACACATAGTAATAAAAGACTGCTCGTAACAACCAGAATCTTGCTATTCATCAGTCATTGTTTTCTGTTGTCCGGAAATCTTGACAAGAGTTTGCGCGTATAAAATAAAACTTTGTCTACTTAGTACGTCCCTAATGCTGCCTAAGCCGATATCAATAAAATTCAGATTTAAAAAAACATGCTCTACTTATCTCTTAATAAATTTTCTATTACTTTTATTCACGATGTTATCAAACTAATAAAATACACACAGATACTTATCTCGCTAATTGTTTTGAGTATATTAGCCTTCTTCGAATTTTTCTAATTTTAAAACTAAAACGGTAAATTATAAAATATTTCACTCAACACCTCACTGCACTCTAGTTTATTATTTATACAGAATAGTTTGGACGACGATGTCGCCTACATCAGTATTTGGCTACTAATACCAATCAGTAGTGGTTTATCACTTGCAACCATTCACTGATGAAGGCGACATCGTCATCGAAACTTTCTGTATGTGGAATTTTGAGTGAACTATTTTATTATTTACCGATGGGAATCTATTAAGCGTATTAATTTAAAAATCCATTTCTGCTATTAGGCTAAAATTATTTTAATTTGTAACGTTTTTCATCTATACATGTCTTTATTATAAAAATGAAACGTTTATCACGTATTCTTAAAAACCATGTAGTATTTATTTCCTATTCCTATTTATTTCCTATTCATGAAATCGTCATACCAAACGATTTTCCAAAGTTATAAATTAAAATTATTAGCATAAGTCCATTCTATTTATACAATAATTTAAACTAAAAAGTTCAAAATTTTTAGAATAATGTTGAATTATTTAGAAGCGCAAGTAATATTAGAACGTCATTAGTTTTCTATGTAAATATAACTTCTATAATAATTATTCAAATTACTTCCTCAGGAATTGAATGCTCTTAGTTTAATAGATAGAAATTATTTCTTTAAACATTTATTAGAGTTTTAGTTTTATTTTAAGAAAGTATTAAAATAACGACCATTGCATATATTTTCTATTCAACTTTTGTACTTAAATAAAGTTTAAAGCTTATTATTATCCATGTTTTGCTTACTTAGGCGGTAGAAATGTAAATTTCTCGCAAGAATATAATAAGGTCAAGGTTAGATTAAATTAAATTTTAAACATAATACACATTAAATTGAAATTTTATACAGAGCACAGTAGCGTAATTATGATAAATAAATAACAATAACCCTTGCTACAAATATTTAATCACCCTTGATGTACATTTCGCCAACACAGTTAGCATCATCAGAAGGTTACAAACATACTAAGACTAAAATAAACATTACCAATATTCCTAATGGATTTACGTCACGCATAACATATTCATCACTAGTACAAGTGAGTGATAAACTTGTGTTTACAAAATAAGGATCATAACTCTTTCCATTGCTATATCTTTATATTTCACAGTTTATCACATTTATAAATTCGTCTTTAAATTAACAAATATTCAAATATGTTTATATTTAATTAATTCCTTATGATTAAATGTATATTTAGGATTATATATATTTCATGTGCAATGTAAATTTAGATGTGAAAGTGATTTATCATATCCTCTGTATAATCTCTAAGATAGCGAAAATCTGAAACTTTCCGAAGATTATCGGGAGAATTCGTTCATTTCCCTTTACTCTCAAAGACATAGTAATCTTATACCAAAGGAGATTTCAACACTTATCAATGGATATTAAACGGTCCTCGACCCTTTTACAGGTACCAAAACCTAGTACTTGGTAACATTTATTACTGATGTTACCTTCATGTTACATTTCTCGTTTTTCAGAAGTACGTGTGTTTCAGGATCATGTCTTTTTTGAACAAATTAATCATTATTTTTTTCAATGAAAGATCCTCTTGAAATAAACCGTTAGCAAACACGAACGAACAGGCACAAGAGTACCAACAAATACTGGTTACTTTCTGATATTTTTAAAGCTGTAAATCTTCCCAAAGCACACTTTACGGCGATATTACGCTTCATTATACATACATGTAGTCGTTCATTTGGAAAGATAAAATTCCACAAACCACTCTGGGCTCCGGCCCGTCACCTGTTACTTACGGTTCAGTCACCCGGACTGTGTTGAATCATTAGTATATTTTATAAAGTAAACACACAATTTACCCATGTGGTTTACATACATTATAGTGTATGTTTTCTGTTTATGTGACTAACATATCACATTAATTATTGTTTTAAAAATTAATTATATGCTTATTGTTGGTTGACGTCATTTTTAGTATAAGAATTATTTAAATCAGAGATTTTCTTCCGATGTTTGAACATTTTCAGCAATAATGTATGAAAACCTAAATTGATAAATTTTTTTCTGTTGGTGATAATTTTATATCTAGGCGTACAAGATTGACGTTTAGTGGAAATGAAGATAACATAACAGTCGCAAGATTTACTTTTCCCAGTTTTGTAGAAAATATAACAAAAAGAATATTTTTTGAAAAGCAAAGCAAATCTTTGGTATAATTTCACTGTCAATGGACTTAGAAGAAACTAAACCCAGACAACATACGAGCTGCCGTTAAGATAGTTCAACGTATGGGTTCCATCAGCCAGTATAAACTTGTGTGTGTGTGTGTGTGTGTGTGTGTGTGTGTGTGCGCGATAGCCATACCTTACATCAAAGGCTAAACTATAACTTAAATTAAGTTACGCAGTCCTTACCTATCGCATTTGTATCTTATATTAGAAATAAATTTTTTTATAATTAAGGAGTTAGTTCTTATAATAATTCTATATTATTGCAATGTGTATTGTTGTAATGACGGTAGTTGAGATGACTGCTGCATATGGATTCTTTGCAATAAATACGCAATAAAGATAATCCTGCTGTTATTTTACTTACGCATAGATGCTTTCCCATCTGTCCTATGATGATGACTTTGACTAAGACACGCGTTTGATTGTGATTTGATGTTTGTGATATTTTAATATTCACTTGTGCTCACAAGAGTAGCTAATATTATTTTAGTTATTATTCAACGGGTTTCCTTGGATTGATTTGGAAAATTACGTTAAACACCTCCGACATTTATGTTTCCCACAGTCGTTGTAAATCTTAAACGTCTAGGGAAAAACCTTTAAAATTTTATCATTTCCTTCCGTTCATCACAACTGATTTACGAGCAAACTTTTCCAAAGCAACCAGGTCCATAATTCAATAACTAATAAAGTTTACGTGGAGCTTTTGTTTATATTTAATGAAAACGGGTTTTTAATTAAAACTGCGCTATGAAGCTTTACTGTACTGTGAAGTGGAACAATAACTTACGAGTGACCCCTAATTTAGCAGTGCAGAGTTCCAGAATCTTTGTTTTCTAACTTGATTTCTATAAATATTCCCCAGTAATTAATGACCGTTTTATGAGAAAAACGTCTCAATAGTTCTGGAACAATGCTTTTTTTTTAAAGTAAATACATTTATATTGACTAAGGAAGAAATGAACCCGAGGTAAAGGTTTTATTAATTATAAAAATAAGGCGTCTCTCAGTGACGGTTTGAATCAAAGATGGATATATCTTCCCTGGAATAGTTCTGGAACAATGCTTTTTGTTTAAATTAAATAGATTTATATTGACCGAGGAAGAAATGAACCCGAGGTAAAGGTTTTATTAATTATAAAAATATGGCGTCTCTCAGTGACTGTTTGAATCAAAGATGGATATATCTTCCCTGCAATAGTTCTGGAACAATGCTTTTTGTTTAAAGTAAATAGATTTATATTGACTGAGGAAGAAATGAACCCGAGGTAAAGGTTTTATTAATTATAAAAATAAGGCGTCTCTCAGTGACTGTTTGGATCAAAGATGGATATATCTTCCCTGCAATAGTTCTGGAACAATGCTTTTTGTTTAAAGTAAATAGATTTATATTGACTGAGGAAGAAATGAACCCGAGGTAAAGGATTTATTAATTATAAAAATAAGGTGTCTCTCAGTGACTGTTTGGATCAAAGATGGATATATCTTCCCTGCAATAGTTCTGGAACAATGCTTTTTGTTTAAAGTAAATAGATTTATATTGACTGAGGAAGAAATGAACCCGAGGTAAAGGTTTTATTAATTATAAAAATAAGGCGTCTCTCAGTGACTGTTTGAATCAAAGATGGATATATCTTCCCTGCAATAGTTCTGGAACAATGCTTTTTGTTTAAAGTAAATAGATTTATATTGACTGAGGAAGAAATGAACCCGAGGTAAAGGTTTTAATAATTATAAAAATAAGGCGTCTCTCAGTGACTGTTTGAATCAAAGATGGATATATCTTCCCTGCAATAGTTCTGGAACAATGCTTTTTGTTTAAAGTAAATAGATTTATATTGACTGAGGAAGAAATGAACCCGAGGTAAAGGTTTTATTAATTATAAAAATAAGGCGTCTCTCAGTGACTGTTTGGAACAAAGATGGATATATCTTCCTCGCAATAGTTCTGGAACAATGCTTTTTGTTTAAAGTAAATAGATTTATATTGACTGAGGAAGAAATGAACCCGAGGTAAAGGTTTTATTAATTATAAAAATAAGGCGTCTCTCAGTGACTGTTTGAATCAAAGATGGATATATCTTCCCTGCAATAGTTCTGGAACAATGCTTTTTGTTTAAAGTAAATAGATTTATATTGACTGAGGAAGAAATGAACCCGAGGTAAAGGATTTATTAATTATAAAAATAAGGCGTCTCTCAGTGACTGTTTGGATCAAAGATGGATATATCTTCCCTGCAATAGTTCTGGAACAATGCTTTTTGTTTAAAGTAAATAGATTTATATTGACTGAGGAAGAAATGAACCCGAGGTAAAGGATTTATTAATTATAAAAATAAGGCGTCTCTCAGTGACTGTTTGGATCAAAGATGGATATATCTTCCCTGCAATAGTTCTGGAACAATGCTTTTTGTTTAAAGTAAATAGATTTATATTGACTGAGGAAGAAATGAACCCGAGGTAAAGGATTTATTAATTATAAAAATAAGGTGTCTCTCAGTGACTGTTTGGATCAAAGATGGATATATCTTCCCTGCAATAGTTCTGGAACAATGCTTTTTGTTTAAAGTAAATAGATTTATATTGACTGAGGAAGAAATGAACCCGAGGTAAAGGTTTTATTAATTATAAAAATAAGGCGTCTCTCAGTGACTGTTTGAATCAAAGATGGATATATCTTCCCTGCAATAGTTCTGGAACAATGCTTTTTGTTTAAAGTAAATAGATTTATATTGACTGAGGAAGAAATGAACCCGAGTTAAAGGTTTTATTAATTATAAAAATAAGGCGTCTCTCAGTGACTGTTTGAATCAAAGGTGGATATATCTTCCCTTCAATAGTTCTGGAACAATGCTTTTTGTTTAAAGTAAATAGATTTATATTGACTGAGGAAGAAATGAACCCGAGGTAAAGGTTTTATTAATTATAAAAATAAGGCGTCTCTCAGTGACTGTTTGGATCAAAGATGGATATATCTTCCCTGCAATAGTTCTGGAACAATGCTTTTTTGTTTAAAGTAAATAGATTTATATTGACTGAGGAAGAAATGAACCCGAGGTAAAGGTTTTATTAATTATAAAAATAAGGCGTCTCTCAGTGACTGTTTGAATCAATGATGGATATATCTTCCCTGCAATAGTTCTGGAACAATGCTTTTTGTTTAAAGTAAATAGATTTATATTGACTGAGGAAGAAATGAACCCGAGGTAAAGGTTTTATTAATTATAAAAATAAGGCGTCTCTCAGTGACTGTTTGGATCAAAGATGGATATATCTTCCCTGCAATAGTTCATTAAACAGAATTATAGGTAATCGATAAATAATTTTACGGCTTTCTCTAATGTGTCGTAAAATGTTTGAAGCTGCGATATATATATATATATATATATATATATATAAAGTAGTTCTAGCAGTAATTAACTAAATATAATCTGTATCCATAATATTAATGAATTGTAATGTATGAATGTAATATTTGGAATTGGCAACATAAGAGAGTTTGTCAAATATATTTATTAAAATTGTTTGTTTTAAATTATAATCCTATCGCTATTCTGCTTCTTTTACTATAATCAAGAGCTAATTAAATTTTAAAAGTCCTCTATGCCTCATGCTTTGTTGTGTCACTGTAACCTTTACTGATTCGCATGCTTTTCCGAATAGTATAACGTGAAGTCATTCTAGTACTGCAGTTGTCTGGCGTTATCCTGCTTTGGCCCTATCGCCTGATCACATCTCCTGATCAAATATTGCAGGTTGGCCTCTAACGGTACAAAAACCTAGAAAAAAACTTGTTTGACCATTCGTTTATAGTTTGATTTACAACAGAATAGGATTCTGCTTAGATGAAATCGTCCAGAGGGAGTGGGAATTACAGCCGTCTGAGCTAATAGGGTATTCACATCTTGCTATGTGGGTGAGCCTTGTTGCCAATTCGACGTTTAACTTGCGTTCGTAGCTCAGTGACATCGTAACTGTGATTTACAATTGGTGTATCTCGCTTTTTTCTACAATTTCAGTCGCTGGCAGTGGCGGGTTGACTCTCAATGCTTTCGAAATGATAACATCGCATCCCTACCCTGCCAAAGACTAATGCCTATTCTACCTAAAATCAAAGTATAATTGCTCTCTTTGGAGAGGAGTTGTATTTTCATCAATTTAAATTCCTTCTATCAGAGTGGCAATTATACATCAGCTGGATTAATGCTAGTTACTAGCAGGAATGGTTTTCCCTACCAATCATTTACATTGATATTTAATTGTATAGCGTAGTATAAGTCGTGATCTGGAAACTGAATGCGTATTTTGAAACAATAGTATATGTTTTACAATATGTATAGGTTTTGGTGTACATTCATCTTAATAAAATGTGTTATTAGTAGATTAAGTGTTAAGATGTAATTTAGAGCTGGTATGACTATAACCATCTCGAATGGTAGGGAAGGATATTGAATATAGACACATTAAGGAACACCCCCCCCCCCAGTTTAGAATATGGGGGGATCATTATATGTACTACACCTTGTAACACTCTTAAAAATAAGGTGTTACATTTAAATTCATAAATGATACACATAATTGCTTGTCGAAAAGGCCCATTGACATGCATATACACTACTAAACGAGATAGACGACGAAAATCTCAAAATACGTAATACTACACGAAGAGACTAAAACACTTGACCAAAAATTGTATATGAATGTACAGTAGTGATTTCTGTTTGGTTTAGTTCTTATTTTATAAATGCAAGAGCTTAGTCAAAATTTAGAATCAAGTTATTATAGCAATGTTTGAAAGAAAATTTAAGAATAATGAATTGAATAAAGTGCTTTTTGAGTGAACAACTAGTTGGATAGTTTTTTAACCAAAGTATGGGATTTGATTTAAGAATAAGGTATTTGGATTCAAATATGGGTTTTGAAATCTAGGGTTTTTGTATAAGACGTGCGAATGTTTTAAAAATAACAGAGAGAAGTTATAAAGCAATGGTGCAGTCTTAGTTTGTAAATTGAGAGAGACTTTCTGATAAAATATATGTAGCGTCGTTTAAATGTGGTAATTTGTGGCTTACAGGGAGTAAGCAGTTTTGCAGATCCCAGGCAGTGGACGGTGACAAATACAGCTAGATGATAGGTTAGGTTCGTTGACACCAAAAGAGACAAATTTTGAAGAAAATTTAATTAATAAATGATTTGAAGGATTTTTAATAAAGAAATAATGTGATTAAAAATTAATAAGAAATTGAGAGAGTAAAGAATTTAAAAATTGAAAAAATATAAATTTGTATTCATAAAAGTTTATGAAAAACAAAGTGTTTACCAGAAGTAAGATTTTAATGAAAGTAATTAATGTGTGTAATATTTTTTAACAAATTTTAAAATGTGAAATGTGTAGAATATCTTGCCAAAGAACATAGTAGAACGTTGTCAAACCGGTACATTTGTAAAAGAACCTGTGTGAGAAAGCGGATGTGCTTCCGTTGTTGTAAACTTTTTTTAGCGCTTAGGGGGAATAGCAAGCATTTCATAGTTGAGAAGTAGGTAAACAAAAACATCCGTTATTGAATAGAATGATTATACTTTTACTATAGTACGTCCAATTCTAAAAGGGGACTGCACACACATGCACACAATCATGTAGGCCTATAAATAGTTAAAATAGAAATAAGATGTAATGTTGAACAAAAATTCTCTTCTCAAGTCGACAAGAGAAAATGTAACACTCTTAAAAATAAGGTGTTACAAATAAATGCATTTAGATATTTAATTTTTATTTAATAATTATAACGTCCCAATATAAAAGAAAATTTTTGTTTTATTGGTGCACATTGTGAAGCTAGAGTAGGTAGTGAGCGCCCCTAGCGGGCGAAATAGAAAACTATCGTACGAGGAGTAACTTGAGTAAATAACCACATCACGCCATGTGACGTAAACATGGTCTGATATCGCCTGATCCGATGCACCAATCAAAAAATTCAAAATAATAAGTAAGGGTGGCAAATTCCGTTGGCGTGCCCTTGCAGAAGCCCCAGTCACAAAGAGGTTCCCGAACGGAACAGACGTCATGGCATTTTCGGACATAACCTAGAAAATTATAAGCTTTCAGTATTCAAAATTTAAGTTGTCAAGGCCGGTACCAAATTTTATTAACGCAACAAAAGAAGAAGTCAGAAGCGATTATTTATGTGTTTCAAATAAGTAAAGGTTTATATCTTTTTTGTGTAAGAGCGCTGATTTGTAGGAGCGATGTGTTAAGTGTTAAGTGTACAAAAGCGATGTGCAGTAATTAGTTATATGTATTAAAGTGTTTTACAAGTAAAGTGGACAACCAGGTACGTTTTAGATAATAATAAAGAAAATGTATTTTAATGTTAACTAACTTGAATTTTAATTGATAAACGGTTAACACATGAACGGTAAAAATTGTCCTTTGAATATTCGTTTCTAAATTTAAATTGTAAAACTTGAGCTACTATCTTCTCGATATATATATATATATATATATATATATATATATATATATATATATATATATATATATATATATATTTTAAAGGTTAATAAGTAATTAAAATGTATGGAATAGTTAGCAATAATTAAAAGTTAATTACTCTACACATTGGTGTCATTTGTTCTTTTGTAATTTGTGATTGATTGATAAATTGTTAACTTTGTATTTTAAAGTTTTAAATTATCATTTCAAGTAACCTAGTTCTACCTTCAAGATAAGAAGACCGTCATAGTCAGACAGTATCTGCCTGAGCTATGACGGAGAAGTAGAAGCCCTGGTAAGTAAGGTAATTAATTTGTTAATTAGTAATTAACACACATTTTTAATAAAGATAAAACTTACACCGAGATAAAAAGGGCTTGACCGTTACAACCTTATTGTAAAAAGAAAATTAAGGAAAGGTAGAGGAAATTATCTAGGATTATGGGAAAGGCACAGATTTCTGGTATCTGGAATAGGGGGAAATTTATCTCTTACCGAGCCTGTCTCTTAACCGGGGTTAGGAGTGTATCTACCCTCTCACAACATTTATGGTGTACCATGGATGTACTGTCTTCAACAACTACCACAATCGTTTTTTTACCAAGAAACCACTTATTAGAAATTATAAAACTGTATATTGTAAATAAAGTATCATAATGAGTAAAACCCTTTATCTAATCAGCAGACTGAAAAGTAAGGAAAGCAAAGATATATATCTATCATTGTTTCATAAAATGGTGCTGATAGTTTTGCAATAGAGAAGAGTGGAGAGATACAAATATTTCTGTGAAGAAGAAACATGTCATAACACGGGGCTGAAAGTTGTGCATTAGAGAAGAGTAGAAAGTTATACAATACTGAGATAGGGTCTATTTAATATTGTTTTGTCAGAACAATCACGATAAACGTTTGGGAAACCAATCTATGAACTTGTGAAGTAAAGTAACTTATTGTGGGGAAAGACAAGATGTATAGAAACTTGTTGAAGGAAGCGGTCAGGTGAACGGGGAAAGTTAGAAATATTTCTACAACTAAAAAAAAACCTCATAAAATGGAGCTGAAATTGTGCAATAGAGAAGAGTAGGAAGCTAGAAATATTTGTAAAAAGAAGAAAAGTCTCATTAAACGGTGCTGAAATGTTGTGCATCAGAAGAGAGTAGAAAGTTAGAAATATTTATACAAAGAAGAAACGTTGGGCTGAAGTTGTGCATCACAAGAGATTAGAAAGTATCACTATAGTAAGATAGAGTCTATGTAATATTGTTTTGTCAGAACAGTCACGGTAAAAGAATGGGAAACAAATCTATGAACTTGTGAAGTAAAGTAATGTGTTGTGAGGAAGTACAAGATGTATAGTTAAATGTTGTTGAAAGAAGCGGTCAAGTGAGCGTGGAGAATAAAATAACCTTGTGCTTTTAGTAAAGTGCAGTTCTTACTTGAAAAAATTAATAGAAGAAAACATATTACATTTAGTCACTGCATGACGATCTGTAGACAATGGAAAAACTATTTACTTTTTTTAGTTTAATGGAGCCGTTGTTGTTCATACAAGCAATAATAAAACTCGGAACACAACTGAGAGAGTTTACTGGTATTAACTTTAAATTAAATTACACCCGAGACCTGCAGTTTTAACTTTTAACATTGTGTAAGTTGTAACTATAAATGTTTCAGAGTTTCTCGAGCAACAATGTACCTAGTTTTAGAGACTTTGTCACAAGAGTTTACTTACTGCGTTAACATTTTACTGCTACAGGCGTTTACTGGGTCACGTGTAACACTAGTTGTTTCGGAAAAAACAGAAAAGAGAGACACTTCATTTCTCGGGAGTAATCTGGGGAAAAGTTTTTAATGAAAACCTGTTACTATTAGTGTAATACTATACTAGAAGGTACTGGTCAAGGATGTTTTTTTGATGTTCGTATTTGACTCGTTATTGCTACAGTATTTTTGTTCTAAAATCAATAAAAACAATAACTCTCATTACCACATTATATATTTATATTTTGCCACTATTAAATCACTATAGGTATAATGAATGGCATTTTATTAGCCTAAAAGTTGTTCATTCTTACGTTTCATGATTGTATATTTTTGATTCTCCACTTAATATTTTCATCATTTGTCTAAAACTTTCCCATTTTTTTAGAGTATATAAGAATTGCGGCCAAAGGATGAAATCAACATGGTCATATTAAAACCAAGGTATTGGATGAGGAGAAAATAACGAAATATTTATAAATACCTTCAAGGATGCCATTTACTTCATGTATATTACAGATATTTATTGAAAATTACATCATTTGGAAAAATCTCATTGTTCCAAACGATAAAAGGATGCTTGAGTTTTGTAGTCCATTACGTTCGGTGAATCTTATTAATCACTTAAGCAAACATCGTTTAAGTGATTGATAAAAGGATAATGTCGTACACGACCTGGTGCGTTAGTTTGCCTTATTGGTGGAGAAGGAACCAGAAACTGGTCAACAATGAATTGTAATGTGCTTCATGAAAATTCGATACACTCCCGTAGAAGGCGGCTGGTGTCTTCAGGTTTTTATTTTAAAATAACTATGAACAATCAGTGACCGTTAATGGAGAACGCTATATGACTATGTTGGCAGGCTTTGTTGAACCCCAGCTAAGACAACTTGGCATCGGCCCTACAAATTCCAGAAGGAAGCCCGCACCGCTTGAAACCGTATTTCTGCACAGTTCATCAAATGTTTAGAGATGTTATCTCTCTCTTCAGCATTATTGCTTGCCCAGGCCGGTCATTCGACTATATGTAGGCTTACCTGAATTTTCCTCCTGCAAAAGCGTGTGTTAACGCGAGAGGTATGTTAACAATATTTAAAACACAAGCAAGGAATTATTGACAAAATCGTGGGTAGTAATGAGGATCTGCGGGAAGCGTTTGCAGTATCGTTACTAAGAATGCTTTGGTGCAAACAAGAGCGTTTGTATGATGAAAAAATGAAGAAAACTTTGTAATATATGGGCAATAAATGGCATTCTTAAAGGTGTTTTTAATTATGACTAGCCCATACTTACTTTTTATGGTCAACGTATTACATGTATACCCTTATATTAAAGTTTCTCTTCGATCGGCCAATGGCTAAATTATTGAAAGAGTTAATAGCAAAATGAAATTAATGGCTTATGATACACGTAGCGAGGGTCTGAAGAATCTATAGACGATAATAACGTCGCAAAAATGTCGAAGATATGATTAAAGATGTTCGTCGAATCAGTAAAAATTGAAAACCATATTGGAACATCTAATGAACATGTGTAATTTATAATTGAACAAAGATACTTCTTCATTTTATGACTTCCTCAAGAAAAGAAGAAATAGCCTCGATTGGAGTTCAGCAAACAACGTTTTCAGCCCTTCTGTCACGAACGAGACGATTTTGTTTTGAGGACAATACCTGGGTTCATGATTACGTCATGGAAGAGAAAAGACAAAGAGGTGAATATCGACACCCGTTTTCTTCACAACGAAAAATTACAAAATATTATTACAGCTAAAGTTTCTTTTAACTCTGTTTAGTAGTGCTCATGTGGACGATTTTGGGGCAACACTAATTTTTTCTCAAAATATCTAGTCTCTAAAATATCACGTTATTGATATGGTCGTGTTAGCGGCCATCTAGTGCTGATAATCTTTCAACCTAATAACTGTAGAGGCGCTGCGATAACTCCAGTTTACCCTCATCCTTCTGATAAGTATCATATCCTTTACTAGAGAGATTTTAGGATAATCATTACACATTGGGGGGATGAGGTATTGTGAGTTGTCAGGTCTTGGAACGAGAAGAGTCAGAAGAATATTTTAGTGACGCAATTAATTAATAGTTTGTTATAATGGTGTCCATCATTGTAAACAAATATACGATCGCAAAACGTATCACTTGTACCTTAATATAATTTGTGATTGGTTTTTGTATTTATACCTATTTATTTTCTAAAAGCATGCGTGCATTATATTTTAGCCTGAACACGTAAAATTATAGCAAACTGCGTAAAAAGCTATGTAACTAAAAGATGTCTGAAGCTTAATCTAGTTTGCCCTGCAACACCAGGAAATATTTAATGTTCATAGTAAATAGACGCAAACGGTGATAACTTCAATAATTATTGGAGAATATCGCCCTAAAAGGCTCTTTTGCTCACTATCTAGTTTTACCCGGATATCTAAATAACCCTGCATAAACTCAGGTGGGCAACTATTTGCATTATTAATCCGTATGTTGCTTCACTGCAGACCAATTAGATATAGTTTATAGAGAAGTTCCTTCAAATAAGCTAAACTAATCAAAGTTTAAATTAAATTCCATCTAGGTGGTAGCAATATTACTCTACCGAGAATTCATCTCTAAAACCAAGTTTATACAGTGTACCAGGGAATGCAGTTTGAATAGAAAGCTGTCGTATGTCAGAACATTGCAACACGTTGGTTAGTAATCCTTTTTGTGGTATCACGAGGAATTTTCAACGATAGGGTGGTTTGCTTTTGGATAGATACACAAGTCGATAGTTATGTGGAGAGCGTCAAGTTTGGTGGAACAATGAGACTTAAAATACAAACCAGAATTAAAGGAAATATTTAAATATTATATAATTTGTATTTGAATTTCTGACACATATTTTGAGTAATAATTAGGATTCATAAGTACAGGTATATTATTCTAGAAAATAATTTTTTAAATTATTATTTATATACGAGATTCATTTAAATATATTCTAGGGAAATTACTTTGTCCTAACGAGAATGACCTTTCCATTACTTAGCTCGTCTTTGTGAAGCAACTTTCATCCTGATATCAAAGGATCTTTATTCGAAACGAACTTTGTAACCTTTCAACAGTAACAAATATTAAAATGCCCTTATCTGCCTTATTTGTATCAAATAAAAGTTTGTCTTATGTAATTTATAGAGGCGTTAGGTAATTTCTTTTTCAGAACTCAGAAACTAGTCAGGTAATTGTATATAGTTGGTTTAAACTAAACATTAGTTTTGTGTCAAAGGGATTTTTAGGTATATTCAATCGTTATGCTCGTATATATATATATATATATATATATATATATATATATATATATATATAATATTAGTTTTTCTTAACCTATCTCCTTGATTAAGCAACCATCAATAATCTGTGTTTATTTTAGACATCTATTCTTAAGATTTCATTGAATACGCTAAAATTAGTATTATAATTAAACTTTACTTGTACTTGCCCCTCAATAAGTGTATTTTAATTATTATTTTTATATATTTATGAATTCTTAATGATATTCATTCTTAAACCTTTTTCGAGCTTGTTTAATTAAGTTTATATTATGTAATCAGGTGTGTTATCTATACAATGTATTGCTTAGTTTGATTTATATTTATTAGGTTTTATGTATAGCTCTAAATGTTCTTTATACCTTTCTTTTATTTTGTGTTTAGTTTGGCCTTCATAGTATTTTTGACACATTGTATTTTTATACTATAAATACAGCTTACATCTAACTTTTTTAATTTAACATTTGTATATATTATATTATTTATTTTATTGTTTGAATAATAAACTAGTTTAATATTAGTGCCTTTAATATTTATATAATCGGTATAATTTCGTATCCAGTGAATATGAATTTAGATCAAATAGTTTCTTTATTATTAGTTGTATAGTTATTTTTGTTAACATTATTTCTCATTTTTAATATTATTATTATTTAATTTATCCATTGCTTCTTTTTTATATCCATCTTTTGTTGCTATTATGGCATATAACATTGAATTCTTTTAACTTATTTATATCATTTTACGGAATTTTATTCATTCTATATAATGAGCTATATAAACCTGCCATTTTGTTTTTATTATATGGAAATTTGAGTAATTAGGAATTATAGAGGGTTTCTGTAAATTTCAATATCAAATTTATTATTTTTCTTTGAAATAGTCATATCTAAAAATATGATTGATATATTTTTATCTATTTCATGTGTCAATTGTATTTTATTGTGTATATTGTATATGTCATTCTTCAGTAGGGTTTTATATTAATACTTATGTATAAAGAGAGAAGTGCTTTTAATAATTGTTCAACTTATAAATCACTTTTATTAAATAATGTTTTTACCTCTAATTCTTCAGTAGGATTTTTAATTATTACTTTTGTATTAAGAGAGAAGTGCTTTTATTAATTGTTTACTTTATAAATCAATTTTATTAAATGACGTTTTTACCTCTAATTCTTCAGTAGGGTTTTATATTAATACTTTTGTATAAAGAGACAAGTGCTTTTATTAATTGTTCAACTTATAAATCACTTTTATTAAATGATGTTTTTACCACTAATTCTTCAGTAGGATTTTATATTAATACTTTTGTATTAAGAGAGAAGTGCTTTTATTAATTGTTTACTTTATAAATCAATTTTATTAAATGATGTTTTTACCTCTAATTCTTCAGTAGGATTTTATATTATTACTTTTGTATTAAGAGACAAGTGCTTTTATTAATTGCTCAACTTATAAATCACTTTTATTAAATGATGTTTTTACATCTAATTCTTCAGTAGGATTTTATATTAATACTTTTGTATAAAGAGACAAGTGCTTTTATTAATTGTTGAACTTATAAATCACTTTTATTAAATGATGTTTTTACCTCTAATTCTTCAGTAGGATTTTATATTAATACTTTTGTATAGAGAGAGAAGTGCTTTTATTAATTGTTCAACTTATAAATCAATTTTACTAAATGATGTTTTTACCACTAATTCTTCAGTAGGATTTTATATTAATACTTTTGTATTAAGAGAGAAGTGCTTTTATTAATTGTTTACTTTATAAATCAATTTTATTAAATGATGTTTTTACCTCTAATTCTTCAGTAGGATTTTATATTATTACTTTTGTATTAAGAGACAAGTGCTTTTATTAATTGCTCAACTTATAAATCACTTTTATTAAATGATGTTTTTACCTCTAATTCTTCAATAGGATTTTATATTAATACTTTTGTATTAAAAGAGAGGTGCTTTTATTAATTGTTTACTTTATAAATCAATTTTATTAAATGATGTTTTTACCTCTAATTCTTCAGTAGGATTTTAAATTAATACTTTTGTATTAAGAGAGAAGTGCTTTTATTAATTGTTTACTTTATAAATCAATTTTATTAAATGATGTTTTTACCTCTAATTCTTCAGTAGGATTTTATATTAATACTTTTGTATAAAGAGACAAGTGCTTTTATTAATTGTTGAACTTATAAATCACTTTTATTAAATTATGTTTTTACCTCTAATTCTTCAGTAGGATTTTATATTAATACTTTTGTATAGAGAGAGAAGTGCTTTTATTAATTGTTCAACTTATAAATCACTTTTATTAAATGATGTTTTTACATCTAATTCTTCAGTAGGATTTTATATTAATACTTTTGTATTAAGAGAGAAGTGCTTTTATTAATTGTTCAACTTATAAATCACTTTTATGAAATGATGTTTTTACCTCTAATTCTTCAATAGGATTTTATATTAATACTTTTGTATTAAAAGAGAGGTGCTTTTATTAATTGTTTACTTTATAAATCAATTTTATTAAATGATGTTTTTACCTCTAATTCTTCAGTAGGATTTTATATTATTACTTTTGTATTAAGAGACAAGTGCTTTTATTAATTGCTCAACTTATAAATCACTTTTATTAAATGATGTTTTTACCTCTAATTCTTCAATAGGATTTTATATTAATACTTTTGTATTAAAAGAGAGGTGCTTTTATTAATTGTTTACTTTATAAATCAATTTTATTAAATGATGTTTTTACCTCTAATTCTTCAGTAGGATTTTAAATTAATACTTTTGTATTAAGAGAGAAGTGCTTTTATTAATTGTTTACTTTATAAATCAATTTTATTAAATGATGTTTTTACCTCTAATTCTTCAGTAGGATTTTATATTAATACTTTTGTATAAAGAGACAAGTGCTTTTATTAATTGTTCAACTTATAAATCACTTTTATTAAATGATGTTTTTACATCTAATTCTTCAGTAGGATTTTATATTAATACTTTTGTATTAAGAGAGAAGTGCTTTTATTAATTGTTCAACTTATAAATCACTTTTATGAAATGATGTTTTTACCTCTAATTCTTCAATAGGATTTTATATTAATACTTTTGTATTAAAAGAGAGGTGCTTTTATTAATTGTTTACTTTATAAATCAATTTTATTAAATGATGTTTTTACCTCTAATTCTTCAGTAGGATTTTAAATTAATACTTTTGTATTAAGAGAGAAGTGCTTTTATTAATTGTTTACTTTATAAATCAATTTTATTAAATGATGTTTTTACCTCTAATTCTTCAGTAGGGTTTTATATTAATACTTTTGTATAAAGAGACAAGTGCTTTTAATAATTGTTGAACTTATAAATCACTTTTTTAAAATTATGTTTTTACCTCTAATTCTTCAGTAGAATGTTATATTAATACTTTTGTATTAAGAGAGAAGTGCTTTTATTAATTGTTTACTTTATAAATCAATTTTATTAATGATTAAATTTGATGTTAATAGAAATTATGTGGTCTATTGGGATAAACAATGAAGATAGGAATCGATGTTTAGGGGATTGAAAGGATTGGTAACAGAAATATGTCGAGTGAAACAATTACATGAAATTTTTAATATATTTGATTTCAACCGTTTGCAAGTAATGCTCTGGTAGGATTTACCAATTACAGACCTATTAAAATCAGAATGTCCAACATATCCCAGAACAAGGGAAGGTACTGAGTACAGTGTTGCTATATTCCCTTCTATCTGTCCCCGTCCACATGATTTACCAAAGAATGATGCTGAAGATGAAGATGACTATGCACGGAGAAAATAACAAGTTTGACACTGGCAGTGTCTGATTTTCCTAAGATTGCTAGACGTCGTCAAAATATCTTTGAAAATACCTTAATTTTGTATTTATGATACAGTAATACTAAGCTGTTGGTTTTTATAAAAATATCTTAACTTTGCAAACACATAGGAGACAATCACTGCCAATGAATAAAGAAGCCACTGTAGTAAGTGATTTTATAAAGTTCGTAATTTCAATAAGGATCTAATTATATCGTAAACAACAAACGTTATATCGATTCTTCAATCCTATTTATTTAAGGAAGGTTTTATTTATTTTCAGTAATAGCACTAAGTAAATGTAAACAGGATGACGGGAAACGTGTAATGGAATAATTTATCGTTGCTCTAGTTAGAAAATCTGTTTAAATTACCACAAAATTCAAAGTTTAAACCAATAACTTGTGAAAAGATAGCGCTGCACTTGCACAACAAACGTTCTCTATAGATGACTTTTAAAAACAATCTAAACGAATTCGTCTTTATTGCTGCAAAAAGCCTAATAAGCTTTACTCAAATCGATTTTTAAATTTATCCTGAGAAAATGTAAATATAATAAATAAGATAAGGGAAAACTCATGAGAGTGTATGCAAGAAAATCTAAAGCAAAATAAATTGATTCGTCCCACACTTCAAGGTTTGAAGGCGTAGGTGTCTACGCTCTAAATAAATACACAAACCTAACAGAGCCTAATGTGAAAAATAGGGTGAAAACGGGGAAACGCATTTTTTCCAAATAAAGCGTACCAAGACAATTAGAAAAGAAAATTATTTATAGGTGGCAAAACAGTGTACACAGAATGCAATTTCAAAACTATTATACTTTCAGTTCAGTGTTGCCAAATCTATAAGCTGCCCGCCGTCTGTAACGCCTTGTGTTTTGATACCGTGTTGAAGGCATATTTAAAACTTCTTACCGATTTTGGTAAAATCTCTCCAGGAATGCCGATGATATCGTGGCAAATAGCGTCTTTGAGGTTTTGAACTATTCGTGTATTGAACGATGACAGAGCAGTCACAGTGAATGCTCAACGTTACCTGGAAATGTTGGAAGAATATTTCTTAGCGGAACTGCGATGTCACCGTACAGGGATACATAATGTATGGTTCCAACAATGGGGAGTCACAGCTCATATGGCTCGCATTAGTAAGAAATTCCTTTGACATTTATTCCCTAAAAGAGTGATCTCACGTTTTGGTGATGCCAATTGACCTCGCTTCCTGGAACTTACAATTCCAGATATCGTTCAGTGGGGACTCATTGCATTTAAAGTCTACGTGAACAAGCCACGAACAATACAGGAACTTAAAGAATCTATTCGCCAGGAAATCGTCGGCTTTCCTAGAAAGATAATAACAAAATCCGTAGAAAGTTTTAAATAAGCTTTCAACACTGTATCAAAACAGAAGGAAGTTACCTTACAGATGCATTTTTTAAACGCTAAACTAAAAGTAACATTGTTTTGAAATTGCATACTGTGTACACAGTTTTGCCACTCATAAATAAAAATTTTCGCTAATTATCTTATTACTCGTTATTTGGAAAACACAAGTTTTCCGGTAACCACTCCGTTTAACAATAGGCAGTAATAATGTCCAAGTCTTATATCTGAAGCCAAAACGGAGGCCAAGTTGGACCAACTTGTTACATTGTTTGTCATTCAACCGCTAACAACATTCTTAACAAAGACGCTTATCTACCTAAACTGAAGAATGTTCTTTCTGTATATAAGATCTGAAGACATTTCTAAAGAAAAACGAGAAAGTAAATCAACTTATATTGCAAAGTATGTTTACGCTTTACACACATTTTAACATCACAGTTTAAATCAATGAAAAGTGAAAGATATAAAATTTAAGTAAGTTATAATTAAATAAAGCCAATGTAAGAAACACTTAATGTATTATTAAAAATTATGAATACATTTTAATGGCCAAGTTGTCGATTTGAAAAGTCTTTTAGCACCCTTTTAGCTCAACTCCGTGAAAACGTAACGATTTGGGTTACCCATTGCTATTGCAGACGTTTGACAGATGTATCATAACGCTGTAAAATTGTCTTTTTGCACAAGGAAATGTATTCTGCAAACCTAGATTCCACATAACAAACATTACCCTAGATACTAGGGATCGTACTGGGTGAAAGTATTCATGGACATGAATCTATTACTTTAATCAGTCATAGCTCACGTGCTTAGCTTAACGTCTCTGAGATAGACATGCACCTTAATAGGGTTTTATTTTTCTTAAACATATTATCCCATATTTAAGAACAATTTTAGTCTTTATAGATCATCAAATTTCATCAATTTCTTTAAATGTTTAAAAACGAAAAACGTGCAGAAATTTTATGAAAAGTACAACTCTGACAAATAATTCCATCGATACAAATCTAAAACACGTAAACGTTTTTTCTACTTTAAATTACAAATTGTGTTTTATGTTGTTGCCAATCTTTAGTTTGTGAATCTGAAACATGCATAACTTAAAATCTAAACGGAACGGAAAATGTAAACACATTTAAAGTGAAAAAGTGATAAAATTTCAATTTATTTAAATTTTAAAAGGTTGGAAAAATTCCCATAAAACAGGAGACAGCTGTTTAGAAATTGTATACAAGAATTTAATACATTAAAATTCATCAGAATGCATAGCTAATAGGGTTTAACAGGCAACGCTGGATTGCGAAATAAACGTCTGTCGTCTTCTTCAAAGAGGAATTATGTTAGAATAAACCTATCTTAATTATCTGTTTACCTGCTACACAATACTTTTAAATAATTTAAGTCTGACAAATTGGATAAAAAAAGATTTATCTGTGGAGCTTTTATTTATTCAAATAAAATTACAACACAGTTTCGTCCAGTTGATAGTACAGGCTGCATGCCAGAGAATGGGAAAATAGGTTTAAAAAATTGTTTGGTAAATATCAGGAGAGAGTTAGCGAAATAAACAAGTTATGATGATTAAAATTATGATAGCTTTTTAAATTTAGACCATTAGTCTCAGAATAAATACAAATAATATATTTTTCCTAATATTACTAGCTGTACCCTGTCACGATTTTCTGTGGCACAGTGTTGTTGCATGGACAAATAAGGAGGAACAAGTCGAAGCACTCGATTCATAGACGTATATTTTTGCAAAACATCAGAGGTTAAGGCAATACAGGGCAAAGGGAATACAGAAAAAAAACATTTTCCAGTCCCTCATGAAGACGTTCCCCTGATTCCGTCATTTATGATTTGCATTATGTGATCATAAATGCCCTTATATTCACTCATTAATTAATTTAGGAATGCTTGATTGGAGATACGACTTGGGATCACCAGACTTATAATTGTATTAAACGACGCAAATCCACATCAAATGAAGCAGCCGCAACTACGGTGGGTGCTGGCACTTTCTCTACCTGACCTTTACCTCAGATTAGGCGAAATAGCGCAGTTCGATCTCGACTTGATCACAAATAAAATATCTCGATAAAGGTGAATATATTTTTCAATTATATAATATTTTAAATAGGATGTAAATGAATAACTTTGTTTTTTGCTAATAAACAATGTAATTGGGTACAGCTAATTATTCACATCTCAACGCGGTTGTCATTAGCTAGTAAGCCGAGTGATTTCCTAGCCATCGCGCTGTTGCTAGTAAACAGCTGACCGTGGATAGAGTTGTCTCGCGGTCTCGGGTATGATAATGACTCGAGGAGTAGGAGGAAACCTCTTGGTATGTAAACATTTGAAGACGGGTATGTCTTGTCAAAATTCGAGCTCAATCGCAATAGATCGTTTTGAGTTTTTGAAGCAGACAAACCTATATAACATGCATATATACACCGAAGATTAGGTGTGACGATTGGTGGTCTCCCTTGCTATAGATGCCAAGATCGCTGGTACAGAAACAAGCGTTAAAAAAAGCTTTTACGACGCAGTGAAGGGGTTGTCAAAGTTTGATAAAACAAATGTTTGAAACAGACGGTGGTTGGTCGTGTAAAAATTTGACCTAAATCGCTTCAGAACTTTTTGAAGCGTGCCCAAACCGACAAAACATTTTTCATACAAATAATGTAAATGTAATAAAATAAAAATCAACAATTAAATACTGATCATATAAATAATAAGTACGCATGGAAACTCTTGACAAAATAAAATATTGTCATGATGAAACTATGGATTACCAGCGGGATGTAATTACTATTATCGTCATCGCCATCGTCATTGTCGCTGCGTGTTTGTGTTAGATAGGGTGATTTGAGGTGTTGTGGATAAGTGTATCTGTCGTTGTGGGTTTCCTGTGAATGTTGGAGCTGTGTTTGTGTGTGTGGCTTTGTGATATGGTGAGGTCGAGGAAGTTTAGGGATCGGTTGGTATCAATCTCTGAAGTGAAGTGGAGTTTTGGGTGTATTTGATTAGTGTAGGTGAGGAGATTTTCACAATGTCTTCATTTCCATGCTTCATAGACGTAAAGAATATCAAATGACCACAGGAAACATACACAAGGAACTAGAATCCATTAAATATTTAGTATACACAAATGGATACAACACCACAATAATAGACATACTATGGCACAAAATACAAGAAAATACTGAAATAACACTAAAGACAGGGAAAAAAATACATCACAATACCATACTTAAACAAAACATCAAATAAAATAGCCCACAAATTTTTAAAAAAACTGGATACAAAATAGCAAACAAAACTAACAATTTTGCATTACAAAATACAACACGACACTAACAACAAAGACAAACTACAAGAACCAGTTTTATACAAACTAAGTGGCGACAAATGCAACAAATTGTGCATTGGTCAAAGCTTTAAACAAACAGTCGAGGAACGCAAACAGAAAAAAACTCAGCATTTCAAATCACAAAGAAGAAACAGGACACAAGTACACAGACATTTACCATAACCTAGAAATCTTACACATCAACACAAAAGGAGCACATCTCAATAGACTTGAACAATATGAAATTTACAGATACACAAAAACACAAAGTACAAACATATTAAACGAACAAACACAATACAAATCACATATAGTCTTTGATACTTTCAAAATCCTTCCTTTAAAACTGTCACCACTCAACTCAATATCTCCAATCAGAAGACACAATGAAGTTCGCCACATAGCGATCGAAAACGTTTTGTCTCAGTAAGGTTTTACAAATTTACAAAAACTAAAGTTCGGATAGTAATAAACTAATGTTAAAATGATTAATTAAGATTCACCAAACGTATTGGACCACACAATTCAAGATAGTATTAGTCCCTTACGTTTCCCTTCAATTCGAAAACACGAAAATTCTATTAAATATGAGCGCTCCCACACACAGGCACACGCACTTTTTATTCGAGGTACACTCGAGTAAACATTTAAACACCTAATTTTAATGATTTCTTGAACAACTGTGGCCAAATGCTATAATATTTTAAATAACAAGGGTTATTTGTGGTTATTGTGTTTATTATTTAAAATATTACCTAATTTTAACTTAATAACCTCTCAAACACTGGTAATTTAATTTATTTAGTTGTGAGTTTTTCCCAGTTCTTTACACACTTCTTTATATGGGATGGCGATAGTGCTTCTTCCAGCTCTCGATTAAATTTCAATTCCGGCTATAAGGAATTTGTAGGAAGGAATAAAGGAAAACTATAACTTAAATAACATTTTTAGAACAAAAAAAAAACTGACCTGGAGCCAGTCGAAGGTGAGATCGCGGAAGCGGCTGTGACAATGACGATGACGATGACGATAATGATAATTATAACCAGCTGGGAGACTACAGATTTTCATAAGAAAATATTTTATTTTACCAAGAGTTTCCATAGATACTATTAAAATCATGTAACGATTATTTAACCGTTGATTTCTAATCTCTAACAATTACAATAATTGTTTAAAAGAATGTTATGTTATCGAACTTTCGCGCCAGTAGCAAACCCACTACTGCGGTCAAAAAGCTTTTTTCAACATTTAGCTCTGTACCAGCAACGTTACCATCTGTAGCAATGGAGAAGAACAATCGCCTTTATATATATTTATGTTACGTAAATTTGTGTGTGCTTCAAAAACTCAATACATTCGTTAGAGCTGAGGTCACATTTTGACATGACATACAACTTGCTTCAAATGCTTTATTTCATTTATTTTTCGCGTCAGTACCATACCCGAAACCGAGAGAAAACTGCTTCTCCCACGATCAGCTGTGTACTAGCAACCGCGCTATCTGCCGCCTGGAAAAGAGGAAATAAAACTCCTAAAAAATGACCACGGAACCATTCACTCCGTCCTTTCTATTTTACGGCCTCCATTCTTTATAATAATTTCTTTTTCTTAGAAATTCATATTACCTTTATAGCGCTGGGAATTAAAACCACGTGTGTAAACAAAAACTAATTAGGGTTGACCAAGGGTTTTTCAAGCATTGCCTATAAACCAGTGACAATATTTAAATGTAACCAACTTTGGGTTCTACGATTATGTTCTTTTTAAAAATGAAATCGTTAAACTGCCGTTGGACGAGAGGAAAAATCGGTACCAAATTATTATAACACACAATACACAATACATACAACAATAAAAACCACGAAATGCCACTTGGAGAAATAATACAACCTTCAAATCCCTACCCAAATACATAATCATGTCACAACTACACAAAAATTCTCATTAATTATTCAACATAATCTCTTCCTACAAATATTATATACATGACATATCACATACTAAATCAACTCATTTTCTCACTCTGTAATCACATTATGTCAAAATTAAACACTATGTCTAAAAGCCCTTCCCTCGTTGATTAAGGAGCTACGTTTATCTTATTTAGGTAGGCCGCCGGGTCAGTCAGCGCGAGTCTGTGTGTGTGTGAAGGTCGCCTGCTTCTAGGGTGGTTCCAAGTTTTGGTAAGATATAACGAAGGCTATTCCGCCCCAGCAAATAGAAAACCTTTGCAACTAACCACGGATCAGATTGACCTGAAACTACTTAAATAAAAATTTCTAATCGTGTTATCAGTTTTACTAGAAATAAACGACCAGAAGACTGAGACTGATCGTTATAACTATTTAGTTTGTGCCTTAGTATACAGGCAGCTTGTGAAATAATTTATTTGAAAATGCCACATAAATTGATATTTCCAACTTCTGTCTCATCATAATAGTTTTTACAATTACTACTTTCCTTGCTGTAAGAGAGTTTTCAGAACATTTATAAAACTGTTTGGATGTAATTCTCTCTCTCTCTCTCTCTCTCTCTCTCTCGAACTCTTCTATGCCGCATGATATTGGCTGGTACCGTTATGGGGGCACTAGTTACAGTTTCACGCTAATGTAAACGTCAGAAAATTGACGCAGTGTCAACGCTGACACCTGTCAAATACACAGCGCTTAGCTTTCGACAAATTGAAAAGCCTTTCACGACTGGTTGGAATAAACCATCATTGTATTCCGTTTGCGATAGTTTAATATTCAAGAGCGATAACATTTTGCTAATTGTAGCTTATAATTACTTTCTTATATAGGCTAATTACAGATCTCAGACAATTTTGCTTTTTTAAACACTCAACGTTACCAATTTCTTTACGAAAATCCTTTTCAAAAGCTCAGGTTTAATTAAACAATTATACAACATACCTTACGATTTATAAAATACATAACATTATATAAAACATAATAAAAATCATCAAATTATAAAACTGTTAAAAAATATACATTTTCAAAACATATTGTAAATTTACAACACATATTTACTCTTGTAAATTTATATTTATTGTGTTTTATAATTTGTTGAATTTTATAATATCTTACATATAGGATAATATCTAATATATAAGATATTATAGAATTCAACAAATTATAAAACACAATAAATATAAATTTACAATATGTCTCGAAAATGTATATTTTTAACAGTTTTATAATTTGATGATTTGTATTATGTTTTATATAATGTTATGTATTTTATAAATCTTAAGTTATAATGTACAGTTGTATAATTAAAAATGATCTCTTGAAAAGGAATTTTGGAAAGAAATTAAAAACGTTTATGTAATCAAAATTGTGTGTGATCTGTTATTATCCTATATAAAGATTAATAGTTATTACAAGAATAAACAAAAATATTACTTATATTTACTATTTATTACAGGTTTAATAAATTTGCAGCTTAAAATTTAGATTTAAAACCAAAGGTAGATTTGTAACTCCGGATATATCAATTTTACGTTGTTTTGATTAAAATGACATAATTTGGGCTTGGCTTAACAGTCAATAACCATTGGGGGAATATTACCTGCTCTTTCCTTACTGCAATAAATATAGTAGGTGAGAAATCTCTTTTATAAAAAATAGCTACATGAATATTTCCCGTAAGATAAGAAACGTTCTTTCATTGTTACTGCTCATGCAAGTTGTCGGCTTGTCTGTTTGCAGCAGAAATGAATAGTGATAATATAAAGCAGTTGACAACAAAGTTTTTGAAACTTGGGCAAAGTTTCTACAGCTCATAAGTCTTACTTTGAGACAGTAGTCAAAGCTACTCAGCCCCTTAGTTGAAGAGAAACAAATGTGCATAAGGTTTCTAAAATATTTGGTCTCACTTGTTCTGGATGTAAACATAGGTGGTGTAAATGATATTATTTTTTAGTCAAGATGTTTGACAAAACTTGTAATAGGCTAGGCCTACAACAAAAGTAAGTAAACACAATAACTTGTAACTATTATTTTTGAAATAACATTAATTGTAAAAGTATGCGGATTTGATTTAATCTGAAGAATGTACTTGTTCCTCATTGCGTCTTAAGACAGCGACATTTAAACACGTATAGCTTGTTACGCATGAGTACTGGTGGAAGCAGACCGTGATGATATTTTGCCCGCATTTTCGCTCGTCTGGTTAGAATAAATCAATCATATAACTATAATTCATGGGTCACTTAATTTATAATTCACTTAAGTGACAAGCATAATAGTTTTTAATGGTAATATATCGTGCCCTTTGAACAAGAATTATGTTATTGGTGGATATTACTACAAAAAAATCTGCTTTATAAATATACAAAAAAAATAATTTCAAATCTAAAATAATAAGATAAATCATTAATGTCGGTTTCTTGTAGTTTGCTACAACCTCTATAATAACTTATGAGGACAAGCTAATAAGGATGAAAAAGAGGTATTTGTTTCTAAATAGGGTATATGCACACACACGCACACATACACACACACGCGCACGCAAACACACTCACAAACACACACACACACAACACACACACACACACACAACAAATGCACACACAACAAATGCACACACAAACAAACACACACACAAACAAACACACACACACACACACACACACACACACACACACACACATACGCACCTACACACACAACCACACAACACATGCACACACACACACACACACACACACACACACACACACACACACACACACACACATACACACACACACAAATACACTCACTCACACACACATACACACATGCACAAACACACACACATGCACAAACACACACACACAACACATGCACACACAAACAAACACACACACACACACACACGCAAATACACTCACTCACTCACACACACACACACACACACACACACACACACACACACACACACACACACACACACACACACACACACACACACACACACACACACACACACACACACACACACACACACACACACACACACACACACACACACACACACACACACACACACACACATACACACACAACGTATATATATATATATATATATATATATATATATATATATATATATATATATATATATATATATATATATATATATATATATATATATATATATATATATAAGAAGAAGGAAGAAGAATAGCTGCAATATATGACCGCCGAAATTGCACTAATTTTCCATGAAGACTTCCCTATTAATTCATATAAGCCTACTAAACTCTGATGTTTTTGGTTACGCTTTGAAGTTAACATTAAATTTTTGTTCGTAATAACTTTTTCAGTTATACCTTTTGTTATATATATATATATATATATATATATATATATATACATCCTGGGATATTTTTAGTTGATTTTTTTAAATTTATATTCAAAAATAATATTGTCTCGACTATCAAAGGAACGTGTTGCGGAAGGGAGAAAAGTTAGTTTCCGCGATTTATTTTTCTGACCTGAAAGAATTATAATATTTTTCTCGTACCTCACTACCATTTTTACTGAATACTTCTTGCAGGATAAAATAATTAACCATTACGGAAAAATCTCTCAGTTGAGAATCTCTTCTGAAAAATATTTACACGACGATTTTTCAAGCAAGATAAGTGTTTTAATGAAGGCCTCGTTGCAAGAGTTAATGCACTTTACTTCGGCCGTTATTTCTAAAGTTTAACCAGCTTTGCAGTAGCCTTTATATTAATTAAACTTTGAAAACTAAATTTAATGAAATTGAAATCTAAAGGCTTTGGAAATGTAAAAGTGTTGGTATTTCCTAGGAATTATTGAACTATAGTAATAAAAAACGTTTCTGTTCTAAACATTTCGTTTAAAAAACAAATGAAAGGATATTAATCCACCTCAAAGCTATATTTACATTTACAAATCATCGTTTACATAACGAAATCTAACTTCTACCTCTCAATATCCGTGTTCATAATTTACTTTGCTTAAGTAAAAGTCAGGATATCCCTTTTTATTATTCAAATCGACGTATTTTGCACTCTAGTGGGGAATTTCAGCTCAATACGAAACCCATTAGTGTGTAGCTAACGTCACGTGATGCCTTCTGTAACCCTGTTGGTAGAACCTGTTGATTTAGGATTATCTTTAAAAGTCACCACATTTAATAGGGCCACCTCATGTTTCGCATACATTGCATCCTCGTCACATCCGATATGAAAGATATCGCTCTGTCAACGGTATCTATTCTCACCTGCAAAGTTTTTTAAGATAATTCATGTTGAATAAAAATACGGTTCATTTATGGGTCAAGAATTTTTAATTTAATTAAAATAATTTTTCATTTATTACTTAATTTATTAAAAATTTGGGAACGTTTCGACAACTATATTGTTGTTCTCATTAAGGCCTGATCTCCTCCTTTGTACTATTGAAACAGACTAACTGTATTTTATTCAACAAAAAAATTGTGTGATTTTACATATCATCATAAGCAGCTCAGTTTTTTTTTGGAATTTTTATTCAATTTATTTGCGAATCCCTAAATATAGCACAAATACGTCCACATTTTGCAAATCTTTATTGAAAGAGAATTATAAAAACAAGAAACAGAAGTCACAAATTTTCTTAAATAATTGATGCGTAAAAAGCAAGCTTCACGAAATACATTTGCACAGAATGTGTCTGAATGTCATTACGATAGTTACATTTACTTAGGACATGTTTTACGTCAAGTAGTAACTGATAACTACCATGAGGAGTACTAAGTTGGGGGAGGAATTATACCGCACGTAAATATGATTCCAATCGATACACGATGAGCAAATGTGTGCCAAATACTGACTCCATCTAACCTTTGACTTTTGCAATTCAACAGAAGGATATATTTTCTACCACATCATTTTATCTTTGGTTTTGGATGATACCAATTTACCATTAAGAAACAGAAGACTGATAGCGGGAAGTTCCAGTATGTTGCAAATGAGTTTTGCATATACTTGGCATCGCCCGTGATTAATGGCGTGCTACAATCAAACAAGATAAACTACTTGCTATGGTCAATCAATCACTGCCATCTCCTCTGTCGTAGTTCCCAAGCACTACTTTACTTTACAATGACATTTTTAAATACCAACATAACGTAATAATTGTAAATGGAAATTATGAACAAATGTCATTTTTCAAATAAAACAACATATTTCATTTTTGCATTTTTCTGACTTTAATGAGTAATTTGCCTAATATTACATCATTTCTATTAAAAATATTTTCATATGTATTAAACTTTTGATATAATTATCCGAGAAAGTAAATAATTATTATTAATTAATTTGGCCTACAAATAAATACATTAATTGAAAGCATAGTAACACAGTGCTATATGGAATAGTGTATCTTATTTTTATAATCATATAAACAATGGCTTCCGATGTATCGGACGTTATGCTGTCGGGCAACATACATTGTCCGAAATGATTATAAGTTCTATTTGTTTTATTGATAAACTGGTATTGATATTTACTCATCTTTAGTTCTTCTTGTGAATACTTAACATAAATAGGAATTGTGCAAAAGTCACTATTAGAGCTGGCAGAATTAAACACTGTACCCTTAAAACCACCAAACAGCTAGAAAAAGAAGAACGAGCATAATTGCCATCTGGACAGCTGATTATGTTGCTAACATTATGTTGTTATGTTGGCATGATAATAGTGTCAGCTTTGTAGCATCAAACTTTAAGGTTTCTTCTGTTGGAAAAACAAGCCGATTGTCAAGGAAAAAATCTAATTTCCAGGTACCCCAACCATTAATTGTTATATAAAACATACAGACAGGATAGTGTGCTTGTAAGTGAAATAATCTTGTCATACATTCAGTTATCCATGTAGTCTGAATGCATAGTGTCCTATTTATCAGTAGTACTATATATATGTTAACAAAATACGAATATATTTTAAAAAATCATTTTCCAGTGTTTATTTCATTTAAATGACAAACATACCGTGAAAAATATTTTTTGAAACATATTATTAATTTTTTATGCACTAATGAGATATTACAAATAGAAAGTTTTGTTCAAAATATCTCAAACAAACAAAGAAAAAGGTTATTATTTTGTGCTAGCACTTTCAATAAAATTCTATTTCAACACAAGCTCTTTTCTGTTGCTATTAAAGTAAAGTTATTTCGTTATCTTTGCCTTGCATCGGACCGGTCACGTGTCATTAGACATAAGTAGTATTGGAGCAAAATACGTCCAATTTCCGAAACATTCTCTGCAGACAGAGATTAACCATTCTGTCCTTCTGTTAATAGTCTGCAGTTAGGCATAAATATTCCCAGATATTAAAATCGTTATTTTATGATATCAAAGATTATATTACTTTAAAAGAACAAAAACGTCACGTGTAAAGCTTGTGAAGTATATCTCAATGAATGTTCCCTCGGCCTCTTCAGAATTTACGCAGAACAGTTCGCGGAGTTGCTTTTGTTTAAACTTTGCATATTGATTACAGAACATTAATTTCTTATGCAACAGAATTAGCTCTACAGTCTTAGGATGCCAATATACATCTGCAAAACTCCTCTTACAACTATTATAAATATTCGAGCATATTTCGTTGTATTATATAATTAACACGTTTAAATACCAATTTAAGTTATTAAAATGCAATATATACATTTATGAATTATTACAAAATTTGTTATTTTAAATTTTGTTGAAGTAATAAATAGGTATATAAAAATAATAAAACCCTCGACCTGAGTGATGGAGATCATAATAGGTCCTGACTGATGGAGATGCTCTGAAACGTTTCAGAGGGGAGTGGGACAATGCTAGGATTGGCAGGTCATTATGGTTAGTATGATTATGATTGGCAGACTATAAATCCTACTGGAAAAAAATAACTATCAAAATTATCATGTTTTGTGGAAATTACCTGAAACCAAAATGTAGGCCTAATACCATGTAACTTAGAATATTATTATCTAATTATCAAGTGACTAAAAAATTAGTGGCAATTTTTAAACATTACTCCACGTAGAGAAAAAAAATAATCACAATAAATAACGAATATTTAATTAAAAATTGCAAATACCACTGTTAGCATAAATCATTAATGGAATTTTAAATAGCTCCAGTATAAATTGAAGCTATTCCGGCAGAGCTGCTTTAATTCTCTTTAAAGAGGTTTAACACAAGGGAACACAATTGCAGTTTTAAAATAAAAAAGTAATAACAAAGGGCTTAGGTCGGTAGGTTATATAAGCCGCCTTTTGTATCAGGGTTTAGCGTTTCCACTTTAAGTAGAGACCAAAAATCTTTAATTCAGCAGAAGCCCCCATTATAATAAAGAAATAAGGAAAGAATAAGGAAAGTTCTTATTAAAGCCTATTTGTAGCAGGGTTTATTTTTTGTTTCAATATTATTTTGACATGAAGAATATTCTTGATCGGAATAAAATTACGTTCGTTTCATTACGAACTGCGAATGCCAGATAGATAGGGAATCTTATGTTTAGTAGAATTAGTATGTGAAAATATTTGCGCTTAAGGGAGGTAGAGGGGTTTGGTCTGAAATGTGGAATCGAAAGCGGATTACATTTCTTAAATCGGAGAGTTGTCACAGCTAAATCAATGTAACATATCATTGCATTTTACATTCCTCATTTCGGAGAGTTGGCACAGCTACATCAATGTTACCTATCATTGCATATCATATTCCTTAAATCGGGGAGTTGGCACAGCATCATCATTGTTATCTGTCTTTGCTTATTACATTCCTCATATTCAGGAGTTGGCACAGCTACATCATTGTTGCCTATTATTGCATATTGTTCCTTTCACATCAGTGAGTTTTTTCATTGTTTTAAGTTATTATTAAATTAAACTTATGGATATCTCGATTGCAAAGCACCAACCTTTAGGCAACAAATACTGTAAGGTGTTTTCTTAAAATGATAGTTTTGCAATCAAAATTCATAGAAGGTGAATACAAATTATTGAGGCTAGGTGTTTTCCGTTGTCCATTATAAATTTATTCCGAAATAGTGACCAAATATTTGTTTCTAATTGGCAATCGACGATAATATCATGAAACTCTCATTAAAACTGAAATTAAAATTAAAGCTTGTTGCCTTTAAAAAATATTTGGTTGTTTGTTTTTTGTAATTGAATGGATTTAACTTCCAACCGGATTGCTGTGCGACTATAATAAATGGTGGTTTTCTAAGTTATCCTCCCTTAATTTATATTTTAAATATTATTTTCAATGACGTAAGCCAAATCAGTCGTATTTGTTTAGATGTTGCTTTAAGAGTATACAGTAAACAGTAGGGGTGAGAAAGTATATATAGCTATATTAGAAGAAACTTTGTCATAGTTACATTCGTAGTTCAAGAAATGTAAGCAATTTGGGGAAGAATGAATAATTTATTCTCTGTCAAGTAGCCTCCAGCTGATGCTTCGGGGTTGGTTGCATGCAATAAATATACGCACACAAATACACATAGAATTATGGAAAAATAAAGCTGTGTTACATGTGAGTAAATTATAGACAATATATTCAAGTAGTAAGTATTATCCAGTAATAGTAAATAGTTAAAATACTGTATACTTCCGGGGGGGGGGGAAGAGGAATGTCACTGTACATAAATTGATGTCCCTATACTGCCGCCGATCCATAGGTTAGGCCATCCAGGAGTGGTTAGAGGGTACGTAACGGTCTTGACTAAAACAACCAGATGGGGTATCTTGCAAATAGACAAGATATTTGTTAATTTGCAACACATTAGGACGTTCTAATTTATACAATTTTGATGTTTTTATAAGTGCGATCACACGAAAACATGTGATAATACTAAAAATGACAGCAACGAGTGATACTCGACAGACTTTTGTAGACCCTTGACGAAATGTAGAATATTGTAATAATTTAAACGCCAGATTTTAATTCTAAAACTCCGTTTGGATTTCTACATGGCAAGAAAAGTTTGTGTTTTAAACACCCTCTATAGCTATTCTCAATAAAACTAGATCAATCTGTTACACACAAAATATCTATGCATTAGTTTCATTGTTATTTGTACATTGCTCTCGCAGTATTTTCATTCTATTTAAAGGTTGGCAAAAATGTTTTTTTTTTGTAAAATAAAATATTCCTTAATGAAAATAATGTGTGTATTTTAATTTTCTTGTGGAAGGGAAAAATAAAATATCAAAAAATTTCAATATATAACTCGATATTTGGGAATCAATTTTAGCATCTTTTTTATTTATTAAGACTAGTAAAAATATCCAATCATTAATACAATTTCTTTATTGTTCATGCAAACAAGTTCAAATATATTTTTAAACCTATAGAGGTTGACAGTTGATGTTAATACCATATTTTCATATATTTATTCAATTAATAAATTATAAATATTTGGGGGTGCCTAGGTCAGATTGGATCTGAGTATCTTCGTGTCGAAGTCTAGCGCTTTATGGCACTGAGCCAACTTTCCGGCGCTAGAAATGAACTTCTCAAAGATCTAAATGAAAACCTCATTGTATAACATTAAATTGTTGCCATGGTTACTTAATAATGTCATGAATAATGCTATAGGATTTAAAATCATATATGCCTGAAAAGAATAGAATAAACAAACAAAATGGATTAACGGTATTGAACCTTCCTCCACAAACGGACAATTCAAAAGAAAAGCGAAAAGAAACTACAACACACTGTCGGTGAAAAAAAAGAAAGAGTATAAGTAGGAAAAAATAAAAATAAAAGTCCAACACCATAGTTACAAAGTCAAATGGAAAATTGCAAGGAAATTCGTTTTCTATTTCGCTACTTAATTATGTGAATTTGTCTTATGTAAGTATATATTTATAATAATTGTAATTATAAAATTAATAGAAATTAAACAAAATAATATCTTTGCTGAATCAAGTAGGAATAGACTGAAATTTTTTTTTATATGACTTGTTTTTAATATATAAAAATAGTAAACTTTGTTCTACCTATTACCATAGCGAATATATTTAGAATTACGTTAATGCAATAGTTATTGTTTTATAAAATATTATAATATTTTACAAAATGAAGAATTTTTTTAAATTGTTGAAAAGTAGAAATGGTCATTTATTATTTGTCAGGCACTGTACGACGAACGTATTTAAACAAGAGTATGCTTTTAGTGAACAAAATATTGTTCAAATAAGCGCTTGAACTATTTTACAATAGAACCTATAGTTTTTTTCCGAGGAAATAAACACTCTCTGTCTTTGTATTTTAAAAATAGTTTCTAATTGTATTTTCTCTAAACACGTGTATGTAGTAAACATAAAACCCTCTAATAAATGAATCTCAGCTCAGTCCTAGACGTTTGCCGGCTCGTTACAGAGTTTTGCTTAACCCTGGGATTATCAAGTTGAATTTAAAATTACTTTTCTTTGTTTTCATTGGTAATTGTTCACTTTAAGTTCTAAAAGATTGTTTCAAGTGCACTGCAGGAACTTTCAAACAAAATCAAGCAAACTCATTGTTTGTAGGTAATCTCTAGTTCCAGGTTTGAATTCTTTCTAATATTTTATCGTAACCTAAGCTTTTGAATTATAAAGTACCATAGTCAGAGTATAGTCAAAATTATTTTCTGAAGCCAGACGTAAGTTAGTATTTCGTAGCTGTTATAACGAGTTCTTTCATGAATTCACCACTGTTTAGTAGAAACAGAATAAAACCCATTTTAGTTGGGTTTTAAGTTATTTAAAGTATGAGTTGTGATCAGCATTTCCCATCTACCTGAATTTGGCCCTTAGTGTCTTTTACATGCTGAATAGATCCCGAAACCCTCACAATTATTCTTTAGTACCTGATTTAGTACAGTGTTCCTTTTGTTGTATTCACTGCTCAATCTTAAAGTGATGTACTAAAGATGAGGAGCGACACAAGAAAGCGAGAAGGAGAGAGAGAGAGAGAGAGAGAGAGAGAGAGAGAGAGAGTGAGAGAGAGAGTGAGAGAGAGAGAGAAAGAAAGAGTGAGAGAATGAGATAGGCTGTGGATAAATTCAACATTCCATTACATTATACAATTCATTTGTCTATGAATT
This sequence comes from Prosapia bicincta, assembly GCA_036971475.1. Taxonomy (NCBI): domain Eukaryota; kingdom Metazoa; phylum Arthropoda; class Insecta; order Hemiptera; family Cercopidae; genus Prosapia; species Prosapia bicincta. The sequence continues at coordinate 247,708,071 of JBAIZL010000005.1, read as the reverse complement.
TAGCTTGTGCGTTTAAGAAACTATTAGAATAACAGTTTCAATACAGATACTCACGACAAATATAATGCAAGACGGATTTGAATTTTCGACTTTTTGATTGAACTTTTGTTAGTAAGGATATTTTGGGAGAATGTTTTGTACAAGTTGTTACTTTTGAAATAATAAACTGTCTAGTACATATGTAATATTTGGGTAAATATATACTGTCTTGGGCTTTAATATATCGCCTCGCGCCTGTTCCCACGGACATCTGCAGTTTCCAGATAAGCCCTACTGCTCCTTGGAGGTTTGATAAGAGTATTATAACATTAGCAACTTGGCAAAACTGATAGGGCGTTATGCTTAGTTACTAACATCAGTTTTTGTCTAATTCAATATGTATTAAATGTTTGTGAGTAGTTAATGAATATTTCTGACTTTCATACAGGAGTTATCGTGAGGTTTTATCAAAATAAAACAAATGTTTCTGTTCAGTTCGTAATTTGTTAAGCGTTTTACATGTTGGCATTTTTTTAAACAATTATCAATTTGTCCATAGTTATATGATCAATAGGAGAAGCCTTTTACTGCAATAGCTGCATTTATTATTATCTTCTGTATCAACCTCCCTTTATGTTGTCTGTATAAAGGTTCAGGCATTATTACGTCTTCCGTTGCATACTTTGGTTTTTTGTTGTAGACGATCTTGAAGGATATAATTACCTACCTAGGATGTTGAAGAGGTTTTGAATTTCTTATAATCATTTCTTCATGTTCATCAGAAACTACCAATTTTTAGATTTGGCCTTCTTGGCCCTTGTTCCTCTATTGTTAGTCTCCCTCGTGTTTTGTCTGTTTCAATTTTATTAATAGTTGCTCTTGAATTAATATGTTCTTTACAAAAGTTAAGAGGCTCAGAAGAAAATCCCCTAAGAAAGTAATTTTCCCTCATTTCAATCTTAATTGCTCCCTTGAAAATATTGTAAGACTTTTTTAATCTAATATTTAGCGCAGAAATAAATATTGCCAAAGGCCATCTCTGTTTATTGCTGAGGCAGAACATGAGTTTTTGTTTATCTAATCCACTTATAATGCTCTATAAATACTCTATTCCTCGTAAATACTTTTATTTTTATTTTTTACAAGCATGTTCTTAGAGCATATTTTTAACTCTATAAAACGGAAAAAATTCTCTTTTCTTCTTCAAGAATATATTAAGTACTTTAATATGATATACTTGAATAGGATCCAGAATTTCAATAAATGAAATCAGACAATATCATACAAACAATCACTCATAACAATCAAAAACCACATTCCACATATTTAAACGTAAAAACTCTGCTAGAGAAACTACCGCTTTCACATTTGTGCGTTCACTAAAAACTCAGTCGGTCTAAGATGCGCACTATCAATAGCGTTTTTAAAGAACCTCACCATCTCAATTTTAAAACAATTGATACGTATTATTGCAATTAATTAACAGGATAAGGTCAAAGTTGAATTGAAAAGCTTCGTATTTTTGTAGAGAACTGGTTATTTGTGGCCTTATAGGAACAAGATATATGGTGAACTAATTTTAAACTACTTAACTAAGTGAATACGTAATTGCTTACTTGCTCACGCGTTTCAAAACGATCGTTCATTTTATGAAGCTAACCCAAGATTTGAAACGCGTCAGCAAGTAAGCAATTACGTATTCACTTAGTTAAGTAGTTTAAAACTACTTTAATCAGTGAATTCAATATGATTACATCAAGAAAATTCATATATGGTGAAGTTTTAGGAAGGGCATTGAAGGCGCGTACATGCATCGCCCCTAGTATTCATTTAAAGTATGAGTTAAAGATGTTCTATAGGGACGAGTTTTACATAGCTCAGTGCGTAAGTGGTTTCCGTACGTCGGAAAATATCGGTACCAAGATTCTATGACCGCTCCATGTATAAGGAATATGTTAAGGAATCGCTCACGTTATCCACCATTGGTACTGAGAAACTCGTTCTACGAAATAAGGTGGCTGTTATTAGAGTTCCCCGACAGAGAGCCGCTGTTATCGAGACGTAACCAAATCTGAAGCCGATCATCCTACAAATATACATACCTCTCCATAATACAATCCAATGCTATATACCAATGAAAACCTCTGGTTTCGAACAGAACAAGACGTGTTACTGGTAAATAACTCCAAGCAACTGTTTACAGGTTAAATAAATCATTATTTCCATCATTTGAGAATGACTGGACCATACCAACCTTTATTAAAAATAGTTATACAATAATATTTTTATAATGTTCTTTTTGAAATAAAAACATTTATATCATAAAAACGTAAAACAATTTTCCTTAGTTTCTTACAATATAACGGAATATTCTTTGCAAACGAAGGAAAGTTGTAACTGGAAAAGAACTGCTACATAAATGTTCCCTCTACAGAGTGCAATATCACTACATGGAGCTTCAATCACTATATTCAGGTCTTGTTACACGCTTTATTCAGCTTTTTTTTGTCGTTATACCTAAATGCGTAAATAGTTCTTTTATAAAACGTTTTAATAATTTGAATTATCTTTAATGGACTTTAAAGTATTATGAAACAAAGTATTTTCAAGTAAATTCTAAACTCTTAAAGAAAATTAAAAAGCTTTAGGTTAATTCCTTGGAATATATTATTGTTAAATTCCCAATATTTCGATATTGGACATATCATAAAACGTAAATGAAGCTAATAAATACACAAAAACCTCTAACCACTAACTTTCTTTATTTTACCCTTATGTACATTTCAGCTACCAAGTAACCTTCCACAGAGGAATAACATACAAACACATACAAAGAGTCTTTGTATGTTATCCCTCTGAGGATGGTTACTTAGTAACTGAAATGTATATAAGGGTAAAATAAAGAAATTTATTGGTTAAGAGGTTTTAAGTATTTATTATTAAATTCAACCACAGTATATTTCTAATAAATAGTAGCTGTTAAATGAAAATATTATTGACTTTTAAACGTACATTTACGGTTACAAAACTAGGATTATTTATTTATGACTTTACAGTTTTCACTATTAAAGCTTTCGTCAGGTTTTTATAATTTTGTTCGTTTGAACTAGTCTATAGTAAGTAGGATAACTATTTCTCCATTATAATACTTTTAAATTACTGTTCCTACAGTTTAGGCTTTAAATTTGTAAGGTTTTAAATTTCGATTTTCTCGTAGAATTCAGATCAATACAAAACCCATTAACAACCATCACTTCGGTATCGACAAGTCTGCTATTAAGGAAAGCCCTGTCATTATCAGAGTTTCTCTCAATCTAAACATTTCTTTCGTTTTGCATAGCTGTTAATATGACAATTAAAATGGATCGTTTTCGAATGAACGTTTGTGGAAGCATGGTTTTATCGATAACTATTAAGGCGTCAAATTATGCAACAGTACGTTTAACGTACAATAATTGAGGAAACAGACAAAAATTTAAAACTCAAATTAAATTCTGCAAGATTACATTAATTATACTGACTGTTAAAATAAAAATATGAAACATTATGTTAACTTTACACGATACTTTATTTGAGACACGGTTTCCTAATTAAACATAAATGCACATTTCTAGTGTAACATAACTTCTCTAAGTTTACATACTTCTCTAAAATAACTACTTGCTACAGTAAACCAATCCCGTCTTCTACTTTAGTGCCCAACCACTAATTTGATACCATATACAACAGCGTGTTTTGCTGAGTATAAAGAAAAAGTACCTTGTTGTAAAATAATATTCAGAAATCAACAACAGATTTTAATTTTAAATAAAGAAAACTTTATTATTTATTATTATTATTTATTATACGTATTATTTATTATATTTATTTTTTATTTTTAATAAAACTCTTGTTTTTGTAAGATAATTTAATAACCTTAGGTTTATTTTTAAAATATTTTAAAAGTAAAACGGTGTGTTTACTTTCTGGAATAGCCGTCGTAAACCCCAAATTAAAAAGAAATATGAATATTTCATATTGAATATAATTTATCTTCGTATCCTGGTTACTATTTCCGCAGAAATTTAACTTTAAAGGAGACTTTACTTTTATCATTGATTGTCAGTAGATTTCAGTTCACGATCAGGAGTCACTGTAAATCTCAGTGTCACTGTAAATCTAAATAGCACATCTATCACATATTGCAAGAAATAAAAACTCGTTGCTTTAATATTTGTGAATTAATACTCATATGAGCCTTGGATATCCAAAGTAAGCACCTTCATTAGCAAACGTCTCTGTCTTAACAACTATGATGCCAAAAGATCTGCAACAACCGTGCAATTGGCCTTGAGAGATCGCAATAGGCGAAGCGGGAGGTAGAGGGTCAGAATAAATACTTTCCTAAAAATAGGATAAGAGCACTCAAAACACTTACATAAGATGATACTAAATGAATTAATCTCGGTATGAAATAACAAACACTCTTGAAATATGTGAAAACATATTGGATGCTGAAGCTGTTGATGTATCAAACATTCTTAATATGTAACATGTTTTCAGAAGTGGTAGTAAACACGAGGCCAAATGCACGATTACGTGGTCTGTACTATACTTGTACTCATTAATTTAAAAAACTTTTTGAAAGAAAATCAGATTTATTACCACTCCTATCTCATAATTTACTTTAGCAAATTGAGTTTCTTATATATGTCTGATTAAATATTGGTTACTTACTATTTCATATTTTTTACAATATAAGATTTTTTGTATATCTGATTAGAAACTAGGTTTACAAATATGCCTAAACCTATCAAGTTTTCCTCGGCGACTGAAGCTCTTCTCTTCTCTGTTCAGCTCAATATCTTTGTTCATAGGTGCAGGAATTTACATAATCGTTCAGTTCTTTTTTTTATTTCTTAAAATAATAGTGATTTTATCTCAATTAAAATGTGATTTTCACCCAGTTTTTTATATCTGAAATTAACAAAGACGATTACCAAGGTAAAAAATAACACAAGCACTGGAAATATATACATATTGTAAAGTAAATAGAAATACAGGAAACCCTCACTAATCTGGCAGATATGGGGCTGGGGTACTGCCGGACTACTGGAGTGTTCACTAAAAAACTCAATGTATATAGAACAATATTTATTTAAATTGCCTAAAAAAAGAAAACATAGGATAATATTTGCCGATTCCTCCTCAGCACAAATAAATGCTGCGACTCCATCCCTTAGGTAAGTGTCTCTGAACCGCGGAACAAAACCTCCACTAGGAGTGTCCAGAATCCGGTCCATTACTGTGCCCTTAAGGTGGTCGAACGCCGCCATCTCCATCCTCACGCCTACACTATCCCCAGCGAAAAAAAACGCCGGAATACTGGAGGGCCGGGATAGGCAACTGACGGATTATAAAGGCCTTACTGTAACAAGTAAGGAGTAAAATATAGCAAAAATTCCATAGCAAGATAAATGTATTAACTTTTGTTGAGATATTGGTCATACAAATTACCAAGATTGAAATTGTAAGTACAGAATTAATTATTTTAAGATGAAAGTTATGGGTGTATATAATCTATAGACTTTAATAACGATAAATTGTCTATTTATCTTTCAGTTGAGAATTTCTTGTATTATGAATTTGTCAGAGTCGTACTGGAAAAACCTAATAAGCCCTAGGTTCCGTTTAAAGTGAAATCTCAATCCTGTCTGAGGATTTGATAACTTACCTCATTGGTTCCCTCGGCAAGATAGCATGCCGCGAGATGTAATCATTTAGTCACCAGGAAGATGTGTCCTCTCATTACAACTGTCTCAGTAGAATTCCACTCGATAACTTTTATTTTATTCAAAACTATACTGCAAAATCAAGCTTTGCACGTACAGCCTTATTACTATTGGTCAGCTGTCGGTCTCTCGTAATGACAATTAGAATTATTTACTATCGGGATTAGTTTAGCGGTAATATACAAAAATTACGTTACAAAAGTACTATGAGATATACAAATTTACATCAAATCAGGAGATATTGATTGTTATATTTACAAATATGATTATGTTCAATGTTTAAAATTTAACAGTCTTTGCGGTTTTGTCAAAGTAGTAATTATGGGTAGCAAACAAGCATCTACGTCAAAGCGTGTAGTTTGGTTTTATTACATCGAGGAAATAATATCATAAGAAATTACTTTGTAAAATTATTTTTATAATTTAAATGTTGTGAAGCGGGGAGACAACTTACAGCTTTGACCCAGACAACTAACTTCGACCTACGTGAGTCTCTTGTATGTCCTCACATAAATCCTTTCCGCAATGCCAACCCCTTTCCACTATTGGATATAGTCGTATTGGGTGAGAACGTCAAGCCACAACCGGCATTGTATAGATGTGAGTTTTATGGGTTTAAAATGTTTTTAAATTTGAAAATGAAAAAATCAGAATTGGAATATTCTTTATTGTTTGTAGGAAATGTTATATAATACGTTAAACATGAGAAGGACAAATTAGACACAAGTATTTGGCTCAGGAGGAGGTAAACTTAAAAGGACCTACGATAACCACGTGAACCATGATAAACCCACATTTTAGCTAATCGATAAGAAATTATCATTTCTAATCTAGTCATATGTATGACCTAATTTTCATTCCCGAATTCTATCTAAGATAGAATGTTAAAACTCCAAACTTATGAGTGTTGTCTTTGCTGCCATAACGTTATTTGTATATTAATATAATCAATCCTTTACATTCAGGCAAACCAGGGCCTATCAAAGTTTACGATGTGATAACAAAGTTTTACGATCTCTAAACCTTTATTCTGAAAGAGCAATCATAGCTACATCAGCCACGACTAAGCGGAACAAAAATATGCAAAAGTTATATCTTGAAAGTTTAGTTTCACTTGATCTTGGCATAAAAGCAGAATAAGAAATGTTTCCAACTTTATAAAGAATTTGGTTTTATAAAGAATCTTTTTGGAAACATTTACACCTCACACGCTGGGCTGGTAATCTTTATGCAGTGATGAATCAAGACAGGGGGCGCGTCTTATTGACAACGTAATTTTTTCTTTTCTTGTTATATATACATAAAGATGTATAAATGTATATATATATATATATATATATATATATATATATATATATATAATAAATATGGTGATATGTTTTCTTGTAATATAGTTAACAAATTAAAAATATTTCAAAAACAAGAATACTTTTAATGAATATATTTATTCAAAGCTTTTCGCCGATAAAATAGTACCAGCATCTTCAGTAAAATAATTATCTAATAACATATTTTTACAAAATTCAATACTATTTTATCGGCGAAAAGCTTTGAATAAATATATTCATTAAAAGTATTCTTGTTTTTGAAATATTTTTAACGAAATTCATTACGTTAAGAAAACTGTTAGAAAATATTTGAACTTTTGGCATATACCTAGCTAGCGCTAGTCTATTGTCAGATCTATCGGCAGAAATAAGTTACTGCACACACCTGCTAGTCATAAATAAAAATAATTCGAAAGGGGTTCATTGTAAGTAAATCAGGACGTGCCTCGTTCATGGGAGAGAAGCTTTTCCTAGACATCCACGGACCAGGGAGATTTATGACTAGAAATCCCTGAGAATACAGAAAAAACCCATGCACCTGTGGGAAAGTTCAACAAATTCCCACGAAGCCCAAGGGAAGGTAAAGGAAGTGTCAACATTTCATAGGCTGGCCACAGTTTGAACGCCATGGAGAAGCCAATCAAATTTGACAGGGGGCGCGCCTTATTGACAAGGTAGTTTCATTTTGTTATGATTTCTTTCAATAATTTAGCCTTTGGCCGATCGAAGAGAAACTTTAATATAAGGGTATACATGTAATACGTTGACCATAAAAAGTAAGTATGGGCTAGTCATAATTGAAAACACCTTCAAGAATGCCATTTATTGTCCACATATTACAAAGTTTTCTTCATAATTTCATCATGCAAACGCTCTTGTTTGCACCAAAGCATTCTTGGTAATGATACTGCAAACGCTTCCCGCAGATCCTCATTACTACCCACGACTTTGTCAATAATTCCTTGCTTGTGTTTTAAATATTGTTAACATACCTCTTGCGTTAACACACGGTTTTGCAGGAGGAAAATTCAGGTAAGCCTACATATAGTCGAATGACCGGCCTGGGCAAGCAATAACGCTGAAGAGAGAGATAACAGCTCTAAACATTTGATGAACTGTGCAGAAATATTGTTTCGTGCGGTGGGGGCTTGCTCCATCCTTCTGGAAATACAAGTTGTCTTAGCTGGGGTTCAACAAAGCCAGCCAACATAGACACATAGTGTTTTCCATTAACGGCCATTGATTGTTCATTATTATTTTAAAATAAAAACCTGAAGACACCAGCCGCCTTCTACGGGAGTGTAGCGATTTTTCAAGAAGCACATTAGTATTCATTGTTGACCAGTTTCTGGTTCCTTCTCCACCAATAAGGCAAACTAACGCACCAGGTCGTGTACGACATTATCCTTTTACCAATCACTTAAACAATGTTTGTTTAAGTGATTAATAAGATTCACCGAACGTAATGGACTACAAAATTGAAGAATTCTTTTATCGTTTGGAAAGATAAGATTTTCCAAATGATGTAATTTTCAATAAATATCTGTAATATACGTATACGCTGTAAATGGCATCCTTAAAGGTATTTATAAATATTTTTAGTTATTTCCCCCTCATCCAATACCTTGGATATAATATGACCATATGGATTACATCCTTTGGCCACAATTCTTATATACTCAAAAAATAAAGTCTTAAAGTTTTAGACAAATGAAGAAAATATTAAGTGGAAAATCAAAAATATACTATCTTGAACTGTATAGAATGAACAACCTTTAGGCTTATAAAATACCATTCATTTAACCTATACTGATTTAATAGTGGCAAAATTCATAATGTAGTAATGAAAGTTATTATTTTTATTGATTTTAGAACAAAAATACTGTAGTAATAACTAGTCAAATATAACCAAAAACATCCTGGACCAATACCTTCTAGTATAGTAATAAGTAATATAGTATTACACTAATAGTAACAGGTTTTCATTTTAAAAACTTTTCCCCAGATTACTCCCGAGAAATGAAGTGTCTCTCTTTTCTGTTTTTTCGGAAACAACTAGTATTACACGTGACCCAGTAGACGCCTGTAGCAGTAAAATATTAACGCAGTAAGTAAACTCTTGTGAAAAAGTATCTAAAACTAGGTACATTGTTGCTCGAGAAACTCTGAAACATTTAAAGTTACAACGATCACAATGTTAAAAGTTAAAACTGCAGGTCTCAGGTGTAATTTAATTTACAGTGAATACCAGCAAACTCTCTTAGTTGTTTTCCGAGTTTATGAGTTGCTTGTATGAACAACAACGGGTCCATTAAACTGAAGTAATTTGAAGATTCGTTGAACTGAGTAAATAGTTTATCCATTGTTTCTTGATCATCGTACAGTGACTAAATGTAATATGCTTTCTTCTATTAATCATTTCAAGTGAGAACTGCTCTTTACTAAAAGCACAAAGTTATTTTATTGTCCCCGTTCACCTGACCGCTTTCTTCAACAGGTTTCTATACATCTTGTCTTTCCCCACAATACGTTACTTTACTTCACAAGTTCATAGATTCGTTTGCCAAACTTTTACGGTGACGGTTCTGACTAAACAATATTACATAGACTCTATCTTACTATTGTGACACTTTCTACTCGTCTCAGATGTACAACTTCAGCCCAACGTTTCTTCTTTGTAGAAATATTTCTAACTTTCTACTCTCCTGTGATGCACAACTTTCAGCACCGTTTAATGAGATTTTTCTTCTTTGTACAAATATTTCCAACTTTCTTCCCTTCTCTATTGCACAATTGCAGCCCCATTTTATGAGTTTTCTTTAGTTGTAGAAATATTTCTAACTTTCCCCGTTAACCTGACCGCTTCCTACAACAAGTTTCTATACATCTTGTCTTTCCCCACAATAAGTTACTTTACTTCACAAGTCATAGATTCGTTTCCCAAACTTTTACCGTGACTGTTCTGACAAAACAATATTAAATAGACCCTATCTCAGTATTGGATAACTCTCTACTCTTGTCTGATGCACAACTTTCAGCCCCGTTTTATGATATGTTTCTTCTTCACAGAAATATTTGTATCCCTCCACTCTTCTCCGTTGCACAACTTTCAGCCCCATTTAGTGAAACTTTCTTCTTTGTAGAAACATTTCTAACTTTTTACTCTTCTCTGATGCACAACTATCAGCACCATTTTATGAAACAATTGTTATTGATAGAAATATATCTTTGCTTTCCTTACTTTTCAGTCTGCTGATTAGATAAATTGTTTTACTCATTATGATACTTTATTTACAATATACAGTTTTATAATTTCTGTGAATGGTATCAACCAGTGAATGGTTGCAAGTGATAAATCACTACTGATTGGTATTAGTAGCCAATTAATGATGTAGGCGACATCGTCAACCTCACTATTCTGTATAAATAATAAACTATAGTGTAGTGAGGTGTTGCTTGTAATATTTTATAATTTACCGTTTTAGTTTTAAATTTAGAAAAATTCGAAGAAGGCTAATAAACTCAAAACAATTAGCGAGATAAGTATCTGTGTGTATTTTATTAGATTGATAATATCGTGAATAAAAGTGATAGAAAATTTATTAAAAGATAAGTAGAGCATGGTTTTTTAAATCTGAATGTTATTGATATCGGCTTAGGCAGCATTAGGGTAGTACTAAGTTGTCAATTTCTTATTATCTCTCAATCTACCTCCTTATTATTTTTTCTTGCTACCAAGCTCGGTATCCTTACATAAATGTTTCGATCCAGCGACCTGAGGTTTACGTGGAAAAGGCAGAGATCCCAGCTACCATTAAGTCGTTCTTTACTTTATTTTTCTAGCTAAATAGTATTTACTGCAATCCTATGTAGACCAAGTTTTATTTTATACGCGCAAACTCTTGTCAAGATTTCCTTACAACAGAAAACAGTGACTGATGAATAGCAAAATTCTGGTTGTTAGGAGCAGTCTATTATTACTATGTATTATGTCTGTTTGTTACAAATTTCGGAACATGGGGCATACATGGTTTTTCATAGGCCCACTGCTTGGCTTTTCTAATTCTGTCGGAGAACCGGTTACTGGAATTTTAAATGTAAACCTATTTTGCTGAGATTCAACCCTTTAGGGTATATTTTCCTGTGGAATGGAATGACCAGAACCATCACAACTCAAGGACCATAGTACTATGTTTGAAATATGTGATATGTAAGGTAATTATACTCTTATTTTGTGAATTTTAAATTAAAGAAATTGCAATTGTTTTATACGTAGTTGGTTGTATATTAGTTTAACCTATCTAAAATAAAAATACCTGAAATTAAATATTTCACTGGTTTGGTAATAAATTTATATACATGATTTTTCAATTAGGCTATTCATTTGAGCAATTATATTTAATGTTTTTTTAAATGACAATGGAAAACAAGAATCTCGCCAGCAATAAATAATTTATCTTTCATAAATAAAAATTTTAACGTTTGGTTCTTCGAAGTTATTTTTTTATAAGATTTAAGTGATATTATGTTTAAATAATATTTTTTTAAATTTACTTTTTTATATGAGTAATTAGCTTTAAAGAATTTCATAATCTTTCTCTACATACGATACATAGCCTTAAATTTTAGTAGCTTACTAAATTACTTATTTTAAAATAAACTCATAGTCTAATATTGTTCGCCCTATGACACCACATGTTAAAGAAATATTTCAATTATTTAAAACTCAGAATCATATTCAAGGTTTAGGACCTTGCAAAAAGCTTCCTAACTGAATTTATACAAAGTAATTTATTTATCTACTATCTAAAATTCCTATAGTTCAATCTCTCAAGACACTCTAAAAAAGTACGATTAATAAATTCATTTTGTATAGATTATATTAAACTGGAAACCCATACACCCACCCACCCACACACACACACACACACACACACAAACACACACCTATACGTGTATGTGAATACTTGGGACGCAAACACACTAGATCTTCTCCGGTGCAATAACGCCATCAACGCTCATGCGCGTGACGTCACAGATGGAGGGTTAACTGCAGCAGAGGGGGAAGTAGTATACTTCGTAGGTAGCTTGAATAAAGGTAGATGTTAATGTTGAAATTATTACCAAATCTATCCTGACTGGATACTTCGTACGTATACTTAAATAAAGGAAGATATTAATGTTGAATAAAATTATTAACAAATCTATCCTGACTGGATACTTCGTACATATATTTTAGTAAAAATAGATATTAATGTTGAATAAAATTATTACCAAATCTATCCTGACTGAATACTTTGTACATATATTTTAATAAAAATAGATATTATTGTTGAATAAAATTATTACCAAATCTATCCTGACTGGATACTTCGTACGTAAGTTTTAATGTAGGTATAAAAGGAAGAAAACTCTCTATGTAAAAATTAAATTTAACTTTAATTCTTTAATTTTTATTCAAGAGACATTTATAAATTTTTTGTAATACCTAACCTAACCTAACCTAACCTATCACAACAAATACGATTCATGAAAACTAGAATGTTTCAAGAAAAAAATTAAAAAAGAAGTTCGGGATTTGAACCCGGAACTTTCGATTAGTATGCCTGTACCTTAACCACTAGACAACGAGTTTTTACTAATATTGTTGATACAGTTACTCTTATTTCATTGTGGCTCATTATCTGGCTCATAGCTTCCCCTACATTCTCTCCCCTCTCTAGGAACTCAGTTGAAGGTTGCGCATGGCGTTTCTGCACCCGAGAAAGTCTACTCGCAAACACTACACTGCTCTTTTAGGAGCTCTTAGATCTAGTAAAGTAATCAGCGCTAAATTTTGTTGTAAAATAGTTGGTAAATATTGTCAATAGTATCAATATTATTAGAACAACTTGTTCTTTTATGTAACTTGAAATTTAGATTCACGTAAAATACATTTCTTCTAAGGACGCAGTGACAGTGTATATACTGACTTTTTCATAGTCTGTTGTGAGCTTTCTGCCTATTATCGAACTGAGTAATCACTTCCGGACGTGCCTGACCAGTACCTCCTATAAAAAAAGATCAGAGCGCTTTGGAGTCACAGCCGTGTGACGTATTAGTCTTGAGGCTGAAGGATCTGCTACAATGTGAGTACAGTACTGGCCTTCGTGATGTTTCGTGTTGCTCTATAACATTTCTTTGTGTAAGATAAATCATTTCATCTATCTTGTTAAGTTGTGTATATATGTAGGATATGCAGTTTGTTGCAAGTGTAAAATGAATTTTTAATCTACAGTATTTTGTTGGTTTTAGTGCAAGGTATCCCGTTTCAGGTAAGTAAACGCTCACATAATCTATAAGTGACTGACTACATACAGTTCCGTATAACGTTTTTAGTGCCTTTTGAAATTACATGTAAATTATTTTTCCGATTTTTATAAACTAATAATCTTTATAAATAATTTTCAACTTCCAGTAGGATAGCTAAAGTACGTTTAAAACAATAAAGTGACTATATTTAAATGAATACATGATCTTTGTAGTTTTATTTTCATTTTTGTTATTTGCAGTAATTTGAAATAAAAAACTTTTTTGTTTGGTAAAAAAAATCTATTGATGTGAGCAGGAAGAAAAGCCATGTGTATGTAATAAGATGGGTGAGATTGAAAATGCTATAGAAATGTTATCTATTTTAAATGAAAAACAAAATTACGACATTAGCAATTGTTCATTATTATTACGTCATCTGTCCAGTATTATAAGCAATCTGTCCCATGAAACAAATGAGAAAATGCGTCACTAGTTTATCTTTCATTGTATAACAAATTAAATTACTAACAATACCTAAGGAGAGAATAAGACATTCAACTGACACCATGGTACTGTCTTCACCACTATATACAATGTGCCCCCATGCCAAAACATTTCTAAGACATTCAAATGTTACCACTCTACCTTATCCAGAAACTACTACAACTGAGTTAAACAGTATCTGTTCAAGATTCAAAGAGGTTGTACACGTATCATCTGTTGTAAATATAGGTCATGAATTTCTATATTCTTTTTTCAAAAGAATAATTATTATTTAGAACAAATAGGATATCATTTTGTTTGTGTTATTATTAATAATAATGGATTAAATAGTAGAACCATGAACAATTTATCAAAAAATAAACAACTGAGTATTGTATATCTTCATCCAGTCAACTCTTGTTGGCCTCGGTTTTATTTGTTTGACTTCGTACACTTGCTCAAGTGCATCAGATAACTGGTCGAATACAAAATACGATCAAATTAGTTGTTATTGAAAATTTGGAGGTTGATGACAGTTACCATCTTATAAAAGATTTTAGTCGTGGTGGTTTACTCTATCCAAAATAAAGTCAATAAATTACCGCAAAGTTATGAAAAAAATATTAATATCTATAACAAAAGATCATTTTTGATAAATTTCGTTTTGATTCTGTAGCTGAAGAAGGATAGCTAACAGAGTTTGATGGTTGTTTGGAACACAGTGATAGGTACATCGGTCAACTGATAATAAAGTGTACTACTAACACACTTTTGAAAAATTACTGCTTTAGTAGAAATGATAGGTTGAGAGCAGGTACCTCTTCAGAAAGTAAACTGAAAACATTTTAGAAAATAGAATCCTACAATGGGATGAGCATTACTACCTATAACACTATTCACATGGCCTTAGGCTAGTATTGGGTTTTGGCCTCGCGAATATTTTCATTATAAAGTTATAGAGTATACATCTCTACTAATAGACTCTCTATCACTTATCTCTACATCAGGCTACCGCTACTATTATTATTATTACAGTAAAATTATTATATGGATTAGTAGAAGGTCAGAACTATTCTCCAGTTACAGTTTGAATTTTTATGTGTTCATAATATAAAAATAAAATATAAGGTCTAGTAAACTAACATTTAAACTGCTAATATTATTCCCGTTTGTGTGCTTGAACAAGTGAAAATGGTAGTTAAAATTAATCTTGGCTAATAACGTTTATATTATGCATTATTTCGTAATGGATCTATTTTTTTAGTAAACTTCAACTATTCTAGATGCTATTCTTCAAGATTTGCTTTTTTGAAATGATAAGGACGTTATTTTACCGTACGCGTTTTAGTCATTTAGATAAACATGTGTAGGATTGCTTGTAATATTTGATCGTAATAAAAATTCAACAATTGAATACCAGTTAACACGTTGTTGAAAGAATATTTTAGATTTGCAATAGCACATTTTCCAAATGATAGGACTTACTCCGTGTAGTCAGCCTCGCCGTGTGACGTCACGAGTTCCAGCCTTGCTTTCTAGGAGGTACTGCCTAGCCGCAAAACCTAACAGTTTTAACAGTATATTTTGTTTTCGGACCCATCACAATCGAACACTTTTGGTTTTATACGAGTACGTTCCAAAAAAGAACAGAAAATGACATAATATTATCAACATTAGATACAGATCTATCACGAAACAGGTGATGCATTCAATCTTGAGGTGATTTCGTCTACACCTTATCGAAGTGAGTAACAGATGATCAACAATTATATTGAACGGTTTATTACACTTAACAACATTCAATGCTCAGATCATACGTAAGGAAGTGAGACGAAAATAGAAGAATATTCATCGATGAGAAAAGGCAATTGCAAGCCTCATATTTTGAAAAGATTTTCAGTGAAAAGTTAACCATTCTTCTGAAGGAGAGTATAAAATATATAACTTGTCAAGAATGACCTATCAGGGGACAAATTCTACGTATGTTTGTTGCTAAAAAACAAATGTCCAACATAAATGAATTTTTAATAGTTTATTGATAAAAAGACTTCATGGAAATTCAAGAACTACCCTTCATATATATTAGGCTATCTAATTCCCGGTAGGCTTAATACCCTTACCATAGCATCATCTACCAATCTACGACCAGAGGTGGGGTAACAAATACTGCTCTCTCATTGGGGGGATAAATTATACCCGTCTCTACTTATATAACTTACTGATATTATATTTGATTCTTGGTTTTACTACGGAAACGATTCCTTTTAGTTCCACGCTGAAAATTCTTGACTGTGCTACGGTAATTATTTTCCGTAGTTCAAGGAAAACATATATATACATATTTATATTATATTATATATATATATATATATATATATATATATATATATATATATATATATATATATATATATATAACTTACTGAGAATTGATTCTTGATAGCGCTATGGCGACGATTCCTTATAGTTGTACGGTGAACATTCTTCACAGTTCTACGGTAATTATTTTCCGTAGTTCAATGGTGACGGTTTTTTTAGTTCTATTTTGTAAAAGATTAATGGAAATTCTACGTTGACGATTTTTGTAATTTATGGTGATTGTTCTTGGTAATTTTACATTGATGATTCTTAGTAGTTTTACTGTGGCAATTCATAGTACTTCTACCTTGACGATTTATTTTAATTCACAGTGATTACTCTTGGTAATTTTACATTGACGATTCTAGGTAGTTTTACTATAGCAATTCATAGTACTTCTACCTTGATTTTTTTAGTCTCTGGGATTACTCTTGGTAATTTTACATTGACGATTCTTGGTAGTTTTACTATAGCAATTCATAGTACTTCTACCTTGATTTTTTTAGTCTCTGGGATTACTCTTGGTAATTTTACATTGACGATTCTTGGTAGTTTTACTGGGACAATTCATAGTACTTCTACCTTGACGACTTTTTTAGTTCTCGGTGGTTACTCTTGATAATTTTACGTTGCCTATTCTTGGTAGTTTTACTAGGGCAATTCATATTACATCTACCTTGACGATTTATTTTAATTCACAGTGATTACTCTTGGTAATTTTACATTGACGATTCTTGGTAGTTTTACTGGGGCAATTCATAGTACTTCTATCTTGACGATTTTTTTAGTTCTCGGGGATTATTCTTGGTTATTTTACATTGACGATTCTTGGACTTTTTACTAGAGCAATTCATAGTACTTCTACCTTGACGATTTATTTTACTGCACAGTGATTATTCTTAGTAATTTTACCTTGACGATTCTTGGTCTCTTTACTGGAGCAATTTATAGTACTTCTACCTTGACCATTTGTTTTACTACACAGTGATTATTCTTGGTAATTTTACATTGACGATTCTTGGTAGTTTTACTAGGGCAATTGATAGTACTTTTACCTTGACGATTTATTTTATTTCACATTGATTATTCTTGGAAATTTTACATTGACGATTCTTGTTAGTTCTACGGTGACAGTTCTTTAGTTCTACAGTGACTACTATTGGTAGCTCTATAGTATCTGTCATTTTATTGACAGTAAATGTAATCCCCTTTTGCCATTCATATTACAAAAAAAGATTTTCTAAAGAAATATTCAATAATTTTATTTTCATATTAAAACATGTGTTTTAAAAATATTGAAATTTACAAAGTAGGACGGGGGTTTTGTGCTATAAATTTTATACTAAAACTGAATCTCTGAAGTATTACTGCCAGTCTCTAAGTCATTTCAAATTATATTACAATTATTAAATCTTAGAAAAATTTATGAAGAAATTTAAAATTTCTTTGTTACTGTAAATCGAAAAAATTATCCTCGTGAAAAACACTTGAAATGTCAGAAAATAAAAGCTAAATAAGGCCGATCTGTGCGTGAACGCTTGCGTGTATGTGTTTATGTGTTAGTGGAAGAGTTTGCGGGCGTGATTGTGTGTGTGTGTGTGTGTTTGTGTGTGTGTGTGTGTGTGTGTGTGTGTGTGTGTGTGTGTGTGTGTGTGTGTGTGTGTGTGTATGTGTATGTGTGTGTGTGTGTGTGTGTGTTTGTGTGTGTGTGTATGTGTGTGTGTGATTGTTAGAATTAATATTTCAATGTATCACAAGGTACGAATGATTAGTGGGATATGACATAAAAAATTTCACCTTTATAAAAGAATGAAAACCATCAATGTTTCTTCTTTCGTGGTCGAACATCATTTCTGTAATCTGTGACCTATTCTCTAAGTTACCTATTCCCTAGTGAGTTCCGTTTAGGAGAAAAGTTTCAGGATTCCCGGGGAACACTCTTACACCTTGTTCGAGTTTCAACGACATTCATCGCCAGCTGCAAGTTCATGCACTGACATATCGGCTAATATTTGTGACATTTTCCAGTTCATGAATCGCAGTGATGACTATGCGGATGGTTCTGCTCCTCGCTGACAATGATGAGAATTTATAGGTTTGGGCTAGACGCAAGCACTGATTGTGGGAATAAATTAACTTTTGTAACGTCTGAAAGCACCATCTATAGAACATTTCCAGGAGCCTAATCACACTGTTAAAAGAAAAGTTAACCGTCTCTCGGGGCTATCACTTCTCATAGATTGTTGCTGTGCGTCTTGAAAAAATATTACATACTAATTGAGATAAAAATATTTGTTTTAATATGCAGTGGCTTGTAAAATATTTCTTATTTGGGCGTTTTCACTTTTTAAATTATGTCACTAAAACTGTTTGGTTGCGTTCTGTAACAGTCAAAGCTTATGAGTATTCTTCGAAGTTGTTTCATTACAATTTTCATTAAAATTTCACAATATATCTTTAAATGTATCTTTTAATATTACTTTCACAATATTTATTGTCATAAAATTCATTCCTTGCATTGAATTTAATTTACATTATTAACAACTCTATTTATATAATTATTATTATATTTAACTTACTGATAATACATATATCTCTTAGAAGTTATAATTTAGTGAACATTCTTGGTTGTTATATAGTGACGATTCTTAATAGTTCTAAATTGACGATTCTTGGTAGTTCTACTTTAGCCACTGTTCTTAGAAGTTTAACTTTGGTAACGATTCTTGTTAGTTCTGCTTTAGTAAAAAGCATCTTGTTACTTGTACATTGACGATTGTTGGTAGTTATACGCTGACTATCATAGGTAGTTCTACAGTGATAATTCTTGATAGTTCTATTTTAGTAATGATACTCGACAGTTCTACATTGACGATTCTTGGTAGCTCGACGGTGGTGATTCTCCGTAGTTGCACGGTGATGATTCTTGATAGTTCCTCTTTGGTAATGATTCTTGGAAAAGTTCAACATTGACGATTCTTGATAGCTCTAGTTTAGCTACTGTTCTTAGAAGTTTTACTTTAGTAACGATTCTTAGAAGTCTAAAAGTGTAAAGATTCATGGTAGCTCTACTATAGTAACGATTCTTAGAAGTTTAAAAGTTTAAATATTCTTTGTAATTCTACTTTAGTAACGATTCTTAGAAGGTTAGAAGTGTAAAGATTCTTGGTAGTTCTACTCTAGTAACAATTCTTAGAAGTTTAAAAGTGTAAACATTCTTGGTAGTTCTACTTTAGTAACGGTTCTTTGAAGTTTAAAAGTGTAAAGATTCTTGGTAGTTCTACTTTAGTAACGATTCTTAGAAGTTTAAACGTATAAATATTCTTGGTAGTTCTACTTTAGTAACAATTCTTAGAAGTTTAAAAGTGTAAAGATACTTGATAGTTCTACTTTAGTAACGATTCTTAGAAGTTTAAAAGTGTAAAAATTCTTGGTAGTTCTACTTTAGTAATGATTCTTAGAAGGTTAAAAGTGTAACGATTCTTGGTAGCTCTACTTTAGTAACGATTCTTAGAAGTTTAAAATTGTAAACATTCTTGGTAGTTCTACTTTAGTAATGATTCTTAGAACTTTATAAGTGTAAAGATTCTTGGTAGTTCTACTTTAGTAACCATTCTTAGAAGTTTAAAAGTGTAAACATCCTTGGTAGTTCTACTTTAGTAATAATTCTTAGAAGGTTAAAAGTGTAAAGATTGTTGGTAGTTCTGTTAATCCAAATAAAAGGTAAAACTAGGGCGTGAATAATGGTAACAGATATTCATTGGGGTATCAACCTACTCAAGATGCTCAGTAATGCTGGGAAATTATAGCCTTCATATTTAGAGGAGTTCCAGCTTCATAATTAGGGATAAACTTACTGTTTTGGTAACAACGTGTTTCCAGAAACGCAAAAAGTAAATAAAACAATAAGGAAATTTATTTCTATTTTTAGGTGTCATTAAACTCCTCAACAATGAATGAGGAAAGATAAGGCTCAAGTTGGAAGAGTAATGAGGGCAGGTTTCTCTCGACGGGTTTCTCTCCTCTGAGCTACACAACTGGTGTGCTTTAACATTCCAATTTGTTACTTGGTTAGTTACTCAATCATAAAAAACATTCTTATTTTTAATTTTTAATGAAAACCAAACCATTAATTTATTAACAATATGTTTAAGAAAGTTACAATAAATTTATGTTGAAAGATTAGCGAGCTGATTTTTGGCTTCTTCTATTTTTTTTGCAAGTACGTTTCTTTGATGTTGTTCCACTGATTTAAGCCTTGCTATTTCATTCTGTAAAAGAAAAAGTATCTTCATATTGTTGTTATTGATAATTTTATAAAAAACATATTGAAGAAATTATTTCTAATTTAATTTATTACTTTACATCTGTAATTCAAATAAGCACAACAGTAACGTTAAATTATGTTTTAATAACTAATTCA
This sequence comes from Prosapia bicincta, assembly GCA_036971475.1. Classification (NCBI taxonomy): domain Eukaryota; kingdom Metazoa; phylum Arthropoda; class Insecta; order Hemiptera; family Cercopidae; genus Prosapia; species Prosapia bicincta. The sequence continues at coordinate 247,687,438 of JBAIZL010000005.1, read as the reverse complement.
AATATTGAAAAATATTATTGAGATTTATATATATATATATATATATATATATATATATATATATATATATATAATCTTGTTTTTATGTGTATATCAAGTAAGCACAATATTTTGAAATTTCTTTTCAGTTGTATCTCTTTATGACACATTATTTTATTGAAATGTGTTATGCTTCTAAATATACAGTAAATGGGAAATAACATTGCTATACTTCTCTCTCATAAAATTTAATTGTAAATGTTTGTGATGCTATAATAAGCTATTTAAACTAATCCCATGTTTTATTTAAGTCTACAAAGTTTCAACTTACTTGATTCTGAGCTTCTTTTGCCTTCATTTGATCTTTCAGAACCTTGCAGAGTACCAGCTAAAGCAAAAAGTACTATCTCATTAGGTTTGGTTTGGTGAAATAGAATTCAAAAAAATATATTCAAAGTGTTAGAATACTAATGACGGTATATTGTAAGTTTAATTTTATTTTAAAAACAATAATAAGTTTGCCACTCATTAACTTGATTTTCATTATAAATTTAAAGACATTTTTTCGAAAACATCTAAATAAATTAACATAAAGTAACAAACAATTACTGGCCAAGAGAAAGATATAGGAATACAATAACAACTCGGTTGTGTTTTTATTTTAAAATATTCAAAAGTTATTTATTCCAACTTACGTAGGCAGATACAACGCCTGCGTCAATTTGCCACAATGGCACAGAATCTTCTAAGCCATCAATAGATCCCACTGCAACAAATTAGAAATAGTTTGTTAGAAAAATATGGAGGATTTTATTTAAACATTTATAGTTAAACAAGTAGGTTGAATTATTCTTTATGAAACTGTTGGATATAATTATGTTGTTATTGTAATGATGAAGTAGATTGTTGAAAATTAATAATCAGTTTTAGAGTTTCCTTTTAAAAATGTGATTTAGCGGCAACACGAATATTATCAGAAATAGTTTTAGCAGTTTGTTTTAATGCACCTAACTCAATAATTTGGAAATAATAAAACGTTTTACATATTATTTACATCCATAAAACAAATTGATGTTTAAATAAATATATTCACTTACCTTCAATACCATTCAGAGAAATAGCTATGTCCCCGTCTCTTGTCAAAAATTTGCCACCACCTGCACAAAATATAACATTTATACAATGATCAAGAAATTTGGAACACTTGAAATATTATGTTATTTAAACTTTATTTTAAAATAATTTAGTAGGCCTAACATTAAGAAAATATTAACTTGATTAAAACCGAATAAATACAAATTCATACTTACGCCAACCGCCATTTACAGGTTGATATATGTCTATCCAAAAAATGTCGCCCTGTGGTAGTGGGATTTTTTTAGATTTTTTTCCTCTGATGTATTCTGAAACAATAACGAATAAATTATTAAATACGTTTTACTGAAACTTCAAGTAATCCTGCTTGATAAAATATGCTGACCAGGGATTGAAGAAAAATCGAGTTTTATGTTATATAAAGCAATTCTCAGACCAAAATAAATTATTTTGAACACCATGATTCAAGGCCTTAAAAATATGATTCAACTTACTTGCTGCAAAATATAATCCCGTTCCTACAATCCCCGCTCCAGCCGCTGCCAGCAAGACTTTTGCTGTTGGAGTCAGCATGTTATTGGCACGGCACGTACAAAAACAATTCAAATTTAAAGTCTGAAACTCCTGGGTAATATACAATGTCTATCTAAAACCTATTACTTTACTTTCTCACAATTTTTATTAATTATAATTTAGTGTGTTATTTTATATTTTATTATTGTGGCTAATTTTTAACTGAAAATTATCAAATAATTTTGTAGGTTCAGTAGTATTATTTAATAAATAAATGACACTTATAGTTTTACAACGTTTGTCTGGATTTCAAATATTTATAATTATGTAACGGTTACTATAGTTTCATTTCTTTAATTGTTGCAGTAAAAGATTGGCAGAATCCGTCGGTTCATTAATGTATCTATAACAGTCTGGACACTTTCTTATAGCCCGGCATACACTTTTGAACTGCGCCTTAAAACAAGCTCTATTTTGAAATTGTCTATTACAGTCGCCGCACAGGACGTCGTCGTCTTCAAGCACACACGGCGGGTACCTCTTGCAAGAGTTGCATTGGGCGGGGCATCGATGGTGCAAGCGATCGTTGTTAGGAATAGTATTCGCGATAGTAACTACATGCGAACGCACCTGTCAAATTTTTAACAATGTTGAAGTGGTTGTCTTGATATAACAAATTTAGCTTGTGCTTTGGGTTCTGAACGTCTCCCTCAAAGTAAATATCACGACCTTAGCTGCCGTAATTGTTAACGCTAATTTTATAATCGGAGAGAAAATCTTGAAACTGTTGTAATTCTCGTATCCCAGCACCACCATCTCCTATCTGCACCCCGGCGTCCGTCAATAGTTTTTTTGCTCTGTTGGTTTGACGCCCGTCGCCGTTCATTCTCACAAGCTTGTACTCGGGGTCTATTAACGCATGCGCTATAGCTACAACCAGGCAACAAGGTAAACATAGGGCTCCCGTATTTTTAATCGTAACAAAACCCTTTCTTCGGTGCGACTCTTCGTTGAAATTATTATACAGTCCGGGTCTTACACGCCCACGCCCTATAGGTACTTTAAACTTTGTACAGGTCACTTTGAAGGTGTCTTCGGCTTTAAAGGTATCTGCGTTACTCTGGATAATAGAACCAAAGATGTTAAATAACGCGTCCGCAGTTATCGAAGACGCCGCTCTAAAAGTAATATATCCAGGGGCGTGGTTTCGGAGATATAGTCTCTGCATGATGAAGCCTAATTGTATGTCTTCGGTACATTGTTTTTCATAGTCTCTAAAACTTCTTCTAGTCCTCGTCTGACCCATTCCAACTCGTTTTCTGCCTCGGGTACAGGATTGAAGTTAAAAGTCACTCTAGTACCGTGCATACGGAATTTTCTTACATATGTCTCGCCCGTTGATACAATACGAACGGCCATTTTAGAGATATGAAATTTCACTACAATAAATCTCAGATTAACACAGGTATATGTTATATATTCAAATAGATGCTATGTGAAACAGTTTAAATTTTGAATTAATAACGAAATAATTCACCTTGTTTGAAAATAAAATCACTCAGATTAACACTGATATTTGTTAAAAAAATTAATTGTTAACTACATATAATTCAGCTTGTTTTGATTTAATCACTTTAATAGTTCAACTTGTTTTGAATAAAAGTTATGTGAAACAATTTAAATTTTGAATTAATCGCTAAAATGAAATCAAACTTTGATAATACAAATACTCGTAATAACAAATGTATTTGCTAGATATTTATTCAAATATATGTTATGTTTGAATTATTCGCTAAAATAATTCAAAATGTTTTGAAAATAAATAATCAGATTAACACAGATATCTACTATAATATTATGGTATACAAATTTAAATTATTCAACTTTAGTTCATAAAATGAAAACAAATCACTCTGATTAACACAGGTATTTGTTAATATAAGACGCTAGTTTATAGACTACAGATTTCACACTAGAATAAGTAACAACAAGATAGCTCACCAGAATGTTTCTTCTCCTTCAAATGGTGGATAGCAAGTGGTAATTATCACAGTGAGATTTGTAAGTCATAAGCGCTGGCTCCCCACCTCCCACAAATGGTCTCGCCCGCCGTGATGTAATCAACATGGAGAATATAGTTATGACCTAATTATGGATCAGCCCACCACACATGGACTCGTCCACCCCCTCTCACATAACATAGATACTTCCACCCCCTCACACATGGATTCGTCCACCCCTCACACATGGACACTTCCACCCCTCACACATTAACTCTTCCACCCCCTCACACGTGGACTCGTCCACTACATAATATACTGGGGGAGTGTAGTAATTTTGCATAGTCTGTGTTCAGAGTGCTTTAGGTGATTAGTATGTGTGTGTCAGTAAGTAAACATGTCATCATCAGTGTCGGCTACGTTTTCAACTTTAAATTCTGTAGATTCTATGCCTATACGCGGTCTAAAGATAGGCAAGGCCTATAAAATTGTAAATGCACGATTTGTCGAGACAAAGTTTGGTAACACCGTACTTGTAGACTTACAGGTAGAGGTGTTGTCTTTCTTCCTAAGCGATACGTAGCGGCTTTGACTGAGTAATATTAGAGCTCTATTATAGGCAAATGTTTTAGTGTCAATAAACATGTCGGTCAGACTGTGAATTTGTACATACCAGATTAATAATATTTTTTAGAACGTTTCAGCATGTTTTTTTTAAATTATTTTTTTAAAATTTTACAGTGCCTTTATCTTTGTTTAATCTATGCGCTATTGAGGTCTGCGCATGCGTACAGACCAGAAATGATATAGACATTTTGGACTTACCTGTATCTGTAAAGCAAACTTTGATAAACTCTTTTAAAGACAATGTATTGATAAAAACTTGTGATACATCTGAATCTTTATCTATAGATTTCAATAATTAAAATTTTTCACTATTATTATGGTTGAAGAACCACCGTGGCGCTGTAACTGTGTATGCCTACGAGAGAAAATTTGTCAAATTTATTAGATTTCACTACAGCGGTTTGTCTAATTATAATAATAATCATATTTGCCGCGAGTGTTTGAGTAACATGGTGCTCCAGCAATCTGAAGATTTCGATATCAACAGAGCCGTTTACACACACTCTACAGCCGAAGTGGACTGCTTCGAATTTATTCGGGACACTAATAACTGGTGCGATATTTGTTTAAGCCCGTTATTTAAATTATTTAGTTTTGAAGACTTTTTACAATCAACTCCGGAAGAGAGCTATACTTTGGTCAACTATTGTGATCCATTAATCTGCATATCATACGTTAACGAGAGAGATGGCGTCACACCAACCTCTAAACACACAAATTGTAAGTAACTACACATTTTCAAAATATGTTAAGCCTAGATGACACAATAAGTGTTGGTTTTATAGAAAAGCATATTTTCCAGAATTCTTTTTCAAACTTTTTAAAGCTTAGATCACACATAATATTAAATGTTAGTTTTTATTTCAAATTCATATGGAAATGTGTTTATTTACAATTTTTCTATCACTTTGATTTGCATTCAGCTTTATAGGAATGCCCATTTTCAGATTTCTTTATAATCACTCAAATTGTAAGTAACAACTCGTTTTCAAATTACGTTAAGCCCAGTTGACACAATAAGTGTTTATTTATAGGAAAGCATATTTTCAGACTCCTTTTTTCAAAATATGTAAAGCCTAGATCACACATGATATTAAATGTTAGTTTTTATTTCAAATTCGTATGGAAATGTGTTTATTTACAATTTTTCTATCCCTTTGATTTGCATTCAACCTTATATAAGAACAAAACACACACACACACACACACACACACACACACACACACACACACACACACACACACACACACACACACACACACATATATATATATATATATATATATATATATATATATTTCAGTTTATTTTATATTTACTTCAAATTCTTAGGGAGTTGTGTTTATCTTTCTATCGCTAAAATTGATTAGGAGAGCCGTCTGTGAAGCTGTTTTCGATCAGTCAAGATATTATATTTACGTTTATTTCGCCTATTATTTACTTTGTAATTATGTCAAAATCTCTGGGGATTCTGTTTTATTTTTTATAGGAATACACACCCCTTTCACCCTCTTCACCAACCCTTTAGGATTTGTCGCCCTATTCACCCCTACTACAACCGCCTGACTCGTGGGCAACCTCGTCTCCAGGAGATCTACCTTCCCGACATCCTGGCGTTGATACGGACAGCGAGGGGGAGGATCATAAACCCAACAGGATTCTATCGAGTTGGGATGATTCGTTTTCGTTTCGCCTACACGATTTCCTAATGGATTCTCATCCACCGTGGGACCTGCCCTCACCCTACACATGCATACAGACGCTGGATTACACTTTGATGCAACTTCAGCTGGTGATTATTGATTTGCGGACGGCTGCTTTGAAACCATACTACAGGTCGAGCAGAACATTTTGATATAACGTTTGGGGCATGACAAAGAGATTCCTAGTGGATATTTTGGAGGTGGGAGACGATCAATTACGAACTGTCCACCGTACCAATAATAGGACCAATAGTGTAAGTAGTTTTTCATATTATTTCAGTTGGCTTTTACGCTTCTTTCAGGCTATCTGAAACGATTTACTATTCGTAATGTTTCATACAGGATTTGTATATACATATACAGCTGTTACTAATTGACAGAATAGTTTTTCTTACAGAATAAGCCACGACCGTCGGAGAGTTGTGAGAGCCTTCGCAACGCAGTTGCCACGCCATGCGGACATGTATTTTGTTTTACCTGTCTCTCAAGATGTAATCGCTGCCCGAGGCGCCTTCTTGCCTTAGTCTAGAGGCCAGCGTCATCGGCACTCGTTTTTCGATTACGACACAGATAATTAGATTTTACGTCATCGGATATATTAAAATAGCGATTCAATTTTCCAAAAACTACCACAATCCCGGAGCAACCCCCGGGGCAGCTCCCAAACTTACCCAAACATTCTTACACTCAACCCACATTGGGGAAGGGTTGGGTTAGATTAGATTTTTTTCAAAAAACTACCCCTCACCCCTCTAAACGTAGTCAAACCCAAACCAAAAGCTACGATCAAGGCCACAGCAACCCCCTCCATCATCCAAAACTACCCCTATACTCATCGGTGACGTACAGGACAGTTAGGGGTAGTTTTTGCCAAAGTAGCCCAATTAACTACTCCAGCATGCAATAAAAACAAATTTATTATGGTAATTTTATAACAATGTAAGGAGGTAAAAGCAGGTTGTTGTTTCTTAAGACTGGCACACTAAGGTAGTTACACAGTTTCCCATTCGATCTGGGATTCACGGTATCGTTTCTGAGCCACAACTACTCACCTGTTGCAGGCCACTCTATATATTTCCCTGGTACAAATATAAAAAAAATTAATTTTATCATTATGTAAGCAAACAGTTGACATGTGAGTGAATTAGTAACGTGGGGTTGTCTTTTTTGTCCGGTCTTTGACTAACGGATAGCTCAACATGATAACTTGTCGCGTCAAACCTGAGTGGAACATTTGTAGAATATAAATAGCCTTGTAAGGTAAAATGTATTTCTTTCATGTTAGGTCTTCAACACAACGAGTAATACGAACAAATACGGATGTATTTGTACTGTGTAAATACGAATGTACAAACAACAGTGTTGTACTATACAAATATACTCAAAGTGTTTATATAGGTCAAATAGTAGAAAGGTTAGGTTAGGTAGAGACAATATCCAAGATTTAATCGACGATGATCGCGCTTGATTTGATGATCTGAGTGAATCTTCACACTGCCCCAACTGTAGAAAGGAGGAGGAGACTCTAGACCATATCCTCCTTTGATGCAAGTCACCAATTCCACCAAGAGCAGCTCTGCTGTCTGCCCTGGGAAGCCAGGGAAACATCAAAACAATAATGATCGATAAACAGTTTTGGACCTTGGCTGCAGCAACTTATTATGGACATCGGATGACCGTGAACAATCACATGACCCTAGACGTCCACGGCAAGAAGTCAGAAGTAAGAAAAAAATGAAACTGTCTCCAAAAGTTTGAACGGTAAGCTATTACGTAACCACATTATACGAGACACCTCGTATTATGACACTACCCTTTGTAGTAATAGATTAATGTATTAGGAATTCAGTAATATTTATAAAATTTCTCGATAGTAGGAAAATTAGTATTTTATTAATTATGTAATCACAGAAAGTTGTAAATATGTTCCATATTCAAATTACGTACTGTACATACATTTTTCCTGAAAACACACACACACACAACACACACACACACACACACACACACACACACACACATACACACACACACACACACACACACACACACACACACACACACACACACACACACACACACACACACACACACACACACACATACACATACACACACACACACACACACACACACACACACACAAACACACACATACACACACACACACACACACACACACATACACACACACACACACACACACACACATTTTTTATAATTATAAACAATATTCTATATAATACAGTAATATACGTTTTGCGCCATAATTAAACCATATAAATTTAACCACGTAATATACATGTTAGTTAGGTTAGGTTGAGTTAGATTATGCCTTTATGTTAAACAAAAATTAAAATAATAAATCATGAAGTCATACGACTTTACCTTGGAGAACCTGATGAGATAGACGATATAATTTTGTTCACCAACCCTTCCTACTGCCTTATGTTCAATTAGCTCATGATAGGTTAGTTTAGGTTATGTTAGGTTAGATTAGGTTGCGTTACGTTAAGTTAGGTTGGGTAGATTTAGGTTACGTTAGAATGTGTTAGGTTAGGTTAGGTTAGGTTGTGTTAGGTTAAGTTAGGTTAGATTAGGTTAGGTTGGTTAGGATAATTATTTTTTATGAAAGAAAGCCGAAAAAGCAAACGTGACGTACCATTTTTTCACAAATCCTTACTACTGCGTTGAGTGTATGTGTCAGTAAATGGCTTTAATTTGAATATGTTAATAATAACTTAGAACAATGAGAAAAGTCACTGATGTGAAAGGAACAATATGCAGTAACAGGAAGCAATGATGTAACTGTGTCAACTCCCCGATGTGAGGATTGTAATATGCAATGATAGGTAACTTCGATGTAGCTGTGCCAACTCCCCGTCTAAGGAATGTAATATCCAATGATAGGAAACATTGATGTAGCTGTGCCAACTCCAAGATGTAAGGAATGTAATATCCAATGATAGGTAACATTGATGTAGCTGTGCCAAATCGCCGATGTAAGGATTGTGATATGCAATAATAGGTAACATTGATGTAGCACTGCCAACTCCCCAATGTGAAGAATGTAATATGCAATGATAATAGGTAACATTGATGTAGCTGTGCCAACTCCCCAATGCTAGGAATGTAATATGCAAAGAGAGATAACAATGTTGTTGCTGTGCCAACTTCCCGATGTGAGGAATGTAATATGCAATGATAGGTAACATTGATGTAGCTGTGCCAACTCTCCGATTAAGGAATATAATATCCAATGATAGGTAACATTGATATAGCTGTACCAACTCCCCGATGTAAGGAATGTATTATCCAATGATACGTAAAATTGGTGTAGCTGTGCCAACTCTCTGATTTAAGGAATGTAATATGCAATGATAGGTAACATTGATGCAGCTGTGCCAACTCACCGGTTTAAGGAATGTAATGTGCAATGGTATTTAACATTGATGTAGCTGTTCCAACTCTCCGATGTAAGGAATGTAATATTCAATGGTAGGTAGCATTGATTTAGCAGTGCCCACTTCCCGATGTGAGGAATGTTATATTTGCAATGATAGGTAACATTGATGTAGCCGTGCACGCTCCCCAATGTGAGGAACGTAATATTCAATGATAGGTAACATTGATGAAGCTGTGCCAACTCTCCGATGCAAGGAATGTAATATGCAAATATAGATAACATTTATGTAGCTGTGCCACCTCCCCGATGTGAGGAATATAATATGAATTGATAGGTAAAAATGTTGTATCTGCACCAACTCTCTGATGTAAGGAGTTTAATATGCAATGATATGTAACAATGGCAGGATAAAGTTTAACGCATGTATCGTCCCCGGCACCGAGAAAAAGGATGAACCATGACTTACGCAACCAGAATGGGTTCAATCATCTAAAACCTCACTGGTTATAAGGATAAGTGATAAGAAGGGATACGGCCAGACTTCTGTATTAGAAGACGGATATTGTGAAGTATAAATAGTCTCTGTTATCACAACCTATTATCCGAAGTGAGATAGGACTTCAATAGTGTCATAAAAAAATGTTTTGTGACACCTACGTATGAAATTGAGTACTAAAGCTTAGTTGACATATTAAAAGTAAGTACGGTAGGATCACTATGTGAAAAAACTATGATTAAATTGTGTGGGACATCTGCACATGCGTAGGCAGAGAGCACCTCTTTGAACTCTCAGTTCTTCGCAATTCTTCGTACGTGCTGGAAAGCGTTGCATTATTTTTGAGGTATTTGGAAAGGTATTAAAAAAATTTCTAATAGTTTTTTTTAGTTTTATTATTTTTGTAAATACTGTAAGCGTGTAGTTTCTATTTTTTTTATTCATCAAAGATTCACAAAGTGCTTGTCTATCATTTTGTCTGCAACAGCTGCAACGAAGCAGTCATGATGGTATTGTGTTGTTGCTGAAACTTCCTTTCGATTCCACATTTCAGGCCAAACCCCCCTACCACCATCAAGCGCAAATATTTTCACATAGTAATTCCACTAAAGACAAGATTCCCTATCTATCTGGTATTAGCAGTTCGTAATGAGAGGAACGTAATTTTATTCCGATCAAAATTATTTTTCATGTCAAAATAATCTTGAAACAAAAAATAAACCCCGCTACAAATAGGATTTAATAAGAACTTTCCTTATTTCTTTATTATAATTGGGGCTTCTGCTGAATTAAAGAATTTTGGTCTCTACTTAAAGTGGAAACGCTAAACCCTGATACAAAAGGCGGCTTATATAACCTACCGACCTAAGCCCTTTGTTATTACTTTTTTATTTTAAAACCACAATTGTTTTCCCTTGTGTTAAGCCTCTTTAATGAGAATAAAAGCAGCTCTGCCTGAATAGCTTCAAATTTATACTGCTCTAACGCATAAGCTATTTAATATTCCATCAATGATTTATGCTAACAGTGGTATTTGGAATTTTTAATTAAACATTTGTTATTTCTTGTAATTTTCACTTCTCTTGCTTGAAAAATCGTCCTGTAAATACTTTTCAGACGAGACTCTCAACTGAAAATGTTTTCCGTAATGGTTAATTATTTTACCCTGCAAAGAGTATTCAGTTAAAATGGTAGTAAGGTACAAGAAATATATTCTAAATTTTTCAGGTCAGAAAAATAAACAACTGAAAAAGCGAGAAAATTTTATTTTTCAATATAAATCCAAACAAAGTCAACTAAACATTTCCTAGGATAAATATATACATATATATAACAAAAGGATATTCCTAAAAATATATATACATGTGTTACTTGTAATTCGTTTTGATGATTTAATTTAAAGGGAAAACGTTAGGACAGAAGTAACCTATGTTTTACATCATTCTATCCTACAAACTTAGGAAACAATTTAATTAAATTTTTGAAAGAAAAGGAAAACGAAAGAGCTTTTAAATTTTTGTAACGACTTATGCTTAAACCTCAGATTTGTTAGGGTTAATTTGAATTCATCGTTGAGATCTTCTGCAATTGGTAGATGGAAAATTAGTGCAATTTCGGCGGTACACCAAAATAGACGTGCAAATACACAACACACACACACACGAACAAACAAACAAGCAACACACACACACAAATACAGACAGACACACACACACACACAAGCAAACACACCACATACACACACAATCACATGCGCAGGCGCACGCACACGCTACAATGAGCTATTCTTCTTCCTTCTTCTTATATATATATATATATATATATATATATATATATATATATATATATATATATATATATATATATATATATATAAATATATATATGTGTGTGTGTGTGTGTGTGTGTGTGTATGTGTGTGTGTGTGTGTGTGTGTGTGTGTGTGTGTGTGTGTGTGTGTGTGTGTGTGTGTGTGTGTGTGTGTGTGTGTGTGTGCATATACCCTATTTAAAAACAAATACCACTTGTTCATCTGTATTAGTTTGTATAAGGTAGCTATTATAGAGGTTGTAGCAAACTATAAGAAACCGGCATTAATTACTTGTCTTTTATTTTTAAGTTTGTAATAATAATTTTTATATTTATAAAATAGTTTTATTTGTAGTAATACCCACTAACAACATAAATTTAGTTCAAAGTGCACGCCATTACTATAAGAAACTCTTATGCTTAAACAATATTATAAATTAAAGTTATATGATTGGTAACCAGACGAGCGAAAATGCGGTGCGCATTCTCCGTAACATTCCACCAGTACTCTTGCATAACAAGCTATAAATGTTTAAATGTCGCTGTCTTAAGACGCAATGGGGAACAGGTAGATTCTTCAGATTAAATACAAATTTACGTTTCATGTTAATTCAAAAATAATAGTTACAAATCATTGTATTTACTTACTTTTGTATGTAGGCCTAGCCTATTACAAGTTTTGTCAAACATCTTGTTTAAAAAAAATATTTTTTTAATTTTTGTAAACAATCCTCCATCTATGTGAGACCAAATATTTTAAAAACCTTATGTACATTTTTTTCTCTTTAACTAAGGGGCTGAGTAGCTTTGACTGCTGTCTCAAAGTAAAACTTATGAGCTGTAGAACTTTTGCCCAAGTTTCATAAACTTTGCTGTCAATTTTTTTATATAATCACAACTGCTTTATTTTTCTACTGCAAACAGACAAGCGGAGAACTTGCAGGACCAGTAACAATGTAAGAACGTTACTTATGTTTCGGGAAAAGAGATTTTCACTTACTATATTTATTGCAGTAAAAAAGAGCAGGTAATTTAGCCCCTAATGGTTGTTGATTGTAAAAACAAGCCCAAATTATGTCATTTTAAATATTAATCAATACGACATAAAATTGATACATCCTGAATTATAAATTTAGTTTTGGTTTTAAATCTAATTTTTAAACTACAAATTTACTAATCCTGTAATAAATAGTCACTATAAGTAATATTTTTATTCAATGTCTGTTAATAACTATTAATTTTTTACATATGCCAATGACAGATCACAAATAATTTTGCTTTTTTAAACACTCAACGTTTCGAATTTCATTCCAAAATTTCTTTTCAAGAGCTCAGTTTTAATTGAACAAATTATACAACATAACTTACGAATTATAAAATACATAACATTGTATAAAACATAATAAAAATCATGAAATTAACTCCTAATAAATATCAATTTTCAAGACATATTGTAAATTTACAAAACATGTATACTCTTGTAAATGTATATTTATTAAGAGTTTTATAACTTGTTAATTTTTATAATGTTTTATATATTATGTATTTTATATATCGTAAGTTATGTTGTATCATTGTTTAATTAAAACTGAGCTCTTGAAAAGATATTTCGTAAAGAAATTGGAAACGTTGAGTGTTTAAAAAAGTAAAATTATCTGAGATCTGTCATTAGCCTATATAAAAAAGTAACTATAAGCTACAATTAGCAAAATGTTATCGCTCTTGAATATTCAAATATCGCAAACAGGATACAATGATGGTTTATTCCAACCACTCGTGAAAGGCTTTTCAATTTGTCGAAAGCTAAGCGCTGTGTGTTTGGCAGGTGTCAGCGTTGACATTGCGTCAATTTTCTGACGTTTACTTTAGCGTGAAACTGTAACTAGTGCCCCCACATCGGTACCAGCCACTATCATGCAGCATAGAAGAGTTCGAGAGAGAGAGAGAATTACATCCAAAAAGTTTTATAAATGTTCTGAAAACTCTATAACAGCAAGAAAAGTAGTAATTGTAAAAACTATTATGATGAGACAGAAGTTGGAAATATCAATTTATGTGGCATTTTCAAATAAATTATTTCACAAGCTGCTTGTATACTAAGGCACAAACTAAATAGTTATAACGACCAGTTTCAGTGTTTTGGTCTTTTATTTCCAGTAAAACTGATAACTCAATTAGAAATTTTTATTTAAGGAGTTTCAGGTCAATCTGGGCCCTGGTTAGTTGCATAGTTTTTCTAGTTGCTGGGGCGGAATATCCTTTGTTTTATCTTAACAAAACTTGGAAGCACCCCAGAAGCAGGCGATCTTCACACACACAGACTCGCGCTGACCTGACCCGGCGGCCTACCTAAATAAGATAAACGTAGGTCGTTAATCAACGAGGGAAGGGGTTTTAGACATAGTGTTTAATTTTGACATAATGTGATTACAGGGTGAGACGATGAGTTGATTTGGGGATATATGTCTTGTATATAATAATTGTAGGAAGAGTTTATGTTGAATAATTAATTATCATTTAAAAAATTTTATTTCCGTTTTGTCAGGCGGCAGATAGCTTGTTGCTAGTACACAGCTGATCGTGAGAAAAGCTGTTTTGTCTCGGTTTCGGATATGGTACTGACGCAGAAAATAAATGAAATCGATCATTTGAAGCAAGTTGTATGTCATGTCAAATTGTGACCTCAGCTCTACCGAATGTATTGAGTTTTTGAAGTACACACAAACCTACGTAACATGAATATTTATAAAGGCGATTGTTCCTCTCCATTGCTACAGATGTTAACTTTGCTGGTACACAGCTAAACGTTAAAAAAAGGTTCGCAGGGCAGAACTCGCTACGTATACTCTGAACATCCCTGCTCCTTTTTTTGATCTACGAACAGAAAGCACGCCGAAATTTGCTCGCTAGATTATTTGTCTAGCAAGTATAGATTTTGTTTTTAACAGTTTTAATTTAATTTAAATCAAATATGTAAAGAAGTGTCTAAAAGTTTCCTTTATTATTTTTGAAGTAACGTTTAATCACTGATTATTCACATCTGTCGAGCTTCCTAGCCAACATGTATCCAAAATTAATAATGGTAAGGTCTGATCAAGGAACCACGCTGTACAACATAAATTCCAGTTCCAGATAAGATATTTATTTTATGTAAGGTGATGTGAAATAAAAATTTAAGTTTCAAAATTTAACTCGGGACGGCAAAATAGTGCAAGTTTTCATATTTTAATAATGCACAAAGTTGTGATTAATCCATGGGATGCAGTAACAAATTTTCAGCTGTTTTTTTTTTAATTTTATATAGAAGCAATCTCTTTGTGGATATCATATCTCAATGTCATAAATACTAAAATAGTGAAAATATTTGCGTAAATTCTTAACATGTTAAACAAATATAAAAACCAGATCTAAAACACTGTAAACGTTTCAAATGTATTTTCTTTTTCTTTTTTATCTTTTGTGTAAACTTTGTGTAATAAAATTTTATTTCTTTTATTTTGAAATAATTGGTAAATTTTTTGAATGCACCATTCTCAAGTTCAATTTAGGTCTACTTTGCAGGTCACTTTATTAATTGTGTAACAGATAATTGCAATATTCAATAAATAAATTCCTTAAGAATTTATTAAATGCGTTACATAAATAGCGCTACTCTGCTATTTAATGTATAAAGTTTAGTGCATTCAGTAAATATTTTAAAAATATTAATTTATGGCATGGACAAGAAAAGTTTATTTTTGATTCCGGCAGTTGTAACCTGTTTTTAGAACGTTTTTAGTAATTCTTACTAATTCCTTAAATTAAACGAGATATGCTTTGTTTGAACAAGGGGAAAGTAAGTCATGCACCTAGTATAAACCAGTTTTTTTTTTGAAAATGCGTAGTTAGTCTCAACAGGAAATGCTGTGTTGAGTGGATGACTCAATGAAGCTAGATTGTAAAAATCCGACTTTAGAAAGTTAGTGAGTAGCATGAAATACGTTGTTTAAATACTCCTAGATTCCTTGTGTATTTTGTTAAAGATATTCGCTTGGTTTTCTGAATGCTGGCTGATACTTTATAAAAAAAACTACTTTCTAAACAGCTGTCTCCTGCTTTATAAACATTCTTTTTCAACCCTTTTTTTTAAAAATAGATCACTTTTTCACTTTAAGTGTGTTTAAATTTTAGGTTATGCATGTTTAACTATAGACTGGCAACAACATAAAATACAATTTGTAATTTAAAGCAGAAAACCCTTTTACGTATTCTAGATTTGTATCGATGGAATTATTTGTCAGAGTTGTACTTTTCGTAAAATTTCTGCACGTTTGTCGTTTTTAAACATTTTAAGAAATTGACGAAGAAATTTGATGATTTATAAAGACTAAAATTGTTCTTAAATATGCGGTAATATGTTTAAGAAAATTTAAAACCCTATTAGGGTACATGTCTGTCTCAGAGGCGTGACGCTAAACACGTGAGCTCTGACAGATTAAAGTAATAGATTCATGTCGATGAATAATTTCACCCAGTACGGTCCCTAGTATCTAGAGTAATGTTTGTCATGTGGAATCTGGGTTTGCATAATACCTTTCCTTTTGCAAACAGACAATATTACAGATTTATGATACATCTGTCAATCGTCTGCAATAGCAATGGGTGACCCAAATCGTTATGTCTTCACGGAGTTGCGCTAAAAGGGTGCTAAAAGACTTTTCAAATCGATAACTTGGCCTTTAAAATCTATTCATAATTTTTAATAATACATTAAATGTTTCTTACAATGGCTTTATTTAATTATAACTTACTTATATAACTGTTAGTTTTCATTGATTTGAACTGTGATGCTAAAGTGTGTGTAAAACGTAAACATACTTTGCAATATAACTTGATTTACTTTCTCGATTTCGTTTAGAAATATCTTCAGATCTAACATACAGAAAGAACATACTACAGTTTAAGTAGATAAGCGCCTTTGTAAAGAAAGTTGTTAGTCTTTGAATGACAAACAATGTAACAAGTTGGACCAACTTACACTTGGTCTCCGTTTTGGCTTCAGATATAAGACATGGACATTATTACTGCCTATTGTTATACAGAGTGGTTACCGGAAAACTCGTGTTTTCCAAATAACGAGTAATAAGATAATTAGGGAAAAAGTTTTATTTATAAGAGGCAAAACTGTGTACACAGAATGCAATTTCAAAACAATGTTACTTTTAGTTTAGCGTTCAAAAAATGCATCTGTAAGGTAACTTCCTTCTGTTTTGATAAAGTGTTGAAAGCTTATTTAAAACTTTCTACGGATTTTGTCTAGGAAAGCCGACAATATCCTGGCGAATAGATTCTTTAAGATCTTGTATTGTTCGTGGTTTGTTCATATAGACTTTAAATGCCATGAGTCCCCACTGAACGATATCTGGAATTGTAAGTTCAAGGAAGCGAGGCCAATTGGCATCACTAAAACGTGAGATCACTTTTTTAGGGAATGTACGCCGAAGAAATTCCATACTAATGCGAGCCATATGGGCTGTTGCTCCCCATTGTTGGAACCATACTTTACGTATCCCTGTACGGTGACGGCGCAGTTCCGGCAAGAAATATTCTTCCAACATTTCCAGGTAACGTTGAGCATTCACTGTGACTGCTATGACATCGTTCAACACACGAACAGTTCGAAACCTTAAAGAAGCTATTTTCCAGGAAATCATAATCATTCCTAGAGAGATTTTAGCAAAATCGGTAAAAAGTTTTAAATATGGCTTCAACACGGTATCAAAACAGAAGGCGTTGCATACGACGGGCAGTTATAGATTTGGCAACACTGAACTGAAAGTAATATAGTTTTGAAATTGCATTTTGTGTGCACTGTATTTCCACTTATAAATAATTTTCTTTCATGATTCTCGTGGTACGCTTTATTTGGAAAAAATCCGTTTCCCGGTTTTCAAATTAGGTTTTATGAGGTTTTTGTATTTATTAGAGGGTAGACACCTACGCCTTAAAACCTTGAAGTGTGGGATGAACCAATTTATTTTGCCTTAGATTTTCTTCCATACACTCTCATGAGTTTTCCCTTATCTTATTTATTATTTTTACACATTTCTCAGGATCAAATTTAAAAATCGATTAGAGTAAAGCTTATTAAGCTTTTGCAGGAATAAAGTTGAATTCGTTAAGATTATTTTTAAAAGTCATCTATAGAGAACCTTTGTTGTGCAAGTGCAGGGCTATCTTTTCACAACCAAGCGAAATGCAAATAATTGGTTTAAACTTTGAATTTTGTCATATTTTTAACACATTTTTTAACTAGAGCAACGATGAATTATTCCATTACACGTTTCCCGCCATCCTGTTTACATTTACTTAGTGCTATTACTGAAATTAAATAAAACCTTCTCAAAATAAAGACGATTGAAGAATCATTATAACGTTCGTTGTTTACGATATAATTCGATCCTTATTGAAATTACGAACTTTATAAAATCACTTACTACAGTGAATTCTTTATTCATTGGGAGTGATTGTCTCCTATGTGTTTGCAAAGTTAAGATATTTTTATAAAAACCAACAGCTTAGTATTACTGTATCATAAATAAAATTATTAAGGTATTTTCAAAAATATTTTGACGACTCCTAGCAATCTTAGGCAAACCAGACACTGCCAGTGTCAAACTTGGTATTTTCTAAGTGCATAGTCATCTTCATCTTCAGCATCATTCTATGATAAGTAATGTGGACGGGGAGAGATAGCAGCGTACATGCAGGAATATGGCAACACTGTACTCAGTGCTTACACTTGTTCTGTCGATATGTTGGTCTTTCTTTTTTTAATAGGTCTGCAATTGGTATATCCTACCAGAGTATTACTTGCAAACGGTTGAAAGCAAATATACTAAAAAATTCATGTAATTGTTTCACTCGACATATTTCTGTTTCCTATCCTTTCATCCCCTAAATATCGATTTCTATCTCCATTGTTTATCCCAATAAACCGCATAATTTCTATTAAAATCAAATTTAATCATTAATAAAATTGATTTATAAAGTAAACAATTAATAAAAGCACTTGTCTCTTTATACAAAAGTATTAATATAAAACCCTACTGAAGAATTAGATTTAAAAACATCATTTAATAAAAGTGATTTATAAGTTGAACAATTAATAAAAGCACTCCTATCTTTATACAAAAGTACTAATATAAAACCCTACTGAAGAATTAGATGTAAAAACATCATTTAATAAAAGTGATTTATAAGTTGAAAAATTAATAAAAGCACTTGTCACTTTATACAAAAGTATTAATATAAAACCCTACTGAAGAATTAGATGTATAAACATCATTTAATAAAAGTGATTTATAAGTTGAACAATTAATAAAATCACTTGTCACTTTATACAAAAGTATTAATATAAAACCCTACTGAAGAATTAGATGTAAAAACATCATTTAATAAAAGTGATTTATAAGTTGAACAATTAATAAAATCACTTGTCACTTTATACAAAAGTATTAATATAAAACCCTACTGAAGAATTAGATGTATAAACATCATTTAATAAAAGTGATTTATAAGTTGAACAATTAATAAAAGCACTCCTATCTTTATACAAAAGTACTAATATAAAACCCTACTGAAGAATTAGATGTAAAAACATCATTTAATAAAAGTGATTTATAAGTTGAACAATTAATAAAATCACTTGTCACTTTATACAAAAGTATTAATATAAAACCCTACTGAAGAATTAGATGTAAAAACATCATTTAATAAAAGTGATTTATAAGTTGAACAATTAATAAAATCACTTGTCACTTTATACAAAAGTATTAATATAAAACCCTACTGAAGAATTAGATGTAAAATCATCATTTAATAAAAGTGATTTATAGGTTGAACAATTAATAAAAGCACTTGTCACTTTATACAAAAGTATTAATATAAAACCCTACTGAAGAATTAATAAAAGCACTTGTCTCTTTATACAAAAGTATTAATATAAAATCCTACTGAAGAATTAGAGGTAAAATCATCATTTAATAAAAGTGATTTATAGGTTGAACAGTTAATAAAAGCACTTGTCACTTTATACAAAAGTATTAATATAAAACCCTACTGAAGAATTAAAAAAAGCACTTGTCTCTTTACACAAAAGTATTAATATAAAATCCTACTGAAGAAATTGATGTAAAAACATCATTTAATAAAAGTGATTTATAAGTTGAACAATTAATAAAATCACTTGTCACTTTATACAAAAGTATTAATATAAAACCCTACTGAAGAATTAGATGTAAAACATCACTTAATAAAAGTGATTTATAGGTTGAACAATTAATAAAAGCACTTCTATCTTTATACAAAAGTATTAATATAAAACCCTACTGAAGAATTAGATGTAAAAACATCATTTAATAAAAGTGATTTATAGGTTGAACAATTAATAAAAGCACTTGTCACTTTATACAAAAGTATTAATATAAAACCCTACTGAAGAATTAATAAAAGCACTTGTCTCTTTATACAAAAGTATTAATATAAAATCCTACTGAAGAATTAGAGGTAAAATCATCATTTAATAAAAGTGATTTATAGGTTGAACAGTTAATAAAAGCACTTGTCACTTTATACAAAAGTATTAATATAAAACCCTACTGAAGAATTAAAAATAGCACTTGTCTCTTTACACAAAAGTATTAATATAAAATCCTACTGAAGAATTAGATGTAAAAACATCATTTAATAAAAGTGATTTATAAGTTGATCAATTATTAAAAGCACTTGTCTCTTTATACAAAAGTATTAATATAAAATCCTACTGAAGAATTAGAGGTAAAAACATCATTTAATAAAAGTGATTTATAAGTTGAACAATTAATAAAAGCACTTGTCTCTTTATACAAAAGTATTAATATAAAACCCTACTGAAGAATTATAGGTAAAAACATCATTTAATAAAAGTGATTTATAAGTTGAACAATTAATAAAAGCACTTGTGTCTTTATACAAAAGTATTATTAAAAACCCCTACTGAGGCGAAAACATTTACATAAATACAAGTTTCTTACCAACCAATTTACTGCCTTCTTCAGTGATTATGATTTTTTTCATATCATCGCTTTTAAAGATCGAATAACTTTTAAACATACATAAAAGCATGTTTAATATAATGTAATGTATTAAAATATGTGTGCCTAACTAGTAAGATTTAAAAAAATTGTAAGCTAGCACTTATAAAGTGACAGAACGTTGAGAAGGGTAGCGGGTTGTAATTATATAGGCAAGAAATTATTTGCTTGGCAGCAAACATTTTTAAAAAAAAGTTAGGGCCCAAACCTTAAACGTAACATGTAGATGCCCCTAACTAAACTGAATGAGATCTAGTAGACAGCCAAAGCCTGTTAGAAGGTACAATACCACAGAAAAAGTGTGAATTCATGATCTCAAAGTTTAGTATTTCAAAGTAGAAAGTTTACAGAGAATAATGTAAATTGCAAAACGCGTTTGGGAGGAAATGGATGAAAAGAGTTACGACTGGCAACTCAGGAAACACCGGTCAGAATAGCTTGGAAAAAACTATTCTTATTCGTTTATTGCTGGATATAACAGGGATGAAGAGAGATCATGAGAAACTACGAGTATATAAGAATCGAAGAGTGAGAGAGTCTATTTTTGGCAGTCGGAGGTAAAGAGAGTGATATTCCAAGAGAAACAGGTAAAGGAGTCTACTGCTGATAACCAAACATGAGGTTGAGAAAGGGATTGCGAAAAAGTGTACATCTATGGATAATAAAAGCTCTAGAAGTCATGGGTACAAATGGTGGTGGAATAAATGATTCGGGAGAGTTAACGTTTCCAAAGGGGTTCCATTAGACCGACTAAAGACGGAGAATTTCCTTTGTCAATAACTAACTATAATGATTGATTTCCATTGAGAAATCAAATTAACGTTATATTTTATAAACTATTTAGTATTTACAAATAAATATAATCATCCAATCAAGGTCATTAAAATTGTATGTAGTTTCAATTTTATGTAGAATCTTTCTTTCAGACAAATAACTGTCTTTCATTACTCAGGTGTGTATACGACGTGTGATTGGTATAATTGTCAGAGGTAGTGTCTGGTCTAGAGAGTCTAACTAACAATCCCACCTGCGGTTACACAATGTAATAAAAAACTTGTAAATAAGGGAAGAAATAGAAAATTACGTTTCTACCTAAATTCCTATCTAGAAATTCATTAAGAATTAACATATAACTTAATACAACAGCTGTTTTATGGGAAGACATCATGTTCCTTCTTAAATCCTGCATTGTTTCCACATGTGTTTTTGTAAACAATAATTATTCATGTTTGTGATTTGAAGAAGTTTACTTAAATTATGATTTAAATACTTTAGCTATCAACAAGAAATACGCCTTTTCATATTCTATCCTAAACACCTTAATTATTAAGGTTATCATAAGGAACAAACATTATTTTATATAATATAGTAGCGTATAATATACTATAACTTTACCCTGACAAACTTTGCTATGGATTCAGAAGCATATACGTTTCATACAAGTTGAAATTTCCATACTTCATTCGCAAATACAACAGAGAGCTAAGGCTATAACATCTTTTGATCGTGCCGTTGCTAGAACCAATTTGACATTTTCCTAGTTCCTCCTGGCGTATCCCAGACGAGGTATTTCCCCTCGATTCCGTCATTTATCATTTGCATTTTGCAATCATAAAAGTCCTTATAATCACGCGTTAATTTGGGAATGCTTGAATGGACGTATGACTGAAGACCACTGGAGTTATAAAGCTGTTTATTTCTCAAGCACACATCAAATGAACAAGTCGCAGTTCGAATGTGTGCTAGACATCCCAAATAACCACTACTCAGGATTCGCGAACGAATCTATTTCATTAGCTGCCTTAATTCTTACTTTCTTTGTTCATTTTCATAAGCTTCCTTAATTCCTACTTTTTCTTGTTCATAGATAAATTAAGAAAAATAACATAAGGGATATAGAATAAAAAATATCAAAATAAAAATCAATATATACAATTTTGTAATCTAAAACAAAAATTAGAAAATTATAACTTATGCACAACAAAAACTGACAAAAGCAATACTGTGGTTGTGATTAATAAACAAGAATACATTAAAAAAAATATATTGCTGATAACAAGTATATAGAACTAAAAAAAAACTTATAATAATCATTATGAAATAAAAGGTATAAAAACTTTTGGGCATTTTTTCCCAAAATAAACAATGATATTATAAATGCGAAAATACTACTACCAAGCAGAATTATAAAACTATATAACAAAATTAAATGAAATTAGAAAAACAATCATGCTATAAAAAACAGTTATCAACTAGTAGCAAAAATTAAAAATATAAAAATAGATAATAACATTAAATCAATATCATTAGATATAAAGGATGTGTATACAAATATACCTTTAAATGAAACATACAAAAAAATATAAGATAATTCAATACTGTACACATTTGATAAAGAAGTAATTTTAGAGATATTTAATTTAATTAAAGTAATATTAAATCAAAATTAATTTTTATCAAATTACTATCAAAATTACAACAACAAAATATATAGACAAGAAGATGGTTTAGAAATGGGTTCACCTCTGTCATGAATCATGTCCGAAATAATTTTGCAATATATTGATGGAAAAATAATTACAATTATTAAAAAATATGACAAAATGGACTATGGTAGAGATATGTAGATGATGGATCGTATATTTCCACAAACAATGCTATAAATCTAAGCCTAATAATGAATGACATATACAATATACACAATAAAAAACATTTGACACTTGATGTAGAAAAACATACAGCAATAATTTTTTTAGATATCACTATTTCAAAGAAAAATAATAAATTTGATTTTGAAATTTACAGAAACCCTACTCAGACGGATAAAATAATTCCTAATTACTCAAATTATCCATCTAATAAAAACAAAATGGCAGGTTTATATAGCTCATTATATAGAATGAATAAAATTCCGTAAAATGATATAAATAAGTTAAAAGAATTCAATGTTATATGCCAAATAGCAACAAAAGATGGATATAAAAAAGAAACAATGGATAAATTAAATAATAATAATATTAAAAATGAGAAATAATGTTAACAAAAATTACTATACAACTAATAATAAATTAACTATTTGGTCTAAATTCATATTCACCATAAGACCCTTTGATATCAGGATGACTTTTGCTTCACAAAGACGAGTTACGTAAAGGAAAGGTCATTCTCGTTAGGACAAAGTAATTGCCCTAGAATATATTTAAATAAATCTCGTCTATAAATAATAATTTTAAAAAATTATTTTCTAGAATAATATACCTGTAGTTATGAATCCTAATTATTTCTCAAAATATGTGACAGTAATTCAAATAAAATATATATATTATTTAAATATTTCCTTTAATTCTGGTTTGTATTTTAAGTCTCGTTGTTCCACCAAACTTGACGCTCTCCACATAACTATCGACTTGTGTAACTATCCAAAGGAAAACCACCCTATCGTTGAAAATTCCTCGTTATACCACAAAAAGGATTACTAACCAACGTGTTGCAATGTTCTGACATGCGACAGCTTTCTATTCAAACTGCTTTCCCTGGTACACTGTATAAACTTGGTTTTAGTGATGAATTCTCGGTAGAGTAATATTGCTACCACCTAGATGGAATTTAATTTAAACTCTGATTAGTTTAGCTTATTTGAAGGAACTTCTCTATAAACTATATCTAATTAGTCTGCAGTGAAGCAACATACGGATTAATAATGCAAATAGTTGCCCACCTGAGTTTATGCAGGGTTATTTAGATATCCGGGTAAAACTATATAGTGATCAAAAGAGCCTTGTAGGGCGATAATCTCCAATAATTATTGAACATATCACCGTTTGCGTCTATTTACTATGAACATTAAATATTTCCTGGTGTTGCAGGGCAAACTAGATTAAGCTTCAGACATCTTTTAGTTACATAACTTTTTACGCAGTTTGCTTTAAGTTTACGAGTTCAGGCTAAAATATAATGCACGCATGCTTTTAGAAAATAAATAGATATAAATACAAATACCAATCACAAATTATATTAAAGTACAAGTGATACGTTTTACGATCGTATATTTGTTTATAACGATGGACACCATTATTACAAACTATTAATTAATTGCGTCACTAAAATATTCTTCTGACTCTTCTCGATCCAAGACCTGACAGCTCACAATACCTCATCCCCCCAATGTGTAATGATTATCCTAAAGTCTCTCTAGTAAAGGATATGATACTTATCAGAAGGATGAGGGTAAACTGGAGTTATCGCAGAGCCTCTACAGTTATTACGTTGAAAGACTATCAGTACTAGATGACCGCTAACACGACCATCTCAATGTCGTGATATTTTAGAGACTAGATATTTTGAGAAACATTTAGAGTTGCCCCAAATACGTCCACATGAGCACTACTAAACACAGTTAAAAGAAACTTTAGCTGTAATAATAATTTGTAATTTTTCGTTATGAAGGAAACGGGTGTCGATATTCAGCTCTTTGTCTTTTCTCTTCCATGACGTAATCATGAACCCAGGTATTGTCCTCAAAACAAAATCGTCTCGTTCGTGACAGAAGCGCTGAAAAAGTTGTTTGCTGAACTCCAATCGAGGCTTTTTCTTCTTTTCTTGAGTAAGTCATAAAATGAAGAAGTATCTTTGTTCAGTTGTAAATTACACATGTTCATTAGATATTCCAATATGGTTTACGATTAGATTTTTACTGATTCGACAAACATCTTCAATCAAATCTTCGACATGTTTCCGACGTTATTGTCGTCTATAGGATTCTTCCGACACTCACTACGTGTATCATAATTAATTTCATTTTGTTATTATTTCTTTCAATAATTTAGCCATTGACCGATCGAAGAGAAACTTTAATATAAGGGTATACATGCAATACGTTGACCATAAAAAGTAAGTATGGGTTAGTCATAATTAAAAACACCTTCAAGAATGCCATTTATTTGCCCACATATTACAAAGTTTTCTTCATAATTTCATCATACAATCGCTCTTCTTTGCACCAAAGCATTCTTAGTAACGATACTGCAAACGCTTCCCGCAGATCCTCATTACTACCCACGACTTTGTCAATCTATCCTTGCTTGTGTTGTAATTATTGTTAACATACCTCTTGCGTTAACACACGGTTTTGCAGGAGGAAAATTCAGGTGAGCCTACATATAGTCGAATGACTGACCTGGGCAAGCAATAACGCTGAAGAGAGAGATAACAGCTCTAAACATTTGATGAAATGCGCAGAAATACGGTTTCGTGCGGTGGGGGGTGCTCCTGGAAATACAAGTTTGCAGGGCCGATGCAAAGTTGTCTTAGCTCGGGTTCAACAAAGAATGCCAACATAGTCACATAGCGTTTTCCATTAACGGTCACTGATTGTTCATTGTTATTTTAAAATAAAAACCTGAAGACACCAGCCGCCTTCTACGGGAGTGTATCGATTTTTCAAGAAGTACATTACAATTCATTGTTGACCAGTTTCTGGTTCCTTCTCCACCAGTAAGGCAAACTAACGCACCGGGTCGTGTACGACATTATCCATTTATCAATCAGTTAAACGATGTTTTTTAAAGTGATTAATAAGATTCACCGAACGTAATGGACTACAAAATTGAAGAATTCTTTTATCGTTTGGAAAGATGAGATTTTCCAAATGATGTAATTTTCAATTAATAACTTTAATATACGCATACGCTGTAAATGGCATCCTTAAAGGTATTTATAAATATTTCTGACTATTTTACCTTGATCCAATACCTTGGTTTTAATATGACCATATGGATTTCATCCTTTGGCCACAATACTTATATACTCAAAAAAAGTCGTAAAGTTTCAGACAAATGAAGAAAATATTAAGTGGAAAATCAAATATATTCTATCTTGAAACTTAAGAATGAACAACTTTTAGGCTAATAAAATGCCATTCATTATACCTATACCTCTTTAATAGTGGAAAAATATAAATTTACAATGTGGTAATGAAAGTTATTATTTTTATTGATTTTAGAACAAAAATACTGTAGTAATAACTAGTCAAATAGACCAAAAACATCCTTGACCAGTATCTTCTAGTATAGTAATAAGTAATATAGTATTACACTAATAGTAACAGGTTTTCATTTTAAAAACTTTTCCTCAGATTACTCCCGAGAAATGAAGTGTCTTTCTTTTCTGTTTTTTCCGAAACAACTAGTGTTACACGTGACCCAGTAGACGCCTGTAGCAGTGAAATGTTAAAACAGTAAGTAAGCAGATGTGAAAAAGTCTCTAAAACTATTTACATTGATGCTCGAGAAACTCTGAAACATTTAAAGTTACAACGATCACAATGTTAAAAGTTAAAACTGCAGGTCTCGAGTGTAATTTAATTTAAAGTTAATACTCTCCAGCAAACTCTCCCAGTTCCGAGTTTTATCGTTACTTGTATGAACAACAACGGGTCCATTAAACTGAAGCAATTTAAAGATTCGTTGGACTAAGTAAATAGTTTATCCATTGTCTCTTGATCATCGTACAGTGACTAAATGTAAAATGTTTTCTTCTATTAATCATTTCAAGTACGGACTGCAATTTACTAAAAGCACAAGGTTATTTTATTTTCCCCGTTCACTTGACAGCTTCCTTCAAAAACATGTTACTATATAACTTGTCTGTTCCCACAACACATTACATTATTTCACAAGTTCATAGTTTTGTTTCCCATTCTTTTACCGTCACAGTTCTGACAAAACAATATTACATAGACTTTGTCTTACTATCGTGACACTTCCTACTCTTCTCTATTGCACAATTTCAGCCCAATTTTATGAGTTTTTTTTAGTTGTAGAAATATTTCAACTTTCCCCGTTCACCTGACCAAGTAGGGGCGTTACCGCCGTTCCTTAATCTGTCTATATTAAATATTTTCCCCTACAATTTGAGATGGTTATAGTCATACCAGTTTTAAATTACATTTTACTACTTAAACATAAACGCTATACAATTAAATATCAATGTAAATGATTGGTAAGGAAAACCAGCCCTGCTACGACCCGAGAATTTATCCAGCTTATATATAATTGCAACTCTGATGGAAGGAATTTAAATCGATGAAAATACAACTCCTCTCCAAAGAGAGCAATTATACTTTGATTTTAAATAGAATAGGAATTAGTCTTTGGCAGGGTAGGGATGCGATGTTTTCAGCTCGAAAGCATTGAGAGTCAACCCGCCACTGCAAGCGACTGAAACTGTAGAAAGAAGCAAGCTCGAACTGGCAACAAGGCTCGCCCACGTAGCATGATGTGAATACCGTATTAGCTCAGACAGCTCTAATCCCCACTCCCTCTGGACGATTTCACCTAAGCAGAATCCTATTCTGTAGTAAATCAAACTATAAACGAGTGGTGAAAAAAGGTTTTTTTTGTTTTTGTACCGTTAGAGACCATCCTGCAATATTTGATCAGGAGATGTGATCAGACGATAGGGCCAAAGCAGACATACGTCAGACAACTGCAGTACTAGAAAGCCTTCACGTCATACTATTCTGAAAAGCATCCGAATCAGTAAATTTTACAGTGACACAACAAAGCATGAGGTATAGACTGGGCTTTTAAAATTTAATTAGCTCTTGATTATAGTAAAAGAGCAAGAATAGTGATAAGATTATAATTAACAATCCTAAAAAATATATTTGACAAACGGTGTTATGTTGCCAATTCCAACTATTACATTCATACAGTACAATTCATTGTTATTATGGATACAGATTATATTTAGTTAATTATCTTTACTGCTAGGACTACTTTATATATATATATATATATATATATATATATATATATATATATATATATATATATCAGCTTCAAACATTTTACGACACATTAGAGAAAGCCGTAAAATTATTTAGCGATTACATTATATTCTATTTAATGAACTACTAATTGTGGGGAAGTTTTCATTAATTATAAACAAAAGCTCTACGTATACTCTATTAGTTATTGAATTATGGGCCTGCATGCTTTGGAAAAGTTCACTCGTAAATCAGTTGAGATGAACGGAAGGAAATGATAAAATTTTAAAGGTTTTTCCCTAGACGTTTAAGATTTACAACGACTGTGGGAAACATAATTTTCGGAGTGTTTAATGTAATTTTCCACAAAAATCCAAGAAAACCCGTTGAATAATAACTAAAATATTATTAGCTACTCTGAGCACAAGTGAATATTAAACTATCACAAACATCAAATCACAATCAAACGTGTGTCGGAGTCAAAGTCATCATCATAGGGCAGATGGGAAAGCATCTATGCGTAAGTAAAATGACAGCAGGATTACCTTCGTATCTATTGTACAGTATCGATATTAAGCAGTCATCTCAACTACTGAGGAATGCGAAACATAATTTAGGTTATGCTATATCTTTTGACAATTCAAGGTGTGACGCGCGCGCACACACATACGCACACACCTAAAGATACACACACACAAACACACACACCCACTCACACACACACACACACACACGCGCGTGCGCGCGCGTGTGTATATGTATTTATATATCACTTTCTTACTACAAAATTTCAATTGTATAAGAGTGGCTGTGTATTTAGTCTTCTAGACCACCATGTAGGGATTTGAAGAGCAGTTCTGACTACGGTCGCCAGGATTCGCTAACAAAGATAAGTTCACAGTTTTCTTAATGTTTCTAAAATTGTTACAAGTTTATACCGGCTGATGGAACCCAAACGTAAAAATAGCTTCACAGCAGCTCGTACGTTGTCTGGGTCTAGTTTCGTCTGAATCCAATGTCAGTGAAATTATACCCAAGTTTTGCTTTGCTTTCCAGACAATATTCTTTTGCTACATTATCTACAAAACTGGGAAAAGTATATCTTGTGACTGTTATATTATCTTCATCTAAACTAAACGGCAGTCTTGTAGGTCTAGATATAAAATTATCTCCAACAGAAAAAGTTTTTGAAATTTAGGTTTCCATAGATTATTGCAGAAAATGTTCAATCATCAGATGAAAATCTCTGATTTTAATAATTCCTATACTACAAATGACAAATGCCGATCTACGTACGGCACAATTATAAAAATGTTAATATTTTACGTTTAATATAAGTAACGTGAGTATTGAAGTTAATATCATTATTTTTTAAAACAATAATTAATTTGATATGTTACTCCTATAAACAGAAAACATACACTATAATGTATGTAAACCACGTGGTAAAATGCTTTTTTTACTCTATAAAATGTACTAACGAATGATTCAACACAGTCCGGGTGACTGAACCGTAAGTAACATGTGACGCACCGGAGGCCAGCGCGGTTTGTGGAGTATTATCTTTCCAAATGAACGACTACATGTATGTAGAACGAAGCGTAATATCGCCGTAAAGTGTGTTTTGCGAAGATTTACAACTTTAAAAATATCAGAAAGTAACCAGGATTTTTTGCTTCTCCTGCATGTCCGTTCGTGTTTGTTCACGGTTTATTTCAAGAAGATAAATCTTTCATTGAAAAAATAATCATTAATTTGTTCAAAAAAGACATGACCCTGAAATACAAGTACTCCTGAAAAACGAGAAATGTAACATGGAGGTAAATTCAGTAATCACTGTTACCAAGTACCAGGTTTTGGTACCTGTAAAAGGGTCGAGGACCGTTTAATATCCATTGATAAGTGTTGAAATCTCTTTTGGTATAAGATTACTATGTCTTTGAGAGTAAATTGAAATGAACGAATTCTCCCGCAAATCTTCAGATATTTTCAGATTTTCGCTATCTTAGAGATTATACAGAGGATATGATAAATCGCTTTCACATCTAAATTTACATTGCACATGAAATGTATATAATCCTAAATATACATTAATTCATAAGGAATTAATTAAATATAAGAATGTTAGAATATTTGTAACACATTTTAGATGGTGTTACATATTAAAAAACGAAATTTCAGAAAACGAACGAGAATGTATTCAAAAATGTAACAATAATAGAACTAGATCAAACAATTGTGATTTGTTAGAAATAAATCAAATCTCTGGTAGGTAGTGGCATCTATTGGAATAGTTTGAAACTAAGATTAAAGTAATATGTGCAGATCGATGCCCGGTAATTAGAACGCTACCTTGCTAGTCATAGTTTATTTCTCTTGATATCAGGATGTAGAAGGCAACTGTCGTCTCCAAAGGCGAAGAAATGTTTTGTTTTAAATTGTTAATGTAATAGTCATTTTTTAATTTCTTGTAATCAGAATATAGAAGACAGCGCACGTCGCCAATGACGAAGATGGAACGCTGAGTTACTGAGGCCTTTTTCAAAATCATGACTAAGCGAATATTGTGTGGATTTTTCCAATAGAGGGATGCGAGGCTACACCTTGTTAAAAGAGCTAAGTGAACAAATTCATACTTTGAACTATCACAAAATTTAATTGCTTAAACATTATAATACAAAATTCATAAACTTTAAATTGTTCAATACGTAATGTAATTTATGCATTATTTGGTGCATTTGTTTTCAGTTCAAATTGTAAGACATAATTATGAAAAGAGCAAGCAAGCAAACTCGAAAACAGAGTCATTTCAGCCATTGATTTATTAATATGTAAACTTCCTCATAAGTAAATTGTTAAATGTTCACAAATCAGTAACTAACGCAATGTTTCAGAAATAAGTATTTTGGTTTGTAATTTTATAATTTTTTGATAAATAAAATATGTTTGATTTGTTTTAATTAAAGATTTAAGAGAGCAATTATTTAACGAGCACACAAATCCCATACATCTTAAATTAATAAGTCTTTAAATAAGAATTTAATAAAACTCTGCTGGTTTAAATGGTTTAACTTTGTATTTTAAAACTTTCAATGCTTATTTCACAAGTAACCTAGTTCTGCCTTCAAGATATGAAGAGCTTTACAGACAGACAGTAATTTGCCTGACCTGTGGCGTAGAACTAGAGCCCTGGCAAGCAAAATTAATTATGTTGGTAATAAGCAATTAATAACACATTTCAAATAAAAGTAAAACTTACCGAGTAAAAAAGGATCTAACAAACGTTACATATTTGTTAATTTAAAGATGAATTTTTAAATGGGATAAATCTGTGAAATATAAAGATATAGGACATGAAAATTTTATGATTTTTATCTTTTAAACACTAGTTTATCACTTACTTATTCTAGTAATGAATATGTTATGCGTGACGTAAATCCATTAGGAATAATGTAAATGTTTATTTTAGTCTTAGTATGTTTGTAACCTTCTGATGATGCTAACTGTGTTGGTGAATTGTACATCAAGGGTGTTTAAATATTTGTAGCAAGGGTTATTGTTATTTATTTATCATAATTACGCTATTGTGCTCTGTATAAAATTTCAATTAATTGTTTATTTTATTTAAAATTTAATTTAATCTAACCTTAACCATATTATATTCTTACGAGAAATTTATATTTCTACCGCCTAAGTAGGCAAAACATGAATAATAATAAGCTCTAAACTTGATTAAAGCATAAAAGGTGAATAGAAAATATATGCAATGGTAGTTATTTTAATACTTTCTTAAAATAAATAAATCTAAAACTGTAATAAATGTTTAAAGAAATAATTTCTATCTATAAAACTAACAGCATTCAATTCCAGAGGAAGTAATTCGAATAGTTATTACAGAAGTTATATTTACATACAAACTAGTGATGTTCTAATATTACTTGCGCTTCTAATTAATTCAATATTATTCTAATCAATTTGAACTTTATAGTTTAAATTATTGTACAGAATGGACTTATACTAATAATTTTAATTTATAACTTTGGAAAATCGTTTAAATATGAAAAGGAAATAAATACTAAATGGTTTATATTTAAGAATACGTGATAAACAGTTCATTTTTATAATAAAGACATATAAAGATGAAACACTTTCCAAATCATAATAATATCAGCTTAATAGCAGAAATGGATTTTTAAATTAATAAGTTTATTAGATACACATCGGTAAATAATAAAATAGTTCACTAAAAATCTCACTCCTCACTATTTTAATAATACATACAGAAATTTTCAACAACATTTACTACAATGCTATGTCGATAATGTTTTTTTTATGCGCACAATCTCTTGCCAAGATTTCCGGACCTCAGAAAACGACTGATGAATAGCAAAATTCTGGTTGTTACGAGCAGTCTATTATTACTATGTATTAGGTCTGTTTGTTACAAATTTCGGAACATGGGGAATACATGGTTTTACCTAATTCTCATCTCTACGAAACCTCATCACTAAAACAATATGTAGACCATATTTGTCTTATTTTCAATTATTTATTTATTTGTCTATTTGATTTGTAATTTTGTTTCTTAGTATTTCAGAGTATATTTCTCTAATTTTGCGTCTGTATATATAACACATATGCTACAGCGACATTGATCCGCAAGTAATATCCGTTTGGCTGCTATTAACATCTTTATCAATAATCTCCAAGCCAACCGACTGAAACAAGCATTTCTGACTCAAGTGAGAAGCTGTGTCACTGCTGGGCATTTCCAATTCTGTCAGAGAACAGGTTACTGGAATTTTAAATGAAAACCTATCTTGCTTAGATTCAACCCTTTAGGGTATATTTTTCTGGGGAATAGAATGACCAGAACCATCACAACTCATGGACCATTGTACTATGTAGGAAATTTGCAATATGTAAAAAAATTATACTCTTATTTTGTAAATTTTAAATTAAACAAATTGCAATTGTTTTATACGATGTTGGTTGTATATTAGTTTAACCAATTAACCTATTTAAAATAAAAATACCTGAAATGAAATATTTCACTGGTTTGGTAATCAATTTATATATATAATAAATTCATAGGCTAATATTTTGCGCCCTATGACACGACATGTTAAAGAAATATTTCAATTATTTAAAACTCAGAATCATATTCAAAGTTTAGGACTTTTCAAACAGCTTCCTAACTGAATTTATACAAAGTAATTTATTTATCTGTTATCTAAAATTCATACAAGTTTAATCTCTCAAGACACTCTAAAAAAATGCATTTAATAAATTCATTTGGTGTAGATGATATTAAACTGGAAACCTATACTCCCACACACACACACACATACATACATTTTTTATAATTATAAACAAGAACAAAAAAACTAAAATCCATAGGTAATTAATAATTAATAATTAATAATGAAACGTAAAATGTAAAAAAGTAAATATACCATTCAGATATAATTGTAGAGGATAAGGGATGTTATATTGTACCCTCGGCGGTGCTTACCGCCCGAATATTAAACAGATGCGGGATGTTTTCATGTTTAATGCAATACATTTTCCATTGAAATCAGAGACATTATTATTCATAAGACTTCTCCGAGACCTTCGAAATGGTTGCTTGTGTTTTTCCCGCATGGTTGTATTATTGTACGAAGCTATGTATTTTAGAAATAAAAATGTCAACAATTGCGTTTAGGTTCACAATATTTTTTGTTGTTACTGTGAATAATTCTAAAACGTTAACGGAAACATTTAAATTCTACGGCTTCCATTGATCTTCTGGTCGACGAAACAATTATAAAAATGTTAAAATCATCCTAATGTAACGTGAGTATTTCAGTTAAAAATGAGGATTTTTAAACTGTCATAGGGTTTAACAAAAAAAAAAATTAAAATCCTAGTTGAAGATACACAATTCAACTCTGAAAAACTCATTTTCAAAAGACCTCACTATATTCAGTTGAGGTTACATTGCATCAGGGTTCTTAAGAAAAAGTGGTCGTACGTACGCGTAAGTATACAATTTTAAGACTTCGTACGATGGCGTGGAATTCAACATTTGTGAAGTCGTACGATCTATCACTTGTGAAAGATAACGCATACTGAACGTGATAACTATATTTTGAGCTCTCCTGCACTAAGATATGATTTGGTGGAAATATTCAACAGACGTGAGTGGGTTCAAGATTATTATGAATAAAGATTTAAGAATGGGTTTTTTTCAACATCTTATAATGAGCTTAGAAGAGATGACCAAAAGTTCTTCGAATATATACCTACATGATACATTGTACATTCGACTACATTTTGAATAATGTCAACGAAAATTTAATGTCAAGAAAAGCTTATTTCATGTTTTACTTTTATTTATTTTTTTCCAAAGTATATTTATACATTTTTGATCACAAAGTGAGCGCCTTTCCTGAACAAGTGTTATTAGATGCTCACAATCCATGGTCAATTAAAACGAAGACAGCTATTCGTTCGTAAGAAAACTGACAAAAAAACAAATATTTAGGTCTGATAAAACTAGGCGTACGACTTCATGAGAATTCCCCGCCCATAACATCATGGCGATTGTTTACTTCTGACGGTTTTGTACGAATTCTCTTTTTTATCCTCTCCTATATCCTCTCTTTTAGTATACGTTACGCACGTTCTATATAGTAAAATAATATACGTTTGGCGCCAAATTTAAAACCATATAAATTTATCCAAGTATTATACATGTTAGTTAGGTTAGGTTGGGTTAGATTATGGCTTAATGTAAAACAAAGAAGAACCCAATAAATCATGAAGTCATACGACTTTACCTTGGAGAACCTGATGAGATAGATGATATAAGTTTTGTTCACAAACCCTTCCTACTGCCTTATGTTCAATTAGCTCATGATAGGTTAGGTTAGGTTATGTTAGGTTAGGCTAGGTTAGGTTAGTTATAATTTTCATTTTTTATGAAAGAAGGCCAAAAAAGCAAACATGTCCTACCATTATTTCACAAATCCTTACTACTGCTTTATGTTGAGTTACTTTAGGATAGTTAAGGTTAGTTTAGGTTAGGTTAGTTTATTAGATTATAGGTTAGGTTAGATTATTATTTTATGTGAAAAAAGCTAAGAAACGCAATTATGACTCCATAGCCTATTTCCTTGGAGAAAATGATGAGATAGTTGACATACTTCTATTTCACAAACCATTTTTACCTCCTTGCTTTGAGCTAGGTTAGGATTTACCTCATGCTGCTGGCGAAAACAACCGTCACTTCGTACCACGTTTCTGGAAGAACCTGATGAAAGGAATTTCATATCTGCAATAATCGATCCTTACAACTAACTTGCGGTGAGTCTATGTCTCAGTGTGAAGCTCGATATCGGTGTAAGGAGACAATCTCGTGGAGCAATAGTTCTACTCATCGTGGAGATGTGGTTCTACTGTTTTTATGTCCTTAAATTCCTTCTCTCTCTCTCTCTCTCTCTCTCTCTCTCTCTATATATATATATATATATATATATATATATATATATATATAATCTTAGGGATATATTATAGCGTATATACTATATTATTATTTATAATAATATATATGTTACCATTTGAAATAATTGCTAATCTGTCATTAAGTTTATTTATACAATATTTTTATGTAAACGTTTTCGCATTCTAGGCTATTAGGAAGGAAACGGTTTCGTAATTATTAAATACTCACATAACGCTAGCCATTAACACCCTTTGGTAACAGACTGCGTTTTACTGAAACTGTTTTAATGATGTCATTAAACCCTGACTAGATAGGTTTTGAAGTTTTGCCTGGGTTCAAACTTACTTTACATCGTTTAGATGTATTTAAATCACACCATTAACATTAGCAATGTCATTAGTGTTGTTTTGCATGTTCATTATGTATAAATAATATTCGTTCATGTAGGATTTATTCAAAGCCATTGTGGGAAATAAAAATATCTAAAGCGTGGTTTAAATTTGTAGGGTATGATAACTTTGACACATTTATGGCGGAAAAGGTAATAAAGACCAGGAACTCACCCTGATCAGGTATACAAGGTAGTGTGCATAATCCCACACTGCAAGCATACCAACTACCTATCGCAACATATTGAGTTGAACATCCTAAATGCCTTTTCAGACTGAGTGAGGAGAATGACTGTGTTGCATAACTACAAGTTAAGCTAAGAGACATCATGGTATATAATTATTGGGATGAAGGAAAATAATCTTATCGCGATGTAGAGTGGATACCTGATATTAATTTACTCTTTATCGGGGTCGTAGAGAGGTGTCTGTAGAAGGATGAGATTATAAATAATAAATACAAGACACGTAAAGAGATATCATGACTTCCTCACTTCAACAAAGATAAATCCTATCAACGAAAAGGACACTTAACCAAAGTATACAAGATTTCGGCAGGGATCAAGAGATATATATGTGCAAATCCATTTGCTAATATTAATCAGAAATCTACTATTCGTTGCTTACAACCAGATTTACATTTTATGAATAATTTTTTTTGACATATAATTTCAATAATAATGTTGGAGAGATAAGATTCAAAAACCTAGTTATACAATAGAAATTATTAAAATACTAACTAATATTACAGAAGTAAATCCTACTCTTGCATTACAGGTGTTTTCACTTGCAGACGTTTTGCTTGATACTATTTCATGAGTAACAAAATCCATTTCCTCAATGTTTAAAGAATGTTGTTTCTTGAAGGATCTTTATGAGCTTAGGTTTTATAATCAGTCTTACTCTTGCTACAAATATAGTATGGTAACTAAAAAATTGAGTAGAATTCTTCACAAGTGTTACCAGAATGTATTAGGGTATACATATTCCGATAGATTTTCTGGAATTACGATATATTACTATGTAGAATCTGACTACGTATCTCAGACACTTATCCTCATCCTCACGTTTCTATCTATAAGTTCCCAGGTGTTTTCCCTAATAAATAACACTACTAAATGGTTAATTATGGGAGAATACAATAAAAGGGAAAAGCAATGTCATCACTTATGAACATAAACAAATATACTCGAAAACGTGACAATAAATGTGTGTCTGGTCGAGCTTATTATTATACTAAATTTAAAATTAATATATTTATATAACTACCTATATTATTATATAAAAATCTAATAGTGTGTGTGTGTGTGTGTGTGTGTGTGTGTGTGTGTGTATGTGTGTGTGTGTGTGTGTGTGTGTTGCAGCGGAGCGCGCACCGCTCCGCCCGCGTTCCTTCGCTCCCCGCACGGGCCACCAGCGCGGCTGCCTCCACCCTTCACCCCACCACAAGCTCAGAATTCTGACAGGGCCTATCCTAGCCATACTAGGATACTGTGGAATGACCCGCCAAAATATGCCAGGGAACAGGTCACTTGACTTTATTATAAAAAACCTAACTTGCTGAAATTTAACCCTTTGGGTACGTATTTTCCGGGGGTATGAGTTCTTTGAAGGCATCTTTTTGGCGAAATGACCCTTTGGTTTTAGGAGTGTGTAAGAAATCTGTTTTAAATAAAAACACTATAGTTTTGTTGGCAAGTTAGTAAAAATTACATTTTTATTTTACCTTTAATTGTGAAATTACAGCAATTTTCTTATTTTAACTACCTCTTTAAAATATTAGCAATTCATTTCTGTTTAGAGAAACATTTATTAGAGAAAACTTTATCTCCTTTTTTTAATCTAAAATATACACATTACAATATCAGTGGTAACTCTTTACTCAGTTATCTCTTTCTTTTACCCCTTCTATACAAAATGTAAGTAAACTTCTTACTGAATTAATGTTAACACCAAAAGTTATAATAAAAATAATTTTTAGTTATATTAACTGAAAAGTGTAATTTAATTATTTATTTAACCCATCAATATTCAAAATTAAATTTGTTTCATTTTTTAAAATAAAACTGTCTTGATCTTTGACAATACCTTTTACAAACCCTTTGAAATAAACAATCCTTTTATGTGCTTTTGCAAATCTTAAACATTTGATTTTAAACTCCTGTACATAAATTAGACAATGGAACTTTTAAAACTTGACTTCATCAGGAAATAACTTTAACTCTTTTAACTTAAAAACTGATCCTTTGAAGAACATAAGTTATATCAATAAACAATTTTATCCCATTTAAAAAAACCAATAAACCTTTTGAAAAACATAAGTTATATCACTAAACAATCTTATCCCATTTAAAACACCATTAAACTTTTCGAAAAACATAACTTATATCACTAAACAATCTTATCCCATTTAAAACTTTAAAAAAAATGAGTTATACCAGCAACAATTTTTTATACTTCTATAACTAATTTAACAAACATATTACATCTTAACTTGAAATTCTTAGCCTAAAAATTGATTTACTAGACCCACATAATCTTTGCTGAATATTTTCTTTTTATTTCTATTGTCTACTTTAAATCAAAGAAATTGTTTCACATTTTAGTTTTGTCCCCTTATTTCTATTTCACAACCTTTTTATTTTAATTCCAATAATTTTGTAAATCCTTATACCGATTTATATTTTAATTAAATCTGATTTATAAATGTTAAACAATTTCTCACTAATTAATTTTAATTTATTCCCATTAATTAATTTTAACCCTTTCTCATTAATTAATTTTAATTGCTTATTAATAACTAATTTTAATTAATTCTCATTAATTAATTTTAACCCTTTCTCATTTAATAATTTTACTTGATTATGATTTAATAGTTTTAAATATTTAAAAAATATAAAAAAAAGAAACCTTTTCTGTTGAATCCTCTGCCTTATTTGACTTCTTTTGCACTAAACTGATAACAAAATTTCTTAACACCTGTTTACATTTTATTCATTTATCGCTATTTTTTTATATTTAAAAAGCCCTTAATTTCTAACATTGACTTAATTAATTTCTTTCCAAAACAATTTATAACTTTCTCTATTTA
Source organism: Prosapia bicincta (assembly GCA_036971475.1). Classification (NCBI taxonomy): domain Eukaryota; kingdom Metazoa; phylum Arthropoda; class Insecta; order Hemiptera; family Cercopidae; genus Prosapia; species Prosapia bicincta. Next base: position 247,647,959 of record JBAIZL010000005.1, on the reverse strand, counting down.
AAAAAAAATCCGATTTACTAACAATTTAATTCTATTTCATATTTTTAAACTAGTTTGGAGGACTCCTCCATTTTGTGGTGGGAACTTTCCCCCACTAACCACTACCCCCTCTAGTTCATGAATTAAACAAAGCCATTGTTTGAAATTCTTTAACTACAAAAGAAATTTTATTTGAAATTGAATTATTTAAAATGTCAACTTTACCCAAAAATTGTTCAATATAGAATTTTTAATTAAATTAAATGAAAACGAGAGAAATTAACCTGACCTGATCGCAGGGTCACTCCTAAATCCTGGTAGAATTTTCTTTCTTCTCCCTCGAGATCGTTTGTTTCTGGGTTGGCCATCTTGGTATGCGATGTCACCGATCTTGACTGTTGGCGTGCCTGCTGCGATGCCGTGATAGAATTTTAATATCCCGATTTTGAAACTTATAAAATTGTGCTCTCCCTCTTTCAGTTCTTAATTTCTTATTGTTCAATTATTTATTTAATTATTTATTTTTCACTGTTCATATATAAAATGTTGATTTAAAAATTGTCATTAAATTAAATTTGGATTTCATCACTGTTCACTGTTTTACATAAAATTTGAAGCACTTTTCTTTATAAATTACCTTACTGACTCTAATAATTTTTTCATATTGTTCACCTCTAACACACACAAACTTCTTAAGAACGCCACCACATAGATGTTAAACTTTGGAGACCACTTCTGGAGAAGTTACCTCCTCCAAAAGGGTTCCAAACCACACGCGACTACATTTTAGCGACGACCAGTCTCGCGCTTAGCACGTCATTTTCATAGACGTCATTTACAGATCACAAAAAGAAACAAAGGCTTGTAACCTGGAGCGACCGTACCGACGTCCTCCTTCTTTGATGTCTCGAGATACGCTGTTTCTTTTAACCCCAGCAGGGCTTTCTCGTTCCCACGAGACGTATCGTACTATGTTTTGTCAACGAATGGAGTGGCTTCTAAAATCTACGTCACGACATCATGCGACTTTTTCCCCCGCTGGGCTTCCGTTTTCTCACACAAATCAAGCTCACTAAAAAATGATCAAAATATTGTCTGTTTCTTTAATTTAGGTTTAACTCTTCTATCCGGCGTTTTCGCGAATTGCGGTACAGGGCATCTCCTTTCCCTCTTGACAAGCTGCGTCTTTTCGAATGTCGATGGTGATTGTAGGAGTATTTTGAGGTTTTCTCTCATTTCCATTTAATTTACTTGTTTTTTAAAATAGACAAACCCCTTATCCCTTCTAATGGCTTTGCTTTCACATTTTTACTTTACGAAATTTTAGTATTATTGCGACGGTATTTGCTAATTCCAATCCTATCCGTTGCAGTGTGTGTGTGTGTGTGTGTGTGTGTGTGTGTGTGTTGTGTGTGTGTGTGTGTGTGTGTGTGTGTGTATGTATGTGTGTGTGTGTGTGTGTGTGTGTGTGTGTGTGTGTGTGTGTGTGTGTGTGTGTGTGTGTGTGTGTGTGTGTGTGTGTTACTCAATCACGTAAAAACTACATGACCCATTAAGATGAGATTTTACATGAACATTCTAAGGGTCCCTGGTTAACACTTACGCCTATTATTATTTACAAGTTCCATCAGAACGCCATCACCCTGGCCTTGAAAACTCCCTTTACTCTCAATTATGACTCCATCATATACTTGGCTTGATCAGCTGATAGTAAATGTGATTTTTAAACACAATTGAACCAGTGATAGTAAATGTTTGTTTTATTCATCTTTCAAGGCTAGAAATATTTTTAAAATGTCATGTTAAAAGCTGAAGCCTTTCCTTTTCTCTGTGTTAAGAAAAAAAATCGGTAAGTTTATAATTTGATATATTTATTGAGATTTATTTTCAGTAAATTAAATTTAACCTAAATACAAATACAAATTAAATCAATACAAATGATGGGTAGGCCATCCTACCCTGCTCTGCAGTTTTGGTAGGCCATCCCAAACTACTCTGCTAGTTTTATATATATTTCTAAATTGTTACTCCGTCAAACGTAATATTTATTTATTTCGAAACTGTTTAATCGACGTACTTAATAAGATTCTTTCACGTAATTTTGGTGCATAATCTAAAATCTAGCGCCGTATTTAAATTTGGCTAAACCTTTCTCAAGATTTCCATAAGGTACTTTTAAAATAATTGTAAACAAAACAGATACAGTTGTTAATATTCATTAGTCCAGAACTACTTTGCATTTTCAACACAATTTCCGCTAAACGATGTTCAACACTTTGCTTGATTGCTTCAATTTAAACTTAATTTACAATTTATAATGGTTTAAAATGTTTTCTTATCAACCGAGAGAGGTGAGGAACAAAAACTTATTAAGCAGAAATGAACTTGCTTTAATTACTGCAGCACCAGGTTTAACTGTCGCTCCATTCCGCAAATATCTGTATTAGTTTACATTTCCTACAATAGTGTCCTTTCACTGAAGTATGGACTTTGTTTCATAAAGAGAAATTAAGCTACCATCTAAATAACCTATTCCCATTATCCGACTACCTCTTACGCCAATATATGTTTATACTTATAATGTAAATTATATTGATTTATAATGTAAATTCAATTATAATTCTTGTATTTGTATTTTGACTTAGTTATATATATGCTTTTTTCGCTCGTAAAATTTACCACTTACCTTCATCAATTTCTATTCTTTCCACTTGTACGCATTTTTCATGTCACCGCGGCAAAGAGAGATATTGTAACATCACGTGTGTAGGATAGCGTATCAGACGTAGGTACTATCTGCATCATGAACAGAGTTTATCAGTAAAGTAGAGACCATATGATTCTCTGCTATTGCTAATTAAGGATAACTGTAATGTTCATATTCAATGTCTAGTACTGAATTTCATCTGCTACGAAACGAGGTGTATTGCGGGTACCTGTGGCAGAGTCTGAGTATGTCAGAAAATTAATAATAGCTCTCACAAAATCAATAAATTAATTACTTTACACTGAGTATGAAATATAAAGTACTATATTCTCATTTACCGACTACACAAAAAGATATTTGTAATCTATTGAGCCCTACATCTTTAATACTGAATTAAAGTGACAGAGATTTATTGTTTATTGGAAAATAGAAGATCATAATAGGCAAAGACGTGAAAATGGGGTGTTTAGACATTTATGTAAACTTTAAAACCAAATTACACTTAAATCTGATTTTAATATTTTTAAACACACATTTTTTGTGAATACACATTTCTAAAAAAACTTCAAATTAATAAATATGTGAGGTAGTTATTGAATGAGAAAGCCATTTTATTCTAACAGCAAAACTTGTATTCAAAAGAAAGGATTTTAACAATTCTTGGTCAAACATATAACCAAACGTTGGCTCATTGCCAAAAGACTCGTCCTCCCCGCAGTGAAATAAAAAGGAAATGCAAATATTGAGGCTTATCGTCTAAACAAACGCTAAGAAGAGATGCTCTCAAATGTGTGCTTTCTTTTAACTAAACATTTCTTTTACGAAATCTAAAGTTTTATATCTCAAAACGTGAAACTTTGATTACACTAATTTTGTGTTAAAGGCGTGAAGTAGAAGATATGTATTAAAAAATTTAGGGAAAAACTTATGTGTAAAATTATAAAAGTTTCAATAAACAAAACTAAGCTAGAAATAAGTGTAAAAGAGTTCTAAACTTTTTGTATTGCTTAGTAACATCTCTAGAGTAACTAGAGCGAAAACCGAGGATGATGACGAGAACAGCGAAAAGAGTTTAGGATTAAAATCTAGAAGTATATTGTAAGTAGATCAAGGAGATTTAGAGAAAAACATATACAGTACAGTCTCGATAATTCGAGGTAGAGAAAACTGAGACCACCTTGGATTACCGAAAACTCGGATTACACGGATGTACATTAGAAACAAATAAGAATTTTAAAGAACCATAACAATATAATTAAAAATTGCAATAAATACGTTTATTATTGAGTTTTTTAGGAACATTTGTTTCAAGCAAGACTCATTTCCTTTGATTATCGTATTGATAAAAATATATTTTTTGAAAGCCCTACTCATCATTTCCTTTCAAATAGGTAATATTTGCTCAAATACAAATTTGCTAGAATTTAACTGAAGCTCGAAACATCGGGACTCTGATTTTCGAGACTCCACCGTAATTAGCAATAGATTGTATGTGAAATATTGTAAGGAAAATAGATGGTCATAAATAAAAGACGTAATGGCAATCAATAACACGTAACAGTTATGAAAATGGTGTGGTTTTTATAAAATTTTACGAAAATATTATGGGTACGTTGGGAATATAGGTAAGGCAAAATACCAACTGTTAGAGGCATTAATTGAAAATATAGGTCTACATTTGTTTATAAATACGTATTTCTATTATGACATATTTTTTGAAACATTTTAAAGTCAGGCTCGGATACAAATAACAGGTTGAGTTGTACGCCCGGCTTATTACAGACTTGGATAAATTTAATAAAAACATGCATTAATATAAATAATACGTAAAAATGTTTATATTTTGAAATTGATGAAAACCTGAATATCTTAATTCTTTCGAAATAATAATTCAAAATTAAAGTGAAATATAATAAACTAATTAATGTTTAATTCAATAAACTTAATTATTCATAAAAAGCAGGAAAATAAACTTATGATAGTGAAGTAGATAGTTTTGTTAAAATAAAGGACGATAGGTTTCTATGCTATGAGTACTGAAATAAAGCAATCCAAATTATAATAAAACTATAGGCTTGTAGGGGCCTGTAAAATAAATAATTTAAACACAAATCTATAAAGGCTACTATATAAAATATTTGTTTTTGTACAAATCCCAATCACCTGTTTTTCATTGCAAAGTATACTTATAACCACCTTTCATACTGTTAAATTATTACAAAATTTACAAATCATACTCAGTTGTTTTTTCATTGCAATGTATTTCTGATAGAGGTTTTTGGTGTCTTTTTGTTCCTCAAAACCTTATAAATGTTGTTATTTGAGATTAAAGTTTATTTTCCCCGCTCAGTCATGTTATTGCCTTTAATGTGAGAAATCTTCCAGTTCTGTACAACCTTCCAGGCTTCCACAATATTTCTCTCAAAATGTAACTTTCGAAATTATATATTAAGAAACTAACCTTTTTTTAGTAATTATAGAAATGAATAAGAAATGATAAACAAAAGGTACGACAGTAAACTGATTGAAAAAAACAATTGATTTATTTAGAAATTTTTTAAAAGTAACTTCAAAATATATTGTTTAGATCTCATGTTAAACACGCTGCAGCACAAGAAAAACATTATTCAATAGAAACAAAATAAAATAGGGCTACGTTTTAGTTATATATGGTCAAACTATTTAGGTGGAACTTCAGCAAAGTGTAATGGAGGTGACAAGTGACGTAGTAACTTAATTAAGGAGGTTAAATAGGCCAAGCTATTGAGCAGGTTAATTGAGGTTATGTATCGCACCGATGACCTTTCAATCTGATACAAGTCTCTATCTCATTTATACGCGTGATACAATTTTATTTCAATTGAAGAAGGGTGTATTTTAATTTCTTAGATTTTAAAAAGATTTGATTCCTAAATTTATAATAAAAAACCATAATTTTTTTCGTTAAGACACTACTAATTATTATAAATTAGATATAGTGACATAATTATCTTCTGTGTTCATGAATAAAGAATTAAGTATAGATTGTTTATCGTTCTTATTGTAAGAGTTTGTAACCGGTAGTGAGTACGTATAATATGACATATATATTATATTTCCAAATATTGTTGCTGTTCATGACGAGCTGGTAGTTAATTACTTATTACACTTCTGCTATTCCTTGCGACCAGACCTTTTTGTTAACTAAAGGTTGATATATTGTTAACTTATACTTGGAGGAAACATTTTCGTCTCACGACTTCTTCCGCCTCGTATTTTTTGCTGCTAGGAATGCTGTAGTTGTGTTGCTCGGTACCATTTTTTTGAAAGTTAGAAGTGATGTATTCGAAGTGTATGTGTTATCTGTGCCGTGTTTGTTCATTTAGGATGTCATTTTTATGTGTGTTGCTATGCCTATATATTTCAAAATTTTCTAGTATGTTTCATGTATGGCCTTTGTTTCATGTGTGGAGGATGCTCATGTTATTTTACGTAATTTTGCATGAGTGTTTAGTGTCCTTGAAGTGATTTGCGAAGGTGGATTCAATAGTATTGTGCAGTGCGCTTTTGCGTTCTTTATATCTTTCGGCAAAAGATCTGCTTGTTTGTCCAATATAAAACTTATTGCAGTTGTTGCATTTTAGTTTGTATACTCCTGGGTTATTGTATGTGTTGGTATTGCTATTATGCTGAGTCTGATAGCCGTTTGGCATTTATTTGTTGTTCTGTAAGATACATTGTATCCTGTTTTTTTTTAACTGGTATGCTATTTTATGTCTGGGTTTGATATGTTATGTATAATATGCCATATATATTATATTTCTCTAAAATAATCTTTCGTTGTTTGAATTGCGACAGAAAAATCCTACATTATTTAACTCTTTTAGCAACCAAAGGCCAGCAATTTAAAATTACTAACAAATATCAAAAATGCCCTCTCTTATAAAATAATACAAGTAATTGGCAACAGCCTAAAACAGGAACTTATACTGGAAAATAAATACACTATACCAGCTGTGAAAAACACTAAGAAATTAACAAGCTGTGTGTGAGTGTGTGTTTATATATCTATTTACACATATATGTATATATAACAAGCAAAAATAATTTACCTTGTCAATAAGACGCGTCCCCTGTCTAGATCCACCCATGCATAAAGATTACCAGCCCAGCGTGTGAGGTGCAAATATTTCCAAAACATTCTTTATAAAACCAAATTCTTTATAAAGTTGGAAACACTTCTTATTCTGCTTTTATGCCAAGATCAAGTGAGTCTAAACTTTCGAGAAATAACTTTTGCACATTTTTGTTCCGCTTAGTCGTGGCTGATGTAGCTATGATTGCTCTTTCAGAATAAAGGTTAGGAGCTCGTAAAATTTTGTTTTCACATCGTAAACTTTGATGGGCCTTGGTTTGCCTGAATGTAAAGTATTGATTATATTAATGTACAAATAACGCTATGCCAACAAAGACCACTCTCATAGGCTTGGAGTGTTAACATGAATCACACATAATATTATCTTCGATAAAATACGGAAATGAAAATTATTTCATACATATGACTAGATTAGGGATGCCAATCTCTTATCGTAAAGCTAAAATAAAGGTTTATGATGCTTCACGTGGTTATCGTTTGTCCCTTTAACTTTACCTCCTCCTGAGCCATATATTTGTGTCTAAATTGTCCTTTTCATATTTAACTTACTATATAACATTTCCTACAAACAATAAAGAACATTCCAATTCTGAAATTTTCAGTCCAAATTTAAAAACATTTTTGACCTATAAAACTCACATCTATACAATGCCGGTTTTGGCATGACGTTCTCACCCAATACGACTATGTTCAATAGTGCAAAGGGGTTGGCATTGCGGAAAGGATTTATGTGAGGACATACAAGAGACTCACGTAAGTCTATGCTATTTGTTTGGGTCAAGGGTACAAGTTGTCTCCCCGCTTCACGAGATTTAAATTATAAAAAAGATTTGTAACATAATTTCTTATTCATTATTATTATTGATATTTATTGGTATTATTTCCGCGATATAATAAAACCAAACTACATTTGAAGTAGATGCTTGAATTTTAACCCCAAATAAGAATTTGTCAACACAAAAACAGTGAAAAACTGTTAAATTTTAAACTTTGAACATAAGCATATTTGTAAATGTAACAATCAATAACTTCTGATTTGATGTAAATTTGTATATCTCATAATACTTTTGTAAAGAAAATTGTTTATATTACCCCCAAACTAGTCCCGATAGTAAATAATTCTAATTGTCATTACGAGAGACCGACATCTGACCAATAGCAATAAGGATATGCGGGCAAAGCTTGATTTTCCAGTTCTAGTTGTGTAGCTCGTGATATACAAACGATATCGAACCTTAAGCTGTTGCAGTAGTTATGTACAGTGAGTGTTACTAAAGTGCAAGTGACCAGTGAGGCTGCAGTGTAAACAGAAACATATTTATATTTTTATTTTTACCAAAAAAGGTAAGTTAACCTTATATTGTTAAGTACAGACCAGGTCATTCATTCTCGGTTTATCGTTTTTTTACAAGGTTATTCTCCTATCTTTTCCTTTTTTAGGCAATTTATATAAATATTGTTCTATATACATTGAATTTTTTAGTGGACACTCCAGTAGTCCGGCAGTACCTCAGCCCCATATCTGCCGGATTAGTGAGGGTTTCCTGTATTTCTATTTACTTTACAATATGTATATATTTTCAGTGCTTGTGTTACGTTTTTACCTTGGTAATGGTCTTTGTTAATTACTGTTCTTAATAAACTCGTAAAAAATCACATTTTAATTGAGATAAAATCACTATCATTTTCAGAAATAAAAAAAAGAAATGACCGATTATGTAAAATCCTGCACCTATGAACAAAGATATTGAGATGAACAGAGAAGAGATGAGCTTCAGGCGCTAAGGAAAACTTGATAGGTTTAGGCATATTTGTAAACCTAGTTTCTAATCAGATATACAAAAAATCTTATATTGTAAAAAATATGAAGTAGTAAGTAACCAATATTTAATCAGACATATATAAGAAACTCAATTTGCTAAAGTAAATTATGAGATAGGAGTGGTAATAGAGCTGATTTTCTGTCGAAAAGTTTTTTAAATGAATGAGTACAAGTATAGTACAGACCACGTGATCGTGCATTTGGCCTCGCGTTTACTATCACTTCTGAAGACATGTTCCATATTGAGAATGTTTGATACATCAACAGTTTTCACATATTTCAAGAGTGTTTGTTATTTCATACCGAGGTTAATTCATTTAGTATCATCTTATGTAAGTCAGTGTTTTGAGTGTATCATATTTTTAGGAAAGTATTTATTCTGACCCTCTACCTCCCGCCTCGCCTACTGCGATCTCTCAAGGCCAATTCCACGGTTATGTCGTTCGCACTATACTGTAAATTTTTGCCATATCATAGTGGTTAAGACAGAGAAGTGTGCTATTACAGGTGCATTTTGATAATCCAAGGCTCATATGAGTATAAATTCACAAATATTAAAGCAACGAGTTTGTTTTTCTTGCAATATGTGATAGATGTGCTATTTAGATTTACAGTGATACCGCCTGATCGTGAACTGAAATCTACTGACAATAAATGATAAAAGCAAAGTTACCTTAAAGTTAAATATCTGCGGAAATGGTAACCAGGATACGAAGATAAATTATATTCAGTATTAAATATTAATTTTTCTTTTTAATTTGTGGTTTACTACGGCTATTCCAGAAAGTAAACACACCGTTTTACTTTTAAAATATTTTAAAAATAAACCTAATGTTATTAAATTATCTTACAAAAACAAGAGTTTTATTTAAAATTGTTTTCTTTATTTAGAATTAAAACCTTATGTTGATTTCTGAATATTATTTTACAACAAGGTACTTTTTGTTTATACTCAGCAAAACACGCTGTTGTGTATGGTATCAAATTAGTGGTAGGGTACTAAAGTAGAAGATGGGATTGGTTTACTGTAGCAAGTAGTTATTTTACCTGATTGTACCACGTCATTAATCAAGGACAATGGTAAGATATTCAAAATCCTTTTGCAACGCAATCCATCTTTTGTATCTTAATGGTATATTGGTATCGGCCAAAACCATGAGAAAAAATGAGATAGTGGGCAAGAATTTGAATGACTATGCGAATTTTGTGGTATTATAAACGTGAGAGACTCAATATCGGCGTTTCCCAATGATTTGGTTGTATTATGCCTTACAATATCCGTACTGACGGACTTGAGTGAGGTAGTATTTCCTTTGTAACAAAAGTATCAGAACACTTATCTACAAAAGTACATTTTTGTTAAAATCTGTCTAATAATTTTTAGTGGACGTGTTTCATAAATGTGACGGAGTTCAACTACTCGAATATAGGCAATGGTTAAAAATTTTAAAATGTGGGTCGAATTTTATAGATATGTTTCGAGGCTATCAATTGTAGTAGAAAATTGTTCCAAAAATATTTTAATTGTTTATTAAAAAATTATTATACTAAAACGGTCATTGGTTAAGTGTGTCGCATACGTTCGTCTATATTGAAGTGGAATCAAAAAATAGGATTTAAGACTTCTGCGAGAAGACGACACGACCTCTCCTTTACGAGAAATAGTCTTCACTGGATCACTCAGCGGTGAGCACAACCCACTTCCAACTCTCAGCATCCGGGCAAGAACCAAACATTATCATAGTAGAAAACCAAACTTTCAGTAACACTGAAAATATAAATTTTCCCTATTTTTTTAATTTAAATAATTAGACCTTGAATACATAGAGAAACCGAGCTTATATTAGCTTATTAAAATTACAAAAATTAGCTGAACCTAAATATAGACCTATTCAGTTCGAGGCATGTTTAGAACAATGTTTATATTTCTATTTCGTGGATCACAAATAACAGCAATAACTAAAAGAAGTAATACAACTTTATACGTACATTCTTTTCTTAAAAGCCTTTTCATAAATTCACCATATATCAATTGTAATATATTATAATATAACAGTATGTAATCTTAGTGAAGTTATGTAACTCTAGAGATGTGCATTTAGGTTTATTTAGGAAACCGTGCTCTAATAAAATATCGTGTATAATGTTTCATATTTTTATTTTAACAAACAGTAATAATAATGTAATGTTGCAGAATTTAATTTGAATTTTAGCTCTAAATCAGGGTCGTGATTGAAATTTTTTTGTCAGTTTCCTCAATTATTGTACGTTACGTAATTGAAGATCCCTGTTGCAATATTTGACGCCTTAATAGCTATTGATAAAACCATGCTTCCTCAAACGTTCATTCGAAAACGATCCATTTTAAATGTCATATTAACAGCTATGCAAAACGAAAGAAATGTTTAGATTGAGAGAAACTCTGATAATGACAGGGCTTTCCTTAATAGCAGACTTGTCGATACCGAAGTGATGGTTGTTAATGGGTTTTGTATTGATCTGAATTCTACTAGAAAATCGAAATTTAAAACTTTACAAATTTAAAGCCTAAACTGTAGGAACAGTAATTTAAAAGTATTATAACGGAGAAATAGGTATTCTACTTACTATAGATTAATTCAAACGAACCAAATTATAAAAACCGGACGAAAGCTCTAATAGTGAAAACTGTAAAGTCATAAATAAATAATCCTAGTTTTGTAACCGTAAATGTACGTTTAAAAGTCATTAGAGCCTCATTTAACAATTACTAGTAATTAGGAATATACTGTGGTTGAATTTATTAATAAATACATAAGCACGTCTTAACCACAAACTTTCTTTATTTTACCCTTATGTACATTTCAGTTACTAAGTAACCATCCTCAGAGGGATAGCATTCAAAGAATCTGTGTATGTCTTTGTATGCTATTCCTCTGTGGATGGTTACTTGGTAACTGAAATTCACATAAGGGTAAAATAAAGAAAGTTGGTGGTTAAAGGTTTTTGTGTATTTAATAGCTTCATTTACGTTTTATGATATGTCCAATATCGAAATATTGAAAATTTAACAATAATATATTCCAAGGAATTAACTTAAAGCTTTTTAATTTTCTTTAAGAGTTTAGAATTTACTTTAAAATACTTCGTTTCAAAATACTTTAAAGTCCATTAAAGATAATTCAAATTATTAAAAGGTTTTATAAAAGGACTATTTAAGCTTTTAGGTATAACGACAAAAACGAAACTGAATAAAGCGTGTAACAAGACCTGAATGTAGTGATTGAAGCTCCATGTAGTGATAATGCGCTCTGTAGAGGGAACATTTATGTAGCAGTTCTTTTCCAGTTACAACTTTCCTTCGTATGAAAAGAATATTCAGTTATATTGTAAAAAGTTAAGGAAAATTGTTTTACGTTTTTATGATATAAATGTTTGTATTTCAAAAAGAACATTATAAAAATATTATTATATAACTATTTTCAATAAAGGTTGGTATCGTCCAGTCATTCTCAAATGATGGAAATAATGATTTATTTAACCTGTTAACAGTTGCTTGGAGTTATTTACCAGTAACACGTCTTGTTCTGTTCGAAACCAGAGGTTTTCATTGGTATATAGCATTCGATTGTATTATGGAGAGATATGTATGTTTGTAGGATGATCGGCTTCAGATTTCGTTACGTCTCGATAAGAGCGGCTCTCTGTCGGGGAACTCTAATAACAGCCACCTTATTTCGTAGAACGAGTTTCTCAGTACCAATGGTGGATAACGTGAGCGATTTATCAAACATATTCCTTATACAAGGAGCGGTCATAGAATCTTGGTACCGATATTTTCCGATGTACGAAAACCTCTTACGCACTGAGATATGTAAAACTCGTCCCTATAGAACATCTTTAACTCATACTTTAAGTGAATACGAGGGGCCATGCATGTACGCGCCTTCACTGTCCTTCCTCCAACTTCACCATATATGAAATTTCTTGATGTTCACTGATTAAACTAATTTTAAACTACTTAACTAAGTGAATACGTAATTGGTTACTTGCTGACGGGTTTCAAATCTAGGGTTAGCTTCGTAAAATGAACAATCGTTTTGAAACGCGTCAGCAAGTAAGCAATTACGTATTCACTTAGTTAAGTAGTTTAAAATTAGTTCACCATATATCTTGTTCCTATAAGGCCACAAATAACCAGTTCTCTACAACAACACGAAGCTTTTCAATTCAACTTTGGCCTTATCCTGTTAATTAACTGCAATAATACGTATCAATTGTTTTAAAATTGAGATGGTGAGGTTCTTTAAAAACGCTATTGATAGTGGGCATCTTAGACCGACTGAAATTTTTAGTGAACGCACAAATGTGAAAGCGGTAGTTTCTCTAGCGGAGTTTTATATGAGTTTAAATATGTGGAATGTGGATTGTGATTGTTATGAGTGAATGTTTGTTTGATATTGTCTGATTTCATTTATTGAAATTCTGGATCCTTATCAAGTATATCAGATTAAAGTACTTAATATATTCCTGAAGAAGAAAAGAACATTTTTTTATCGTTTTATAGAGTTGAAAAAATGCGCTAAGAACATGATTGTAAAAAATACAAAAATAAGTATTTACCCGGAATAGAGTATTTATAGAACATTATAAGTGGATTAGATAAACAAAAATTCATGTTCTGCCTCAGCAATAAACAGAGATGGCCTTTGGCAATATTTATTTCTGCACTAAATATTAGAGAAAAAAGTCTTCATTATTTTGAGAGGAACAATTAGGATTGAGTTGAGGGAACATGACTTTCTTAGGACATTTTCATCTGAGCATCCTAATATTTGTAAAGAACACATTAATTCAAGAGCAACTATTAATAAAATTCAAACACATAAAACATGAGGGAGACTAACAATAGAGGAACAAGTGCCAAGAAGGCCAAACCTAAAAATTAGTAGTTTCTGTTGAACATGAAGAAATGATTATAAACATTTCAAAACCTGTTCAACATCCTAGGTAGGTAATTATATCCTTCAAGATCGTATACAACAAAAAACAAAGTATGCAACGGGAGACGTAATAATGCATGAACCTTCATACAGACAACATGAAGGGAGGTTGATACAGAAGATATTCATAAATGCAGCTATTGCAGTAAAATTCTTCTCCTATTGATCAGATAACAATGGATAAATGGATATTTTTTTTAAAAAAATGCCAACATGTGGAACGCTTAACAATTTAAGAACTGAACAGAAATATTTGTTTCATTTTAATAAGACCTCACGATGACGCCTGTATAATAGTCAGAAATTTTCATTAGTTATTCAGAGATATTTAATACATATTGAATTAGACAAAAACTGATGTTAGTAACTAAGCATAACGCCCTATCAGTTTTGCCAAGTTGCTAATGTTATAATACCCTTATCAAACCCCCGGGGAGCAGTAGGGCTTATCTGCAAACTGCAGATGTCCATGGGAACAGGCGTGAGGCGAGATATTAAAGCCCAAGACAGTATACCTCCTCAAATATTACATATGGACTAGACAGTTTATTATTTTAAAAGTAACAATTTGTACAAAACATTCTCCCGAAATATCCTTACTAATAAAAGGTTCAATCAAAAAGTCGAAAATTCAAATCCATCTTGCATTTGTCGTGAGTATCTGTATTGAAACTGTTATTCTAATAGTTTTTTAAACGCACAAGCCAAATTCATAGACAAATGAATTATATAATGTAATGGAATGTTGAATTTATCCATAGCCTATCTCATTCTCTCACTGTCTCTAACTCTCTATCTCTCTTTCTCTTTCTCTCTCGCTTTCTTTCTGCTTGTGTCGCTCCTCATCTCTAGTACATCACTTTAAGATTGAGCACTGAATACAACAGAAGGAACACTGTACTAACTCAGGTACTAAAGAATGAGGTTTTCGGGTTCTATTCAGCATGTAAAAGACACTAAGGCCCAAATTCGGGTAGATGAGAAACGCTGATCACAACTCATACTTTAAATAACTTAAAACCCAACTAAAATTGGTTTTATTCTGTTTCTGCTAAACAGTGGTGAATTCATGAAAGAAGTCATTATAACAGCTACGAAATACTAATTTACGTCTTTCTTCAAAAAATATTTTTGACTCTACTCTGACTATGGTACTTTATAATTCAAAAGCTTAGGTGACGATAAAATATTAGAAAGAATTTAAACCTGGAACTAGAGATTACCTACAAACAATGAGTTTGCTCGAACTTTGTTTGAAAGTTTCTGTAGTGCGCTTGAAACAATCTTTTAGAACTTAAAGTGAACAATTACCAATGAAAAGAAAGAAACACTTTTTAAACTCAATTTAATAATCCCAGCGTTAAGCAAAACTCTGTAATGAACCGGCAAACGTCTAGGACTGAGCTAAAATTCATTTATTATGTTTTATGTTTACTACATACACTTGTTTAGAGAAAATACAAATAGAAACTATTTTTAAAACAGAAAGACAGAATATTTTTACTTCATCGGAAATAAACTATACGTTCTTTTATAAAATAATTCAAGTGCGTATTTGAACAATATTTTGTTTACTAAAATCATACTCTTCTTTAAATAGCCTACGTTCGTCGTCAAATAATAAATAACCAGTTGTTTAGTTGTTGAATTTAAACAAATTCTTTAACTTGTAAAATATTATAATATTTTATAAAATAATATTTTAAGCAATAAAATAATTCTAAATACATTCGCTATGGTAATAGGTAGAACAAAGGTTACTATTTTTATACATTTAAAAACAAGTATTATAGAAAAAAATTTTAAGTCATTTCCTACTTGATTCAACAAAGAAATTTTGTTGTTTAATTTCTATTTATTTTATAAGTACAATTAATATAAATATTTACATACGTATGTCAGATTAACATCTGATTAAGTGGCAAAATAGAAAACGAATGTCCTTGCAATTTTCCATTTGACTTTGTATGTATAGTGTTGGACTTTTATTTTTCCTATTGTACGCTTTCTTTTTTTCTGGCAATATGTTGTAATTTCGTTTCGCTTTTTTTGCATTTTCCCTTTGTGAAGCAGAGTTTGACGGCGTTAATCCAGTTTGTTTGTTTCTAATATTCTTTTCATTCATATAGGATTTTTAATCCTATGGCATCATTCATGATATTATTAAGTAGCCGTGGCAGCAATTTAATGTTATACAAAGATGGTTTTTCATTTAGATCTTAGATAAGTTCATTTCTAGCTACGGAAAGTTGGCTCAGTGCCAAAATCACTAGACTTCGTGCACGAAAATACTCACTTCCAATCCAACCTAGCCCCCCCAAATATTTATAATTTAAATATTGAATAAATAAATGAAAATATGGTATTAACATCAACTGTCAACCCCTATAGGTTTAAAAAATGTATTTGAACTTGTTTGCATGAACAATAAAGAAATTGTATTAAGGATTGGATATTTTTACTAGACTTAATAAATAAAAAAAGATGCTAAAATTGATTCCCAAATATCGAGTTATATATTGAAATTTTTTGATATTTTATTTTTCCCTTTCACAAGAAAATTAAAATACACACATTACTATAATTAAGGAATATTTTATATTACAAAAAGAAAACATTTTTGCCAACCTCTAAATAGAATGAAAATACTGCGAGAGCAATGTACAAATAACAATGAAACAAATGCATAGATATTTTGTGTGTAACACATTGATCTAGTTTTATTGAGAATAGCTATAGAGGGTGTTTTAAACACAAACTTTTCTTGCCACGTAGAAATTCAAACGGAGTTTTAAAATTAGAATCTGGCGTTTAAATTATTACACTATTATATATTTCGTCAAAGGTCTACAAAAGTCTGTCGATTATCACTCGTTGCTGGCATTTTTAGTTTTATCACATGTTTTCGTGTGATCGCACTTATAAACACATCTTAATGTGTTTCAAATTAACAAATTTCTTGTCTATTTGCAAGATACCCCATCTGGTTGTTTTAGTCTAGATCGTTACGTACTCTCTAACCACTCCTGGATGGCCTAACCTATGGAGCGGCGGCAGTATAGGGCCTTCAATTTATGTATAGTGACAATCCCCGTCCCCCTGCCCATCAACTCTTTGATACTGGAAATAGAATCATCGCGCGAAAAAATCCACATGCCTGGAATACACCTACTTTTTGCAGGTTTCACGAAAAGCTCCATAGTCTCTGCAAAGCCAAATAGAAACCAATGCATACTAGAATACAAAAGAGTATATATTATTTATTTACTATTGCTTGATAATACTTATTACTTGATTATATTGTCTATAATTTACTCACATGTAACACAGCTTTATTTTTCCATACTTCTATGTGTATTTGTGTGCGCAACCAACCCCCAAGCATCAGCTGGAGGCTACTAGCCAGAGAATAGATCATTCAATCTTTTGCAAATTGCATACATTTCTTGTATGTAACCGTGACAAAGTGCCTTCTAATAAGACAATATATATTTCTGTTAGCTGTATATTCTAAATGTAACGTTTAAACAAATACGACTGATTAGGCCAACGACATTGAAGTTGTTTTTTTTTTAATATAAATTGAGGTAGATTAACTTAGAAAACCACCATTTATTATAGTCGCACAGCAATCCGGTTGGATGTTAAATCCATTCAAATACAAAAACAAACAACCATATTTTTTTTACAGCCAACAAGCTTTCATTTTAATTTCAATTTTAATAATAGTTTCATGATAATATCGTCGATTGCGAATTAGAAACAAATATTTTGTCACTATTTCGGAATAAATTTATAATGAACAACGGAAAACACCTAGCCTCAATAATTTGTATTCACTTTCTATGAATTTTGATTGCACAACAATCATTACAGTTTATGTAATCATTGCAATACAATCATTCCCTTACAGTTTTTGTTGCCTAAAGAATGGTGCTTTGCAATCGAAATATCCATAACGTTAATAATAACTTAAAACAATGTGAAAACTCCCTATAGTGAAAAAAACAATATACAATAGGTAACAATGATGTTGCTGTGTCAACTACCCAATGTGAGGAATGCAATATGCAAAGATAGATAACAACGATGTTGCTGTGAGAACTCACCGATGTAAAGAATGTAATATGCAATGATAGGTAACATTGATGTAACTGTGGCAATCCTCCGATGTAAGGAATGTAATATACAATGATAGGTGAAGCTGTGCCATCTCTCCAATGTGAGGGATGTAATCTGAAATGATGGGTAACAATGATGTTGATGTGCCAACCCCCCGATATTAGGGATGTAATATGCAATGATAGATAACAAATATGTAGCGGTGCCAACTCCCCAATGTAAGGGATGATATATGCAATGATAGATAACAATTATGTAGCGGTGATAACTCCCCGATGCAAGGAATGTAATATGCAAAGATAGATAACAATGATGTTGCTGTGCCAACTCCCCGATATGAGGGATGTAATATGCAATGATAGATAACAATTATGTAGCGGTGCCAACTCTCCGATGCGGGGAATGTAATATGCAATGATAGATAACAATTATGCAGCGGTGCCAACTCCCCAATGTGAGGGATGAAATATGCAATGATAGATAACAATTATGTAGCGGTGATAACTCCCCGATGAAAGGAATGTAATATGCAATGATAGATAACAATGATGTTGCTGTGCCAACTCCCCGATATGAGGGATGTAATATGCAATGATAGATAACAATTATGTAGCGGTGCCAACTCTCCGATGCGAGGAATGTAATCCGCTTTCGATTCCACATTTCAGACCAAACCCCTCTACCACCCTCAAGCGCAAGTATTTTCACATAGTAATTCTACTAAAGATAAGATTCCCTATCTAACTGGTATTAGCAGTTCGTAATGAAAGGAACGTAATTTTATTCCGATCAAGAATATTCTTCATGTCAAAATAATCTTGAAACAAAAAAAAACCCCTACTACAAATAGGCTTTAATAAGAACATTCCTTATTTCTTTATTATAATGGGGGCTTCTGCTGATTTAAAGATTTTTGGTATCTACTTAAAGTGGAAACGCTAAACCCTGATACAAAAGGCGGCTTATATAACTTACCGACCTAAGCCCTTTGTTATTACTTTTTTATTTTAAAACCACAATTGTGTTCCCTTATGTTAAGCCTCTATAGAGAGAATAAAAGCAGCTCTACCTGAATAGCTTCAATTTATACTGGAGCTATTTAAAATTCCATTAATGATTTATGCTAACAGTGGTATTTGGAATTTTTAATTAAATATTCGTTATTTCTTGTAATTTTATTTTTTACTCTACGTGGAGTAATGTTTAAAAATTGTTGGTAATTTTTGAATCACTTGATAATTAGATAATAATATTCTGAGTTACATGGTATTAGGCCTACATTTTGTTTTCAGGTAATTTCCACAAAACATGATAATTTTGATAGTTCTTTTTTCCAGTTGGATTTATACTCTGCCAATCATAATCATACTAACCATAATAACCTGCCAATCCTAGCATTGTCCCACTCCCCTCTGAAACGTTTCGGAGCATCTCCATCAGTCCGGACCTATTATGATCTCCCTCACTCAGGTCGAGGGTTTTATTAATTTTTATATACCTATTTATTACTTCAACAAAATTTAAAATAACATATTTTGTATTAATTCATAAACGAATATAACGCATTTTAATAACTTAAATTGGTATTTAATCGTGTTAATTATATAATACATCGAAATATGCTCGAATATTTATAATAGTTATGAAAGGAGTTTCGCAGATGTATATCGACATCTTTAGACTGTAGAATTTATTCTGTTGCATGAGAAATTATTGTTCTGTTGTGTAATCAATATACAAAATTTAAACAAAAAAATATCCGCGAACCATTCTGCGTAAATTCTCAAGAGGCCGAGGAAACATTCTGCAGACTAATAACAGAAGGACAGAATGGTCAATCTCTGTCTGCTGAAAATGTTTCGGAAATTGGAAGTATTTTGCTTCAAAGCTACTTGTGTTTAATGGCATGTGACCGGTCCGGCATAATAGGTCCGGCCTAATAGGCAAAGATCACGAAAGAATTTTACTTTAAATAGCAAAAGAAAAGAGCTTGTGTTGAATTAGAATTTTATTGAAAGTGCCAGCACAAAATAATAACATTTTTCTTTGTTTGAGATTTTTAGAACAAAACTTATTATTTGTAATATCCCATTAGTGCATAAAAGATTATTATTTTTTTTATAATTGTTTACGGTATATTCTCATTTAAACATAATAAACACTGGAAAATGATTTAGTATCTTTGTATTTTGTCAACTATAGTATGACCGATAAATAGGACGCTATGCATTCAGACTACATGGAAACCTGAATGTATGACAAGATTATTTCACTAGCAAGCACAATAACCTGCCTGTAAGTTTTAAATAATATATAATGGTTACAGATTTATATAAGTGAACATGAAAGGAATCTGTTTTGTTAAAAAACCATGTACTTTGTTCATACATTCATCTACAAAACTTTTATAAAAACTTAAAAACTGGAATGCAAACTTTATTCCAGGATATATAGTTTATGATACAAATTTTAGAACTTATACAACTATTATTACATAAAATGCGATACTTATAAAAGTCCTTTCTACTGTCTGTAACGTCGTTCTGTGGCATTGGGTGCTGGCACTTGACTGATGTTGTCATAGTGAATATCTTCTAGATGTCTTGCTATTTGTTTCTGTGGTGGTTTACCTCGTTTTTTCAATAAAGTAATGGCCAAGATTATTGTGTAGTGGAATGTCTGTTGTGTAGCCGGAGCTCTAGGTAGTAATTTACCATTGAGCAATCATACACTTACTACACATCCAGCAGACAAATAGAAAGCCATCACATTTTCTTTGTTTTATTCTTGTTCAATAGATAGCAATGCCTTGATTGAATAGATCGACCTCTCCTATCCCCATTTCCTTATTGTATTTAGGAAATACAGTTGGTTGGGGTACCTGGAATTTAGGTTTTTTCCTTGACCATCGGCTTGTTTTTCCAACAGAAGAACTCTTAAAGTTTGATGCTACAAAGCTGACACTTTTATCATGCCATAACAACATAATGCTAGCAACATAATCAGCTGTCCAGATGGCAATGATGCTCGTTCTTATTTTTCTAACTGATTGATGGTTTTAAGGGTACAGTATTTAATTCTGCCAGCTTTAATAGTGCCTTTTGCGCCAATTCCTATTTCTGCTAAGTATTTATAAAAAGAACTAAAGATGAGTAGTTATCAATAATAGCGTATACAAAAAAACGAATAGAACCTATAATCATTTCGGACAGTGTATGTTGCCCGACAGCATAACGTCCGATACATCGGATGCCATTGTTTATATGATTATAAGAACAAGATACACTATTCCCTTTGTAATACACATGATCAAATTGGTTACTTGTATTGTTGCGAGTAAAATTATGACATATACATTAAAAATTTTACAAGTATATAGTAGTAAAGAATTAAACTGACCTTTCATTCATAACAGAAAATAAACAACTCTACATAACTGCATCTGATGATCCGAGGTTAAGTCAACTAAGGCAAATCACGCGTCCAAGTCAGTTCAATAGACTGTCTGGGAACCTCTAATAGCCATCATAACCTTTCAAAACAAAAGTTCCCTGCGATAGGTATTAAAATTCTTGCGTCCGATTAATCGGGATATAGAGAATATTGTATTTTTTAAGAAACAACATTTTTAAATGAATCTCTTACAATATTAAAAAAGTGTTCCTGCTATTATTAAATGACAACTGAAATAGATTACAATATGTTGTGTTACTTCCCAAAGCTAGTGTAAAATTTAATGGATTAGGTATCAATAACCTTACCAGAAGCAAGATACAGATGAGGAACGGAAAATCTATTGAACCATCTTATCTCGACTTCTAGGAATTAGTTGTAGTCTAGAACTGTGTATCTGTGCTTTTAATCGCTTAAATTATTTAATTAATTTATTTGTAGGTCAAATTAATTAATAATAATTTGTCACTTTCTCGTACATGTATGTTACAATATCACCTATAGGAACTAGTTGTAGTCTATTTATTAAAGGCACTGTGTTTCTGTACTTTTAATCGCTTACATTAATTAATGTATCTATTTGTAGGCCAAATTAATTAATAATAATTATTTACTTTCTCGGATTATTATTTTTAAAGTTTAATAGATATAAAAATATTTTTAATAGAGATGATGTAATATTAGGCAATTTACTCATTAAAGTCAGAAAAATGCAAACATGAATTATGTTGTTTTATTTGAAAAAATGACATTCATTCATAATTTCCATTTATAAATATTACGTAATGTTTATATTTAAAAATGTCATTGTAAAGTAAAGTAGTGCTTGGGAACTACGACAGAGGAGATGGCAGTGATTGATTGACCATAGCAAGTAGTTTATCTTGTTTGATTGTAGCACGCCATTAATCACGGGCGATGCCAAGTATATGCAAAACTCATTTGCAACATACTGGAACTTCCCGCTATCAGTCTTCTGTTGCTTAATGGTAAATTGGTATCATCCAAAACCAAAGACAAAATGCTGTGGTAGAAAATATATCCTTCTGTTGAATTGCAAAAGTCAACGGTTAGATGGAGTCAGTATTTGGCACACAATTGCTTGTCGTGTATCGATTGGAATCATATTTACGTGCGGTATAATGCCTCCCACATCTTAGTACTCCTCACGGTCGTTATCAGTTACTACTTGACGTCATACATGTCCTAAGTAATTCTAACCACTGTAATGGCATTCAGACGCGTTCGTTGCAGTCTTATATCGTGAAGCTTTCTTTTACGCTTCACATTTTCTAGAATATTTGTGACTTCTGTTTTTTGTTTTTATAATTCTCTTTCAATAACGATGTGTGCTATATTAAGGGCTTTGCAAATAAATTTAATGAATACAAATTCCGAAAAAAAACTTGAACTTTTTATGATGACGTGTACACTTACACAAATTTTTTGAATAAAAATAAGTTTGATCTATGCCAATAGTACCCGGCAAGCTGGCCTGAGCAACCGGGCGGGTCCACAGGTGGCGGATAGTGGGACGGCCTACAGAAATGTAGGTTACCTGTGAATAAGGATTCCGGAAGGTTTCTGAATATGCAGGCCTGGACCAAGGCTATGGTTCAAAGGTGAGGAATTATCCCTCCTCGTCAGTCTACCGGTTGGGGGCGGTAGAAATAACTGCTCTGACTGGGGAGACTGGGGTAGTTGGGAATTAAGTCCTCACAATGCTACTCTCACCTCCCGGGTGAACCAAGGGCAATGCGACAGTGAAGTATGGGCGGGAAACTACCCTAGCGACACAGTTGTAAAAAAGAGAGTAAAGCAGGCTGTATGCTTCATGAGCAACAGTTAATAATGTCCTGAACTTGGGGTGTGCTTCAAGGTCAGTGACTGAATACCCAATCCAAGGTGGAAGGCATCGTGCCGAAGGATGAATGGCTGCAGGGTATAAAATGCAGTTGCACACGATCCCCTTGAGGAACCAGACAAAACCTCATTGTATGTTGTCTTGCCAGGGCAGTGGGGGCTCTGCTCTGGTCGACCGTTATTTCCCCCATACTCGTGGGACTTTAATGGACCAAGTAAGTAAAAGAATTGATTTCGAGACTGCACAGACAGTGGGAGCCAATGAGACGGCAAACCGTGAGTCTGTAGCAGATGTGTCAACGGCAACCATCACTGGGGGTGCGGGAGCGGCTGTCAAGCTGCCGACTGCAGAAACCGGTGAAGTGGCTGTAGAGTTGAGCACGCTGTCTAGTCCTGGGGCTGCTCTGCGGACCCAGGCGACTGCAAATTAAGCAGAACAATGATGAAGATCCTCCAAGTGAACCTACAGCATAGCAGGGCGGCGAGTGCTGTCGTGTGTAGGATGCTGGACAGGGGAGAGGTGGACTTGGTTCTCATCCAGGAGCCATGGATTTATGGAGGACGAATATGCGGGCTGGCGACATCTGGAGGTAAGTTGTTGTACGATAAGGACTCCGGTGTTCCCAGGACGTGTATCCTGGTTAGGAGGGGGTTGAGTGCTTTTGTACTAACGGACTTCTGCTGCAGGGACTTAATAGCAGTGACGGTGGAGCTGCGGGCGGAGGGGAGGATGAAGAGGCTGAACCTTGCCACGGCATATCTCCCCTTTGACTACGCGGGGGCTCTACCAACACAAGAGCTGAGGAGGCTGGTCGAGCACTGCGGGGCTGTGGATGAGGAGCTGCTGGTGGGGATGGATGCTAACTTCCATCACACTTCATGGGGAAGTACAGGTACCAACACTAGAGGTGAGGAACTTTTAGCTTATCTTAGCTCTAAGAATTTACTAGTCTTAAATCAGGGGGAAGAGCCGACGTTTGTCACTAGGGCCAGACAGGAGGTCCTGGACATTACGGCGGCATCGAACCAGACTGCTAGGTATGTACTAAACTGGCATGTGTCGGATGAACCATCTTCTTCTGACCACAGACATATTAGGTATGATATCTCTCTAAATCCAGCCATGCTTCGGCCAACCAGGGATCCAAGAAGAACAGACTGGGACTCCTACAGGAGGGACCTGGGAGTTCGGATTGAGGAGGCTGGATTGGAGTATGGTGGGAGGAGAGAGCTAGAAGACTCTGCCGCATTGGTTGGCGAGGCTATAGTAGAATCCTTTACTGATAACTGCCCTCTTAGTGAGGGGAGAAAAGTAGGGGATCCGTCATGGTGGAGCAAGAAGCTAGCCAAACGTCGGAAGACCACCAGGAGACTCTTTAATAGAGCAAAAAAGAACGGGGAGTGGGACCAGTATAGGAAAACACTAACCGAATACAACAGGGCAATTAGAGAAGCACGCAGGAAGTCCTGGAAGGAGTTTTGTCAAGAGATTGACAAAACTCGGGAAGGGGCACGACTGCATAAAGTGCTATCTAAGGACCCAGTTAACCCGGTGGGGATGCTAAGAACCCCACTGGGAAATATAACAAAAACTGCAGGGGAAACTGTGGAAGAATTAATCAGAACACATTTCCCTTCCAGTACCCTGAGGAAACTTGGGGGAGCAGACACTGAACCAGTTGCCAAACTCTCCACAAGACGTGGTATGGAGGTTGCGCAACTCGAGCAACTGGGCTAACCTCCCAGATGTCTCGGGACATATGAGTATCGAGTGCGTGGTCAAAGAACCCGTCTTGGAAATGGGCAGCGACCACATTACTCGAATGTTTGCACCTGACCAGGTACACCAAAATGTGATGGAATGGTCAGGGACATTAACATCGGGAGCTCAGATCTGGTACACAGATGGCTCCAAGATGGACTTCGGCACTGGAGCGGGGGTGTATTGTAAAAACCCAAGGATAGAACTAGTTTTTTCCTTGGGGAGGCGTACCTCTGTCTTTCAGGCCAAAATATATGCTATAAATGTCTGTCTGGGAGAGATAGCGAGAAGGGAAACACACGGGACCCGGATTGCTATTTTTTTCGACAGTCAGGCAGCAATTAAGACACTAAACGGACACGTGGTCACCTCGGCCATAGTCAGGGAGTGCCTAATTAACCTACAAGCTCTGGCAAGGCACAATCAAGTCATGATAGGTTGGGTGCCAGGGCATAGGGGAATACTTGGAAATGAAGCCGCAGATGCGCTGGCCAGGGAGGGGTCTTCGACTCCCCTGATTGGACCGGAGCCTGCGGTAGGTATTTCCAAATCCATGGTCAGGATGACAGTGCGAAGGTGGATGGCTGAAAGACACTGTGAGCACTGGATCAGGGCCGAAGGGATGAGACACAGCAAGCTAACCCTTAGGAAACCTTCCTTGGGGCTGCAGAAGAGTCTCATCTATCTATCTAGGCAGGAATTAAGGATAGCCACAGGTCTACTCATGGGACACTGTGGACTAAGGAAACATTTGCATAAAATGGGTGTCTACAAGGATGAACCAGTGTGCAGATTATGCGTGCAGGAACTCGAGACTGCCACACACATTATTTACAGATGTGAAGTACTTGCTGAGAGGCTTTTCAACCTCTTTGGTGATGGAACGGCTTTGGTGGATGCTGAAGGTAAAACTCTAGTCAGGAGACTCCTAAACCTGGTAAGAGGGAAGGGGTTATTTGACTAAATCAGGGAGGTAAGTACAATATACCTTAAGGTAGCAGTGCTTCGGGCAATTCAAACCCGCTCCCAAGTTATTAAAAAAAAAAAAAAAAAAAAAAAATGCCAATAGTACAAAGGAGGAGATAAGGCCTGAATGAAAACAACAATAGCTGTCGAAACGTTTCCGAATTTTTAATAAATTAAGCAATAAATAAAAAATAACTTTAACAAATTAAACATTCCTCACTCATAAATCAACCGTTTTTTATTCTACATGAACAATATATACTAAACGACAGATCGAATGTTTGCTAACAGTAACTTACATTTACTATTTCCTAGACTTTTTACCTGATATTTGTAGTTTGAGTTCTAAAGAATTTTATATCAATGACGATCCTACAACTATTTCCTGTAACATTTAGTACAAAGTAACGGTTATTTATGTTATCGCCGAGAGAACTACGTTTTAACGGAGTAACTAACAAACCTTTTAAAAGACGTATATATATAGTCACCCAAATATAAAAACGAAAACCGTTTAAATTTAAACCTTCGCAAGCGCCCTCTCCCGTTTGAAAGTTTATGTTTCCCCTCGAAGGTTAAAAGACATATATGTACGTTGTGAATTAATCAGTAGTTGAAAGAGGACTTGGAGGGAAGAGAAGGTTTTTTCATAGGCAATTTTTTCCGACGTAAGAGTGGCGCGTTTATAAAATAAATTGAAAATAAAACATTTCTTAGTGTTATTGGATCATTTCTTAAGACTGAGATTAGGTTAAAGACTCGTAAAAACATCTTTACATTTTCTTTGTATCGTATAAATTGTAATCCAGTGTAACACACTTTAGACGGTGTTACATATTAAATTAGCAAATTTCAGAAAATAAACGAGAATAGATTCAAAATTGTAATAATATATGACTATGTAAAAAAAATTGTTATGTATGAAAAATATTTTAATGAGATCTCTGGCTGTTAGTGATATCTAGCGAGAAAAAAAAATTAAAACAAGTAATCAAGCTAGGGATGCCCCCCCCCCGGATGCGCGATAGGTAGGAAGGTCGCACGCAACTAAATTATCTCTCATTTGACCAAGATGTAACAGGGAACGGACCTCTCCGAAGAGCAAGAAAATTTATTTGGTTTTTTTTTAATTTTAATTAATGTAAAGTTTATTTTCGTATAATCATAGCATAGAACACGGCGTACGATACCAGATACCGGATGGGTCGCTGACTTATTGATGGCTTTTCTCGAGGCTTTTCCACGAGGATGATGCAAGGCTTTTACCGAGATTTCCACGAGGAGGAAGCGAGGTTACGACAAGTTAATACAGCTAAGTGGGCGATTTAAGACTTTTAAAAATTTATTTCAAAATTTAAAATGTTTCACAGCAGAATTCTAAATAATGAACATTGAACTTTTTAACTAATTAGCATAACTGTAATTACGCATCTTTTGGTGCCATTATGTTCACATTGAATTATTAAATTTGATTATATAAAAAGGCAAGTAAACTCGAATAGATGTTCATTTTCAGCCATTGATTGATTAATTAATTGAAGGATTGCTATCCTTAAAAATTCATAAATAGAATGTAAAATGTTCCATAATCCGTAACTGAGTGTTAAAAATATATGTGTCATGATTATAATTTATTTTATTTGTCTTTCTTAAAATAAAAGATTGTAATTTGCTTTAATTGAATTTAAAAGAGTCATTAATTTACCAGCGCACAATTCCTTGCATTTCAGATTAACAAGCCTTAAGAATTAATTCAATAATGCTCTGCTAATTTTGATGAATTAACTTGGTATTTTAAAATGTTTTAATGTAACGGAGTTATACCTTCAATTGCGTTACAGACAGACGTCTTGCTACGCCTGAACAGTAAGCTAGAAGTAAAAATTAAATTTTTAAGAATTAAAACTAAATAATATTCAATTTGTTTAATTATAAACCGTTACACCAGAATGATTATACAGAAGAATAGACGTCAACTTGGACATCTGTAGTTGTTTACTGTCACTGTTGCATCGACTATTTCATCAATACGAGAAATAATGAAGAAAAGATCAAAAAGCAATTACGAATTAAAGTTACAACATGTTCACATGTTAAATGGCGCTCTGCAAGGTCAAACAGATGGATGGGTTAAGGAAATAGAGGTCAGCGAAGTGTGTTAGTAACTAAAAGATGTGTTTTTTATACGTAATAATCATACATCTTTCTATAAATTTCTGCCTACTGCTATATAAACTAAACATTTCATAAACCTATCCCTTGAGCTTCTTTTGTCATATATTTTAAACAGAGGAGAATATTGTAAAGTTAGTAAAAGCAGAAAACGGTACTCATATATATAGAAATATTCCTAACCGACATGACGATGAGTAGATTAATAAATTAATTTTTAAATACTTAATCTTAAAAAAACTTTCCAGGTAAGAACAGATACCGATGTCGGAGCGATATGTATATCGGACGTGACGAGGATGCAATGTATGCGAAACATGAGGTGACCCTATTAAATGTGGTGACTTTTAAAATTAATCCTAAATCAATAGGTTTTACCAACAGGGTTACAGAAGGCATCACGTGACGTTAGCTACACACTAATGGGTTTCGTATTTAACTGAAATTCCCAACTAGAGTGCAAAATACGTCGATTTGAATAATAAATAGGAAAATCCTGACCTTTACTTAAGCAAAGTAAATTATGAACACGGATATTGAGAGGTAGAAGTTAGATTTCGCTATATAAACGATTATTTGTAAACGTAAATATAGCTTTGAGGTGGATTAATATCCTTTCATTTGTTTTTAAAACAAAATGTTTAGAACGGAAAAGTTTTCTATTAGTATAGTTCACAAATTCCTAGGAAACACTTTTACATTTCCAAAGCCTTTAGATTTCAAATGCATTAAATTTAGTTTTCAAAGTTTAAGTAATTTAAAGGCAACTGCAAAGCATGGTTAAACTCTAGAAATAACGGTCGAAGCAACGTGGAATCTTGCAACGAGGCCTTCAATAAAACGCTTCTCTTGCTTGAAAAATCGTCCTGTTAATATTTTTTCAGAGAGTCTCAACTGAAAGATTTTTCAGTAATGGTTAATTATTTTATCCTGTAAAGAGTATTCAGTTAAAATGATAGTGAGGTACGAGAAAATTATTATAAATCTTTCAAGTCAGAAAAATAAACAACGGAATAATACTTTTCTCCCTTCTACAACGCGTTCATTTGAAAAGCGAGAACATTTCCCAGGATATATATATATATATATATATACATACATATATATATATATATATATATATATATACATATATATATATATATATATATATATATATATATATATACATATATATATATATATATATATATATATATATATATATATAACAAAAAGGTATTCCTAAAAAATTACTTATGGGCAAACATTTAATGTTAAATTCAAAGCGTAACCAAAAGCACAAATTTCAAAAGAAACAAAATCTTAAACTAGAGCAGAAACTATTATTTTAAACGGACGTTTATCACATGTTTTACTTGTAATTTGTTTTGCAGATATAAATTTAAATGGAAAAAGTTAGGACAGAAGAAACCTATGTTTTTAATCATTCTAACTTACAATTTTAGAAAACAATTCAATTAATTTTTTAAAGCAAAAGAAAATAAACTTGTGTTTTATTTTTGTAAGGACTCATGCTTAAAACTCAGTTTTAGTAGAGTTAATTTGAATTCATCGGGAAATCTTCTGCAGTTTGTAAATGGACAATTAGTGCAATTTTGGCGGTTAAACAAAAGAGACGTGCAAATACAAACACACACACACACACACACACACACACACACTAAAACGGCCAAAACTGTCTCAAGGGAATAGTTTGAGGCTAGACCAAAATCTTTTCAAACATTGTTATAAGAAAGAAGTAATAAATTGTTAATTAGATTAAATAACAAACGTAGCAAATGGAAGTATAAAATTTTAGAAATGAACAACCGAAGCTAAATATAAAATTAGATAAAAGATAATTGTGCTAAAAGCAAAATAAATAATTTAATTAATTTTTTGTATATAGGCTAATGACAGATCACAGACCATTTTGCTATCTTAAACACTCAACGTTTTTAATTTATTTCCCAAATTCCATTTCAAGAGCTCAGTTTTAATTAAACAACTATACAACATAACGTACGATTTATAAAATACATAACATTATATCAAACATAATAAAAATCATGAAATGATAAAACTCTTAATAATTATCCATTTTCAAGACATATTATAAATTTAAAAGCATTCTCCGTAACATTCCACCAGTACTCTTGCATAACAAGCTATAAATGTTTAAATGTCGCTGTCTTAAGACGCAATGGGGAACAGGTAGATTCTTCAGATTAAATAAAAATTTACGTTTCATGTTAATTCAAAAATAATAGTTACAAATCATTGTATTTACTTACTTTTGTATGTAGGCCTAGCCTATTACAAGTTTTGTCAAACATCTTGTTTAAAAAAAATATTTTTTTAATTTTTGTAAACAATCCTCCATCTATGTGAGACCAAATATTTTAAAAACCTTATGTACATTTTTTTCTCTTTAACTAAGGGGCTGAGTAGCTTTGACTGCTGTCTCAAAGTAAAACTTATGAGCTGTAGAACTTTTGCCCAAGTTTCATAAACTTTGCTGTCAATTTTTTTATATAATCACAACTGCTTTATTTTTCTACTGCAAACAGACAAGCGGAGAACTTGCAGGACCAGTAACAATGTAAGAACGTTACTTATGTTTCGGGAAAAGAGATTTTCACTTACTATATTTATTGCAGTAAAAAAGAGCAGGTAATTTAGCCCCTAATGGTTGTTGATTGTAAAAACAAGCCCAAATTATGTCATTTTAAATATTAATCAATACGACATAAAATTGATACATCCTGAATTATAAATTTAGTTTTGGTTTTAAATCTAATTTTTAAACTACAAATTTACTAATCCTGTAATAAATAGTCACTATAAGTAATATTTTTATTCAATGTCTGTTAATAACTATTAATTTTTTACATATGCCAATGACAGATCACAAATAATTTTGCTTTTTTAAACACTCAACGTTTCGAATTTCATTCCAAAATTTCTTTTCAAGAGCTCAGTTTTAATTGAACAAATTATACAACATAACTTACGAATTATAAAATACATAACATTGTATAAAACATAATAAAAATCATGAAATTAACTCCTAATAAATATCAATTTTCAAGACATATTGTAAATTTACAAAACATGTATACTCTTGTAAATGTATATTTATTAGGAGTTTTATAATTTGTTGATTTTTATAATGTTTTATATGTTATGTATTTTATAAACCGTAAGTTATGTTGTATAATTGTTTAATTAAAACTGAGCTCTTGAAAAAGAATTTCGTAGAGAAATTGGTAACGTTGAGTGTTTAAAAAAGCAAAATTTTCTGAGATCTGTCATTAGCCTACATAAAAAAGTAACTATAAGCTACAATTAGCAAAATGTTATCGCTCTTGAACATTCAACTATCGCAAACGGAATACAATGATGGTTTATTCCAACCACTCGTGAAAGGCTTTTAAATTTGTCGAAAGCTAAGAGCTGTGTATTTGACAGGTGTCAGCGTTGACACTGCGTCAATTTTCTGATGTTTACATTAGCGTGAACTGTAACTAGTGTCCCCATATCGGTACCAGCCACTATGGAAGAGTTCGAGAGAGAAAGAGAGAGAGAGAGAGAGAGAGAGAGAGAGAGAGAATTATATCCAAACTGTTTTATAAATGTTCTGAAAACTCTATAACAGCAATAAAAAGTTGCAAATGAAAAAACTATTATGATAAGACAGAAGTTGGAAATATCAGTTTATGTGGCTTTTTTCAAATACATTATTTCACAAGCTGGTTGTATACTAAGGCACAAACTAAATAGTTATAACGTCCAGTTTCAGTGTTTGGTCTTATATTTCTAGTAAAACTGATAACTCAATTAGAAATTTTTATTAAAGGAGTTTCAGGTCAATCTGAGCCCTGGTTAGTTGCAAAGTTTTTCTATTTGCTGGGGCGGAATAGCCTTCGTTATATCTTACCAGAACTTGGAACCGCCCCAGAAGCAGGGGATCTTCACACACACACACACACAGACTCGCGCTGACCTGACCCGGCGGCCTACCTAAATAAGATAAACTTAGCTCCTTAATCAACGAGGGAAGGGGTTTCAGACATAGTGTTTAATTTTGACATAATGTGATTGCAGAGTGAGAAAATGAGTTGATTTAGAAATATATGTCTTGTATATAATATTTGTAGGAAGAGATTGTGTTGAATAATTAATGAGAATATTTTTTGTAGTTGTGACATGATTATGTATTTGGGTAGGGATTTGAAGGTTGTATTACTTCTCCAAGTGACATTTCGTGGTTTTTATTGTCTTATGTATTGTGTATTGTGTGTTATAATAATTTGATACACATTTTTCCTCACTTGTAACGCCAGTTTAACGATTTAATTGTTAAAAAGAACATAAGCGTAGAATCCAAAGTGGGTTACATTTAAATATTGTCACTGGTTTATAGGCATTACTTGAAAAAACCTTGGTCAACCCTAATTTGTTTTTGTTTACACACGTGGTTTTAATTCCCAGCGCTATAAAGGTAATATGAATGACTAAGAAAAAGAAATTAATACAAATAATGGAGACCGTAAAATAGAAAGGACGAGAAAGGACGGAGTGAACGGTTCCGGTGTCATTTTTTAGGAGTTTTATATCCTCTTTTCAAGGCGGCAGATAGCGCGGCTGCTAGTATCAGCTGATCGTGGGAAAAGCTGTTTTCTCTCGGTTTCGGGTATGGTAATGACGCGAAAAATAAATGAAATTTAGCATTTGAAGCAATTTGTATGTCATGTCAAAATGTGACCTCAGCTCTACCGAATGTATTGAGTTTTTGAAGCACACACAACGTAACATGAATATATATAAAGGCGGTTGTTCCTCTCCATTGCTACAGATGGTAACGTTGCTGGTACACAGTTAAAGGTTGAAAGAAGCTTTTTGGCCGCGGTAGTGGGTTCGCTACAGGCGCGAAAGTTCGATAAAACAAACATTAAAACAGAGGGCTTTATGTCGTGTCAAATTTTGACCAAAATTGCCGCAGACATTTTTGAATTTTTCAAGCGTAAACAAACCAACATAACATTCTTTTAAACAAAAGTTGTAATTGTTAGAGAATTGAAATCAACGGTTAAATAATCGTTACATGATTTTAAAAGTATCTATGGAAACTCTAGGTAAAATAAAATATTTTCTTATGAAAATCTGTAGTCTACCAGCTGGTTATAATTATTATTATCGTCATCGTCATCGTCATTGTCACAGCCGCCTCCGCGATCTCACCTTCGACTGGCTTCAGGTCAGTTTTTTTTTTGTTCTAAAAATGTTATTTAAGTTATCGTTTTCCTTTATTCCTTCCTACAAATTCCTTATAGCCGGAATTGAAATTTAATCGAGAGCTGGAAGAAGCACTATCGCCATCCCAAGTAAAGAAGTGTGTAAAGAACTGGGAAAAACTCACAAAAAAATTATTAAGATTATTAAGTTAAAATTAGGTAATATTTTAAATAACAAACACAATAACCACAAATAACCCTTGTTATTAAAAATATTATAACATTAGGCCACAGTTGCTTAAGAAATCATTAAAATTAGGTGTTTAAATGTTTAGTCGAGTGTTTAACAATAAAAAGTGCGTGTGCCTGTGTGTGTGAGCGCTCATATTTAAAAGAACTTTCGTGTTTTCGGATTGAAGGGTAACGTAAATAACTAATAATAATATCTTTGAATTGTGTAGTCCATTAAGTTTGATGAATCTTAATTAATCACTTTAACATTAGTTTATGACTATCTGAACTTTAAATTTTGTAAATTTGTAAAAACTTACTGAGACAGAACATTTTCGATCGCTATGTGGCGATCTTCATCGTGTCTTCATTGTCTTTTTCGTTTAATATGTTTGTACTTTGTGTTTTTGTGTGTCTATAAATTTCATATTGTTCAAGTCTGTTGAGATGTGGTCCTTTTTTGTTGATGTGTAAGATTTCTAGGTTATGGTTAATGTCTGTGTACTTGTGTCGTGTTTCTTCTTTGTGATTGTGAAATGCTAAGTTGGTTTTCTGTTTGCGTTCCTCAACTCTTTGTTTAAACCTTTGCCCAATGTACAATTTGTTGCATTTGTCGCCACTTAGTTTGTATACTGGTGCTTATAGTTTGCTTTGTTATTGGTCATATGGGCTGTGACTCCCCATTGTTGGAACCATACCTTACGTATCCCTGTACGGGGACGGCGCAGTTCCGGCAAGAAATATTATTCCAACATCTCCAGGGAACGTTGTTCATTCACTGTGACTGCTCTGCCATCGTTCAATACACTAACAGTTCAAAAACTTAAAGAAGCTATTTGCCAGGATTTAACAAAACCGGTAAAAAGTTTTAAATATGCCTTCAACACGGTATCAAAACAGAAGGCGTTACAGACGGCGGGCAGCTTATAAATTTGGCAACACTGAACTGAAAGTAATATGGTTTTGAAATTACATTCTGTGTACACTGTTTTGCCACCTATAAATAATTTTCTTTTCTAATTGTCTTGGTACGCTTTATTTGGAAAAAATGCGTTTCCCCGTTTTCACCTTATTTTTCACATTAGGCTCTATTATGTTTGTGTATTTATTTAGTGCGTAGACACCTACGCCTTGAAACCTTGAAGGGTGGGATGAACCAATATAGATTGCCTTAGATTTTCTTGCATACACTCCCATGAGTTTTCCCTATTCTTATTTATTATTTTTACATTTTTCTCAGGATCAAACTTAAAAATCGATTTGAGTAAAGCTTATTAGGCTTTTTGCAGGAATAAAGATGAATTCGTTTAGATTATTTTTATCCCAATAAACCGCATAATTTCTATTAAAATAAAATTTAATCATTAATAAAAGCACTTCCTCTTTATACAGAAGTGTTAATATAAACCCCTACTGAAGAATTAGAGGTAAAAACATCATTTAATAAAATTGATTTATAAGTTAAACTACTAATAAAAGCACTTCTCTCTTTATACAAAAGTGTTAATATAAACCCCTACTGAAGAATTAGAGGTAAAAACATCATTCAATAAAATTACCGGTCAGAATAAGTTGGAAAAAAACAATTCTTATTCGTTTATTGCTGGATATAACGGGGAGAAAGAGACATCAGAGAAACTATGAGTATATATGAATCGAAGAGTGAGAGAGTCTAGTTTTGGCAGTCGGAGTTAAAGGGAGTGTTATTCCAAGAGAAACAGGTAAAAGAGTCTACTGCTGATAACCGAACATGAGGGTGAGAAAGGGATCGCGAAGGAGTGTATATCTATGAAAAATAAAAGCTCTAGAAGTCATGAGTACAAATGGTGGTGGAATAAATGATTCGGGAGAGTTAACGTTTCCAAAGGATTTCCATTGGACCGACTAAAGACGGAGAATTTCCTTTGTCAATAGCTAACTATAATGGTTGATTTCCATTGAGAAATCAAATTAACGTAATATTTTATAAATTATTTAGTATTTACAAATAAATATAATCATCCAATCAAGGTCGTTACAATTTTATGTAGATTCAATTTTATGTAGAATCTTTCTTTCAGACAAATAACTGTCTTTCATTACTCAGGTGTGATGACGACGTGTGATTGGTTTAATTGTCTGAGGTAGTGTCGGGTTTAGAGGTTCTAACAGTCCCACCTGCGGTTACACAATGTAATAAAAAACTTGTAAATAAGCGAAGTAATGGAAAATTACAAGCTACAAATATATTAGGTACGACTCCATACAAACCATCTCCAGAGTACATTTTGCAGAAACATTACCATAATACCAACAAAGATACAGATACGTTTCTACCTAAATTCCTATCTAGAAATTCAGTAAGTATTAACATACAACTTAACACAACAGCTGTTTTAAGGAAAGACATCGTGTTTCTTTTTAAATCCTGCATTATTTCCACGTGTTTTTTTTTTTTTAATCTGAAATAGCATGCACTCTGTCCCAAAATATAGCTTCTTACAACATAGGAGACCCTTCTTACCTCCAGCCATATTACATATCTCTCCTGAACCCTATTCAACAGTCTTTCTGAATCATGTTTATTTCATTTATCAGGAATAGTTAGTTCTTGATCCTGTTTCCTAACCAGGAAGTAACCGTTAAGCAACCTCTAGATATGCCCTTGAAGTTACCATCGTGTGGCCCATGATTTTCTCTCATTACATTAGAATAGTTCACGTAACATTTCAAATGACTTTTTTCCCAATTCATACACGTTTGTTTAATATACAGACACACACACACACATATATATATATATATATATATATATATATATATATATATATGGGGTCTGCCATTGTTTTACATATATCCAATTTTTATTCCAATCAGATTCTTGTGTTTAAATTTCCAAACGGTGAATTACGACGTAAATACATATAAGGCTTAATAGAAGTTAAGATGAAGGGAATAGATATGTAAATATGTACGTACTAATTTTTACATTGAAAGGGAAGCATTCCGACGCGGGCCAGCAAAATAAAAGGGGCGAGCAGACTACTGTATATAAGAGACAATGACAAAATGCTTGGACGCCCTAAAACTTAATGTGTATCATAAGATTATAAACAAATGTCAACTAATCTCGGCTATAAATAGTCTAGGACGTGACATATGCATTATCTATGTCTGTCATATACATTATCGATCTTTATGGCTTTGTGACACACAAAATGGTTCTAAAGAAACTTAGATCGCACATTAAAGATAAATCAATGCTCACAAAAAAACAGACGAAAGTGACAGATTTTTTGTTAAAAAGTGAAAGAATTATGTGTAAAGGAAATTACATATGTACATACATACTTACTTTTGACATATACTTATGTACGTATTGTAAATAGTTAGACATATAAATGAACTTTTTATAATCCGTCAAATACATCGACATTTTAAATTATTTTCTGTATTTATTTTGTCCTTTAAAGGTTATTTGTGAATTGCATTAACCGGGGTCATTATTTGTGTAACTTATGGTATAATAATCGATTCACGATCGTTTTGCGTATTCTTTGTTCATAGCGGATTATTCGGGGAATTCGTTATCCGGCGTTGCCGGGCCACCCTATTCAACGGATAATCGGGAGTTTACTGTATTTCAGATATATTAGGTACGACTACAAACCATTTCCAGAGTACATTTTGCAAAAAACATTGTCATACAACCAACAAAGATACAGACACGTTTCTACCTAAATTCTTTTTAAATCCTGCATTATTTCCACGTGTTTTTTTTTAAATCTGAAATAGCATGCACTCTGTCCCAAAATATACCTTCTTACAACATAAGAGACCCTTGTTACCTCCAGCCATATTACTTATCTCTCCTGAACCCTATTCAACAGTCTTTTTGAATCATGTTTATTTCATTTATCAGGAATAGTTAGTTCTTGATCCTGTTTCCTCACCAAGGAGTAACCGTTAAGCAACCTCTAGATGTACCCATGAAGTTACCATCGTGTGGCCCATGATTTTCTCTCATTACATTAGAATAGTTCACGTAACATGTCAATTAACTTTTTTTCCCAATCCATACAAGTTTGTTTAATACATACATACATATATATATATATATATATATATATATATATATATATATATAACAATCGTTCTTTTTACGAAGTAAAGCCTCTCATTCGAAGGGGAGGCTTTGCTTAGTAAAAGGAACGATTGTTTCTAAACGCGTCAGCTAATAAGCCCTTACGTTTGAACTTAGTTAAGTATTTATAATAATAGTTTAATAAGTGAATTCAAAATCAAGCAAATTTATTCAAAACTTTTCGTTGATAAACAGTAGCAACATCATCAGTAATAAATTATACAATAATACAAAATGTAAAACATTTGATAAACAAAATTATACAATTTGCTGAATCTATCTTGTTGCCGTAACAATATAGATATTGAATATATTATCCAATTTAGAATTTATTTGTATTTTTTCATTTAATAAATTGTAATTTTGCAGTATTTATATATTTCGAATGCTTTCTATATATATAAATAAATAAATATATATATATATATATATATATATATATATATATATATATATATATATATATTCATACCTAATTAATTATCCTATAATAATTCCCATATTATTTTTATTATAAGTTTCATACTTTATGTATTTGAAAATTGATGTTTATTATTAATACAATGATTTGGATAATTAGATTTGTATATATTTTTGTTTTTATAAGCGTTTAAATGTGTTATATATATATATATATATATATATATATATATACAAACTTACAATAATGTTGATGATTTTAGTTCTATAAAGTTAAAACAAGTTATGTAGATGAAAATTATTCTAAATTTGCTTACTCTAGGATATTTGTGTTAGTGCTTGAATGAAGAAACTTCTAAAATATTTAATTCACAACGGCTCTGATTAAGGCAAAGTTTATTTCAAGGCTGAACGTTGTCTGAGAAGTTATATTGCTTAGGGGATTAGGCAAACACCCTCTGCACACAGGTCGCCTTAACACGTCTTGAATACTTTTCAGTTGTTATAAATCGTGTGTTTTAATGTAGAATCACTGTATTTTGCCATTTTTCTGTGTGAATATAACGCATAAAAATAAAAATATTTATATTATTGTATAGGACGAGCAACAAATATTTTAAATAAAATTAGAGTTTCACTTTTTACAAATTATTTCTCTCTGAGAAGTAATTACTTTTCATTGCACAGGTATGGTTAAAGTGTGATGGCCAATCACTACCCATGGAACATTGTCTGGTGTAATGAGAAGTGTAATGAAGAGAGCGTTAACGCTACTTCACCAATATAGGACAGAATATTTAAACAAGAATCTCCAGACATACCAAAAGTAAAAGGTAAAACATCCTGTTTACGATTGTAAAATCGGAAACCATCTGCAGAAAAGGTAACGTTTGAGAACAATGCCCCAGTACATTAGCGATTTCCATACTTTCTGTGGTCAAGTTTCAATCCGGGGGCCTTAATGTAATTCATGGCATAAGAATGGAAGGGCCACAGACGGATAGTATTTTCTTTCCTACTGTATATGTAGCTGTGGCTCTTCATATTGTACCAATATACTGCGACATCCCACCAGAGAGGTTTTTACACACCTTCAGGTTATGTTTTAAAGATGCTAAGACGTAGGGTAAATAAATTTGGTTATGTTTTATCCACTTTTAAAAAGCGACATATGGTAGCTATACCATATAGTACTTCCCGTATTATACGGTTGCCAAGTTCTATCTGATAGACGAGGTGTAAATAGCTCAGGTCATATAGGCTTTGGCCAGTGGTTTACCGACATAGTAGGCCCATGTAAGTCGGCTTAGCATAGTATGTATGAGGTTTACACGCATATTTGTTTAACACATTATGTGTAATATCACGTGTGTTGGCTTAACAAGCCTATGTATGATAGCATGCATGATGGCTTAGCATCGTTTTAGGATCGTTTTATATCATATATTTATTCTCGTTTTGTGATAGGCTTCATTACTAGTGTTTCTCCATATATACCTTTATATCTAGAAACATTTACAGCTATAGGATATATCCATTGAGGCTATTTGATTATTTACACTGATTTCTGATTATATATGTAGGCCTTGGTATGACGATATTACATAGTAAATTGATACAGTAATCAAAACATAAACACGCGCCTAGATTCACAACGACACAGCCGTGCGGGTTTTTATGCCTGCTATAGCGGTCGCCGTCTGCCGTTGCGGTTTTTAGATAATGCGTTATCTCTGCAAGTCTGTACATGTCTAACACACGGTCAAGCGTATTCCCTGAAACGACAGGGCTTTATTGCTTTGTTTATTATTTTGTAGCATAGACAAATTTTGAGTTTGACAATCATAACCCTTGCCCCCTCTAGTTATGGAGGGCCTAATACCTGCATAGAGGCGCTCGAACGCCGATACGTCGTCAATCTTTACGTGGGCTTGATAGGTTATGCATTGGTAGATGTACCCTATAGTACCTCCCATATTATACGGTTGCCTGCCTGAGGATCAACCCGATAGAAGAGGTGAAATAGCTCAGGTCATTAGGGCTTTGGCCTGTGGTTTACAGACATAGTAGGCCCATGTATGTTGGCCTAGCATAGTATGTATGTAGGCCTGCGTATTTGTTTAACACATTGTGTGGGCTATCATATATATTGGTTTAACGCTGTATATAAGCCTTCGCGTCTTACAGCGACCGTTTGCGTAAGCCTACCGGGCCCTTGCGTTGTGATTGGTCGATCATTTTTGGCAATAAACCCCCCACTTGCTCTAGTGTGAATTTGCCTCAGGTCTTTCTCCAGGGTGTCTCTAGCTAGGGCCCGGCTTCGGGGTGGTTTTAACCTAGGCCCATACTCTGTAGGGGCTGAACGCTCACCAAGACTTGGTGGAGGTATTTGTCTTGGTCGATAGGCAGTATTTGATATAGCATCCATCCTAAGGCCCGACTCTTGGGCAGCTTTACTTAAGGGCTGACTGCTTCACCTAAAGTCTTGCTCCGAGGAGGCTTTACCTAGGCCGCGACTTCGTGGTAGCTTTACCTAAGGTCGAGTTCCCGGATTACTTTACCTAGGGCATAGCTTAGGATTGGCTTTACCTAAGTCCTGGGTGGCTTTACCTGTGGCCTTGCTCCTTATTGGCTCTACCTAGGTCCTGGGTGGCTTTACCGAGGGGTCGGCCTCGTGATGGCTTTACCTAGGACATGGTGGAGGTACTTGTCTTAGTCGATAGGCTGTAATTGATATAGCAATCATCTTGGCCCTGCTCTTGTGTAGCTTTACTTATAGGCTGACTGCTTTAACTAAGGCCCGGCTCCTGGGTGTCTCTAGGTACGGCCTGATTCCGGGGTTACTTTACCTAGGTTAGCTTTACCTTGCTCCGTGTTAGCTTTACCTAAGGCATAGCTGTTGGGTGGCTAGGCTTGGATTGGCTTTAACCGAGGCCGTGCTCCGTGTTAGCTTTACCCGCTCTTATGCGGTGTTACCTCAAGCGCGGGTTCGGTGGTGACTTTTACCTAGGTCGCCGTTCAATTTTGGCCATCTGAAATCAGGTGAAACCACCCCCACAGTCGTCCATAATGGACTCTAGACATATCCCGTACTGTCTGTTGATCCAACCGATCGATTTTCGGCAATTTCATATTTTTTGTAAAAACTACCCCTAGGGGAAACAGCCCCCGCAACGGTCCAAAAGGGCCTCTACACGTATCCAATACTGTCTGTTGATCCAACCGATCGATTTTCGGCAATTTCGTATTTTTTGTAAAAACTACCCCTAGGTGAAACTACCCCTACAGTAGCGATAATGCACTCTAGACTCACCCTATCGGTCAAGGCACGTTTTTCCAAAATTTTTTCGAAAACTAACCCCCACCCCCAATCCACCCCCGGAGCTACCCCCGGTGATGATCCTGAACGTAGCTGAGATGTCCCCCAACACTTAGGTTAGGTTGGATACATTTTGGCTAGCTTAGGTTAGCTGGTTGGAATTAGTTTTTTCCATTTACCCCCCCTGCCCCTCTAGGCATGGTCAAAACGACCCTTAGGGGTTGGGTGAGGGTCGGCGTCAACCCCCTGCATCATCCAAAACTACCCCTATAGTCCTAGGTTACGTAGCGGCCGAGTTAGGTTACAATAAAATTTTTTTCGAAAAACTACCCCCCACCCCTCTAGACGTGGTCGAAACCACCCCCGGGTCTGGGGTCGCGGCCGGGATGACCTCCTGCATCATCCAAAACTACCCCTATAGTCCTAGGTTACGTAGCGGCCGAGTTAGGGGTGGGTGCGCTCAAGTGGGCTCATTCCTACTTATATGAAATTTACTTCCAATCTTACCTAGATTATAAGCGGGGTAATGTAGTAGGAACTGTTTGTAATAATTCATCTATTCCCAAGTCAGCTTTTGTTTTTATGTTAAACAGTATCTGTTCAAGATTCAAAGAGGTTGTACACATATCATCTGTTGTAAATATAGGTCATGAATTTCTATATTCTTTTTTCAAAAGAATAATTATTATTTAGAACAAATAGGATATCATGTTTTTTGTGTTATTAGTAATAATAATGGATTAAATAGTAGAACCATGAACAATTTATCAAAAAATAAACAACTGAGTATTGTATATCTTCATCCAGTCAACTCTTGTTGGCCTCTGTTTTATTTGTTTGACTATTCTCCAGTTACAGCTTAAATTTTTATGTTTTCATAATATAAAAATAAAATATATGGCCTACTAAATTAACATTTACACTGTTATTATTATTCCAGTTTGTGTGTGTGAACAAGTGAAAATGGTAGTTAAAATTAATCTTCGCTAATAACGTTTATATTATGCATTATTTCGTAACGGATCTATTTTTTTAATAAACTTCAACTCTTCTAGATACTATTCTTCAAGATTTGCTTTTTTGAAATGATAAGGACGTTATTTTACCGTACGCTTTTCAGTCATTTAGATAAACATGTGTAGGATTGCTTGTAATATTTGATCGTAATAGAAATTCAACAAGTGAATACCAGTTAACAAGTTGCTGAGAGAATATTTTAGATTTTCAATAGCACATTTTCCAAATGATAAGGCTTACTCCGTGTAGTCAGCCTCGCCGTGTGACGTCACGTACTGAGTACCAGCCTTGCTTTCTAGGAGGTACTGCCTAAAAGACCTAACAGTTTTAACAGTATATTTTGTTTTCGGACCCATCACAATCGAACACTTTTGGTTTTATACGAGTACGTTCCAAAAAAGAACAGAAAATGACATATTATTATCAACATTAGTTTCAGACGATGAGATCTATCACGAAACAGGTGATTCATTCAAACTTGAGGTGATTTCGTCTACACCTTATCGAAGTGAGTAACAGATGATCAACAATTATATTGAACGGTTTAATAAACTTAACAACATTCAATGCTCAGATCATACGTAAGGAAGTGAGACGAAAATAGAAGAATATTCATCGATGAGAAAAGGCAATTGCAAGCCTCATATTTTGAAAAGATTTTCAGTGAAAAGTTATCCATTCCTCTGAAGGAGAGTATAAAATATATAACTTGTCAAGAATGACCTATCAGGGGACAAATTCTACGTATGTTTGTTGCTAAAAAACAATTGTCCAGTATAAATGAATTTTTAATAGTTTACTGATAAAAGGACTTCATGGAAATTCAAGAACTACACTTCTTATATAATAGGGTATCTAATTCCCGGTAGGCTTAATACCCTTACCATAGCATCATCTACTAATCTACGACCAGAGGTGGGGTAACAAATACTGCTCTCTCATTGGGGGATAAAGTATACCTGTCTCTACTTATATAACTTAGTGATATTATATTTGATTCTTGGTATTACTACGGAAACGACTCCATTAATTCCACGCTAAAGATTCTTGACAGTTCTACGGTAATTATATTCCGTAGTTCAAGGAAAACATATATATAGATATTTATATTATATTATATATATATATATATATATATATATATATATATATATATATATATATAACTTACTGATATATAATTGATTCTTGATAGCGCTATGGCGGCGATTCCTTATAGTTTTACGGTGAATATTCTTGACAGTTCTACGGTAATTATTTTCCGTAGTTCAAGGAAAACGTATAAATACATATTTATAATTTATTATATATATATTATATATATAATTATAAAATAAGTTTTCTTGTTTAATTTCCGTAGTTCAATGGTGACGGTTTTTTAAGTTCTATTTTGTAAAAGATTCATGAAAATTATACGTTGAGGATTTTTGTAATTTATGGTGATTATTCTTGGTAATTTTACATTGATGATTCTTGGTAGTTTTACTGGGGCAATTCATAGTACTACTACCTTGACGATTTATTTTATTTCACGTTGATTACTCTTGGTAATTTTACATTGATGATTCTTGGTAGTTTTACTGTGGCAATTCATAGTACTTCTACCTTGACGATTTATTTTATTTCACGTTGATTACTCTTGGTAATTTTACATTGACGATTCTTGGTAGTTTTACTGGGGCAATTCATAGTACTTCTACCTTGACGATTTATTTTATTTCACGTTGATTACTCTTGGTAATTTTACATTGATGATTCTTGGTAGTTTTACTGGGGCAATTCATAGTACTTCTACCTTGACGATTTATTTTATTTCACGTTGATTACTCTTGGTAATTTTACATTGACGATTCTTGGTAGTTTTACTGGGGCAATTCATAGTACTTCTACCTTGACAATTTATTTTATTTCACGTTG
Source organism: Prosapia bicincta (assembly GCA_036971475.1). Lineage (NCBI taxonomy): Eukaryota > Metazoa > Arthropoda > Insecta > Hemiptera > Cercopidae > Prosapia > Prosapia bicincta. The sequence goes on along the minus strand of JBAIZL010000005.1, from coordinate 247,603,750 downwards.
ATTACTCTTGGTAATTTTACATTGACGATTCTTGGTAGTTATACTGGGACAATTCATAGTACTTCTACCTTGACGACCTTTTTAGTTCTCCGTGGTTACTCTTGATAATTTTACGTTGACGATTCTTGGTAGTTTTACTAGGGCAATTCATAGTACTTCTACCTTGACGATTTATTTAAATTCACTGTGATTATTCTTGGTAATTTTACATTGGCGATTCTTGGTAGTTTTACTGGGGCAATTCATAGTACTTCTACCTTGACGATTTTTTTAGTTCTCGGGGATTACTCTTGGTTATTTTACATTGACGATTCTTGGTAGTTTTACTGGGGCAATTGATAGTACTTCTACCTTGACGACTTTTTTAGTTCTCGGTGGTTACTCTTGATAATTTTACATTGACGATTCTTGGTAGTTTTACTGGAGCAATTCATAGTACTTCTACCTTGACGATTTGTTTTACTTCACAGTGATTATTCTTGGTAATTTTACATTGACGATTCTTGGTAGTTTTACCGGGGCAATTCATAATACTTCTACCTTGACGATTTCTTTTACTACACAGTGATTATTCTTGGTAATTTTACATTTACGATTCTTGGTAGTTTTACTTGGGAAATTCATAGTACTTCTACCTTGACGATTTATTTTAGTTCACAGTGATTATTCTTGGTAATTTTACATTGACGATTCTTGGTAGTTTTACTTGGGCAATTCGTAGTACTTCTACCTTGACGATTTTTTTAGTTCTCGGGGATTACTCTTGGTAATTTTACATTGACGATTCTTGGTAGTTTTTCCTGAGCAATTCATAGTACTTCTACCTTGACGATTTATTTTAGTTCACAGTGATTATTCTTGGTAATTTTACATTGACGATTCTTGGTAGTTTTACTGAGGCAATTGATACTACTTCTACCTTGACGATTTATATTATTTCACAGTGATTATTCTTGGTAATTTTACATTGACGATTTTTGTTAGTTATACTGAGGCAATTGATAGTACTTCTACCTTGACGATTTTTTTTAGTTCTCAGGCATACTCTTGTAATTTTACATTGACGATTCTTGTTAGTTCTACGGTGACAGTTCTTTAGTTCTACAGTGACGACTATTGGTAGCTCTATAGTATCTGTCATTTTATTGACAGTAAATGTAATCCCCTTTTGCCATTCATATTACAAAAAAAGATTTTCTAAAGAAATATTCAATAATTTTTTTTTTCATATTAAAACATGTGTTTTAGAAATAATGAAATCTACAAAGTAGGACGGGGGTTTTGTGCCACAAATTTTATACTAAAACTGAATCTCTACAGTATTACAGCCAGTCTCTAAGTCATTTCAAATTATATTACAATTATTAAATCTTAGAAAACTTTTATGAGGAAATTTAAAACTTCTTTGTTACTGTAAATTGATTTTAAACTCGATATAAATCGAAATATTTATCCTCGTGAAAAACACTTGAAATGTCAGAAATAAAAGCTAAATAAGGCCGATCTGTTCGTGAACGCTGGTGTGTATGTGTTTATGTGTGAGTGGAAGAGTTTGCGGTCGTGATTGTGTGCACACCTATTTGTGTGTGTGTGTTTGTGTGTGTGTGTGTATGTGTGTGTGTGTGTGTGTGTGTGTGTGTGTGTGTGTGTGTGTGTGTGTGTGTGTGTGTGTGTGTGTGTGTGTGTGTGTGTGTGTGTGTGTGTGTGTGTCTGTGTGTGTGTGTGTGTGTATGTGTGTGTGTGTGTGCGTGTGTGTGTGTGTGTGTGTGTGTATGTGTGTGTGTGTGTGTGTGTGTGTGAGTGTGTGTGTGTGTGTGTGTGTGTGAGATTGTTAGAATTATTATTTCAATGTATCACAAGGTACGAATGATTAGCGGGGCATGGTATAAAAAATTTCACCTTTATAAAAGAATGATTACCATCAATGTTTCTTCTTTCGTGGTCGAACATCATTTCTGTAATCTGTGACCTATTCTCTAAGGTACTAAATCAAAAGAAACATGTATAGACCAATTACTCTTTAGTGAGTTTCTTTTAGGAGAAAGTTTCAGGATTCCTGAGGAACACTCTTTCACCTTGTTCGAGTTTCAACGCCAGCTGCAAGTTCATGCACTGACATATCGGCAAGTATTTGTGACATTTTCCAGTTCATGAATCGCAGTGATGACTATGTGGATGGTTCTGCTCCTCGCTGACAATGACGAGAATTTATAGGTTTGGGCTAGACGCAAGCAATGATTGTGGGCATAAATTAACTTTTGTAACGTCTGAAAGCACCATCTATAGAACATTTCCAGGAGCCTAATCACACTGTTAAAAGAAAAGTTAACCGTCTCTCGGGGGTATTAATTCTCATAGATTGTTGCTGTGCTTCTGTGAAACGGGTGTATATTTTTCTTGAAAAAATATTACATCCTAATTGAGATAAAAATATTTGTTTTAATATGCAGTGGCTTGTAAAATATTTCTTATTTGGGCGTTTTCACTTTTTAAATTATGTCACTAAAACTGTTTGGTTGCGTTCTGTAACAGTCAAAGCTTATGAGTATTCTTCGAAGTTGTTTGATTACAATTTTCATTAAAATTTCACAATATATCTTTAAATGTATCTTTTAATATATCTTTCACAATATTTAATGTCATAACATTCATTCCTTGCATTGAATTTAATTTACATTATTAACTATCCTATTTATATAATTATTATTATATTTAACTTACTGATAATACATACATCTCTTAGAAGTTCTATTTTAGTGAAAATTCTTGGTTGTTATATAGTGACGATTCTTAATAGTTCTAAAGTCACGATTCTTGGTAGTTCTACTTTAGCCACTGTTCTTAGAAGTTTTACTTTGGTAACGATTCTTGTTAGTTCTGCTTTAGTAAAAAGCATCTTGTTACTTGTACATTGACGATTGTTGGTAGTTATACGCTGACTATCATAGGTAGTTCTACAGTGATAATTCTTGATAGTTCTATTTTAGTAATGATTCTCGACAGTTTTATATTGACGATTTTTGGTAGCTCTACGGTGGTGATTCTCCGTAGTTGCACGGTGATGATTCTTGATAGTTCTTTTGGTAATGATTCCTGGAAAAGTTCAACATTGACGATTCTTGATAGCTCTAGTTTAGCAACTGTTGTTAGAAGTTTTACTTTAGTAACGATTCTTAGAAGTCTAGAAGTGTAAATATTCACATGGTAGCTCTACTATAGTAACGATTCTTAGAAGTTTAAAAGTGTAAATATTCTCGGTAGTTCTACTTTAGTAATGATTCTTAGATGTCTAAAAGTGTAAAGATTCATGGTAGCTCTACTTTAGTAACGATTCTTAGAAGGTTAAAAGTGTAAAGATTGTTGGTAGTTCTGTTAATCCAAATAAAAGGTAAAACTAGGGCGTGAATAATGGTAACAGATATTCATTGGGGTTTCCACATACTCAAGATGCTCAGTAATGCTGGGCAATTATAGCCTTCATATTTAGAGGAGTTCCAGCTTCATAATTAGGAATAAACGTACTGTTTTGGTATCAACGTGTTTCCAGAAACGCAAAAAGTAAATAAAACAATAAGGAAATTTATTTCTATTTTTAGGTGTGATTAAACTCCCTCAACAATGAATGAGGAAAGATAAGGCTCAAGTTGGAAGAGTAATGAGGGTAGGTTTCTCTCCTCTGAGCTATGCAACTGGTGTGCTTTAACAGTCCAATTTGTTACTTGGTTAGTCACTCAATCATAAAAAACATATTTATTTTATTTTTTTAATGAAAACAAAACCAATAATTTATTAACAATAAGTTCAAGAAAGTTACATAAATTTATGTTGAAAGATTGGCGAGCTGATTTTTGGCTTCTTCTATTTTTTTTGCAAGTACCTTTCTTTGATGTTGCTCCACTGATTTAAGCCTTGCTATTTCATTCTGTAAAAGAAAAAGTATCTTCATATTGTTGTTATTGATAATTTTATAAAAAAAATATTGAAGAAATTATTTCTAATTTAATTTATTACTGTACATCTGTAATGTAATCTCTTTATGACACATTATTGTATTGAAATGTGTTATGCTTCTAAATATACAGTAAATGGGAAATAACATTGCTATACTTCTCTCTCATAAAATTTAATTGTAAATGTTTGTGTTGCTATAATAAGCTATTTAAACTAATCCCATGTTTTATTTAAGTCTACAAAGTTTCAACTTACTTGATTCTGAGCTTCTTTTGCCTTCATTTGATCTTTCAGAACCTTGCAGAGTACCAGCTAAAGCAAAAAGTATCTCATTAGGTTTTGTTTGGTGAAATAGAATTCAAAAAAATATATTCAAAGTGTTAGAATACTAATGACGGTATATTGTAAGTTTAATTTTATTTTAAAAACAATAATAAGTTTGCCACTCATTAACTTGATTTACATTATAAATTTAAAGACATTTTTTTGAAAACATCTAAATAAATTAACATAAAGTAACAAACAATTACTAGCCAAATTGTGTTTCCATTTTAAAATATTCAAAAGTTATTTATTCCAACTTACGTAGGCAGATACAACGCCTGCGTCAATTTGCCACAATGGCACAGAATCTTCTAAGCCATCAATAGATCCCACTGCAACAAATTAGAAATAGTTTGTTAGAAAAATATGGAGGATTTTATTTAAACATTTATGGTTAAACAAGAAGGTTGAATTATTCTTTATGAAACTGTTGGATATAATTATGTTGTTATTGTACTGATGAAGTAGATTGTTGAAAATTAATAATCAGTTTTAGAGTTTCCTTTTACCAATGAGATTTAGCTGCAACACGAATATTATCAAAAATAGTTGTAGCAGTTGGTTTTAATGCACCTAACTCAATAATTTGGAAATAATAAAACGTTTTACATATTACTTACTTCCATAAAAACAAATTGATGTTTAAATAAATATATTCACTCACCTTCAATACCATTCAGAGAAATAGCTAGGTCCCCGTCTCTTGTCAAAAATTTGCCACCACCTGCACAAAATAAAACATTTATACAATGATCAAAAAATTTGGAACACTTGAAATATTATGTTATTTAAACTTTATTTTAAAATAATTTAGTAGGCCTAACATTAAGAAAATATTAACTTGATTAAAACCGAATAAATACAAATTCATACTTACGCCAACCACCATTTACAGGTTGATATATGTCTATCCAAAAAATGTCGTCCTGGGGTAGTGGGATTTTTTTAGATTTTTTTCCTCTGAAGTATTCTGAAACAATAACGAATACATTATTAAATACCTTTTACTGAAACTGCAAGTGATCCGGCTTGATAAAATATGCTGACCAGGGATTGAAGAAATATTGAGTTTTATGTTATATAAAGCAATTCCCAGACCAAAATAAATTATTTTGAACACCATGCTTCAAGGCCTTGAAAATATGATTTTACTTACTTGCTGCAAAATATAATCCGGTTCCTACAATCCCCGCTCCAGCCGCTGCCAGCAAGACCTTTGCTGTTGGAGTCAGCATGTTATTGGCACGGCACGTACAATAACACTTCAAATTTAAAGTCTGAAACTCCTGGGTATTATACACTGTCTATCTAAAACCTATTACTTTACTTTCTCACAATTTTTATTAATTATAATTTAGTGTATTATTATTTAATTATTGTGGTTTATTTTTAACTGAAAATTATCAAATAATTTTGTAGGTTCAGTAGTATTATATATTAAATGATAGTTTTAGTTTTACAACGTTTTTCTGGATTTCAAATATTTATAATTATGTAACGGTTACTATAGTTTCCTTTAATTGTTGCAGTAAAAGATAGACAAAGTCAATCGGTTCATTAAGTTAATACATGTTTAAATTAAAAATACATGTTTATTATTTAATCCAGCAAGTAGTTAATTGGGCTACTTTGGCAAAAACTACCCCTAACTGTCCTGTACGTCACCGGTGAGTATAGAGGTAGTTTTGGGTAAATGTTTGTTTTATTTCAAATTCTTATGGAAATGTGTTTATTTACAATTTTTCTATCACTTTGATTTGCATTGAGCTTTATAGGAATGCCCATTTTCAGATTTCTTTATAATCACTCAAATTGTAAGTAACAACTCCTTTTCAAATTATGTTAATCCCAGTTGTCACAATAAGTGTTTATTTATAGGAAAGCATATTTTCCAGAATTCTTTTTCAAACTATGTAAAGCCTAGATCACACATGATATTAATTGTTAGTTTTTATTTCAAATTCTTATGGAAATGTGTTTATTTACAATTTTTCTATCACTTTGATTTGCATTCAACCTTATATAAGAACAAAACACACACACACACACACACAGATATATATATATATATATATATATATATATATTTCAGTTTATTGTATATTTACTTCAAATACTTAGGGAATTGTGTTTATCTTTCTATCGCTAAAATTGATTAGAAGAACCGTCTGTGAAGCTATTTTCGATCAGTCAAGATATTATATTTAGGTTTATTTCGTCTATTATTTACTTTGTAATTATGTCAAAATCTCTGAGGATTCTGTTTTTATTTTTTATAGGAATACACACCCCTTTCACCCTCTTCACCAACCCTTCAGGATTTGTCGTCCTATTCACCCCTACTACAACCGCCTGACTCGTGGGCAACCTCGTCTCCAGGAGATCTACCCTCCCGACCACCTGGCGTTGATACGGACAGCGAGGGGGAGGATCATAAACCCAGCAGGCTTCTATCGAGTTGGGATGATTCGTTTTCGTTTAGCCTACACGATTTCCTAATGGATTCTCATCCACCGTGGGACCTGCCCTCACCCTACACATGCATACAGACGCTGGATTACACTTTAATGCAACTCCAGCTGGCGATTATTGATTTGCGGACGGCTGCTTTGAAACCATACTACAGGGCGAGCAGAACATTTTCATATAACGTTTGGGACATGACAAAGCGTTTCCTAGAAGATATTGTGGAAGTGGGAGACGACCATTTACGAATAATGTAAGTAGTTTTTCATATTATTTCAATTGACTTTTACGATTCTTTCAGGCTATCTGAAACGATTTACTATTCGTAATGTTTCATACAGGATTTGTATATGCATATACAGCTGTTACTAATTGACAGAATAGCTTTTTTTTCTTACAGAATAAGCCACGACCGGCGGAAAGTTGTGAGAGCCCTCGCAACGCAGTTGCCACGCCATGCGGACATGTATTTTATTTTACCTGTCTTTCAAGTTGTAATCGCTGCCCGAGGCGCCTTCTTGCCTTAGCCTAGAGGCCAGCGTCATCGGCACTCGGGTTTCGATTACGACACAGATAATTAGATTTTACGTCATCGGATATATTAAAATAGCGATGCAATTTTCCAAAAACTACCACACCCTCGGAGCAACCCCCGGGGCAGCTCCCAAACTTACCCAAACTTACTTACACTCAACCCACATTGGGGAAGGGTTGGGTTAGATTAGATTTTTTCCCAAAAACTACCCCTCACCCCTTTAAACGTAGTCAAACCCACCCCAAAAGCTACGATCAAGGCCAGAGCAACCCCCTCCATCATCCAAAACAACCCCTATACTCATCGGTGACGTACAGGACAGTTAGGGGTAGTTTTTGCCAAAGTAGCCCAATTAAGTACTCCAGCATGCAATAAAAACAAATTTATTATTGTAATTATAACAATGTAAGAAGGTAAAAGCAGGTTGTGGTTTGCTTAAGACTCGCACACTAAGGTAGCTACACAGTTTCCCATTCGATCTGAGATTCACGGTATCGCGTCTGAGCCACAACTACTCACCAGGCCACTCTATATATTTCCCTGGTGCAAATATAAAAAAATTAATTTTATCATTATGCAAACAAACAGTTGATATATGAGTGAATTAGTAACGTAGGGTTGTCTTTTTTGTCCGGTCTTTGACTAACGGATAGTTCAATATGATAACTTGTCGCGTCAAACCTGAGTGGAACATTTGTAGAATATAAATAGCCAGGTAAGGTAAAATGTATTTCTTTCATGTTAGGTCTTCAACACAACGAGTAATACGAACAAATACGGATGTATTTGTACTGTGTAAATACGAATGTACAAACAACAGTGTTGTACTATACAAATATACTAATAGTATTTATATAGGTCAAGTAGTAGAAAGGTTAGGTTAGGTAGAGACAATATCCAAGATTTAATCAACGATGATCGCGCTTGATTTGATGATCTGAGTAAATCTTCACACTGTCCCAACTGTAGAAAAGAGGAGGAGACTCTAGACCATATCCTCCTTTGATGCTCCTCACCAATTCCGCCAAGAGCAGCTCTGCTGTCTGCCCTGGGAAGCCAGGGAAACATCAAAGCAATATTGATCGATAAACAGTTTTGGACCTTGGCTGCAGCAACCTATTATGGACATCGGATGACCCTGGACAATCACATGACCCTGGACGTGCACGGCAAGAAGTAAGAAGTAAGAAAAAAATGAAACTGTGTCCAAAAGTTTGAACGGTAAGCTATTACGTAACCACATTATATTATGACACTACCCTTTGTAAAAATAAAATAATGTGTTAGGAATTCAGTAATATTTATAAAATTTCTCGATAGTAGGAAAATTAGTATTTTATTAATTATGTAATCACAGAAAGTTGTAAATATGTTCTATATTCAAATTACGTACTGTACATTTCTCTTGAAAATTGCAAGACACATATTTTGCAGAAAATTATTCACACACCCACCGACACACACAGACACACACACACACACACACATACACACACACACACAAATACATACATACACACACACACACACACACACAAACAAACATAAACACACACACATACATACACACACACACACACACACAACACACACACACACACACACACACACACACACACAATTTTATAATTATAAACAACATTCTATATAATACAGTAATATACGTTTTGCGCCAAAATTGAAACCATATAAATTTAACCACGTAATATACATGTTAGTTAGGTTAGGTTGAGTTAGATTATGCCTTTATGTTAAACAAAAATTAAAATAATAAATCATGAAGTCATACGACTTTACCTTGGATAACCTGATGAGATAGGCGATATAATTTTGTTCACCAACCCTTCCTACTGCCTTATGTTCAATTAGCTCATGATAGGTTAGTTTAGGTTATGTTAGGTTAGATTAGGTTGGGTTACGTTATGTTAGGTTGGGTAGGTTTAGGTTACGTTAGAGTGTGTTGGGTTAGGTTAGGTTGGGTTTGGTTGTGTTAGGTTAAGTTAGGTTAGGTTAGGTTAGGTTGGTTGGGATTTTTATTTTTTATGAAAGAAGGCCGAAAAAGCAAACATGACGTACCATTGTTTCACAAATCCTTAATACTGAGTTGAGGTTATGTGTCACTAAATGGCTTTAAATTAAATATGTTAATAATAACTTAGAACAATGAGAAAACTCACTGATGTGAAAAGAACAATATGCAGTAACAGGCAACAATGATGTAGCTGTCTCAACTCCCCGTTGTGGGAATTGTAATATGCAATGATAGGTAACATCGATGTAGCTGTACCAACTCCCCGTTTTAGGAAAGTAATATCCAATGATAGGAAACATTGATGTAGCTGTGCCAACTCCCAGATGTAAGGAATGTAATATCCAATGATAGGAAACATTGATGTAGCTGTGCCAACTCCCAGATGTAAGGAATGTAATATGCAATGATAGGTAACATCGATGTAGCTGTGCCAACTCCCAGATGCAAGGAATGTAATATACAATGATAGGTAACATCGATGTAGCTGTGCCAACTCCCAGATGTAAGGAATGTAATATGCAATGATAGGTAACATCGATGTAGCTGTGCCAACTCCCAGATGTAAGGAATGTAATATGCAATGATAGGTAACATCGATGTAGCTGTGCCAACTCCCAGATGTAAGGAATGTAATATGCAATGATAGGTAACATCGATGTAGCTGTGCCAACTCCCAGATGTAAGGAATGTAATATACAATGATAGGTAACATCGATGTAGCTGTGCCAACTCCCAGATGTAAGCAATGTAATATGCAATGATAGGTAACATCGATGTAGCTGTGCCAACTCCCAGATGTAAGGAATGTAATATGCAATGATAGGTAACATCGATGTAGCTGTGCCAACTCCCAGATGTAAGGAATGTAATATGCAATGATAGGTAACATCGATGTAGCTGTGCCAACTCCCAGATGTAAGGAATGTAATATACAATGATAGGTAACATCGATGTAGCTGTGCCAACTCCCAGATGTAAGGAATGTAATATGCAATGATAGGTAACATCGATGTAGCTGTGCCAACTCCCAGATGTAAGGAATGTAATATACAATAAGCAAATCTTCGACATTTTTGCGACGTTATTGTCGTCTATAGGATTCTTCAGACACTCACTACGTGTATCATAAACAATTAATTTCATTTCGTTATTATTTCTTTCAATAACTTAGCCATTGGCCGATCGAAGAGAAACTTTAATATAAGGGTATACATGCAATACGTTGACCATAAAAAGTAAGTATGGGCTAGTCATAATTAAAAACACCTTTAAGAATGCCATTTATTGCCCATATATTACAAAGTTTTCTTCATATTTTCATCATACAAACGCTCTTGTTTGCACCGAAGCATTCTTGGTAACGATTCTGCAAACGCCTCCCGCAGATCCTCATTACTACCCACGACTTTTTCAATAATTCCTTGCTTGTATTTTAAATATTGGTAACAGACCTCTTGCGTTAACACACGGTTTTGCAGGAGGAAAATTCATGTAGGTAGGCTTACATATAGTCGGATGTCCGATCTGGGCAAACAATAACGCTGAAGAGAGAGATAACAGCTCTAAACATTTGATGAAATGTGCAGAAATACGGTTTCGTGCGGTGGGGGCTTGCTCCTGGAAATACAAGTTTGCAGGGCCGATGCAAAGTTGTCTTAGCTCGGGTTCAACAAACATAGTCACATAGCGTTCTCCATTAACGGTCACTGATTGTTAATTGTTATTTTAAAATAAAAACCTGAAGACACCAGCCGCCTTCTACGGGAGTGTATCGATTTTTCAAGAAGCACATTACAATTCACTGTTGACCAGTTTCTGGTTCCTTCTCCACTAATAAGTCAAACTAACGCACCGGGTCGTGTACGACATTATCCTTTTATCAATCACTTAAAAGATGTTTTTTTAAGTGATTAATAAGATTCACCGGACGTAATGGTCTACAAAATTCAAGAATCCTATTATCGTTTGGAACGAACAATGAGATTTTTCCAAATGTTGTAATTTCAATTAATATCTGTAATATACGCATACGCTGTAAATGGCATCCTTAAAGGTATTTATAAATATTTCTAGTTATTTTCCCCTCATCCAATACCTTGGTTATAATATTACCATATGGATATCATCCTTTGGCCACAATACTTATATACTCAAAAAAAAGTCGTAAAGTTTCAGACAAATCAAGAAAGTATTAAGTGGAAAATCAAATATATTCTATCTTGAAACGTAAGAATGAACAACTTTTAGGTTAAAACGCCATTCATTATACCTACAGTGATTTAATAGTGGCAAAATATAAACTTACAATGTGGTAATGAAAGTTATTATTTTTATTGATTTTAGAACAAAAATACTGTAGTAATAACTAGTCAAATATGACCAAAAACATCCTTGACCAGTACCTTCTAGTATAGTAATAAGTAATATAGTATTACACTAATAGTAACAGGTATTCATTTTAAAAACTTTTCCCCATATTACTCCCGAGAAATGAAGTGTCTCTCTTTTCTGTTTTTTCCGAAACAACTAGTGTTACACGTGACCCAGTAAACGCCTGTAGCAGTAAAATGTTAACGCAGTAAGTAAACTCTTGTGACAAAGTCTCTAAAACTAGGTACATTGTTGCTCGAGAAACTCTGAAACATTTAAAGTTACAACGATCACAATGTTAAAAGTTAAAACTGCAGGTCTCGGGTGTAATTTAATTTAAAGTTAATACCAGCAAACTCTCTCAGTTGTGTTCCGAGTTTTAGTGTTGCTTGTATGAACAACAACGGGCCCATTAAACTGAAGCAATTTAAAGATTCGTTGGACTAAGTAAATAGTTTATCCATTGTCTCTTGATCATCGTACAGTGACTAAATGTAAAATGTTTTCTTCTATTAATCATTTCAAGTACGGACTGCAATTTACTAAAAGCACAAGGTTATTTTATTTTCCCCGTTAACCTGACCGCTTCCTTCAAAAACAAGTTACTATATAACTTGTCTGTTCCCACAACACATTACATTACTTCACAAGTTCATAGATTCGTTTCCCATTCTTTTACCGTGACTGTTCTGACAGAACAATATTACATAGACGCTATCTCACTATTGTGAAACTTTCTGCTCTTGTCTGATGTGCCACTTTCAGCCCCATTTTATGACACTTTTCTTCTTTGTAGAAGTATTTCCAATTTTATACTCTTCTCTGATGTGCCACTTTCAACCCCATTTTATGAGACTTTTCTTCTTTGTAGAGATATTTCTAACTTTCTATCCTCCTCTGATTCATAACTTTCAGACTCGTTTAAAGATATGTTTTTTTAGAAATATTTTCAACTCTCTACCTTTCTCTATTGCACAGCTTTCAGTCCCATTTTATGAAAAATTCGTTGTTGATAGAAATACGAGTATATCTTTGCTTTCCTTTTCAGTCTCCTGATTCGATAACGATAATGATTCGAGTTTTACTCATTATGATACTTTATTTATGATACAAAGTTTTATAACTTCTAATAAGTGGTTTCTTTTGTTTTTAGTTGTTTAACTTTGATTCCGTTGGTGCTGTTCAGTAGGGTGCACGTGACCGATCCGTTGGACAGTCACTGTAATTAGTAAAAAAACGCTTGTGTTAGTTGTCGGAGACAGTACAAAACGAACACTTGTACGATTCCTATATATCCTAATATACTTGATCCATCACCATAAATCATGTGAGAGGGTAGATTACACTCCTAACCCCGGTTAAGAGTAAGGCTCGGTAAGAGATCCTGCTTAAGTAATGCAAAAAGCAAAGGATTTCCCCCTATTCCAGATACCGAGAATCTGTGCATTTCCTTTAATCCTAGACAATTTTATCTACCCTTCCTTAACTTTCTTTTTACAATAAGCTGTAGTACATGTAATCATCCTCCCAATATTATCATGTGGGGGCGTTACCTTCGTTCCTCAATCTGCCTATATTCAATATTCTTCCATATCCTTCGAGATGGTTATAGTTATACCAGCTCTAAATTACATGTTATCCCTTAATCTACTAATAACACATTTTATTCATTAAACCACATTAATTTAATCAAGATGAATGTACGCCCAATATCTACACATATTGAAACCTATCTTTTTAAAATACGCATTCAGTTTCCAGTTGACGACTTAAACAATAACGTTATACAATTATATATCAATGTTAATGATTGGTAAGGAAAACCAGCCCTGCTAGTAACTAGCATAAATGCTAGTTAATAAATGCTAGCATAAATGCAGCCGATATATAATTGCCACTCTGATCTAAGGAATTGAAATTCATGAAAATACCACTGCTCTCAAAATAGAACAACTAGACGCGAGGTCAACATTTTTTTCCCTTGGTTTTTGTACTTTTAGAGACTGACCTGCAACATTTGGTCAGGAAATGTGTTCAGACGAATGCGCCAATGGAGTCTTACGTCAGAGAACTACAGTACCCAAGTGATTTCACGTTCGATTATTCAGAAATGTTTGTGAATCAGTAAAAGTTACAATGGCACAACAAAGCCTACGGCATGGAGGTCTTTTAAAATTTAATTAGCTCTTGATTATAGTAGAAGAGAGAGAATAATGATATAATTATAATTTAAAATTAACAATCCTAATAATTATATTTCACAAACGGTGTTCTGTTGCCAATTCCAACTGTTACATTCATACAGTACAAGTTCATTCTGATTATTGATATAGATTATTTTTAGTTAATTGAGACGTTTTTCCCAAGAAACGGCCATTAATTACTGGGAAATCATTCAAAGAAATGAAGTTAGGAAACAAAGATTCTGATACTCTGCACTACTAAATTAGTCACTCGTAAGTTGTTGTTCCACTTCACAGTACAGTAAAGCTTCATAGCGCAGTTTTAATTATAACCGTTTTCAGTAAATATAAACAAAAACTCCACGTAAACTTTATTAGTTATTGAATTATGGTCCTGGTTTGCTTTGGAAACGTTCGCTCGTAAATCAGTTGAGATGAACGGAAGGAAATGATAAAATGTTAAAGGTTTTTCCCTAGACGTTTAAGATTTACAACGACTGTGGGAAACATAAATTTCGGAGGTGTTTAACGTAATTTTCCACAACAATCCAAGGAAAACCAATGAATAATAATTAAAATACAATGAGCTACACTTTTGAGCACAAGTGAATATTAAAATATCACAAACATGAAATCACAATCAAACGCGTGTCGGAGACAAAGTCATCATCATAGGACAGATGGGGAAGCATCTATGAGTAAGTAAAATCACAGCAGGATTATCTTTATTGCGTATTTATTGCAAAGAACCCATATGTAGCAGTCATCTCAACTACTGTCACTACAACAATACACATTGCAATAATATAGAATTAAATATAAAAAATGTTATTTCTAATATAAGATACAAATGCGATAGGTAAGGACTGCGTAACTTAAGTTAAGTTAGTGTTTAGCCTTTGATACAAGGTATGGCTCGAGCGCGCGCGCGCGCGCGCACACACACACACACACACACACACACTCACACACACACACACACACACACCCACACACACCACACACACACGCACACACACACACACACACACACACACACACACACACACACATACACACACACACAAGTTTATACTGGCTGATGGAACCCATACGTTGAACTATCTTAACGGCAGCTCGTATGTTGTCTGGGTCTAGTTTCATCTGAGTCCATTGACATAGAAATTATACCAAAGATTTGCTTTGCTTTTCAAAAAATATTATTTTTTGTTATATTTTCTACAAAGCTGGGAAAAAATATCTTGTGACTGTTATGTTATCTTCATTTACATTAAACGTCAATCTTGTAGGCCTAGATATAAAATTATCTCAAACAGAAAAAAAAATTCAATTTAGGTTTTCATAAATTATTGCAGAAAATGTTCAAACATCGGAAGAAAATCTCAGATTTAAATATTTCTTATACTAAAAATGACGTCAACCAAACATAAGCATATAATTAATTTTGAAAACAATAATTAATGGGATATGTTAGTTACATAAACAGAAAACATACACTATAATGTATGTAAACCACATGGTAAAATGCTTTTTTACTTTATAAAATATACTAATGATTCAACACAGTCCGGGTGACTGGACCGTAAGTAACAGGTGACGCGCCGGAGGCCAGCGCGGTTTGTGGAATTTTATCTTTGCAAATGAACGACTATATGTATGTATAACGGAACGTAATATCGCCGTAAAGTGTGCATTGGGAAGATTTACAACTTTAAAAATATCAGAAAGTAACCAGTATTTGTTGTTACTCTTGCGCATGTCCGTTCGTGTTTGCTCACGGTTTAATTCAAGAAGATCTTTCATTGAAAACAATAATTATTAATTTGTTCAAAAAAGACATGGTCCTGAAACACACGTACTTCTGAAAAACGAGAAATGTAACATGGAGGTAACATCAGTAATAACTGTTACCAAGTACTAGGTTTTGGTACCAGTAAAAGGGTCGAGGACCGTTTAATATCCATTGATAAGTGTTGAAATCTCTTTTGGTATAAGATTACCATGTCTTTGAGAGTAAAGGGAAATGAACGGATTCTCCCGAAAATCTTCGGATGTATTCGGATTTTTTGCGCTATCTTAGAGATTATACAGAGGATATGATAAATCGATTTCAAATCTAATTGTACATTGCACATGAAATTTAATAATAAATACACAAAAACCTCCTAACCACAAACTTTCTTTATTTTACCCTTATGTACATTTCAGTTACAAAGTAACCATCCTCTGCCCGGCAAGCTGGCCTGAGCAACCGGGCGGGTCCACAGGTGGCAGATAGTGGGACGGCCTACAGAAATGTAGGTTACCTGTGAATAAGGATTCCGGAAGGTTTCTGAATATGCAGGCCTGGACCAAGGCTATGGTTCAAAGGTGAGGAATTATCCCTCCTCGTCAGTCGACCGGTTGGGGGCGGTAGATATAACTGCTCTGACTGGGGAGACTGGGGTAGTTGGGAATTAAGTCCTCACAATGCTACTCTCACCTCCCGGGTGAACCAAGGGCAATGCGACAGTGAAGTATGGGCGGGAAACTACCCTAACGACACAGTTGTAAAAAAGAGAGTAAAGCAGGCTTTTCGCTTCATGAGCAACAGTTAATAATGTCCTGAACTTGGGTCGTGCTTCAAGGTCAGTGACTGAATACCCAATCCAAGGTGGAAGGCATCGTGCCGAAGGATGAATGGCTGCAGGGTATAAAATGCAGTTGCACACGATCCCCTTGAGGAACCAGACAAAACCTCATTGTATGTTGTCTTGCCAGGGCAGTGGGGGCTCTGCTCTGGTCGACCGTTATTTCCCCCATACTCGTGGGACTTTAATGGACCAAGTAAGTAAAAGAATTGATTTCGAGACTGCACAGACAGTGGGAGCCAATGAGACGGCAAACCGTGAGTCTGTAGCAGATGTGTCAACGGCAACCATCACTGGGGGTGCGGGGGCGGCTGTCAAGCTGCCGACTGCAGAAACCGGTGAAGTGGCTGTAGAGTTGAGCACGCTGTCTAGTACTGGGTCTGCTCTGCGGACCCAGGCGACTGCAAATTAAGCAGAACAATGATCAAGATCCTTCATGTGAACCTACAGCATAGCAGGGCGGCCAGTGCTGTCGTGTGTAGGATGCTGGACAGGGGAGAGGTGGACTTGGTTCTCATCCAGGAGCCATGGATTTCTGGAGGACGAATATGCGGGCTGGCGACATCTGGAGGTAAGTTGTTGTACGACAAGGACTCCGGTGTTCCCAGGACGTGTATCCTGGTTAGGAGGGGGTTGAGTGCTTTTGTACTAACGGACTTCTGCTGCAGGGACTTATTAGCAGTGACGGTGGAGCTGCGGGCGGAGGGGAGGATGAAGAGGCTGAACCTTGCCACGGCATATCTCCCCTTTGACTAAGCGGGGGCTCTACCAACACAAGAGCTGAGGAGGCTGGTCGAGCACTGCGGGGCTGTGGATGAGGAGCTGCTGGTGGGGATGGATGCTAACTCCCATCACACTTCGTGGGGAAGTACAGGTACCAACACTAGAGGTGAGGAACTTTTAGCTTATCTTAGCTCTAAGAATTTACTAGTCTTAAATCAGGGGGAAGAGCCGACGTTTGTCACTAGGGCCAGACAGGAGGTCCTGGACATTACGGTGGCATCGAACCAGACGGCTAGGTATGTACTAAACTGGCATGTGTCGGATGAACCATCTTCTTCTGACCACAGACATATTAGGTATGATATCTCTCTAAATCCAGCCATGCTTCGGCCAACCAGGGATACAAGAAGAACAGACTGGGACTCCTACAGGAGGGACCTGGGAGTTCGGATTGAGGAGGCTGGATTGGAGTATGGTGGGAGGAGAGAGCTAGAAGACTCTGCCGCTTTGGTTGGCGAGGCTATAGTAGAATCCTTTACTGATAACTGCCCTCTTAGTGAGGGGAGAAAAGTAGGGGATCCGTCATGGTGGAACAAAAAGCTAGCCAAACTTCGGAAGACCACCAGGAGACTCTTTAACAGAGCAAAAAAGAACGGGGAGTGGGACCAGTATAGGAAAACACTAACCGAATACAACAGGGCAATTAGAGAAGCACGCAGGAAGTCCTGGAAGGAGTTTTGTCAAGAGATTGACAAAACTCGGGAAGGGGCACGACTGCATAAAGTGCTCTCTAAGGACCCAGTTAACCCGGTGGGGATGCTAAGAACCCCACTGGGAAATATAACAAAAACTGCAGGGGAAACTGTGGAAGAATTAATCAGAACACATTTCCCTTCCAGTACCCTGAGGAAACTTGGGGGAGCAGACACTGAACCAGTTGCCAAACTCTCCACAGGACGTGGTAAGAGGGAGGACTGGGAAGTGGCAAGGAGGATAGTAACTCCACAAAGGGTAAGATGGGCTATTGGCACATTTAAACCCTACAAATCTCCAGGTCCAGATGGGATCTATCCTGTGCTGCTGCAGCAGGGAATGGATTTGCTGGTACTTGTACTTACTAAATTATACAGGCTAAGCATTGCTGTAGGGCATGTGCCGGCAGCCTGGAAATCTAGTAAGGTGGTCTTTATACCTAAGCCCACCGGAAACCAATCGGAAGGGAAAGGATACAGACCTATTACACTCATGTCCTTTGTTCTTAAGGGACTTGAAAAACTGTTTGATAGGCATATTAGGGGGGGGGGGTGCTTTGGCCATAAAACCACTGCATTGGAACCAGTATGCTTATCAACCGGGGAAATCCTGCGAGGGAGCTCTCCATCAAGTGGTTGGTAGGATTGAGCAAATGATCGCCAAGAAAGGTTGTGCCAGAGGTGCCTTCCTCGAAATTGAAGGGGCTTTCAATAACCCCTCAGTGGAGACGATGGTAAGTGGTGCAAGACGTCATGGAGTGGATGCAACCACTTGTGGTTGGATAAGTTCCATGCTAACAAACAGAAGCATTTCTGTAGAGGTGGCAGGGGAGGTCAGAAGGGCGGAGACAAGTCTTGGCTGTGCACAGGGGGGAGGGGGGTTCTCTCTCCTCTGTTGTGGTGACTAGTGGTTGACAACCTTATTGAACTCCTGAATGAACAGGAGTTCATCCTACTTCTATCTAGGATATGCGGACGACATAGTTGTTTTGATCCTGGGCAGATTCCCTGATACAGTCCTTGAGGTAATCAGAAATCCTCTACGACTGATTGAAGAGTGGTGTAAAAAGGAGAACTTTAGGGTAAATCCAAAAAAGACTGCTCTCATTAACTTCACCAGACAGCGAAAAGATCTGACGACCAGGATGCCCCGCTTGTATGGTGAATACCTTGAGTTTGTGGGGGAGGTGAAGTACCTGGGAGTTACTCTGGACAGGAAACTCACCTGGAACCCACATCTTGAGAGGACAGTTAACAGGGCCAAAAGGGCACTGATGACTGTGAGAAGAATGGTGGGTAAGAAATGGGGACTGAAGCCATCAATGATGCACTGGATGTATCTGAGGGTGATAAGACCTATGATTACCTATGGAGCTCTGGTGTGGTGGACAAAGGCCAACCAGGCACAGACAAGAGCTAAACTGAGCTCTATCTAGAGATTGGCTTGTCTGTGCACACTGGGAGCGATGTCAACTACACCAGGTGCAGCAATGGAAGTAATGCTTAACCTCCCTCCCCTTGAGCTTGTCCTTAGGGGAGAGGCGAGGCTGGCGGGATGGAGATTGCGCAACTCGAGCAACTGGGCTAACCTCCCAGATGTCTCGGGACATATGAGTATCGAGTGCGTGGTCAAAGAACCCGTCTTGGAAATGGGCAGCGACCACATTACTCGAATGTTTGCACCTGACCAGGTCCACCAAACTATGATGGAATGGTCAGGGACATTAACATCGGGAGCTCAGATCTGGTACACAGATGGCTCCAGGATGGACTTCGGCACTGGAGCGGGGGTGTATTGTAAAAACCCAAGTGTAGAACTAGTTTTTTCCTTGGGGAGGCATACCTCTGTCTTTCAGGCCGAAGTATATGCTATAAATGCCTGTCTGGGAGAGATAGCGAGAAGGGAAACACACGGGACCCGGATTGCTATTTTCTCCGACAGTCAGGCAGCAATTAAGGCACTAAACGGACACGTGGTCACCTCGGCCATAGTCAGGGAGTGCCTAATTAACCTACAAGCTCTGGCAAGGCACAATCAAATCATGATAGGTTGGGTGCCAGGGCATAGGGGAATACTTGGAAATGAAGCCGCAGATGCGCTGGCCAGGGAGGGGTCTTCGACTCCCCTGATTGGACCGGATCCTGCGGTAGGTATTTCCAAATCCATGGTCAAGATGGCAGTGCGAAGGTGGATGGCTGAAAGACACTGTGAGCACTGGATCAGGGCCGAAGGGATGAGACACGGTAAGCTAACCCTTAGGAAACCTTCCTTGGGGCTGCAGAAGATTCTCATCTATCTGTCTAGACAGGAATTGAGGATAGCCACAGGTCTACTCACGGGACACTGTGGACTAAGGAAACATTTGCATAAAATGGGTATCTACAAAGATGAACCAGTGTGCAGATTATGCGGGCAGGAACTGGAGACTGCCACACACATTATTTACATATGTGAAGTACTTGCTGAGAGGCTTTTCAACCTCTTTGGTGATGGAACGGCTTTGGTGGATGCTGAAGGTAAAATTCTAGTCAGGAAACTCCTAAACCTGGTAAGAGGGAAGGAGTTATTTGACTAGATCAGGGAGGTAAGTACAATATACCTTAAGGTAGCAGTGCTTCGGGCAATTCAAACCCGCTCCCAAGTTAAAAAAAAAAAAAAAAAAAACCATCCTCTGAGGGATAACATATAAAGACTTTATATGTTATCCCTCTGAGGATGGTCACTTTGTAACTGAAATGTACATAAGGGTAAAATAAAGAAAGTTTGTGGTTAAGAGGTTTTTGTGTATTTATTATTAAATTCAACCACAGTATATTCCTAATAAATAGTAACATGAAATTTATCTAATCCTAAATATACATTTAATCGTAAGGACTTAATTAAATATAAAAGTGTTTGAATATTTGTTATTTTATAGATGAATTTATAAATGTGATAAACTGTAAAATATAAAGATATAGGAATGGTTAAGGTTATGAATTTATTTTTTAAACTCTAGTTTATCACTTACTTATACTAGTGATGGCTATGTTATGCGTGACGTAAATCCATTAAGAATAATGTTAATGTTTATTTTGTTTAAAATTTAATTTAACCTTACCTTGAACTTATTATATTCTTACGAGAAATTTATATTTCTACCGCCTAAGTAGGCAAAACATGAATAATAATAAGCTCTAAACTTGATTAAAGCATAAAAGGTGAATAGAAAATATATGCAATGGTAGTTATTTTAATACTTTCTTAAAATAAATAAATCTAAAACTGTAATAAATGTTTAAAGAAATAATTTCTGTCTATAAAACTAAGAGGATTCATTTCTAGAGGAAATAATTCGAATAATTATTATAGAAGTTATATTTACATAGAAAACTAGTGACGTTTTAATATTACTTGCGCTTCTAATTAATTCAACATTATTCTAAATAATTTGAAATTTATAGTTTAAATTATTGTATAAATAGAGTGGACTTATACTAATAATTTTAACTTTGGAAAATCGTTTGGTATGATTATTTTATTAATAGGAAATAAATACTAAATGGTTTGTAATACGTGATATATAAGGCATATAAAGATGAAACACTTTCCAAATCAAAATAATATCAGCTTAATAGACGAAATGGATTTTTAAATTAATAAGTTTATTAGATTCAAATCGGTAAATAATAAACTAGCTCACTCAAAATCTCACTGCTCACTATTTTAATAATACATAGAGAAAGTTTCGACGACGATGTCGCCTTCATCAGTGAATGGTTGCAAGTGATAAATCACTAATGATTGGTATTAGTAGCCAATTACTTATGTAGGCGACATCGTCGTCCAAACTATTTGTATAAATAATAACCTAGAGTGTAGTGAGGCGTTGAGTGTAATATTTTATAATTTACAGTTTTAGTTTTAAAATTAGAAAAATTAGAAGGAGGCCAATAAACTCAAAACAAATAGCGAGATAAGTATCTGTGTGTATTTTATTAGTTTGATAAAATCTTGAATAAAGTAATAGAAAATTTATTAGAAGATAAGTAGAGCATGGTTTTTTTAAATCTGAGTGTTATTGATATCGGCTTAGGCAGCATTAGGGTCGTACTAAGTTGTCAATATCTTATTATCTCTCAATCTACCTTCTTATTATTTGTTTAAGCTACCAAGCCCGGTATCCTTACATAAAAGTCTCGATCCAGAGCCCTGAGGTTTACGTGGAAAAGGTATCTCTCCCAGCTACCATTAAGACACTTTATTTTTCTAACTAAATAGCATTTACTACAATGCTATGTAGATAATGTTTTTTTTATGCGCGCAATCTCTTGCCAAGATTTCCGGACAACAGAAAACGACTGATGAATAGCAAAATTCTGGTTGTTACGAGTAGTCTATTATTCTATGTATTAGGTCTGTTTGTTACAAATTTCGGAACATGGGGCATACATGGTTTTACCTAATCCTCATCTCTCCGAAACCTCATCACTAAAACAATATGTAGACCCTATTTTTCTTATTTTCAATTATTTATTAATTTGTCTATTTGATTTGTAATTTTGTTTCTTAGTATTTTTTAATATATTTTTCTTGAATTAATTTTGCGTTCATTTCGTTTCGTATACGTTTGAATTGTGTATATATATATAACACATTTGCTACAGCGAGATCGATCCGCAAGTAATATCCGTTTGGCTGCCATTAAAATCTTTATCACTAATCTCCAAGCTAACCGACTGAAACAAGCATTTCTGACTCAAGTCAGAAGCTGTGTCACTGCTGTGCTTCTCTAATTCTGTCGGAGAACAGGTTACTGGAATTTTAAATGAAAACCTATCTTGCTGAGATTTTACCCTTTAAAGTATATTTTTCTGTTGAACGGAATGACCAGAACCATCACAACTCAAGGACCATAGTACTATGTAGGAAATTTGGGATATGTAAAGATATTATACTCTTATTTTGTAAATTTTAAAATAAACATATTGCAATTGTTTTTTCGAAGTTGGTTGTATATTAGCTTAACCAATTAACCTATTTAAAATAAAAATACCTGAAATGAAATATTTCACTGGTTTGGTAATAAATTTATATATATAATAAATTCATAGTCTAATATTTTACGCCCTATGACACCACATGATAAACAAATATTTCAATTATTTAAAACTCAGAATCATATTCAAGGTTTAGGACTTTTCAAACAGCTTTCTAACTGAATTTATACAAAGTAATTTATTTATCTACTATCTAAAATTCCTATAGTTCAATCTCTCAAGACACTCTAAAAAAGTACGATTAATAAATTCATTTTGTATAGATTATATTAAACTGGAAACCCATACACCCACCCACCCACACACACACACACACACACACACACACACACACAAACACACACCTATACGTGTATGTGAATACTTGGGACGCAAACACACTAGATCTTCTCCGGTGCAATAACGCCATAAACGCTCATGCGCGTGACGTCACAGATGGAGGGTTAACTGCAGCAGAGGGGGAAGTAGTATACTTCGTAGGTAGCTTGAATAAAGGTAGATGTTAATGTCGAAATTATTACCAAATCTATCCTGACTGAATACTTCGTACGTATACTTAAATAAAGGAAGATATTAATGTTGAATAAAGTTATTAACAAATCTATCCTGACTGGATACTCGTACATATATTTTAGAAAAAATAGATATTAAGTTCAATTTCTCAAGACACTCTAAAAATTTAATAAATTCATTTTGTATAGATGATATTAAACTGGAAACCCATACTCCCACACACACACACACACACACACACACACACACACACACACACACACACACACACACACACACACACACACACACACACACACACACACACACACACACACACACACACACACACACACACACACACACACACACATTTTTTATAATTATAAACAAGAACAAAAACACTAAAATCCATAGTTAATTAATAATTAATAATGAAACGTAACCCTCGTATACCCTCGACGGTGCTTACCGCACGAATACTAAACAGATGCGGGATGTTTTCATGCTTAATGCAATACATTTTCTATTGAAATCAGAGACATTATTATTCATAAGACTTCTGCTTTCTCCGAGACCATCGAAATGGTTGCTTGTGTTTTTTCCGCATGGGTGTATTATTGTCCGAAGCTTTGTATTTTACAAATAAAACTGTCAACAATTGCATTTAGGCTTAAAAAATTTATTGGTGGTACTGTGAATAATTCTAAACTGTTAATGGAAACATTTAAATTGTACGGCTTCCATTGATGTTCTGGTTTACAGCATAGTTATAAAAATGTTAACATCATCCTAATGTAACGTGAGTATTTAAGTTAAAAATGAGGATTTTTAAACAGTCATAGGGTTTAACAAAAACAAAATTAAAATCCTAGTTGAAGATACACAATTCAACTCTGAAAAACTTATTTTCAAACGACCTCACTATATTCGGTTGAGGTTACATTGCATCAGAATTGTTAAGAAAAAGTGATCGTTCGAATATCGTAAGTATTCAATTTCAAGACTTTCTACGATGGCGTGAAATTCAACATTTGTGAAATCGTACGATCTATCACTTGTGAAAGATGACGCATACTAAACGTGATAACAATATTTTGAGCTCTCCTGCAGTAAGATATGATTTGGTGGAAATATTCAACAGACGTGAGTGGGTTCAAGAATTTTATGATTCAAGATTTAGAATGGATATATTGGAAAATTCTATGTTAGGTTAGGTTAGGTTAGGTAGGTTAAGCTATGTTAGGTTAGGCTATGTTATGTAAGTTTAGGTTAGAGTATGTTAGGTTAGGTTAAGCTATGTTAGGTTAGGCTATGTTGTTAGGTCTCATGTTAAACACACTGCAACACAAGAAAAACATTATTCAATAGAAACAAAATAAAATAGGGCTACGTTTTAGTTATCGATGGTCAAACTATTTAGGTGAAACTTCAGCAAAGTGTAATGGAGGTGACAAGAGTGACGTAGTAACTTAATTAAGGAGCTTAAATAGGCTCCTTAATTAGTAAGGACTAATTAAACAGGTGTACTATTGAACAGGTTATTTGAGGTTATGTATCGCACCGATGACCTTTTAATCTCATACAAGTCTCTATGTCATTTACACACATGATACAATTTTGTTTCAATTGAAATAGGGTGTATTTTTATTTCTTAGATTTTAAAAAGATTTGATTCCTAAATTTATAATAAAAAAACATAATTTTTTCGTAAGACACTACTAATTATTATAAATTAGATATAGTGACATAATCATCTTCTGTGTTCATGAATAAAGAATCAAGTATATATTGTTTATCGTACTTATTGTAAGAGTTTGTAACCGGTAGTGAGTACGTATGATATGACATATATATTTTATATTTCGAAATATTGTTGCTGTTCATGACGAGCTGGTAGTTAATTACTTATTATACTTGTGCTATTACTTGCGACTAGACTTTTTGTTAACTAAAGGTTGATAAATTGTTAACTTACACTTAGAGGAAACGTTATCGTCTTACGACCTCTTCCGTCTCGTATTTTTGCCGTTAGGAATGCTGTAGTTGTGTTTCTCGGTACCATTTTTTTGAAAGTTAGAAGTGATGTATTCGAAGAGTATGTGTGATCTGTGCCATGTTTGTTCATTTAGGATGTCATTTTTATGTGTGTTGCTATGTCTATATATTTCATAATGTTCTAGTGTGTTTAATGTATGGCCTTTGTGGCATGTGTGAAGGATGCTCATGTAATTTTCCGTACTTTTGCATGACTGTTTAGTGTCCTTGAAATGATTTGCGAAGGTGGATTCAATAGTAGTGTGCAGTGCGCTTTTGCGTTCTTTATATCTTTCATTGAAAGATCTGCCTGTTTGTCCAATATAAAACTTATTGCAGTTGTTGCATTTTAGTTTGTATACTCCTGGGTTATTGTATGTGTTGGTATTGTTAAATCAACATCAGGTAAGCGACTCTACATCGCGATAGGATTATTTTCCTTCATCCCAATATTTATATGCCATGATGTCTCTTAGCTTACATTGTAGTTACAACACAGTCATACTCATCCCTCTCTCTGCAAGGGCATATAGGATGTTCAACTCAATATGTTGCACTAGGTAGTTGGTATGCTTCCAGTGTGGGATCATGCACACTACTTTTTATACCTGATCGGGGTGAGTTCCTGGTCTTTATTACCTTTTCCGTCATAAATGTGACAAAGTTATCATACCCTACAAATTTAAACCAAGCTTTAGATATTTTTATTTCCCACAATGGCTTTGAATAAATACTTCATGAACGAATATTATTTATACATAATGAACATGCAAAACAACACTAATGTCATTGCTAATGTTAATGGTGTGATTTGAATACATCTAAACGATGTAGAGTAAGTTTGAACTCAGGCAAAACCTCAAAACCTATCTCGTCAGGGTTTAATGATATCATTAAAACAATTTCAGTAACACGCAGTCTGTTACGAAAGGGTGTTAATGGCTTGCGTTATGTGAGTATTTAATAATTACGAAACAGTTTTCTTCCTAATAGCCTAGAAAGCTAAAACGTTTACATAAAAAAATTGCATAAATAAACTTAATGACAGATTAGCAATTATTTCAAATGGTAACATATATATTATTATAAATAATAATATATTATATACGCTATAATATATCTCTAAGATTATATATATATATATATATATATATATATATATATATATATACATATATTATAACTTAACTTTTGTTTTAATTAAATTTATATTTAAATGTTATTTATTTACCTTACCTATTAATGTCACACCTTCAGGTTTATAAAATAAATAACAATCTTATCAATTTTTAAACATCACTTACATTTATTCTCTTCAATTAAGTTAGAAATGGTGACTAGAATAACTTTTATAAATTTTGATGAAATTAAAATTTGTCCTGAATTAAAAGATAGATGTCTGTTGGCTACACTTATATTCAAATATACTTATTGTTCTGAAGAGTCCCTGGAATTCTGGCTTTGTTCACTTCAGCGCTTACACTTGACACGAAAAAAACTTACTTTATATTTCAAAAAAAAAACTTTTACGTCGCACTTTTAAAATTTACTTATAAAAAAACTTTACTTCATTTAATCTATTTCTCCCTTTACAACACATCCGTCCTGTCCCCCACCAATCCGTCTTCCTCCTCTGAGTCTCTCCTCAAAACCTTCCTTTTAAACTCCCGATCATTTAGTTTTTATGAAATCCCTAATCTCTCCCACTACCACCAATACGTTCTTTGTAAGTTTCCCACAGTTCAACAATTAGCTAAACCTAACGGTACACGGTTATTTACCCAGGCAATATGGGCCGCTGAATTTCCCGTCTTAACCACTATGGACCCTTCTCTATTGTCTACTTGCCGGACTCAACTTATAGCTTTCCTGAAAAGGATAATGACATGGTACCTGCTTTGTCCGCACTAGAAAAACTATTTGTGTCTTTTTTTTAAACCTATAAATGATTATTTTAGCAATTAACTTAATTTAATCTAAAGCCTGGTACTTTATGTTATAATATAGATAGATAGATAGATAGATAGATAGATATAGATAGATAAATAGAGAGAAAGAGAGAGAGAGAGAGAGAGAGAGAGAAGGAATTTACGGACATAAAAACAGTAGAACCACTTCTCCACGATGAGTAGAACTTGCTCGGGACCCTCCACAAGATTAACTCCTTACACCGATATCGAGCCTCACACTGACCCATACACTCAACGCAAGTTAGTTGTAAGGATCGATTATTCGAGATATGGAATTCATTTCAAGTTACGGTCGTTTTCGCCAGCAGCATGAAGTAAACCCTAACCTAACTCAAAGCAAGGAGGTAAAAAAAGTTTGTGAAATAGAAGTATGTCAACTATCTCATTATTTTCTCCAAGGAAATAGGCTACGGAGTCATAGTTGTGTTTCTTAGCTTTTTTCACATAAAATAATAATCTAACCTAACCTATAATCTAATAAACTAACCTAAACTAAACTAACCCTAACTATCCTAAAGTAACTCAACATAAAGCAGTAGTAAGGATTTGTGAAATAATGGTAGGACGTGTTTGCTTTTTGGGCCTTCTTTCATAAAAAATGAAAATCTTAACTAACCTACCCTATCCTAACCTAACCTAACATAGCCTAACCTAACATAGCTTAACCTAACCTAACATAGCCTAACCTAACATAGCCTAACCTAACATAGCTTTACCTAACCTAACATAACGTAACCCAACCTAATCTAACCTAACATAGGCTAACCTAACCTATCATAAGCTAATTGAACATAAGGCAGTAGGAAGGGTTTGTGAACAAAAGTTATATCATCTATCTCATCTGGTTATCCTAGGTTAAGTCGTATGACTTAATGATTTATTGGTTTCATCTTTGTTTTACATAAAGCTATAATATAACCCAACCTAACTTAACTAACATGTATATTACTTGGATAAATTTATATGGTTTTAAATTTGGCGCCAAACGTATATTATTTTACTATATAGAACGTACGTAACGTATACTAAAAGAGAGGATATAAGAGAGGATAAAAGAGAGAATTCGTACAAAACCGTCAGAAGTAAACAATCGCCATGATGTTATGGGCGGGGTTAGTTTGCTTCCAATGATTTTGTGCGAATTCTCACGAAGTCGTACGCCTAGTTGCATATCAGACTTAAATATTTGTTTTTTTTGTCAGTTTTCTTACAAACGAATAGCTGTCTTTGTTTTAATTGACCATGGATTGTGAGCATCTAATAACCCTTGTCGAGGAGGCGCTCACTTTGTGATCAAAAATGTATAAATATGCTTTGGGAAAAAATTAATAAAAGATTAACACGAAATATGTTTTTGTTGACATTAGTTTTTCTTTGACATTATTCAAAATGTAGTCGAATGTACAATGTGTCATGTAGGTATATTCGAAGAACGTTTTATTCATCTCTTCTAAGCTCATCAAAGGATTTACCAAAATACCCATCTCAAATCTTTGTTCATAAACGTTTTGAACCCACTCACGTCTGTTGAATTTTTCCACCAAAACATATCTTACAGCAGGAGAGCTCAAAATATAGTTATCACGTTCAGTATGCGTTATCTTTCACAAGTGATAGATCGTATCATTTCACAAATGTTGGATTCCACGCCATCGTAGGAAGTCTTAAAAGTGTCTACTTACGCATTCGTACGCCCACTTTTTCTTAAGAATTATGATGCAATGTAACCTCAACCGTATATAGTGAGGTCGTTTGAAAAAGAGTTTTTCAGAGTAGAATTGTATGTGTTCAACTAGGATTTTAATTTTGTTTTTGCTAAACCTTATAACAGTTTAAAAATCCTCATTTTTAACTTAAATACTCACGTTACATTAGGATGATGTTAACATTTTTATAACTGTGCAGTAAACCAGAACATCAATGGAAACGGTAGAATTTAAATGTTTCCATTAACGTTTTAGAATTATTCACAGTAACAACAAAAAAAAAATTGTGAACTTAAACGCAATTGTTGACAGTTTTATTTGTAAAATATATAAATTCGGACAATAATACACCCATGTGGGAAAAACACAAGCATCCATTTCGAAGGTCTCGGAGAAAGCATAAGTCTTGTGAATAATAATAGCTCCGATTTCAATGGAAAATGTATTGCATTAAACATGAAAACATCCCGCATCTGTTTAGTATTCGGGCGGTAGGCACCGTCGAGGGTACAATATAACATTCCTTATCCTCTTCAATTATATCTGGATGGTATATTTACTTTTTTACATTTTACGTTTCATTATGAAATATTAATTACCAATGGAGTTTGGTGTTTTTGTTCTTGTTTATAATTATAAAAAATGTGTGTGTATGTGTGTTACGACGATCTACCTACCCAGCTCATGCAGACTCCTTTATTAGACCTGTATTAGGTAATTACCGAATTTCAGAACTTTAAAGTTATACATTTTTAAAAATCAAGAGAAAAGCTTAAAGAAAAATTAACGAAGAAAGAAGATTTGAGAAAATCCAAAGTAACGACAAGACAAAAGACACAGGGTTGCAGACCAAGTAAGAGTCTAAAAATGGCCGACCTTCATTCTAACAGGGTAGAATTCAGGGGTATAAAATACTTCATCACCAAGTTTTAGGTTGCGGTTATATAAGGAAAAGGTTAGACAGTTTTCTTTTTTTCGTGCAAAGGATAAGGATAGAATAAATTCATTTGGGGGTTAAATGTTGAAAATATTAACTTCCGTTGAGTATATTGTCATAAACATTTTTTCCTTTCCTAATAGCTTTACTGAAAAAGATGAAAATGTAAAATGTCAAGAAGCTGATATTTGTTTCATAATCTGTAAAGAAATATGACAAACATAAGAAGCCATAAACCATAAACTGATATTTAGAAATATATTTGAATAGCTGAATATGCATAATAAACTTAAATGTGAATATTTTTAAATAAATAAAACCTCTAAACCACAAATAACATTTTATTTAAACCTTATGTACATTTCGATTGCCCAGCAATCATCTTCAGAGGTATTTAAAAAATACAACTGTTGTATTTTTTAAATACCTCTGAAGATGATTGCTGGGCAATCGAAATGTACATAAGGTTTAAATAAAATGTTATTTTTGTGGTTTAGAGGTTTTATTTATTTAAAAATAAACATTACGTCACAGTTGCTTCATATAGTTTTGAATGTGAATATTTTGATATATTAGAAAGGGTTGCAATGGCAAAAAATGAATTTTTAAGCAAGAGAAGATAAATAAATTAAATTATTTTTTAAGATGTTGCGAGTTAAGAAAAGCGTTTTCCAGTTTAATATAATTTATACAAAATGAATTTATTGAATGCATTTTTTAAAGTGTCTTGAAATATCGAACTTGTAGGAATTTTAGATAACAGATAAATAAATTACTTTGTATAAATTCAGTTAGGAAACTGTTTGCAAAGTCCTAAACCTTGAATATGATTCTGAGTTTTAAATAATTGAAATATTTCTTTAACATGTGGTTTCATTGGGCGTAAAATATAAGACTATGAATTTATTTTAAAATAAGTAATTTAGTAAGCTACTAAAATTTCAGGTTATGTATCGTATGTACAGAGTGAAAATTAAATTCTTTAAAGCTAATTACTCATATAAAAATCCCCAAAAAAATATTATTTAAACCTAATATCACTTAAATCTTATAAAAGAATAACTTGGAAGATTCAAAAGTTAAAATATTTATTTATGAAAGATAAATTATTTATTGCTTATTTTAGGCGAAATTCTTGTTTTCCATTGTCATTTAAAAAACACACTAAATATAATTGCTCATATGAATAGCCTAATTGAAAATATATATATATATAAATTTATTACCAAACCAGTGAAATATTTCATTTCAGGTATTTTTATTTTAAATAGATTATTTGGTTAAACTAATATACAACCAACTTCGTATAAATCAATTGCAATTTCTTTAATTTATAAATCACAAAATAAGAGTATAATTTCTTTACATATCGCAAATTTCCTACATAGTACTATGGTGCTTGAGTTGTGATGGTTCTGGTCATTTCCTTCCCCAGGAAAATATACCCTAAAGGGTTGAATCTCAGCAAAATAGGTTTACATTTAAAATTCCAGTAACCTGTTCTCCGACAGAATTAGAGAAGCCCAGCAGTGGGACTGGTTGTGACTTGAGTCAGAAATGTTTGTTTCAAATTTTTAGCTGTGTCTGTTGGCTTGGAGATTAGCGATACAGATTTTATTAGCAGCCAACAGATATTACTTGCGGATCGCCGTCGCTGTAGCATATGTCTCTCTCTCTCTCTCTCTCTCTCTCTCTCTCTATATATATATATATATATATATATATATATATATATATATATATATATATATCTTAAGATTAAATAATATACACTAATTACAGGTATAATTTATTGAATAATACACTCAAAGCTTTTCGTTGGTTGCCATTCATATATATATATATATATATATATATATATATATATATATATATATATATATATATGTATATATATACAATTAAACGTATATGAAAAGAAATGAACACAAAATTATATCAAGAGAAATATACTCAGAAATGCTAAGAAACAAAATTACAAATCAAATAGACGAATAAATAAATAATTGAAAATAGGACAATTTGAGTCTGCATATGGTTTTAGTGATGAGGTTCCGGAGAGAGGAGGATTAGGTAAAACCATGTATGCCCCATGTTCCGAAATTTGTAACAAAGAGACCTAATACAGAGTAATAATAGACTGCTCGTAACAACCAGAATCTTGCTATTCATCAGTCGTTTTCTGTTGTCCGGAAATCTTGACAAGAGTTTGCGCGCATAAAATAAAACTTTGTCTACATAGCATTGTAGTAAATACTATTTAGCTAGAAAAATAAAGTTAAAGAACGACTTAATGGTAGCTGGGATCTCTGCCTTTTCCACGTAAACCTCAGGTCGCTGGATCGAAACATTTATATAAGGATGACGGGCTTGGTAGCAAAAGAAAAAAATTAAGAAGAAGGTAGATTGAGAGATAATTAGATATTGACAACTTAGTACGACCCTAATGCTGCCTAAGCCGATATCAATAACATTCAGATTTAAAAAACCATGCTCTACTTATCTTTTAATAAATTTTCTATTACTTTTATTCACGATTTTATCAAACTAATAAAATACACACAGATACTTATCTCGCTAATTGTTTTGAGTTTATTGGCCTTCTACTAATTTGTCTAATTTTAAAACTAAAACGGTAAAATATAAAATATTTCACACAACACCTCACTACACTATAGTTTATTATTTATACAGAATAGTGTGGATGACGATGTCGCCTACATCATTAATTGGCTACTAATACCAATCATTAGTGATTTATAACTAGCAACCATTCACTGATGAAGGTTGATATCGTTGTCGAAACTTTCTGTAAGTAATAATAAGCTAGTGTGCAGTTTGGTTTTGAGTGAAATATTTTATTATTTACCTATGCGAATCTAATAAACTTATTAATTTAAAAATCCATTTCTTCTATTGGGCTGAAATTATTTTGACTTGGAATGTTTTTCATCTTTATATGTCGCTATTATAAAAGTGAACTGTTTATCCTGTATTCTTATATATAAACTATTTATTATTTAAATCCTTTTCATATTTAAACGATTTCCCAAATTTATAAATAAAATTATTAGCATAAGTCCACTCTATTTATACAATAATTTAAACTATAAAGTTCAAAATATTTAGAATAATGTCGAATTATTTAGACGCGCAAGTAATATTAGAACGTCACTAGTTTGAATGTAAATATAACTTCTTTAATAATTATTCAAATTAAAATAACTACCAATGCATATATTTTCTATTCACCTTTTGTGCTTTATTCAAGTTTAAAGCTTATTATTATCCATGTTTTGCTTACTTAGGCGGTAGAAATGTAAATTTCTCGTAAGAAAATAATAAGGTCAAGGTTAGATTAAATTAAATTTTAAACAAAATAAACATTAACATTATTCCTAATGGATTTAAGTCACGCATAACATATCGATCACTAGTACAAGTAAGTGATACACTAGAGTTTACAAAATAAAAAAAATAACCTTTTCCTTTCCTATATTAAGTCCTTACGATTAAATGTATATTTAGGGTTACATAAATTTCATGTGCAATGTAAAATTAGATGTGAAGCGATTTGTCATATCCTCTGTATAATCTTTAAGATAACGAAAATCTTAAATAAAGAAAATACCAAAATAGATTCAAACACTTATCAATGGATAATAAAAGGTCCTCGACCCTTTTACAGGTACCAAAACCTAGTATTTGGTAACAGTGATTACTGATTTTATCTCCATGTTGCATTTCTCGTTTTTCAGGAGTGCGTGTGAATCAGGGTCATGTCTTTTTTGAACAAAGTAATAATTATTTTTTTCAATTAAAGATTTATATTTTTGAAATATACCGTGAGGAAACACGAACGGACATGCGCAGGAGTAGCAACAAATCCTGGTTACTTTCTGATATTTTTAAAGTTGTAAATCTTCCCAAAACACACTTCACGGCGATATTACGCTACGTTCTACATACATGTATTGTTCATTTGTGAAGATAATACTCCACAAACCGCGCTGGCCTCCGGTGCGTCACCTGTTACTTACGGTTCAGTCACCCGGACTGTGTTGAATCATTCGTTAGTACATTTTATAAAGTAAAATGCATTTTACCATGTGGTTTACATACATTACAGTGTATCTTTTCGTTTTATGTGAGTAACATATCAAATTAATTATTGTTTTAAAAAATAATGATATGGGTATGTTTGGCTGACGTCATTTGTAGTATAGAAATTATTAAAATCAGAGATTTTCTTCCGATGATTGAACATTTTCTGCAATAATTTATGGAAACCTAAATTTCAAAAACTGTTTCTGTTGAAAATAGTTATATATATTTAGGCCTACAAGATTGCCGTTTAGTGGAAATGAAGATAATATAACAGTCACAAGATATGCTTTCCCCAGTTTTGTAGATAATGTAGCAAAAGAATATTTTCTGGAATGCAAAGCAAAACTTATTATTATTTCACTGACAATGAATTCAGACGAAACTAGAACGAGACAACGTACGAGTGGCTGAGTATTACGTTTGGGCTCCATCAGCTGGTATCAATCTTAGAAACTTTAAGAAAACTGTGAACTTATCACTGTTAGCGAATCCTGGCGACCGAAGTCGGAACTGCTCTTCATATGCCTAGATGGTGGTCTAGAACACTAAATACACAGCCACTCTTGTTATAAAATTGAAATTTTGTAGTAAGAAAGTGATATATAAATATATATACTAACGGTCGCACGCGCACGCGCATGTGTGTGTGTGTGTGTGTGTGTGTGTGTGTGTGTGTGTGTGTGTGTGTGTGTGTGTGTGTGTGTGTGTGTGTGTGTGTGTGTATGTGTGTGTGTGTGTGTGTGTGTGTGTGTGTGTGTGTGTGTGTGTGTGTGTGTGTGTGTGTGTGTGTGTGTGTTTAGGTGTGTGTGTGTGTGTGTGTGTGTGTGTGTGTGTGTGTGTGTGTGTGTGTGTGTGTGCGCGCGCGCGTGCCACACCTTGAATTGTCAAAGGATATAGTATAACCTAAATTATGTTACGCATTCCTTAGTAGTTGAGATGACTGCTGCATATCGATATTTTACAATAGATACGAAGGTAATCCTGCTGTCATTTTACTTACGCATAAATGTTTTTTCATCTGTCCTATGATGATGACTTTGTCTCCGACACGCGTTTGATTGTGATAGTTGAATATTCACTTGTGCTCACAAGAGTAGCTAATATTATTTTAGTTATTATTCAACGGGTTTCCTTGGATTGTTGTGGAAAATTACGTTAAACACCTCCGAAATGTATGTTTCCAACAGTCGTTGTAAATCTTAAACGTCTAGGGAAAAACCTTTAAAATTTTATCATTTCCTTCCGTTAATCTCAACTGATTTACGAGCGAACTTTTCCAAAGCAAGCAGGTCCACAATTCAATAACTAATAAAGTTTACGTGGAGCTTTTGTTTATATTTAATGAAAACTGGTTTTTAATTAAAACTGATCTATGAAGCTTTACTGTACTGTGAAGTTGAACAACAACTTACGAGTGACCCCTAATTTAGTAGTGCTGAGTTCCAGGATCTTTGTTTTCTAACTTCATTTCTATAAATATTCCCCAGTAATTAATGACCGTTTTTGGGGGGAAACGTCTCAAAGTTCTGGAACAATGCTTTTTGTTTAAAGTAAATAGATTTATATTGACTAAGGAAGAAATGAACCCGAGGTAAAGGTTTTATTAATTATAAAAATAAGGCGTTTCTCAGTGACTGTTTGAATCAAAGATGGATATATCTTCCCCGCAATAGTTCATTAAATAGAATATAATGTAATCGCTAAATAATTTTACGGCTCTCTCTAATGTCTCGTAAAATGTATGAAGCTGCGATATATATATATATATATATATATATATATATATATATATATATATATATATTTAAAGTAGTTCTAGCAGTAAAGATAATAATCTGTATCCATAATAACAATGAATTGTACTGTATGAATGTAATAGTTGGAATTGGCAACATAACACCGTTTGTCAAGTATATTTATTAGGATTGTTAATTTTAAATGATAATCTTATCACTATTCTGTCTCTTTTACTATAATCAAGAGCTAATTAAATTTTAAAAGACCCCTATACCTCATGCTTTGTTGTGTCACTGTAACCTTTACTGATTCGCATGCTTTTCCGAATAATATAACGTGAAGTCTTTCCAGTACTGCAGTTGTCTGACGTATGACTGAACCCTATCGCCTGATCACAACTCCTGATCAAATATTGCAGGTTGGTTTCTAACGGTACAAAAACCAAAAAAAAAACTTTTTTGACCACTCGTTTACAGTTTGATTTACAACATAATAGGATTCTGCGTATGTGAAATCGTCCAGAGGGAGTGGGAATTACAGCCGTCTGAGCTAATAGGGTATTCACATCATGCTACGTGGGCGAGCCTTGTTGCCAGTTCGAGCTTGCTTCT
Organism: Prosapia bicincta; assembly: GCA_036971475.1. NCBI lineage: Eukaryota > Metazoa > Arthropoda > Insecta > Hemiptera > Cercopidae > Prosapia > Prosapia bicincta. The sequence goes on along the minus strand of JBAIZL010000005.1, from coordinate 247,567,147 downwards.
TTCTACAATTTCAGTCGCTGGCAGTGGCGGGTTGACTTTCAATGCTTTCGAACTGACAACATCGCATCCCTGCCCAGTCAAAGACCCATTCCTATTCTATTTAAAATCAAAGTATAATTACTCTCTTTGGAGAGGAGTTGTATTTTCATCAATTTAAATTAATTCCATCATGGTGAAAATTATATATCAGCTGGATTAATTCTAGTTACTAGCAGGGCTGGTTTTCTCTACCAATCATTTACATTGATATTTAATTGTATAGCGTTTGTAGGAGAAAATATTTAATATAGACTGATTAAGGAACGACGGTAACGCCCCCAGTTAGTCAGGTGAACGAGGAAAGTTAGAAATATTTCTACAACTAAAAAAAACTCATAAAATGGGGCTGAAATTGTGCATCTGAGACGAGTAGAAAGTGTCACGATAGTAAGACAAAGTCTATGTAATATTGTTTTGTCGGAACAGTCACGGTAAAAGAATGGGAAACAAATCTATGAACTTGTGAAGTAAAGTAATGTGTTGTGAGGAAGTACAAGATGTATAGTAAAATGTTGTTGAAGGAAGCGGTCAAGTGAGCGTGGAAAATAAAATAACTTTGTCCTTTTAGTAATGTGCAGTTCTTATTTGAAATGATTAATAGAAGATAACATATTACATTTAGTCACTGCATGACGATCTAGATACAATGGATAAACTATTTACTTAATCCAAAGGATCATAAAATTACTCAGTTTAATGGACCCGTTGTTGTTCATACAAGCAACACTAAAACTCGGAACACAACTGAGAGAGTTTGCTGGTATTAACTTTAAATTAAATTACACCCGAGACCTGCAGTTTTAACTTTTAACATTGTGATCGTTGTAACTTTAAATGTTTCAGAGTTTCTCGAGCAACAATGTACCTAGTTTTAGAGACTTTGTCACAAGAGTTTACTTACTGCGTTAACATTTTACTGCTACAGGCGTTTACTGGGTCACGTGTAACACTAGTTGTTTCGGAAAAAACAGAAAAGAGCGACACTTCATTTCTCGGGAGTAATCTGAGGAAAAGTTTTTAAAATGAAAACCTGTTACTATTAGTGTAATACTATATTACTTATTACTATACTAGAAGGTACTGGTCAAGGATGTTTTTGGTCATTTTTGACTAGTTATTACTACAGTATTTTTGTTCTAAAATCAATAAAAATAATAACTTTCATTACCACATTGTAAATTTATATTTTTCCACTATTAAAGAGGTATAGGTATAATGAATGGCATTTTATTAGCCTAAAAGTTGTTAATTCTAACGATTCAAGATAGAATATATTTGATTTTCCACTTAATATTTTCTTCATTTGTCTAAAACTTTACGACTTTTTTTGAGTATATAAGTATTGTGGCCAAAGGATGAAATCCATATGAACATATTATAACCAAGGGATTGGATGAGGGGAAAATACCTTAAAATATTTATAAATACCTTTAAGGATGCCATTTCCAGCGTATGCGTATATTAAAGATATTAATTGAAAATTACATCATTTGGAAAATCTCATCTTTCCAAACGATAAAAGAATTCTTCAATTTTGTAGTCCATTACGTTCGGTGAATCTTATTAATCACTTAAACAAACATTGTTTAAGTGATTGATAAAGGATAATGTCGTACACGTCCCGGTGCGCTAGTTTGCCTTATTGGTGAAGAAGGAACCTGAAACTGGTCAACAATGAATTGTAATGTGCTTCTTGAAAAATCGCTACACTCCCGTAGAAGGCGGTTGGTGTCTTCAGGTTTTTATTTTAAAATAACAATGAACAATCAGTGACAGTTAATGGTGAACGCTATGTGACTATGTTGGCAGCGTTTGTTGAACCCCAGCTAAGACAACTTGTATTTCCAGAAGGATGGAGCAAGCCCCCCTTCCTCACACGAAACTGTATTTCTGCACAGATCATAAAATGTTTAGAACTGTTATCTCGCTCTTCAACGTCATTGACTGCCCAGCTCGGTCATTCTACCATGTGTAGGCCTACCTAAATTTTCCTCCTGCAAAACCGTGTATTGTGAGAGGTATGTTAACAATATTTAAAACACAAGCAAGGAATTATTGACAAAGTCGTGGGTAGTAATGAGGATCTGCGGGAGGCGTTTGCAGAATCGTTACCATGAATGCGTTGTCGCAAACAAGAGCGTTTGTACGACGTAATTATGAAGAAAACTTTGTAATATGTGGGCAATATATGCCATCTTGATCGTGTTTTTAATTATGCCTAGCCCATACTTACTTTTTATGGTCCAAGTATTACATGTGTAACCTTACATTAAAGTTTCTTTTCGATCGACCAATGGCTAATTAGTTGAAAGAAATAATAGCAAATTAACAACGAAAATTAGATTGTTATTTCCTACGAATGTTGGATGAAAATTTAGAAATAAATTAATTGGTTAGGTGACAGAATATTATCAATCCATAAGGTTTACCTTATATCTTAAAGTTTCTCACCGTCTATATTTTTAAAATTGTTGGTTTATTTTTCTGCTTAGAATTTGGGCTATTAATTTTTTTTTTTTTAACGTACGGTTGGCAAAAGAGTAGAAGAAAAATACTAAGAGTAAGCTGTTCTTATAAATCAACAAACTATGTTACTTTGGGATACTTAACGACATGCTTTAGCATTTATACAAAATTTATATTTTAAAACGTATTTTGTTCTCTAACTCCAATACCCCATATGAGCAATACTAACTGCATTAGGGGCTTAAACATACCTGCGGTTCAACGTTGGCATTATTTAAAATATTATATATATTTTTAGTACATTTGTCTATCATATATCGCATGAATGTCTACTATAAATATTTGAAATAAATATAAGTAATATGAAATTTTCTTTTAAAGTCAATTCCTACTTAAATCAACAAAGAAAAATTTGATAAATATTTTTTTAAATTTTATAACTACAAATAATATATGTATGTATATACATGACTCAGAATAACAGAATTACTAGGCAAAACAGTAAAGCACATTTCCTTGCAAATTTCCATTATCTTTTCTATGTATGATATTGGACTATTATTTTTGTTTGTTACTATTTATACGCTTTCTTTTTTTCACCGCTTGCATTGTGTTATATATTTTTTTCGATTACCTATAGGTGCACAATCCAATACTAACATTAATAATTAATAGAAACATAGAACAATCAAACACTCGAAACACTTACATACCCTTGTAATAATATTAATAATCGCGTTTCTTTTTTTAATCTAGTATTAAAGGGAGACAGAGTAGAAATATATGCACACAGGCTTTGCTACTCGAGGAAGGAAATGTGTGGTCAGCCGCATTACTGCGTTATGCTTAGAATACGATTTCTTGTAATCTTGTTGAAAAGCGCCTATAACCAACTTGTCTCTAACAGTGACCCTTTGTGTGCGTGCGTGTATATATATATATATATATATATATATATATATATATATATATATATATCTGAGTGTGTGTGTTCATTTTACTTTAGGGAAACACGATATATGAAGAAATATGTCATAATGTTCGTCTTTTAGTAGTCACAAGCTGGCATACGAGTAAATACTTTCCTAATTCACGCCATATTCCATGAAAGCTCCTGTATCCTTCTTTCTGCTAAGAATGCAACTGTAAGGAACGACTTTTTATGTAGGGACTACGTAAAGTACATTGTCCTGCAGCCAATCCACATGTTCATTGTTATTTAGAATCATAACTTGCCCTTACCAATAGCCACAAACCTTTCTTGTCATTAGGGCGTAAATCGCTTGAAAATTATAAATAAATCTATTACTTTTTAATATCTTATTTATTTAGTATTAGTCTCTCGTGTAACAAGATACAACAATAGTTAATGTAGATCAACTATAATATAATACATAGGTCAAAACGAAAAACAATGATTATTTTTTTTAACATTGTAAACACAAAATTGGCAATAAAATTAAAAGAAAACACATAAGTAATGTACATTTGATTGGCAAAGAAATAAAAATGCTTTTATAAATAAATTTTCCTTTCAACGTCATCAAGGTTGTCCATTCACTAATTTATGAAGCATAAACATTTACATTTGATTATATGCAATGACCTTAAGGTAATATTTACATACTTTTATATAATGTAAGATGTTTTGATGTGTGTGTGTGTGAGTGTGTGTGTGTGTGTGTGTGTGTGTGTGTGTGTGTGTGTGTGTGTGTGTGTGTGTGTGTGTGTGTGTGTGTGTGTGTGTGTGAGTGTGTGTGTGTTGTATGTGAGGGTATGCGTAAGAAAGAATGTGTCTGTGTGGTTGGGTGAGTGTTGGGTATAACGTCATATAAAATATTTCTCTAAACAAGTAAAAAAGTGTATTCATTAATTATCTGGTTCCATTCAAGCTCGAAATGAGGTCTACCAAAACCTTGAACTGGAAATTAGAACAAAGCTAAGCTGTCAAATAACTGTCCTAATTACCTTATCACATTTCTGTAAAAACATGAAATTTTATTCTTTCACTAACTGATGTAATACGATCTTAATTACGTATTTTGATAATAATTTTTCAATAATAAAGATTGCGTTTCAGATAAATCTATTGAAAATAATATACAAAATATTGTATGCATTCTCATTAAAAATTTTTAGTGATGATGCGAAGTTTGATAAATTTACTTCTCGCACAGTTTTCTATTTGTTGAACTACAAAGTCGTTTATTCTATTAACAGTTTTTGCATGAAATAAAATTCTGTTTTTAAAAAATAATTACTGTATTTCACATAAATATGTTTGGTTAATTTCTGTATGTCCTTTTCAGAAATTTAAGGATAAACACTCTTAACTTTTCAAGGAATATATATTTTATTGTTAAATGTTTTAACAAACACTAGAGAAAACAATTCTTTGTGAGATCTCATAATGCAATCATGTTTCCGTGATTCATTTTAAAAAAAGTGTAAATACAGAAATTATTGTAACCAACTGCTGTTCAATTTTTCAAGTTTCCTTTTTCACATTGTCCGTTCAAATATATTTTAACTTGATTGGATAGATAAAAACCTATTTTATTAACGATTTAAAATTTGAGGAATATATATATATATATATATATATATATATATATATATATATATATATATATATATATAGGAGAGGGTTATTTAATTGAAGGAATTGAGAAAAATATCCATATACACTAGATAAATTTAAACAAAAGTAAAAAAAATGATAGTAATGGAAAGTTCCTTTTTTGTATTTTCAGACGATTCGAATTCATCACTGACGAGGGATGAAAGAGGATTGAGAATTTAGGAAGAAAATAATTATTGTCATAAAACTCCGTGTCAGAAGATACATGGGGGATCATGTATGCACGTATGGAGGAGAGATGTGTAATGGTTGTATATGTTTTTCAACGAGACCATAAATTTAGAATTTATTTACATCGCCTCTAAGCCTGTTTAATTCGGGCCGAAAATCCTTGTAATTTATTTGTATGTTCCTTACGGACAAATGTGCTTCCGAGTGGCGAAAAATAACCAAAGAGGAGCATTATGTAGTCATTACATGAATTCTGAATGAGCCTGTACGGTGCGACGTGCGATCGAGGACACTCGAGACGCCGCATGAAGTATAACCGAGCTGTAAAAATTGCAAAATAACAATTTCAATTTTAGAGGAGAACAATCGCAACAGGAATGTTAAATATGTGGTAACAGTTGAGTAATAAAATGTACAGCTTTTAAAATTACCAAAATAGGAAAAGTGTTTGAACCTTTGTTTACCACAGGGGTTGGACAAGGGTATGAACGCTGCTTACGTTTACAAGATAAGCCAGTTAGATGATGTCCATGAGAAAAATATAATATTGTTACGTTCTCACATTAGTTCAATAAATTATAAAGGATGTTTAGAACATTTATGTATTAATTTAAATACACACTAAATATACATATATAAGCAATATCAAGAGCACAGTGGTATAATATATTACAATACAAATATTGAAAACAACCCTAACAAATACCTCAAAAATAACAAAAAATAACGGATGATACAAATTACCTAAGGTTTAACCTACATGCACGTTGTTTGTAGCCTATTAATTCTAGATTGTATTTTTGTAATAAGACCCTCTGATAATGATAAATATGGTAGGGGTTTAATATTAGGTAATTTGTGCTATCAGGGTTTTTTAATTTTGTTTGTGAGATTGGGTCTGTTTTCAATACAGTTTTCAATATTGTAATACATAAAAAGTCAAAAAATTTTAAAATGAGGTTTACCATCTACTAAGTTCATTAATAGACTATTTACACTTAACATGCACTAGAGATGGGAAGTTCCTGAACGAACTAGTTCATTGAACTAGTTCCTGAAAAACGACTGTAAAGAGTGATCTTTGTTTTGATGGATTATAGTTCAACTTCGTTCCCCTAACACTCGGACTCGGAGAACGACGAACCATTATATCGTGACCCGAGTGTTCATTTCCTCCTTCTTCATGCCTCATGTTGATCCTCTATTTTCATAGTTCAATATTTCACTTCACTTCATTTCCACATTTCTTTTTAAAAATTAAAAAAATTAACTATAGTTCAGTTGAACGTGTTCATTGACCTAGTTCATTAGAAAGAGCTACCTCAAAAAATAACGAGTCCGTAAAAGGAACTACTTTGAGCTCACCTGACGTGCACTAATTGTAACATCGTCTCCCTCAGACACTAAACGCTTTTACTATGTTCACTACATTACAAAACTCATCAGGTTATGCGTAAACCAAGTTTTTTATATCGAAGTCTTGTTTCTATTACTTCTTCTACTAGAAGATTCTAGAACAATGTAGCTGTTGTGTACACTGAAGCGTGACCCACCAGCTCCAGTAGAATCTATGCTACTTATAGAAGGTTCTGGCATTTATGAGACATCGGACTGTTGTGTGGGGTAAAGTGTGAAACGATTTGTACATGCCAAGCTGTATTCTATAGATAGCGAGTGGCTATTAAATTATATTGATCATTGTTTTGCGTTTGGTTAAACAATATTTTGTTTCCCTAAAAAACACATTTTCCACATATTCCTGCAACATTTATTTTTCAACTTTCGTCTGCCTTTTGCAGAACATAACATTCCCGTTATTGTTAAGACACTTAGCTTTCTTTCAATATGACCTAATTTGTAATGAGAGCTTTGTAAATTGACCTACAACAATTTTTTTTTAAAATAATTAATTTCTATTACGACACAATCTCCTGATGTATATATCTTGTATAAATCTTCAATGTTTGATAAAATACGTTTTTATTCATGAAATCAGGTTCAAATACATTTCATTTAACCTATATTTGATTATCATTGATGTTTATACGTTTTTTATTAAAATATTTATTCAATAATTCAATTATAAAAAATTTAATCGTGGTCTGATTAAAACTGAGTTGCTTCATATTTGAAGTCTAGATGTTTGGCACTGAGCCCGCTTTCCATACCTAGAAATTAAATTTTCAATTATCTATTTGAAAAACCTCCATTGTATAACCTTAAATTATTGCCTTTGTTACCACACAATACCATAAATAACGCCTTGGGATTAAAAATGAAGGAAAATAATAAAATAAACAAACAAACTGGATTAATATTATCGAACCTTGCTTCCCAAACGGACAATTCAAAGAGAAGCAAAAACAAAATACAACAAAATGCAAGCAACAAAAAAAAGTGTTAGTAACAAACAAAAATAATAGGCCAACGCTATACATAGAAAAGGAAAATGGAAAATTTCAAGGAAATTCTCTTTCTATTTTGCCTCTTAATATTGTTATTCTGATATATGTATACTCATATCTATGTTAGTTGTTATTATAAAATAAAAAAAGAAAAAGAAAATTTTCATAGTTAAATTAAGTAGGAGTTGATTTTAATGTTTTTTATATTACCTGTTCAATCCATTAGTAACTCTATTGTTAGTGGTAAGCAGGTTATATTTCTCAAAAACAAATACTAATTTATAAGGTAAGTCGGCTTTCGTACTAAATTAAAATTAAAGCAGAAATAACTCGTTGTTTAATGAAGTCATAATTTGTAAACTTCTATCAGGAGATAAAAAAATGTTTCCATTTTTTGACATATTAAATTATTTTCATATTATAAACCAATGTATGAATATTGAACATATATCTAACTATTTGTAAAACTAAAGTAAAGTGTAACTGTTTAATGGAACACCAATATTTGTTATTGATTTGTGTATAATATATTGCATATATAATATAATATTCATCTATTGATTCTGATGTGTAATAGGTATTATCTGAAAATGCGTTTAGTATAACCCAGGCACCGTTCATATCTTAGTGGTTAGAACAATTACAATATGGTGTAATAGTTTTTTAAATTTTGATAGAGCTTTATAAATAGATAGAGACATGTAGGTGCAGTTGGTACTTGTTATTTATTACAATGAAATTAAATTAAAAACTCACTGTTTAATACTATTTAATTTTTTTAATATTATATTTAGAATGCGATCTATTACCAATACATTATGTGCTAGAATCTCAGTAGTATTTCTTGGTATACAATGTTTTTTATAACTATTTTCATAATCATTTATTAGTTCTTAATTACCTTGAACATTATTTCTACTGCACACCCTTCCCAAATAATTTTACATAAACTCGCAGTCTTCTTCTATTATGTACATTTCAACTAAGCAGATAAAATAAATTAAAAAATCAAACTCACATCAGCTGTTTACATCGGTTTATTTAATCACCTTTGACATATTTATTAATATCATACGGAATAGGGCTTACTTATTATTGTTAATTAACCCACTGTTTAGAAAATCATTGATCTGTTAAGGTTAGTGGGCCGAATCCCAGGTAATTTTTAAGATGTCTGATAGTTTTTCCACCGTCTCTAACCCTCAAGCTTTAAAACGTATCTACTTAAACTATCTTATTTTGTTCCACGCTTGGAAAATTTCATGGGGCGAATTCATTCCTGGAATTAAATATACAGATGATTTACTTGTAAATTTTATAGATATATAGGCCCTGTAATAATAAAATAATTTAACGCAATAACAATAGAAAAAGATAATTGTATTAAATTCAACATAGTTCATCTTAAAAAAACTTAAATGTATTAAAATAATGTAAATTTTAAAACTTTTATTGTATAATTTTGTTGTTTATAGTTAGTTACTGTTTAGAGGATTAGGTAATGATCTAATAACAGGTGATGTTCAAATGTTTAGTCGCGCAATAAATTGCAGGTCGCATTGATAGTAGTAAAAAACAAATAAAACAAGTCTCTAAACAAAGACAACAGTTAATTATAACATATTATATCCTAATTTCAAACCGATAAGACATGGTGCATCCTATATATCATGGACGTCTATCCAAAAACCATGGATATTTGGTGAAATATTAGTAATTACTTACTATAAAGTGCACATTTCCGAAATTGGCGCACAATTATTTAGGTCAAATCAATAGTGTAACTGATGGATTTGTTTTATTATTCAATATAATTGAGCCCTGGGCTTAACTGCACAGTTACGATTATAATTCTGTGTTTGGTTCTATTAGTTGTTTTTGTGTGGTTTCATTTGTAACTCGGTTTATACTTGTTACACGTTGGAAATATTAGGAATGTTAACGTATAGAATATTTTAAATTTATGTTATTTTATTCACCTAATACTATATATATATATATATATACATACATATATATATATATATATATATATATATATATATATATATATATATATATAATGTCTATACTTTTTGTATCCCGTGTATAAGAAATTTATATTTTTGAAAAATAATTTATATTTAATATAGGAGTATACTGATGTATTGGTTATGTCTTTTTTGATGTTATATTATAGTGGATAAGATTTCATGGGTTTTGATGCAAAAATTGTTATGTTGGTCTATTATAATTTCATGTTTTTTGTCTTGATGAGGATCGATTGGTTTTCCTTATCAGGATCGGAATGTTTAGAAAGAGATCGAAGACGATCAGATATGTATTTGTGATGTTTTTCGTTAGAAGCATTTACAACTGTGTTGAAGAGGAAATAAGAAACAAAAATGAAATCCGTTTTTCATGAAATTTTAAATGGTGTAACTAAAATATGTTTATTACTATAATAAATTTTAATTTAAGACTTGTTACTTGTCTTAAATTCAAAGTTGATAGACAACACAACAATATAGTTGTGTTTAATTTTATATTTTATTATTGAGAGAGTAATTGCTCTTTTATAACCATTTGACATGTTTTAAAGTTTAAAATCATAAAAGAACTCACTGTACAGCTAACTTCGCAATGTATCAGGAATGTTAGAAGTGCTGTGAAGGTGAAACGGTTTTTGGGGGGGGGGGTTCACGTTTTTGTTTTAGAAGTTTTCTGCTCGACTACCTTACCGCATTTCCCTAGTCAGACATTTACAAAACTGGACTGAGCGATAGAAGTACAAACGTTTGCTCATAGAGGCAACAACATAACTTCAGACTCAGTTTCAATTGAGAGAATAATTTGGGAAAGTTTTTTTTTTCAAAATCAATTCTTTTAAAATTTCTCTTATTAAATGTTTACCATGAAATTTTTAAAACGTGGCGTTTATCATTTGCTTTTAATTTAACTTAAAACGCTCACAATGCCAAACTGGGATATTATTACGTCACCACCCCCCCAAAGTGTCTAGGTTTTAAAATTTCTTAATAATTTAACAAAACAAATTCTGAACAGTAAGGAAACAAATGAAAATTGAAACAGTCGAAAATAATTAGGTAATACAAAATCTGCCCTTATGCGAACTACATGAAATATTTGAAAACCTCCTCACGTTCTTAGTACTCTAAGAATATAAATATCTGGCTAGTATTGTTACATACTTTTATTAAATTATAGGCTCTTGTATTTCTACAAGTTACATCTGAGAAAGTTAGCGGATAAGGTAATACCAAATGGGTAGCGGAATCACCCCTCATTAGCCAGGTTGAGCCAATATTTATTTCAAGAGACACTGTATATTCCATGCCAAAGCTTTTCCTTATTTTCAGTATATGTTAACCAATAGGACCTAACTTTTTCCTTTGCCCAACCGAATTCAGTCGTCTATTCCTACCCGAACCTTATAGGCCGTAACTTTATCTAATATTCTACGGTTTCACGGTAAAACGCCTTTTTATAACCCCGATATATAGGTTCACTTCAGGTATAGTGCGGACTACGTAACCGTACACTTGACCTTCAGAAATTTCCAGGGTACTACCAATTTTCCAAACATGTTACATTTTCAGAATGTTTACATCAACAGCTTTTCTATCAGATATGTCTACACATATCAACATTGTTTGTTATTCCATACCGATACAAATTTATCATCGAATGTACCTGATATCGACCGTCTTATCTAAGGCAGTATTTTGACAGTCGTTACCATGTTTGTAGGAACGTATTTATACTGTCCATCGACCTCCCGTCTGGCCTACTACGATCTCTCAAGGTCAAGCGCACGGTTACGTGGTCTGTACTATACTCGGGCATATACACTAGTCGGCATGTTTTCTTTTTTTATTTTATGTGGTTTTATATTATTACCTTCACGTCCTAATTTTTTCTTTTATTTTTAAGAGACAAGATGAGTAACAAATGTTGAAAAAAAACGTTTCTTAGCTTTCACTGCATTAATTTAAGATGCTTTCTCATGAATTGAATCTTCAAGATATTTTCTTATTAGAGTGTTTCTAAGATCTTACTCGTCAGCTATTTTTTCGTCTCAATTATAAATCCAGCCTTAACATACTCAGCAAGGCAAACAACCACAAATAGTAACAAAACCTAAGGCTATATGAATAACTAACTAAAAAATGTAACTAGAAGACAAACATAAAAAGGTCACACGATCAGTTATGTATCGTGAAAAACGACGACGCGAGCTCTGTCACACTTGGACGTAGGGGAACTTTAGTGGCGAAACTGCGCATCTGACATCGGCTGCTGTAGGTACGAGGGTACGGAAAAGATGGATGCGCGCGAACTGCTCGTTTGTCAGGTGTAGCAATTTATGAAACGGAGCGTCGTCATTTTGACGAGGTATAAGTGACCAAGGGTTAGGATATTCGGTTCGCAAAGTTTCAAAACTTTCCGAAACAATGTCCTACACAGATGAGGTATACAAAAAGAAAACTACTATGTGATATGATTTTGAAGAAACATTTTAATGAAAATAAATCGGTTTGGCTGTTTCAGTTGCGTATAACACATTTGAAATAATAATTAGTTAGAAATAATATGTGTTTCTATAAAATAATGAGTAGTAAATTTTTTGGCTTAGTTTAGTTTCATTAACATGTTAAGTAATTCAGTTGTGTATTTCATAAGTAATAATATGTTATTTAAAAACATGTATTCTAATTAACATATGTATGTTTGTTACGTATTTAAAATTAATATAGACTCATTTCTTTTATTTTAAACCCGCCGCCAAAGTCAGACAAAGCTCACCCGTGATAAGGTTTATTCTGCAGTTTGAACCAGCAGAGCAAGTTAGACCTTTCGGGAGTGTAGACAGATACTCCTACGTTCTAGTATATTATTATACCTTTCAATCTCCGTACCTTAGGTACTAGAATACGTGAATGTAACTATTTTATTAATTTTTATACCGAATGTGACCAGTGCGTGGAATACGAACAAGTTTTCTGGCCAGAAATCGCTTATTTAATACGCGAGTGTGATAAGTGTGTATTCCACGGTGCACGTAAGTACAAACTATTAATTTATATAATTGTAATAATTATTTTTCCTCCGAAGCTATTGTTACCAAACAAATTTGGTCCAGCCGGGCCGGATCTTAAGCCTTAAGACCTATATACAAAAAAAAAAAAAAAAAAAATACAATTCATTATATGTGTTCATTCTACAATTTCTACAAGCTTTTTCAAACTTTGTCTGTGCATACAAACACTGGAAAACTTTCATGTCGCAGTGTATGAAACAGCTGATCCTCTCTCATCTTTGTTTGGCTTTGGCGTGCATTATTATGTTGGTTTAAATTAATTGTAAAAGTTTATGAAAAGTGATTTCAGTTGTTTATATAAGGTTATCTCATTGAGCCTACGTCGATTTGTTGTTTACTTAGGCTTATTTATCTCTCCATTAAATATATACGCTCATAGGCCTAATCTCTTTAAAACATTTTGTAATTTAAAAATTAAAGCAGTTATCTCATCTTCTACTATTAAACTATCATTTAATCATGGCAAAATCTTTGGCAGTTAATAAATCAAAGAAAGACAATATATTTAGTCAAATTCAAGAGATTTTTGATCTAACAAAAAAAAACATCTGATAAGTCAATACTGCAAAAATTGTTGTTGCGCGTTAAATCTATAAATAGGCTTCGTGAAGAATTTTCTGATATTTTAGACATTTATCATGAACTAGAAATACAGGCTAACCCGAATTTTCAACTCAACTACGCTCCTCTTAACAGCATCAACGAGTTAGTCGATTATGTTAATTCTACCGTATATTCGATAGAAAGTAAGATGTCATCAACAAGACCTAAATGTGAAATAGTTACTCCTCAGTTACATATACGACTGCCTAAGCTTGAACTCAAGCATTTCGATGGTGAATTTCTCGAATGGAAGTCAATCATTAATATATTTAACGCTAGCATTCATGAACATGCATCGTTACCAGCAGTTGCTAAACTTCAATATTTATTGAGCGTTATCTCCGGAGAACCGCTAAATTTAATTAAATCTCTCCCTATTTCTGACGCTAACTATAAAGTGGCCTATGACTTATTAAAAGAAAGATATCACTCGCCGAGGCGGTTAGTTACTTTACACCTCAATCAAATTTTAGATTTGCCCTCTGTAAACAACACGCCTAAACAAATGAGATATTTTTTAAATTTATACTCAGAAAATATACATGCTCTTAAAGGTCTTGATATCGATGTCACTAGTAAAAATCCTTTGTTATCTGCTATGCTTTTACGAAAAATGGATAGTGAACTTAGGAACCGTTTTGAAAACTTCCGTTCATCAAGTGTTACTCAAGAGAGAGTTGACTCCACTACAATACCTGATGCAGCGGAAATTATTAAGTTTTTAAGTAAAGAATGTAATGAAGTTGAAGATGCCAATCTTCATTCTCCTTTCACCTTGAAACCCTCCTCGTCTGGATCACGCACCCCTCTGGTTCCCAAAATAAATACTTTAAACAAAAAGTATCACTGATGTCCTACAATTATGGAGAAAGCTCCTCCATTAAAGTTAAACCTCATCCATGCTTTATATGCAATAAAATTGACCATAAGATATATTCGTGTCCGGACTTCAAGAGTCAGGACGCCAAATCCCGTCTCAAAATTGTAAAGGAAAAGGGGCGTTGTACCTCATGCTTAGGTACTCACCATCTTAAGGACTGTAGGTCAAAGTTTAGTTGCTACAAATGCCACAAAAATCATCATACATTATTACCTTTTGAAAATCACTCTACGATGCAACGGACCACACCTCAAACTTCGCGTCAAGACTCTCCGACACTTCAACAGGAAATAACCCCGTCTCCAATCACTATGACTGGTCAAGAAAAGCAGAATACGTCTCAAATCTCTAATACTGTTCTCTTAGGCACTCTACTTGTTAAGCTTACCTCGTCTATCGGTATTACTCATGTATTTCGTGCTCTTGTTGACTCTGGCAGTCAATCTTGCTTTCTCACCGAGCGTGCTGCTCAATTATTGTGTGCTCCTCGTACTAAGACCACTCATAGTGTGGTAGGATTGTCTCAGATACCCTTACGCTCAAAAGGTCTCACCTCAGTTGCTGTTGAATCTCTTGGGGGCAAGGTTATTTCAATTAATGAAAGATTTTTAATATTGGAAAAAAATATGTGTTAACCTACCAAGCACACAAGTAGACTCTGAAGTTCTTTCCAAGGTTCGTCCTTATGTTTTGGCAGACCCTACGTTTCACTTGCCAGGAGGCATAGACGTTCTTCTTGGCGGTGCTTTATTTCCACTCATACTTATTCGAGGCTTATAACCTCGGACCTGGTTTACCCAGGCTAATAGGCACACACTTTGGCTTTTTAGTAATGGGTAATGCACCATGTCAATCTGACAGTGAACTTCATAGTAACTCCAGCTCTCAATTATCAACTACACTTCTAGTTGTCAACGACATTGACCTTCACGATTCACTACAAAGGTTTTGGCAACAGGAAGAACCCCCTGCTGTGTCTAAGCTTTCTCAAGAAGATACATTATGTGAAGATCACTTTCTCGCCACTCATACTCGGGACCAATCTGGCCGATATTGCGTCCGACTACCATTCAAGACTGAACATCCTCCTCTGAGTCAATCTCGTTTAAATGCAGAAAAAAGACTGCACTCTCTAGAGAAGAAATTTAGTGCTCAACCTCAATTTAAATCCCTATATACTGATTTTATGGCTGACTACTTAGCCTCTGGTCACATGATATACGCTCATAATACTGATCTAACTGTACCTCATTACTTCCTTCCTCACCATGGTGTTTTAAAGGAGTCTAGCAGCACAACTCGTTTACGTACTGTATTTGATGCTAGTTCTGAAACCTCTAATGGTATTTCTCTTAATAATATTTCATTAACAGGCAAAAAGATGCAAACTAATATTTGTGATTTATTACTAAATTTTCGGATTCATAACGTTGTTTTTTCTTGTGACATTCGTCAAATGTATAGACAGGTAAAAATGCACCCCTGATGACCAGTGCTATCAGATGATCTTATGGCGTGAAAGTCCAGATCAGCCCTCTTTAATTTACAAGCTCACGACAGTGACTTACAGAGTGAATTGTTCACCGTATCTTGCCATTAGAAGCTTACATCAGCTCGCTGCAGACGAAGGTGACTCCTATCCTGAAGCTACAAATATTCTACGCACGCAGACGTTCGTAGATGACATCATCTCTGGAGCTGACTCTGAAGAAAAGGCTTTGAGCCTCCGTAAGCAACTCATCTCGCTCCTTTCTCGCGGAGGCTTTGAACTACGCAAATGGACATCTAACTCCAGTCAAGTGCTGCAAGATCTTCCTGATGCTCATTTAGAGACCCCTGTATTCCTTCAAGGCAGTAAACAAGCACATTTCACTATATTAGGTCTTCACTGGTCACCCTCTACCGATACATTTACCTATAATTTGAATTTTCCTCACAATTCCAGGACTAAACGTCAAATTCTCGGTATCATTGCCCAGATTTACGACCCTTGTGGATTTCTTTCACCCATTGTTATGTGGGCCAAACGTTTTATGCAACTACTCTGGACCAAAGGATTGAACTGGGATGAACCACTTCCATCTGAACAATTGAAATTATGGCAAACCTTTACAGACTCGGCTAGTACTCTACAAGAAATTGTAATTCCTCGTGCATTACGAATAACACACTCGAGAAACTTTGAGTTACACGGTTTCTCAGATGCTTCTGAGAACGGTTATGCCGCCGTCGTTTACTTGAGATGCCAACTTAGCGACGACTCTGTGTTAATTCGGCAAGTAATATCGAAGACTCGGGTAGCCCCTCTGAAAAGGCTCACGGTACCTCGATTAGAGCTAAGTGCAGCTCATTTACTCGCCCAACTAGTGGGATATGTTATCTCTCTTTTTGAAAAAAGAGTGGAATTTTCTTCTGTATTTCTATGGTGTGATTCGACAGTAACACTGACATGGTTACAAACACCTCTTCATCGATTGAAGACGTTTGTCGCCAACCGGGTAGCCCAGATACAAGAATTAGTGCCTTCTCATTACTGGAGACACGTAGCGAGTGAAGATAATCCTGCTGATTACTTCCTAAAGATTTACCACTGCACTCATTGTGGTGGTACGGCCCCTTTTGGCTACAAAAATCTAATGATATCTGGCCTGTATCTCATTTTATGCCTGCCAAACTTACTGACACAGGAGAAGAGAAACCCATTTCACCTATATCTCTCATATCAACTGCTCCTCATGAATGGGAGCTCCTCACTCAGTTTTCTCACTTTAGCCGACTCCAGCGTGTGACGGCTTATATTTTGCGATTTACTCATAACGCTCGTCATTCAAGAAAGCTCGATGGTCCTCTCAACAATCTGGAAATGAGAGCGTCAAGACTGGCAATTTTCAAGATGGTTCAAGAGTCAGCGTTCAGAGACTACATCGTTGCCATGAAGAAGGATCCAACTACACCTGCCTCGTCACAACTCCGCCGACTCTCTCCTTTTCTCGACAAGGATGATATCCTACGAGAGAGAGGACGTCTCAACACTTTAAAACTTCCTACGGATGTGCAACATCCTGTGATTTTGCCCAAACGACATCATGTCGTCAACCTTCTTATTGATTTTTATCATCGAAAATACTTACACTCGGGCGCTCAATTGACTCAATCACTTCTTGCACAGGATGTGTGGATACTCTCGGCCCGAAGTGTAATACGCTCTCGCATTTTTCAATGTGTTGTATGTTTCCGACACAAGCCTCACAATAAATCTCCGCTCATGGGTGATTTACCAAAAGCAAGATTAACTCCGTCTCGTCCGTTTCTCAACACCGGAATTGACTACGGAGGTCATTTTAACATCAAAATGCACAATTTGCGCTCGATTTGCTTGACAAAAGCATATATTTGTATCTTTGTTTGCCTTGTGACAAAGGCTGTACACATTGAAGTAGTATCGGACCTGTCGACAGATGGGTTTATTGCTACTCTCACCCGATTTGTGTCTAGACGCGGTCTTTGCACAAATATTTATTCTGACTGTGGAACGAATTTCGTTGGAGCAAATATTGCTTTACAAAATCTCATCATCTCTTCAGGCCGAACCCCTCTTGCTGAATTCTCATCACAACACAATATCAACTTTCATTTCAACCCGCCTGCAGCTCCTCATCAAGGTGGTCTTTGGGAAGCAGCAACCAAGAGTGCAAAACATCACCTCCGACGTGTCATCGGTGAACATATTTTAACTCTATGTGAATATTCCACTCTCACAATTCAAGTAGAGGCAATTTTGAATTCGAGACCTCTCACACCAATGTCAAACCTCAGACCTCAATGCACTCACCCCGGGTCACTTCTTAATAGGATCTTCATTGGTTTCAGTTCCAGAAGAGGATCTTTTCAACGTTCCTGCCAACCGACTCAAGCACTGGCAGCTAATCAAGGCCTTTCACCAGCGTATTTGGAAGAGATGGCATCTAGAATATATCCATACTCTTCAGCAACGGGGGAAGTGGAACGTGCCAACTGTCAACCTGCGCGTCGGCGACCTCGTGTTAGTGCATCAACCTGCACCACCTCTTGCATGGCCTCTGGCTAGGATAAGTAGTGTTTCTCCAGGAAAGGATGGTCTAGTAAGAGTGGTTCATTTGAAGACAAAGCAGGGAACCTTGACAAGACCTGCTCACAAGGTTTTCCCTCTACCTCTACGCTCATAATGAACTTGCGCCATAGTGCGCTCAATTTTTGTAAAAGAGATATTTTTATTTTCCTTTATGAACTTTTTATTTTTATAAACTCTCGAAATATTATTTTTGTGTTAGTTCTTTTTGAATCCTAGAAGGATTCAAGGCCCCCGATATGTTACGTATTTAAAATTAATATAGACTCATTTCTTTTATTTTAAACCCGCCGCCAAAGTCAGACAAAGCTCACCCGTGATAAGGTTTGTTCTGCAGTTTGAACCAGCAGAGCAAGTTAGACCTTTCGGGAGTGTAGACAGATACCCATACGTTCTAGTATTCTATTATACCTTTCAATCTCCGTACCTTAGGTACTAGAATACGTGAATGTAACTATTTTATTAATTTTTATACCGAATGTGACCAGTGCGTGGAATACGAACAAGTTTTCTGGCCAGAAATCGCTTATTTAATACGCGAGTGTGATAAGTGTGTATTCCACGGTGCACGTAAGTACAAACTATTAATTTATATAATTGTAATAATTATTGGTCCTCCGAAACTATTGTTACCAAACAATGTTACTAACATCTGTTTGACAAGTCAAATAGTTCCCTTAACAAATATAAGTAGCCTGTTTTAAAATCTATTTTAATTATTTTGTAAGGATAAGTATCTCCTATCTTAAATTTATAATTTCTGTTTACATTTTGTTTAGCCAAGTTGGCATACTGTATTTTAAGTTTATCAACCATTTTATTGTTTTTTACCATATTCGAAGTTCCTTTTAAGTGTTTTCTATTTTTGAAATTTATTGAAACTTCAGATATTGTAAACTTCATTGATATGTTGCAGTTTGTTTGATATGTGCGGATAATATTTTTGATTGTGTGATAAAATTTCCAATTGCTTAGTTACAATTTTTATTGATATTTTTTCATATTTAAATAATGTACTTCTAATTAATTAAAAGCGAAGAAGAAAAAGTAGGTCAGACGTTGTAAGTAAATGATGAGAAAATAAATTGAGTTGTTTGAATAAAAAAAAGTATTTTCAAAGTAAAATGTAATTATTTTTAAAATCGTTTCAAATTTACAACATTCAAGTTGTAATTAAAAATAATGCTTAGTACTTTAATCATATAATTATTGAGAATTCCTTTTGCAGTGACAATAAAATGAGTGCAGAATAATAATGTTTATTAATTCTTTGGACCTGTATCTACATAGATAAAATATTCTTATTATAGAGATGCCAAGATATTCTACAGATAGATAGATGCAAGTGTAATATAGTCGCATAGGCGTTGAGATATGCATACGTTTGAATATAATTGTAGGTATTTATGGGCATATTTAAATTTATTTATGTATGTGTGTGTGTGTGTGTGTGTGTGTTGTGTAAAAAAATATATATATTAAATATTATGATACGTTTTCTTGTAATATAGGAAATAAATAAAAATATATCAGACAGTAGAATAATTTAATTTATATATTTTTCAACGCTTTTTACCAATGGAATAAGTATTAAATACTTCGAGATGTGTGTGTGTGTGTGTGTGTGTGTGTGTGTGTGTGTGTGTGTGTGTGTGTGTGTGTGTGTGTGTGTGTGTGTGTGTGTGTGTGTGTGTGTGTGTGTGGATGTGTGTGTGTGTGTGTGTGTGTGTGTGTATGTGTGTGTGAGTGTGTGTGTACACACACTGTAGTGAGATACAAAGTAAAACCATTGACATTAAAAAACTTTGTTTATTTAAACAAAATGTTAGATACGTTTATTTTTATTTTGTGAAATCCAAAAGCCCGTTGACGTTCTATGAGCCAGTTTTTATGAAAAAAACTATTCACACTTAGTGTTGTCATAGAATTAGACTCACATGCGTTTGCTTTCAGATTGATTGATATTAAGCATAAAGAATCTGATGAAATCAAATCTCTTGTAGACTTACGATTGCTGTTGGTCTAAAGCCACACTTGTTCTACCTTTTGCATGTTTATATCTTTTATGATAATGTAAAAAGAATTTTCAGATACAGAATTGTTGTCCAAGAAGATTATTTATGAGAAACACGAAATAGACAAAAAAAACCTTCAAGTTCTTTCGAGAAATGTTAAATATGTAGGGTCTATTAATGGAAACTTTGTTAAGAGGATATTGATATAGTTTAGCTAATCTAAACTGTTAATCCCAGCCAATACGCATGTCCAGGTATAGGGCGTTTTGCCGTGTTGATATGGTGTATTACAAGAAATAGTAATATGAGGAAATGTTTCAGTGATACGAAAAAGTGATTTTAACAACGTGTTGAACAAGTGGCTCATACTGAGATCCATTTCATTAAGAGGCTGTTTATGCAGACGACGCATGTGTTAGGTCTACTGGGAAATGATTAGTCTTAATATCTTGTGGTTAAGAGCTTGTGTATAATAAATATTTTTTTAGAATACACGTAGTGAGTGTCTGAAGATTCCTACAGACGACAATATTGTCGCAAACATGTCGAAGGTTGATTGAAAAGGTTCGGCGAATCACTAAATATCTAATCGAAAACCTTATTGGAATATCTAATGACAATGTGGACTTTATTAAAGAACAAAGATATTTCATCACTTCCTGACTTCCTGAAGAATAGACAAAAAGCCTTGACTGGAGTTCAGCGAACAACACTTTCAGCGGTTCCGTCACAAACGAGACGATTTTATTTTGAAGATTATACTTTAGGACAATACCTAGGTCCATGATTACGTCATGGAAGGGGAAACACAAAGAGCTGAATATGGAGACCCGTTTTCTTCAAAACGAAAAATTACAAAATATTAATAACAGCAAAACTTTCTTAGAACTCTTTTTAGTAGAGCGCATGTGGCCGATTTTGTAGAAAGAGGGGCAACACAAAATTCTCAAAATATCTAGTCTCTAAAACAGCCCGCCGTGAAGATGGTCGTATTAGCGGCCACCTAGTGCCGATGCTCTTTCAACGTAAAAACTGTAGAGGCTCTACGAAACGTCCTGATTACCCTCATACTTGTGATTAGCATTATTTCTTGTACATAAAGAGACTTTAGGATAATCATTACACGTTGGGGGATGAGGTCACGTAAGCTGTCGGGTCTCAGAAAAGTAGGAATAATACTTCTGTGACGCAATTAATTAGTAGTTTGGCAGACGCACGTTATCTATAATTGTCTCCATCTTTGTTAAAAAATATACGATCGTAACACTTATCACTTGTTCTTTAATATATTTTGTGATTGTTATTTGTATTTGTATCTATTGATTCTCTACAAGAATGCGTGCAGTATATGTTAGCCTGAACTCGTAAAATTAAAGCATCCACCGTCAAAGTTTATCTAACTAAAAGATGACTGAAGCTTAAGCTAGAGTGCCCAGAAACGGCTGGAAATATTTAATGTTCATAGTACATAGTCGCATACGGTGATATGCTCAATAATTAATGAAGATTGTCGAATAAATTTTGACCTCTTTGGCGCACTATCTAGATTTACCCGGATATCTAAATAACCCTTCATAAACTCTGGTGGGCAACTATTTGCATTAATAATCAGTATGTTGCTTCACTGCAGACTAATAAGATATAGTTTATAGAAAAGTTCCTTCAAATAAGCTAAACTAATCAAAGATTAAATTAAATTTCATTGAGGTGGTAACACTATTACTCTACCGAGAATTCATCTCTAAAACCAAGTTTATACACTGTACCAGGGAATTCAGTTTGAATAGATAGCTGTCGTATGTCAGAACATTGCAAAACGTTGGTTAGTAAACCTTTGTGTAGTATCAAGGGGAATTTTCAACGATAGGGGGCTTTGCCTTTAGATAGTTATACAAGTCGATAGTTATGTTGAGAGCGTCAAGTTTGGTGGAACAATGAGACTTAAAATACAAACCAGAATTAAAGCAAATATTTAATTATTATGTAATTTTTATTTGAATTACTGACACATATTTTGAGTAATAATTAGGATTTATACATTGTTTTAGAAAACACTTTTTAAAAATTAATATTTATAGACGAGATTTATTTAAATATATTCTAGGGCAATTACTTTGTCTTAACGAGAATGACCTTTCCTTTACGTAATTCGTCTTTGTGAAGCAATTGTTATCTTGATATCAAAGGATCATTATTCGGAACGACCTTTGTAACCTTACAACAGTAACAAATATGAAAATGCCCTCACCTGTCTTATTTATATAAAATAAAAGTTTGTCTTATGTAATTTATAGGGGCAATAGGTTATTTCTTTTTTTACAACTCAGAAAATTGTCAGGTAATTGTATGTAGTTGGTTTAAACTAAACAGTAGGTTGGTGTCAAAGGGATTTTAGGAATATTCAATCGTTATGCTTGTATATATATATATATATATATATAGATAGATATATACATAATATATAGCATAATATATATATATATATATATATATATATATATATATATATATATATATATATATATATATATATATATATATATGTATATATATTATAGCATAATATATATATATATATATATATAAATATATATATATGCATTATACAATTTATTATATAGATTACATAAAATACCTATGAATAATGAAAACAAGATAAGAGAAAAAAACATTATCTATCAAATTGCAATTGAGAATGGTTATAAAAAGAAAACTGTTGATAAACTTAATTATAATATTTTAAAGAAACAAAATAATAATCTAATTTACAAAAATAATGATGAAAATGTCATATGGACTTCATTTACATTTTTTGGTAATGAAGTAAAAAATATCACAAAATTGTTTAAAGGTAGCAACATAAAATTCGCTTATAATACTAATAATAAATTAATAAATATAATGAATAATAATAATATTATTAATATGCATGAAACAAACGGTGTATATAAATAGAAATGTAATTATTGTAATAAAGTTTATATAGGACAAACTAAGAAAAAACTTAAAGATAGATATAAAGAACATTTTAATGCATATAAAAAGCCAGAAATTTATAAATCAAATTTTGCTAGTCATTGTATTAATAATAATCACTTATTTCCTAATATAGATAATATGATACTTATAAAAGAAATTAACAAAGGCCTGAGAATGAATATTTATGAAGCTTTAGAAATACATAAATATAATACTAATAAAGAGTTGATAAATGAACAAATACAAGTAAAATCTAAATTCGATAATATATTCAGTGTTTGTAATGTTAGGGCAGCAAAATAAATAATAAAAAAATAATAAAAAAAAATAAATATATAAAAAAAAAAAAAAAAAAAAAAAAAAAAAAAAAAAAAAAAAATTAACATTGTAATTGATTTGGCATAACTATTTATTTGATCTAATTTGCACATATGTTAATTTTAATTGTTTAATATTCCTGATGATGTTGGTACTGTTAGCCAACGAAAAGCTTTGAATTGTAAATTCAAATATAATTCTTGTATTTGTATTTTGACTTTTGTTCTTTATATATATATATATATATATATATATATATATATATATATATATATATATATATATACTCTTGTATATTTTGTAATCCTTTGATGAATTTCTTTTACTTGTTTTATATATACAGAATTAAATGACACTTTCATGAACAAGAATTTTTATTTTAGTTTTCTTCATACATTGAAGCTTTTCGTTGTTTGGCAGTATCAGCATTATCAAAATTTTCAAAGTACTTTATAGTTCTATGACTACATCTGGACTGTTCATATAAACCTGCTATGCTTAAAATATTAGTTATTCTTATCTTTCTGCTTGATTAAGCAACCATCAATAGAATTTACTTCCACTTGCCCGTCAATTAGTGTATTTTAATTATTATTTTTATATATTTCTGAATTATTAATGATATTCATTCTTAAACCTTTTTCGATCATGTTTATTTATATTTATATTGTGAGTAGTTTTAAATTGGGGCCGCTAAAATTTAAAAAATTTGAAATTGTGTGTGATTGCGGGTGCGTAAGTGTGTGTGACGTGAAAGGGTGGTATTAGTGTGAGTGTGTGACGTCATGCGGGGTGAGGGGAGGTAGTTGAGTTAAAAGTGCGTTTAAGTTTTTGTAGTAAAAGTAGTATTTGGATCTGAGTGTATTTAATGGAATACGAATTTAGCGGCCCCAATTAATACTGGAGAATTAGGGAGAAAATGCATTTAATATTTGGGTGATAGTATGCGATTCTTTGTATTAAAATCACTTTATTGAAAAGTGTATTTATTATTAAATGCACTTTACGAAAAGTGTATTTATAGGTATTGGAGTTAATCTGATATTCAGGATATGATTGTTTTGGAACTATAAAATGCACTTATGAAAAAGTCACTTTTCGGTGATACGTTAATCTTTATTAATACTGTTCATTGTTTCAATTATTGACGAGCGTTCATCAACGCACATGTTACCTTCTCAGCAGACTGTTAACAAATGACTACTTAGCTTCAAGTACTCATATTTATAAATTAATATTTGGTGGGAGGTCTAATACTAAATACTTTAGTGGTGGGTGGTTACCTTTCCTATACTAATGTTAGCTTAGAAGAGTGTCTGTAAGAAAACGTACTTTATAAAGATTGTCTTTTTAAATTCATATCTTTAAAATGTTAATGAATCAATTTTTTCGTTATTTATCAACTAAGGACTCGTAAGACATATATTTATTATTATGAAAAGACCATTTACATTTTTTCAAGGTCAAACAAATGGCGTTTTAAAAAATAAATGCGTTTTTTCAGTACCGCTCACAACTATTGTAAAAGTTACATTTTTCTGCAACACATAACTGTTCGTTAAATTACAAGTTATAATAATTATATCACTAAACACATGTTGCGGTTCTACAGTAATGAATCCCGTCTGTGGAATGTAGCCATGCTAAAAACCTCATCCGTACATGTGGTCATGAACTTGAATCATGTTTTTATCTAAAAGACTAGACGAGTTTAGTCCTTGAAACTGCAACCGATTTAGACCCTGTTACAAAAACGTTTCATGCACATGTGAATAAATTGGTTATGTTTCTTCACTCTCTCTCTCCAGACAGTAATTAATTCCGTAGCAGGAGTCACATTGTAAATGAAAAGACATTGCTCTTTAAATTATTGCACAGAACCTAACCAATCATATTTTTTAAATAAATATAATACAAACAATTTTATTTATTTTAAATTTTTTTAAAAATCTTTTGAAGCTTGTCATATTTACATTATGCATTATTGGTGTCGGAAATGTAAAATAAGACTCTTTGTTGTTGTATATATATATATATATATATATATATATATATATATATATATATATATATATATATGTATATATATATGTATGTATATATATGTATATATATATATATATATATATATATATAGAGAGATAGATATCTGGTGTCAATATGTCAATGGAAAAATTAGAGAAAAGTGATTTTCAAACCATGTAAGTATAAAGTGAATTTATTTTTTTTAGTTGGTTTCCTCACCACAGTAAGTTTAAATATATATATGTATTGACCTGTTATGCACAATAATACATATATATAAATCTACTAAGCTGTACAACTCAATGGCGCGTTAAGAGTTTTTTTTATGTGGAACTCTTTCCCCAGTAGGCCTATAAACCACAAAAAAGTAATTGAATTTAAAATTTAGAAAAACAAAAAAAATATAGTTTATTTATTTTTAGGGTTTCGGACCCAAGTAGGAAGTCCCCTTTTATTTTTTTCATTCTCAAGATACCAGTCTCCATTCGTAATGTCTGGAAACTGGAACCATTGAGGAATAAAGATTTTATTTCTAATTCTTCCTTTAAAAGAAAAAATTCCATAAGATCCCTCTCTATATTCAAATTTATAAGAGATCTTTGGATCCAACCTCGTAAGCCTGACCAGTCTAGGTTCAGTTTTCGATGTTGGATCCTTGACTACTTTTTCTTTTAGAGGAACAATTGTTAGTTTTGAAGGTTTATCATTAAGAATAGCAGTGCAAGTACTTTGTTTCGTTTCTTTAACACTTCCTACTTTAGTTAATTTTGGTTTATGTTTTGCACAAAGTCCAGATTCATGAGATGTTTTTACAATGCACCGTATTTTTTCCCCCCTTTTACCAATGTACTTGCACTGCTTTCTTACTTGAAGATGGTGTGGTGAGGTCATAATTTTAGAAGGAGGTTTTATACTGGGAATTTTGTTTTTTAAAGGTTCTGAGGCTAAGTTTGGGTTGTTGGAAAGTTGATTTTTAAAAAGATTGGTATTAATAGGAAAATTCAAAGTAGGTTTATTAGGAAAAAGTTCTCTTATGCAATTAGGTTTTCGAGGGAAGGGAAGGGACGGTTTAGGGGGGAATGTTGGCGAAAGTCCAGCGCTGGGCAGCGAAGGTCCTGACTCCTTTGCCGTCTTGCCAATGGGGAGCGATGGTCTTGTTGGTTTCCTCACCCATGGTCCTAGAGCCACTTCCAGCTGCTCCACCACACACACTTGTTCTCCACTCCTTGATGCCATTTCTTAAAAATGTTACAAATGAACTGCTCCACGAACAAAGTAGCAATGTAAAGCATATAGTAATCTATCTCAATTTATAGGCAAAAGTTATTCTTTACTCGAACCAATAAACGAGCTGGTTGTCTTAGCCAATCAGAAACACAGTATAAGTTGTGTGTGACTGTGTAAGTATCTGATTTTTTAAGGTTGTCTGAGCGTTTCTTAGTTGAAGGTTGTCTACACATCTGTTGCAGCTGCAAGTTTAGCTGAGGTCGTTTACCGCGACATCAAACGCAGCTATTGCTGTTAAATTAAGAATTCACAGTTTGCGTTATAGACGCGATTCCTATTGGCTAACAGCTTCTGCAATCCTATTGGCTAGGAAAAGAAGCTTATCCTATGCTGTAGGCTTAGAAAACGTATATATACGGCTGCGTTTTGGCTTCACTTCACAGACGACTTCCAGATCTCCGCAGAATGGTTTCTTTCCAGCTGTTGGCCACTTCTAAAGTATTGTGCTTGGAATAAACATTTGAATTGGAAAAAGTCTATCTCCGGCCGGGACAGCTTTATTCGAAAAACTTCAAATGTTTATACAAGTGCAACCTTTGAAGCGGTAACTTTAGCTGCCTAAGAGTCTTCAACACGCCATGAGAAGAACGGAACCAATGGCAAGGCAACTACCCGAGGAGGAGCCCTTGAAGTCCGCCATGGGAAGAATGGAACCAATGGCATATGAACGAGACAACGCAGACGGAGTCCTGGAGAACATTGATTGTTTCGCTAGAAGTAAGTGAGTCTCAACATATCTTTTAACTATCTTCTGAAAACTCTCTTGCGGTTTAGTTACCAACGTTCTATATATTGGGAAAAGTGTTGAAAACTCTCATTTTTGAGAAGTTCTATACATACTTTTGCCGGTTGAAAACTTGGCTTTACCACCTGGGACGTTCTATACGGAGATAGTTACTTGAGTTGAGGTACGCTCTCTTATTTTAAAGCGTAACAATTGTAGCAGATGATTAAGAAGAAGATGTCATTAAAGAACTAACATTCAATAAAAAGTTTCATTTTGTATTACTTTAATCTTGTCCCCATCCTTTCTTGGTAAGGTAAGAAATACTGTTCTTTTCAGAGCAGTATTTCATTTTGCTCTTTTTAGAGCAACTTACTTTCAATTCTGGGTTACGGCAAAAGATCAACTTCATTGTATATGGTACCATACAATGAAGTGGGTTTTTGAGGTTGTTACACCTCGTCGGGGATAGACGTAAGCATAGTAAGAATTAGTAATGAAAACGTTTTTATTACTAATTTCATACTATGTTTACATCTATCCCAAAAATTTTTATTAAATTGAATGACCTTGAAACATTCTAGATGTTTCGATTTTTATCTCACGTGTAACTCAATTGCATACTTTACCCATTGAATAACAATCAATTGCCCTTTAACAACAGCTGTTCATTCTGGTAATAAGACATTTAAAACATATCTCTACAGACAGACTTCCTTTTTTTGCTACTCTCATTAAAAGCGTGTTATGACTCAAGTTCAGTATAAAAAACCTGTATTGGAATGCCAGCCTCGGTCTGCTTTATTCGAACGCAGCGCGAGCGTGTGTGTATGTATGTTTGTGTGTGTGTGTGTGTGTGTGTGTGTGTGTGTGTGTGTGTGTGTGTGTGTGTGTGTGTGTGTGTGTGTGTGTGTGTGTGTGTGTGTGTGTGTGTGTGTGTGTGTTTGTGTGTGTGTGTGTGTGTGTGTGTGTGTGTGTGTGTGTGTGTGTGTGTGTGTGTGTGTGTGTGTGTGTGTGTGTGTAATATAATAAAATCTTTTGACACAATACTCTAAAGTTATTTGTTACAATGTCATCAAAACACACGGATTTAGTGTTGAAAATAGCGAGACTTCGCCAACGAATAAAAAATAAACATTTTCGTTTACGTCGCGGCTCTACAGAAACTCAACGGCTGTTAGACAAACAATATTCTCATTTAATGAAATCTCTTATGAAACCAGCTCAGAAAATTTCGCCTGAAGTGAAGAACGAATTAAAC
Source organism: Prosapia bicincta (assembly GCA_036971475.1). NCBI lineage: Eukaryota > Metazoa > Arthropoda > Insecta > Hemiptera > Cercopidae > Prosapia > Prosapia bicincta. The sequence continues at coordinate 247,538,124 of JBAIZL010000005.1, read as the reverse complement.
CATTTAAATGTAAATAATACTAGGTTTGAAAACTTACTTAGTACAGATTTAATTCCCATTAGTATAGCAGATACTTCTCCACTCAATAAAGTTGACTTTGTCGATACAAATGTTATCGCAGAGACTCCAGATCCTAAATTACCAAGTGTTAGTGAGTTAGTAGCAACACCAAAAGGTCAAACAGAATCTGAACAATGGATAAAGGAAACATTCCATAATCCTCTAACACAGAAGTATATGTTAAAAATGATTAAAGATACTGTAAGAAATAAATCGATAGATCATACATTTGGACCCAGAATTGAAAACCACTCCATCATGATCGGTAACAAAATGATACAATTTGGGTCTGAGGGAGAAATCGTCATTGACGGAATAAACTATAAAGCAACGCCTGGACTTTATGAATTAATTTTCAAAAGGCTACCAGACGAGGAACTTTTTACTGAATCTGACTTGATGGCATACAAAAACATCTGTTTGCAAACAAGCGCTCACAAACGTTTTTATGCACCTACTGAAGCAATAAATAGGAATAACTCGTTGAAATACAGACATATTATAGCAGCACTGTTTCCACCAAAAAAACACCTCATACAATAGACGATTTCTTGTAAAATATATATATATGCGTGTGTGTGTGTGTGTGTGTTAAATGTCGGTCAAGGTCACGAGGAATCTAAAGCTCTATTTAAAATAAATATATGTAAATATTATGTAAACTTGAACTGTTTACAATAATATTGTTTCTTTTTATTTTAAATTTAGCTTTGCTCACAATCGAGCCTCTCTACGAATGAGTATACACACATATATATATATATATATATATATATATATATATATATATATATATATATATATAAAATCGTACTAAGAGATTTAATTTGATTCGCTGTCTTCATTGTCGCTTTCAAAAACCAATCGTCTCCTTGCGTCACCTCCATCGGACCTTCTAGGCGTGGTGTTTAAGCCTGAAGACATCGGTGACGAAAATGGAGTAAATACCGATGGTACAGGAGTGTTGGAAGAAGAAGAAGATGGAGTTAGCGAGTTGTCCTCCAAAAAGTGTAATATATCATCTACATCCATTTCTTCTTCGTCCCACTGTTGGGAGTCAGAATCCGAATCCTCGTCAATCTTCTCCGTTTCTTGTAGACGTCTGGGTATGTCGGCAATCATTTTCTAAGTGTACGGCTATATAGCAAATTGTTTATATTTATAACCATATTTGTTTCACCTCAGCTTATGATTGGTTTTATACGTAGACCAATAGGAAAGTAGGATTTTTCTTATTGGACTAAACATTACACCAATAGGAAAGAAGAGCTGAAAGTGTTATGTATATAACGAGTTTAATTCTAGTACAAATTTATTCTTCTGCTAAAAGTTTCCAAGAGGTGAGCTACAACAACAGATAGGAATATGATTGAACAACACTTGTGTGATGTATGTGGGTTGACATTTGATCATTGGCTAATATATCGTATCCATCAAATAACACACCGTACAATTAAGATTAATGCCAACATTTCAACAGAAGACAGTGAACAGCCTGCAAGAAGTGACACCGATCATCAGCCTTCTATAATGCAAACAATGCCCAATATGTCAATCCCACACCAATCAAGAAGTGACAACAATAGTGTACATTATAAATACACAAATGAAGAGAGTAACCTACAACATCAATCTCCTGCAGCCCAAACAAGTTCCTACGTGTCTAATGGAAATCTGGAAAAACATTTAAGAAGTAACCAAGAGAATCGAAAACGCATCCAACAAACAAGACCAAGCGTAATTCATTACGCCCCACCAGCTAAAAAAAGAAGAGAGTGCACATCAGATAATCCGCTGGTTTCGGAAGAAGTACACCAAGTAACACCAAGCGTTATTAGATATGCTCAGTCTACAACAAAAAATGATCAAGATGTAATTAAAGACTCTTTGGTTGTTGAAGAATTTAAACGAGCATTTAGAAATTCTATTGTACGTCATTTTTATATTGTCAATAAAAACAAAGAAAATATGGACAATTTTTTCTTCTTGTTAAAACCCATGTTAGAGAAGTTATTATTACAAGAAATGAAAAGGCTGCACCTTATTAAATTTAATTTTGTGTTAGAAACATTATTCACTAACGTAGAAAATGAAATTTCTCCCCGATGTTTTATAACTAAAAGCAGACCATGTATGACTTCTGATAATATCAGCGAAATTATTACAGAGTGTATTCAGGAATTGATTCTGAAAATTACCGAACATGAAGGTCGTGGGTCAGGATGGTCCTTACTCTCTATTGAAAAAATGAATGTTCGTGTTCATAAGCAAGGGTATGGTTGTCGTGGTAGTAGTTTTTTACCGCTTCCGAAAAAAATCTCAACAACAAGATCCTGTACAAACGTCCGTAACATGGACAATCAATGTTTTCGTTATGCTATTCTTACAAAATTTATTACTGGTAATGTTCATGAAAAGTTGTATAATGGTGGATTCGACGCGGTATCAAACCGTTATGATTTCAGTTGTATCAAGTACCCTGTTTCTTTATCAGACATAAAAAAGTTTGAAAAACGAAATTCAGGTGTTTCAGTTAATGTCTACGGATTAGATGAAACTCAAAGTGTATTTCCACTGAAGGTAGTTGAGAATGAGCTGCAAGATCACACAGACCTGCTTTTGATTACAAGAGGCGAAATTTCACACTACGTCCATATACACGATTTCAACAGGTTAGTTAAAAGACAGTTAACCAAGCACAGAGAGTCCATAACTGCCTGCAAAAGATGTCTTTCTTTCAAGAATAACTCTAACTGCAATTCAAGTTGGCTGGAAACCCATAAACGACAATGTTGGCAACATGACCCCACCTCTATAAAATTGCCAAAACCTGATAAGGCGGAAATTTCTTTTAACAAAACAGAACATCAGTATCCCATTCCCATAGTAATATATGCGGATTTCGAATCATCTCTTGTCCCTGTTCAATCAGTCACTAATATAAATGTTGATGATTCATTCACAGATCGTTACCAAAGGCACGAACCAAACAGCTACTGTCTAATGATTAAGTCTACCCTATCGGAAGACTATTTGAAAGTATACGGGCTGACATCAACTCCACAGTTATACAGAGGAGAAAATGCGGCAAAACATTTTATTGGCGCACTATACGACATAACAAAGAGAGTTGAAAATATGTACAAGAGCAAAGTACCTATGTTTAAACTTAGTCAAAAAGAATCTGGAGACTTCAACCACACAGCACAATGTTACCTATGTAAAGAGTGTTTCACTTCAATCAATCATAAAGTACGCGACCACGATCACCTAACAGGTAAATATAGAGGAGCAGCGTGTAATCGATGTAATATTAACTACAAACTACCGTCTTTTATACCAGTTGTCATGCATAACTTAACAGGTTACGATGCTCATTTGATTGTGCCACAATTGGGGCGTGATAAAGCTCCTATAGACGTTCTTGCTACAAGTATGGAAAAGTTTATAAGTTTTTCAAAGACAATCGGGAAAATGAAGTTGCGATTTCTAGACTCATTCAGATTTATGCCTTCAAGTTTGAAGAAACTAACAGAAAACCTCCAAAGGAGTGATTTAATAGAAACACAGAAAATTGTACCTCCTAATAAAATCGACCTTGTTCTACGCAAATCAGTATTTCCTTATGACTACGTCGATTCTTTAAAAAAGTTTGAAGATACATCTCTTCCACCTAAAGCATGTTTCTATAACCGTTTAGACCAAGCAGATATATCAGATGAAGATTACAATCATGCTCTGCGTACATGGAAGGAACTTGGTATAAGGACGTTGGGAGAATACAGCGATTTTTATGTAAAGCTGGATGTAACACTACTTTGCGATATAATGGAACAGTTTAGAGCTTCCTGCATGTCCGCATATGGTTTAGACCCTTTACATTCTTATACAGCTCCTGGATTAGCATGGCAAGCAATGCTTAAAGAAACTCGCTGCAAGCTAGAATTACTAACAGACATTGACATGGTACTTATGGTGGAATCAGCTATCAGAGGCGGAATAACTCAGTGTGTGACAAGACATGTCAAAGCGAACAACAAATACCTTCCCGATTACAACCCACGGAAAGAAAGTGTCTATTTAGCCTATTTTGACGCAAATAATTTGTACTCAAAACCTAGTTTAGAGCACCTCCCATATGGTGATTTTAAATGGGTTGATCCAGAAGCAATTGGTGACATTACATCTATTCCTAAAGATGGTGAGAAAGGATACATTTTGGAATGTGATATTATGTACCCAGAAACTTTGCACGACTTCCATTACGACTTACCTCTTTTACCATCAACAGAAGCACCCCCCAACAGTAAGACAAAAAAGCTATTGACCACATTGTTGGACAAACGCTATTATGTTGCACATTTCAGGACCATACAACAAGCTATTCAATTGGGTCTCAAAGTTACAAAAGTCCATAGAGTGTTGGAATTTTCACAGTCCCGTTGGATGGAGCCGTATATTAAATCTAATACTGCAAGAAGAGCCGTTGCGCAAACAGCGTTTCAAAAGGACTTTTTTAAATTAATGAATAATGCTGTATTCGGAAAAACTTTAGAGAATAAAAGAAAGCATAAAAATATTCAACTTGTTTCGAATGCTACCAAATTAAAAAAATTAACACAAAAAACTAATTTTAAAACTACTGTAATCATTGATGATAACTTAGTCGCAGTGTCTATGGGTAAAACAAGTGTGGTTATGGACAAACCATTATATGTCGGGATGTCCATACTCGACATCTCGAAAATACATATGTACGAGTTTCACTATGAGAAAATGGTGCAATACTATGGCAGGGATAATATTGGTTCCTGTTACTTAGATACTGACGCTTTTATCTATTGGATCAAAACAAATGATTTATATTTAGATTTAAAAACATTTCCACACAGGAACGATTTTGATTTTTCTGATTATCCTACAAATCACATGACGTACGATCAAGGAATAAATAAAAAAGTCATTGGTAAATTCAAAGACGAGTTGAATTCCATACCAATGTGTGAAATAGTTGCTTTGAGACCCAAAATGTACGCATTCACGTGCAATGAAAGAGGATCAAACAGAGAACATAAGAAAATTATAAAGAAATTGAAAGGCATAAAAAAGTCATACCTTACAAAACACATATCATTCGAAAATTATAAGGAATGTTTATTGGAAAAGAAAACTTTCATGGCTGGATTTAACACTATAAGGAGTTACAATCACAGAATTTTTAGCATAACCCAAAATAAAAAGTCTCTATCTGCTAATGATGATAAAAGGGTTATTCTTGAAGACGGTGTAAGAACTTTGCCTTATGGACATTATTCCTTGGCTAAAATAGATAATTTAAATACACAATTTTATTAAGAAAAAGTGTGTATTAAAAAAACATAATCAAATGTCAACCTATATACTTCACATAAGTGTGTGGTCTCTGAATAGGCCTATTGTGGAAGAGGTGGACCACGTAAAAAAAAATTTCCTCTAACGCGCCATTTAGTTGTACAGCTTAGTATAAAAATTAAACAATATATTTATACTTTCTGTGGTGAGGAAATCAGCTAAATACAAAATTATACTACATTTCAAATAATTTATGACTAAGTAAATTAGTTGATACATGATAAGATGAAAAACGTTTAAATTACCAAATCAACATAATAATTATTTGATAATATTTCAAGCTACCTTATTGGAATTTTACCGCGATGGATGAGAAATCTAAAATAGTGCAAGAATTGCACAAACCTGTGAGAAAACATTTCCCCAGGAGAAACACTGTAGTAAAAGGGATTGAAGATCATTACTATCAAGCAGATCTCGTAGAAATGATTCCCTATAATCGTTTTAATAAGGGGTACAAATATATTTTGTTTATTATAAATTGTTTCACAAAGTTTGCTTATGGTATACCTTTAAAAGATAAATCAGCTAAAACTGTAACCAATGCTATGGAACAATTTTTAAAAGAAAACAAAATGAAGCATTTACAAACCGACGATGGCTTAGAATACTTTAACAAAGTGTTTAAAAGTTTGATGAAAAAATATAATATAAACCATTATTCTACAAAAAGTGAAATGAAAGCTACTATTATAGAACGTTTCAACAGAACAATTAAAGGAATTATGTACAAAACTTTCTCAAAAAGAGGATCATACGTATGGTATGACATACTACAAAAACTTATTTACGATTACAATAACAGTAATCATAGGACAATAGGGATGAAACCAATACAAGTGAGCAAGATGAATGAAAAATTAGTGTTGAAACGTATACGCAAGAACACAATGCCAAAGATGGAGGCAAGACCACCGCGGAAATTTAAAGAAGGAGAAACAGTACGCATTAGTAAACAAAAAAAGCATTTTTCAAAAAGCTACATTCCGAATTGGACGACAGAGATATTTACAGTTTATAGAGTCCAACCAACCGTGCCAGAGACGTATATATTGAAAGATCACCATGGAGAACTACTACATGGAGGCTTTTATGGTCATGAGATGTTGAAGTCAAAGTCTGGTAATGTGTATTTAGTTGAAAAGATATTAAAAACAAGAGGAGATAAAGTTTTAGTACGTTGGTTAGGATATGACCGTAATCAGGATTCCTGGATACCTAAAAAAGATTTAATTTAATTGCTAAGAAACATAAAGTTTTTTGCTAAGCAATGAAACACACATAGGAATTAATTATGGAAGTTGTAAAGCAAAAAGAAAAACTAAAAGTTTCAAATATTGATGTTTTTACTGATGAAGTTTGTAACAAAAGTAGCAAACATGGGACTTTACTACCCGATTCAGTTCGATGTATAATATGCGGTCCTTCAAACTGTGGAAAAACAAACGTTGTATTTAATTTGTTAACTGATGTCAATGGGCTAAAATTCAACAATGTTTACATATTTTCGAAGTCATTGAATCAACCAAAGTATCAGTTATTGGAAAAGATTTTTTCACAATTATCGTGTATAGGGTATCACAAGTTTAAAGATAACGAGGAGGTCATTCACCCGAATGAAGCGAAACCTTATTCCGTATTTATATTTGACGACGTTTCTTGTGAAAAACAGAACAAAATTAGAACCTACTTCTGTATGGGTCGTCATAATTTGGTTGACTCTATATATATAACACAGACATATAGTAAAATTCCAAAACAATTAATTAGGGATAATGCAAACCTGTTAATTTTATTCAAACAGGATGAAAAAAATTTGAGACATGTATATACTGATCATGTTAACACTGACATGCCTTTTGAGACTTTTAAAGAACTCTGCAGCAAGGCTTGGGTTGATAGACACGGGTTTTCAGTAATAGATAAAGAGAGGGGAATCAATAATGGACGTTACAGAATCGGTTTCGATGAATTTATTTTATTACATCAATAATACAGACAGCAATTTCCTTATTTGTAAATTGATCGTGTTATTAAAAACATCTTATTATTATTATGGAGGAAAATGGGAAATTGATTACCGATTTAAAAAAACTAACTGATTCCATAAGGAAAAAAAACCAAGCATTGAAGTTAGGTATTATTGAACGAGATAATTTATCGGACACTATGTCGGAGCCTATGCAACAGACTATAAACAAAATTTCTATTACTCAAAAACCAGAAATGCAATTGGAAGAAAGTAATGAGACAAATAGCATTGTTGAAGACGCACAAGGTAATAACGATGACTTATCTGAAGACTGTCATTTAATACAACATGATGAAAGAAAAAAGAAATATAATAGAGCTGTGGGAGAAAACGTCCGTAACAATGCAGTTCTTGACAGAAAATATGAAACAAAATTAGATTTTCATGGAAGAATTAGGAAAAAAAATCATGTATATGGAGGGAGGCTTGAAGGTAAGAGAATAATGATCGGAGACACTACACTCATGATTGATAAACACGATAATATTATTATCAATAGTAAAGTTTTTAGAAGTACACCTGGTCTTTTAGAATTGTTATTTTCAAAGAATCCAACGTCTTATTCGAAAAAGGATCTAGCAGCATTTAAAGTTATTTGTAAAGAAACAAACACACACAGAAAGAATTACTCGCACACTAACTCGATATATCGAAACAAATCTCATAAGTATAGAAATGTAATAGCAAAGTTATTTCCATCAGGAAGACAAAAAAAAAGGAGCTGGAATGCCACTTAAGAACGTGAATCAACCAGATGTTTTATACTACAATAACATTAACGCCTTAGTGGATCGAATGCGTTTATTACATGATGCTAAACTCTCAGGCCATACAGGACTGGATAACGAAATGATTGCTTTGACTGAAGAATTAAAAAGACAAAAAATTATACTTTAGCAAGTCACTTTAGTTATGAGTGTCGACAAGTTCGGACGTCATGAAAATTCCTTATTAAGGGAGTCTATGATAGGACCTCGAGGAGAAGGATATAAGTTGACCGACGAAGGTGATTACGACGTACAAAATAAACTTATACGTAATGTCGCCAATCCAAAAGCTGAAACTGATGTCGCTACAAAAATGTATGTCGATACGAAAACACCATCGCAGGGAAGTTCAAATTGGAATTTCAATGCTAAACGATTAAGCAATATTGGTGACGCTTTATACGAAGGTGAGGCAATAAATATCAGGGTGCTTAAACAGTTAGCAATTACTTCAAATGATCAAAAACAATTTTACAATGCAAGGAATCTTAGAATTACGAACGTAGCGAGCTCTGAAGAAAACAATGATGATGTGTGTCTCAAGGATGTAAAAACGATGTTTGACTTAGCACGTTGCAAGCAAAAGGAGACATTGCTAAGGTTCGGAAATAAACTGTTTTACTATATTCATAAATTTACTCTACACTATCCACAAGGAAAGATGAGTAATGAAGAAAACGAAAACAACTTTATAAATTGGAGCGAAATATTCGACTCTTCAGACGGAGAGGAAGAACTTGATAAATAACTATTGACGATAAAATAAATTAAGATGAGCCCTTATAAACTATTTAATAGGAATCAAAAATTTGATAAAGGAGGAGGTGGTTTAGCGACATCGGCATTATCCGTTTTGAGTAAAGCTGTCAAGAGCGTACCTGTAGGAACGTTACTGAACAAAACAATCGACGCATTACCCATTGAGCTACATCTACCAGGCGGATATAGATATTGCGGTCCTGGGACAAAGCTTAAAGAACGACTAGCTCGTGGAGATCCTGGAATTAATAAATTGGACGAATTGTGTAAAATACACGATATTGCTTATTCAAATTACTCAGACGCTGAACACAGATCTATAGCTGATAGAGCATTAGCAGAGAGAGCGTGGCAGAGATTTAAATCAAGTGATTCAAGTATTGGCGAGAGAGCTGCAGCATTAGCGGTCGCTGCTGCAATGAAGGCAAAAACAGCAATTGGAGGTAGTTCAAAACGACGTAGAGGAACGGGTGGGAAAAGAGGAGCTGGAAGAAGAAAGAGAATTGGAAAGCAAAATCATAAAAAAAGGAATTTAAAAAAAAAAAATCAAAAACACGGTCGAGGTCTGTACCTAAAACCATATCGTGTTTAAGAAATAAATTTAACAAACTAGTTTTACCTAATACACCGCTCAGCACGACTCAGTTGATACATTACGCCTCTTGTTTAAAAATACCGTACTTCAGAGGTGTATTTATGAGAGATGAGTTGCCGGAAAAAGTAAAAAAATACGAAACGGGGATTGTCAACCTCGATAACTCCTTTGGTAAAGGAACGCACTGGGTCTGTTATAAGAAAATAGACAACACTGTCTACTACTTTGACAGTTTAGGAAATTTGCAACCGCCTAGAGAACTTAAGGTTTACTTCAAGCCAGCAAGTAATATATTGTACAATTACAACAGACGGCAGGGTGAGAATACTTCTATTTGTGGACATTTATGTTTAGAGTTTCTAGCTTCTGATGTTAGTATTCTTTGAAATGTCGTCTTACACGGTTTCCATTAGTGGAACGTCATCTAATCTTCATAGTTCCCTGTTTCCACCGATACAACTTAGAGAGGATAAAGAATGGGAGGTAGCGCTTCTAGATTTTACAACATACAATTCAATTCCTAATGTCATTGAAGGAGTAAATAATATATTCTATTATAAAGAAAACGACGAACAAAATGATTTCAAAACAGTACAACTGCAGACAGGTTCGTATGAAATCGAAGATATTTCTGAGGTTCTTCAAGAAAAATTAGGGAAAGACAAAATTACATTAAAAGCAAATAACAGTTTATTAAGAAGCGAACTCTCTTGTGCTTATTTTGTTGATTTTTCAAAGGAACACAGCTTAGGTCCGTTACTTGGCTTTTCAAGTCTTAATAGTCCACTATCTCCGAATGTTAATCACGTAGGTGATAAAACAGTCGACATAATCAAAGTCAACGTTATAAACATTACTTGCAATATAGTTCATGGTGCTTATAAGGATGGTGTAAATGGACATATATTGCATTCATTTTATCCTACAGTAGCACCGGGTTTTAAGATAGTTGAAAAACCTCATAATCTTGTTTATTTACCTTTAAATGTTAGTCATATTTCAGACATTAATTTAAACGTATTGGATCAAGACGGAGATTTTGTAGATTTTAGAGGAGAGACTATTACTTCAAGACTTCATATAAAAGAGCGCTAAAGGAAACTAGTTTATCTACTACACATGGGTTTAACTTTTAAATCAATCTTTAGTAACGAAAACGTTAATAGTTGTCAGTCTGTTCAAAAGTTAACTAACGAGAACATACGTTTTCTAGAACAAATTGGTTTCACTGTTAATAAAAATGGATATTCTGAACATAAAGAATGGACCTATATTCGACGAGACAATATGGGAGAAGGAGTATCATTCTCACAACCCCTACGCTTCATCGAGATTGGGAAATAACGACGAAATACGCATTCCTATACAACATCAAGACGCGTACACTTTACCGTGTGAAAGTTATATATACATCGAAGGGATTGTTACGAAAAAAGATGGAACACTGGGAACCACAGTTCCATTTATCAATAACCCAATGGCATTTTTGTTTGAAGAAATAAGATACGAGATTTCAGGAATAACTGTAGATTCTACGAAACGTGTTGGTGTGACTAGCACTTTAAAGACGCTTATTTCTCAACCACCACATGAAATAAACAAACTGCGAACATCGGGTTGGGTGTTTCCAGTATCTACAACTATCACACCAAATAAAGAAGGATATTTTGAATTCTCTATACCGCTCCGTTTACTATTAGGGTTTGCAGAAGACTATGGGAAACTCATTATAAATTGTAAACAAGAATTATTCTTGCTTCGGTCTTCAACGGATAATGACGCGATTATAGCCTCCCCATCCACTACAGAAGCAAATATGGATTGGAAATTGAACATAAACAAAATAACGTGGAGGGTACCGCACGTACGACTTGCCGACGAACACCGGCTTTCACTGTTGAAACAATTAGAGTCGGATAGAGACATCGTTTTACCTTTTAGGAACTGGGAAATGCATCAGTATCCTATCTTACCTTCAACTCAACGGCAGTCTTGGAATATCAAAACCTCCACTCAATTAGAAAAGCCTAGATATATCATATTTGCATTGCAGACAAACAAAAGGAATAATATAACAGCCAACGCCGGGACGTTTGACCACTGTAAACTTACTAATATTAAACTTTATTTAAATTCTCAGTTTTTCCCCTACGATAATTTAAATGTATCGTTTTCGAAGAACAGATATGGCATACTTTACGATATGTACGCTAGATTTCAGTCATCATACTATGGCAGGTCAGACACGCCTTTAATATCGCCTGACACGTTTAAAGAGCACGCGCCTATTGTTGTCATAGATTGTTCAAAGCAGAACGAATCCGTAAAGTCTTCCACTGTAGATATACGGTTGGAATTTGAAACTGAAGAGAATATTCCAGATAATACTTCAGCTTACTGTTTAATACTGCATGATACTGTTGTTACGTACACTCCGTTAACAGGGGTGGTCAGAATGGTTGTGTAGGATATGTATCGATTAAAAAAGGAGTGGGGGGATAAAAACACACTTCCCTGCACCATTTTCCGACTATATAAGGACTGACGATTTCGGTTAGTGCTCATTTATAAGCTGTTCCGCTACCTCAACTTTGCTACAGTGTAATAGCGAAATGTCACTTTCACAAGAAGGTAATGATGATATGAAACTCAATACTGAAAATGAAAATACGTCTTCTAACATTGCATCATATGGAACTTCTGAAGTACCTATGGAAACAGATGGAGCTACAGATGATTCTGCAAATATCATAAAAAATTCAGAAGATGTTTGCGGCATTTATGAAGATATGTATAATCCTATGACGAGATCAATGACTTTTACAACAAAAAGAAACGAAGGAGAACTGATTGAAATTTTAACTGGTATATTTTTACGTATATTTTATCCACTTACAGCATGCATGGGCAAAAATATTACAGTTGGAATATTTGAAGTTTTGGGATATACACCAGGTGTTTTGTTGAACCACTATGACAAACATATATTATTTAATATATCTTCCTGGGCACATTTTCTTCATAATATTAGCAGTTTTGAACAACATATAGTAGGCAAACACAGCGGTAAGAAGACAAAGCTAATGATTAGAGAATCTGACATCGAAGTGGATAGTCTTAAAATTTATGGAAAACAGTATATACGAATAAAGGACTTTTCACAACACCATGAAAAAGTTTTGCTAACGACTAATGAATTCTATACGTTAATCGGTGTTTCGGTCGCAGTTGACAGATATTTGGAACAGTTGGTATTAAACCAGACCTTTATAAAGGAATATTTAATGAGTGCAGTTCAACAGGATAAGACAGTGTCATACGTACAACCTGATTCTACGATTATTAACCGACTCGCTCAAGAAATATCTTCATACAGGTATATAAACACACTCAAAGCTCTACCTGATTATGACACAAAACAACCTTGTGCTTCTGACTACGCACAAAATTAAAAACAGGCAAAATTTAAATAAGCAAACAACTACAGAAGTTGAAATTGAGAATAGTGGTGTGTAGGCCTAAAGGGGAGGTGACCACTTAAAAAAATCACCAACGCGCCTAGAACCATACAGCCTAACTATAAATGTTTACTGTGGTGGGGAAAATGGTTCATTGACAAACAAAGAATTAAAGACGAAATGTCTCGTACAACTCGTTTCAGCAGTTTCACGGATATATACGAACTTTCTGATGAAGAAGAAGATAGGAGAAACAACCATTACTTAGATCACATACGATTCAAAAGTAGGATTTTTCAAGCTGAATTTATATTAAGACCAATTTTAGAGAAACACTTATTAAAGGCTGCAGAGATGGCTGAAACATTACAGAAAAAAAATAAACGAAGCGTGAAAGAATGTGTTGTCGAGTTTCAAGCTTTTCGAGGAAATTACGATGAATTTTTGATCAAGGAGTTGGTTATACATGATATTTCATCTCTAGAGACAGATTACTTTCTATTCAAACCCCCTTACGATTTCAATCACCTAAACCAAAAGTCGGCTAGAACCAACAATTGGTTAAGTAAACGATATCATTTCATTAGGTGGTCTGAAGGTTTCACTACTTTCAATGATGTTTTCACTATTATTAAACAGTATACTAAAAACTATGATATCATATATACTTACGGTTCTGAAAAGACTAAATGGATAGATACATACACTACAGCCAAAGTTATAGACTATCCTATTAAAATAAGACAGAATTATAATTCACATAATATCTGCACCGTTGTTAAAGATCACCGACATCAAAACGGAAATTGTGCTCTACGTAATGCGCTAAATCTAAGCGTTTGTTTAAGAGCTAGAAACGTAGACGTGGGAAAGGATAAGAGGGGGTAGGCGCTCGTCAATTCTAAAAAAAAATAAACTTATAAAACCTTCAACATTTCATCATAAACGAAAATAACATCTACAGCAATATCAGTTATAAGGTTCAATATATTTCCGTACATAAGTAACTTTTAGAAAAGTGAATTTTTTTTAACAAAAAAAGACTCTCCGAAAATCGACATATCCTTCTGCATCTTCAACTTACAACAAAGTCAATAAATGCACTTTAAAGTGCATTAATGACAAATATGCGATTTTGTATCAGCTGGAAAATTGTAGAGGGGGGAAATAGAGAGGGTGGTGAGGGGAAAATAAAACAAGGGGGGATAGGATCTATAAATTAAACTGCAAGAAGTCCTAATCATCACTAACAACGCAAACTTCAAAATAGAAACATCGTGATGGCAGATAATCAAGAACAATCCCTTGTAGAAAAATTCAACCAGAGATCAAAAGCTAAAACAATTGTAACGAAAAAATGTTCAGATTTAAAGCCGTTAAAAAATTATGCTGTGTACTACTTCTGTAAAAAAGAGACGGTAAATGGAAGTGCTGTGATTGCAGTACTTGGAGACTTTCCTTACAAAGAAGAAAATGTACCGAAACTGCAAGTCTTTTTACCGAAGAGGTTTGTTTATTTATTAATGAATGAAGACTTAGATTCAATACGTCCTGGGCAGTACTTCATTGTTTCACATGGACCTTCAGGAGAGAAATCAACTGAACTAAAACTGCATTTGTCTAATGAATAATAGTTATAGAAAGTGATTTTAATTTATATGTAGCAATATATATTCCTTATTATAGTTGTAAAAGTAGTTTTGAAAACAGTCTTTTTTTTAAAAACTCATTTGTTTGACCTTGAATGTAATTAATGTTCACCCCCACTCCTACAGTTAACTTTAAAGAGGAGCGTATATAAACTGCAAGAGCAATCAAAAAGGTACCATTTATCCTTCAGATCGACTAGCGATGGACATTGTACAAGTTAGAAAATTGCATTACCCACAATACGTGACATTTGAGTCCAGAATAAAAACCTTTGATAACGGACCACCTTTGTTGAGAGAGAAAAAAGAAGAGTTGAGTGCTGCTGGCTTGTTCTATATAAATCATTCTGACCATACTCTTTGTTACTGCTGCGGAGGCGGCCTTAAGGACTGGATGGACAAAGATGACCCATGGATTGAACACGCAACATGGCATGGTACATGTTCATTCGTATTACTAGTAAAAGGCAAGGCATTCGTTGAGGATCAGAGAGAAGGCTGAAGTTACTAAGAAGACCACCAAGCTGCCTTCATTGACACCAGATATACTTCCTGCAGAATGTAAAATCTGTAGAGTAGAAGAAGTTCAAGTGGTCTACTTACCCTGCAGACACGTTATTGCTTGTGCGTTTTGTGGATTAGCTTGCAAAACTTGTGGTGTATGTAGAGAGACTGTACAATCTGTTATGAGAATTTATCTTTCTTAAAATTTGTAATAAGTTGTTTTGTCTAACCGCATTATTTCTTTTTATAATACAATTAATATAGCTTATGATTTAAAATAATATGTTATGTCTTTTAGAAAAAATGTAACTTTTTGATTAGTTGTAAGCGGTACTGTAGAACCGCATTTATTTTTTAAAACGACATTTGTTTGACCTTGAAAAAAAAAGTGTAAAATGCTATTTTCTAAATAATAAATATATGTTACAACTTTATGTGTGTTTTATATTTCCCCCCTTACATTCCACAGACGGGATTCATTACTGTAGAACCGCAACATGTGTTTAGTGATATAATTATTATAACTTGTAATTTAACGAACAGTTATGTGTTGCAGAAAAATGTAACTTTTACAATAGTTGTGAGCGGTACTGAAAAAACGCATTTATTTTTTAAAACGCCATTTGTTTGACCTTGAAAAAATGTAAATGGTCTTTTCATAATAATAAATATATGTCTTACGAGTCCTTAGTTGATAAATAACGAAAAAATTGATTCATTAACATTTTAAAGATATGAATTTAAAAAGACAATCTTTATAAAGTACGTTTTCTTACAGACACTCTTCTAAGCTAACATTAGTATAGGAAAGGTAACCACCCACCACTAAAGTATTTAGTATTAGACCTCCCACCAAATATTAATTTATAAATATGAGTACTTGAAGCTAAGTAGTCATTTGTTAACAGTCTGCTGAGAAGGTAACATGTGCGTTGATGAACGCTCGTCAATAATTGAAACAATGAACAGTATTAATAAAGATTAACGTATCACCGAAAAGTGACTTTTTCATAAGTGCATTTTATAGTTCCAAAACAATCATATCCTGAATATCAGATTAACTCCAATACCTATAAATACACTTTTCTTAAAGTGCATTTAATAATAAATACACTTTTCAATAAAGTGATTTTAATACAAAGAATCGCATACTATCACCCAAATATTAAATGCATTTTCTCCCTAATTCTCCAGTATTAATTGGGGCCGCTAAATTCGTATTCCATTAAATACACTCAGATCCAAATACTACTTTTACTACAAAAACTTAAACGCACTTTTAACTCAACTACCTCCCCTCACCCCGCATGACGTCACACACTCACACTAATACCACCCTTTCACGTCACACACACTTACGCACCCGCAATCACACACAATTTCAAATTTTTTAAATTTTAGCGGCCCCAATTTAAAACTACTATTGTGTAATCAGGTTTATTATCTATACAATGTATTGCTTAGTTTGATTTATATTTATTAGATTTTATATATAGCTCTAAATGTTCTTTATACCTTTCTTTTATTTATTTTTAGTTTGTCCTTCATAGTATTTTTGACACATTGTATTTTTATACTATAAATACAGCTTACATCCTACTTATTTAATTTAACATTTGTATTTATTATATTATTTATTTTATTGTTTGAATTTATATATATACATATATATATATATATATATATATATATATATATATATATATATATATGTGTGTGTGTGTGTGTGTGTGTGTGTGTGTTGTACATATATATATATTAAATATTATGATACGTTTTCTTGTAATATAGGAAATAAATAAAAAATATATCAGACAGTAGAATATTTTAATTTATATATTTTTCAACGCTTTTTACCAATGAAATAAGTATTAAAATCTTCGAGATGTGTGTATGTGTGTGTGTGTGTGTGTGTGTGTGTGTGTGTGTGTGTGTGTGTGTGTGTGTGTGTATGTGTGTGTGAGAGTGTGAGTACATACACTGTAGTGAGATATAAAGTAAAACCATTGACATTAAAAAACTTTATTATTGTTTATTTAAACAAAATGTTAGATACTTTTATTTTTATTTTGTGAAATCCAAAAGCCCGTTGACGTCCTATGATCCAGTTTCTATGAAAAAAACTATTCATACTTAGTGTTGTCATAGAATTAGACTCACATGCGTTTGCTTTCAGATTGATTGATATTAAGCATAAAGAATCTGATGAAATCAAATGTCTTGTAGACTTACGATTGCTGTTGGTCTAAAGCCACACTTGTTCTACCTTTTGGCATTTTTACATCTTTTATGATAATGTAAAAAATTTTCAGATAAAGAATTGTTGACCAAGAAGATTATTTATGAGAAACACGACATAGACAAAAAAAACCTTCAAGTTCTTTCCAGAAATGTTAAATATGTATTAATGGAAACTTTGTTAAGAGGGTATTGATATAGTTTAGCTAATCTAAACTGTTAATCCCAGCCAATACGCATGTCCAGGTAAAGGGCGTTTTGCCGTGTTTGATACAGTGTATTACAAGAAATAGTAATATGAGAAAATGTTTCAGTGATACAAAAAAGTGATTTTAACAACGTGTTGAACAAGTGGCTCATACTGAGATCCATTTCATTAAGAGGCTGTTTATGCAGACGACGCATGTGTTAGGTCTACTGGGAAATGATTAGTCTTAATATCTTGTGGTTAAGAGCTTGTGTATAATAAATATTTTTTTAGAATACACGTAGTGAGTGTCTGAAGATTCCTACAGACGACAATATTGTCGCAAACATGTCGAAGGTTGATTGAAAAGGTTCGGCGAATCACTAAATATCTAATCGAAAACCTTATTGGAATATCTAATGACAATGTGGACTTTATTAAAGAACAAAGATACTTCATCACTTCCTGACTTCCTGAAGAATAGACAAAAAGCCTTGACTGGAGTTCAGCGAACAACACTTTCAGCGGTTCCGTCACAAACGAGACGATTTTATTTTGAAGATTATACTTGAGGACAATACCTAGGTCCATGATTACGTCATGGAAGGGGAAACACAAAGAGATGAATATGGAGACCCGTTTTCTTCAAAACGAAAAATTACAAAATATTAATAACAGCAAAACTTTCTTAGAACTCTTTTTAGTAGAGCGCATGTGGCCGATTTTGTAGAAAGAGGGGCAACACAAAATTCTCAAAATATCTAGTCTCTAAAACAGCCCGCCGTTAAGATGGTCGTATTAGCGGCCACCTAGTGCCGATGCTCTTTCAACGTAAAAACTGTAGAGGCTCTACGAAACGTCCTGATTACCCTCATACTTGTGATTAGCATTATTTCTTGTACATAAAGAGACTTTAGGATAATCATTACACGTTGGGGGATGAGGTCACGTAAGCTGTCGGGTCTCAGAAAAGTAGGAATAATACTTCTGTGACGCAATTAATTAGTAGTTTGGCAGACGCACGTTATCTATAATTGTCTCCATCTTTGTTAAAAAATATACGATCGTAACACTTATCACTTGTTCTTTAATATATTTTGTGATTGTTATTTGTATTTGTATCTATTGATTCTCTACAAGAATGCGTGCAGTATATGTTAGCCTGAACTCGTAAAATTAAAGCATCCACCGTCAAAGTTTATCTAACTAAAAGATGACTGAAGCTTAAGCTAGAGTGCCCAGAAACGGCTGGAAATATTTAATGTTCATAGTACATAGTCGCATACGGTGATATGCTCAATAATTAATGAAGATTGTCGAATAAATTTTGACCTCTTTGGCGCACTATCTAGATTTACCCGGATATCTAAATAACCCTTCATAAACTCTGGTGGGCAACTATTTGCATTAATAATCAGTATGTTGCTTCACTGCAGACTAATAAGATATAGTTTATAGAAAAGTTCCTTCAAATAAGCTAAACTAATCAAAGTTTAAATTAAATTTCATTGAGGTGGTAACACTATTTCTCTACCGAGAATTCATCTCTAAAACCAAGTTTATACACTGTACCAGGGAATTCAGTTTGAATAGATAGCTGTCGTATGTCAAAACATTGGAAAACGTTGGTTAGTAATCCTTTGTGTGGTATCACGAATAATTTTCAACGATAGGGTGGTTGCTCTTTAGATAGTTGCACAAGTCGATAGTTATGTGAAGAGCGTTATGTGGAAAAAACGCTCATTTCGTTTAATATAAATACAAAACTAAGTTTTGTGGAACAATGTTACTTAAAATACAAACCTGAATTAAAGCAAATAACTTAAATATTATATAATTATATTTTGAAAGACTGACATATATTTTGAGTAATAATTAGAATTATGAAATACAGGGATATTATTTTAGAAACAATTTTTTAAAATTATTGTTTATAGACGAGATTTATTTAAATATATTCTAGGGCAATTACTTTGTCCTAACGAGAATGACCTTTCCTTTACGTAACTCGTCTTTATGAAGCAATAGACATCTTGATATCAAAGGATCATTATTCGGAACGACCTTCGTAACCTTTCAACAGTAACAAATATTAAAATGCCCGCACCTGCCTTAGTTGTATCAAATAAAAGTTTTTGTTTTGTAATTTATAGGAGGCGTTAGATGATTTCTTTATTCACAATTCTGAAAATTGTCAGGTAATCTTATTTAGTTGGTTTAATCAGTAGGTATATGTAAAAGGGATCCTAGGAGTATTTAATCGTTATGCTCAAACATATAATTTTAAAACCCATATAAATAAATATAAGTATATATATATATATATATATATATATATATATATATATATATACATACTTTACTGATAAACTTATATACATATGTTCTTTACTTGAACTTGCTCCTCAATAAGTGTATTTTTAAAATTATTTTTATATATTTATAAATTCTCAATGATATTAATTCTTAAGCCTTTTTGAGCATGTTTAGTTAAGTTCATATTATGTATCTCGGGGAAATCATGTTTATTATATATACAATGTGTTGCGAAATTTGTTTTATATATATAGGTTTTTCATGTGATTTTAAATGTTCCTTATACCTTTCTTTTATTTTATTTTTAGTTTGTCCTACATAGTATTTTTGACACATTGTACATTTTATAGTATAAATACCGCTTATATCCAACCTAATTAATTTAATATATGTATATATTATATTATTTATTTTATTGTTTGTATAATAAACTAGTTTAATATAAGTGTCTTTAAATAATTTTATAATCGACTTAATCTCGTATCCGGTGAATATGAATTTAGACCAAATAATTTCTTTATTATTAGTTGTAAATTTATTTTTATTAACATTATTTTCTAATTTTTTATATATAATAATATTTAATTTGTTGTTTGTTTCTCTTTTATATCCATTTTTGTTGCTATTTGTTATATAACATTTAATTCTTTTAACTTATTTATATCATATACGGAATTTTATTCATTCTATATTATAAGGTATATAAACCTCCCATTTTTTTATTATAATTATGATTTGAGAACTTAGGAAATATTTTGTCTGCCTGAGTAGGTTTTCTGTAAATTTCAAAATCAAATTTATTATTTTTCTTATATGATTACTAAAAAAATTATTCCATTATGTTTTTCAATTTCATGTGTAAACTGTATTTTATTGTATATAATATTTTTGTCGTTAATTATTAGGTTATGATTTATAGCATTGTTCGTGAAATATATAATCCATCATCTATATATCCGTACCATAGTCCATTTTGTCATGTTTTTTTAATAGTTTTAATTATTTTTTCTTCAATATATTGCAAAAATATTTCGGATATGGTACATGACAGAGGTGAACCTATTACTAAACCATCTTCTTGTCTATATGTTTTGTTGTTGTAATAAAAGTAATTTTGATTTAATATTACTTTATTTCCATTATTTTATTTCTAAAATTTCTTTTCTATCTAATAAGCACAGTATTTAATTATATTGTATTATTTTGTATGTTTCATTTAAAGGTATCTTTGTATACATATCCGTTATATCGAATGATAATAAATTATTGTTATTGTCTATTTTTGTATTTTTAATTTTGTCTACTAGATGATATATGTTTTTTTATAGTGAAATAGTTTTTTTTTAACTTCATTTTATCTTTTAATTTTAAAGTTATACTTTTTAAATTTTATAAGAGGGCGCACTTTTAAAATTAATGAGAGGTCTAATGGGCTTATTTTCTTTACGTAGTTTTATAATTCCGTTTAGTATCGCTATTTTCTGGTTATTGTTTTTAATATCATTGTTTAATTTCGGATTAAGTAATGCATATGAGTTTTTTAATTCATTTTGATATTCATAAATGGGATCTTTTTTCAGTTCTATTTGTTGTCAGCAATATATTTTTTTTAATGCATTCTTGTTTAGTAATCACAGCCACAGCTTTGCTGCTGTCAGTTTTTACTGTGCATAAGTTATTATCTTCTAATTCTTGTTTTATGGTATAAAATTATATATATTGATTTTTATTTTGATAATTTTTTACTTTATATTCCTTATGTTTATTATTAATTTATCTATGAACAATCAAAAGTAAGAATTAAGGCAGCTAATGAAATAGAATCGTTCGGAATCCTGATTAGTGGTTATTTGGGATTTCTAGCACACATCCGAACTGCGTCTGGTTCATTTTATGTGGGTAAACAAAGTTATAACACCTGTGGTCTTCAGTCATACGTTTAATTAAGCATTCCCAAATTAACGCGTGATTATAAGGGTATTTAAGATTGCAAAATGCAAATGACGGAATCGAGGGAAATACCTCTTCTGGGATGCGCCAGGAGGAACTAGGGAAATATCAGATTGATCCTAGCAACGGCACGATCAAAAGACGTTACAGCCTTAGCTCTCTGTTGTCTTTGCGAATGAAGTATGGAACATTAAACTTGTGTGAAACGTATAGACCTATGCTTTGTTATGTCCTAATTTCTCATCCATAGCAAGGTTTGGCAGGGTAAAGCTATAGTATATTATACGCTACTTTATTATATAAAATAATGGTTGTTTCTTATGATAACCATAATAAATAAGGTTATTAGGATAGAATATGAAAAAGGCGTATTTCTTGTTGATAGCTAAAGTAGTTAATTCATAATTTAAGTAATTTTCTTCAATTTACAAATATGAATAATTATTGTTTACATTGAAAATTACCATTAGATTATTAAAGAATTTTTAAAATAATTCTATTAGCTACCTTTAATCTACTCTTCAACTTAAATCCACAGCGTGAAAAATCCAGCATTGCAATAACTCTTAGAAGACGGAAAAAAGTGTTGCCTATATTTTATTAGGATCTTATCAGGACTATATTTTACCATTCTATTATTTCACCCAATTTTTAAAAGTGGATAAAATATAATCAAATTTATTTATCTACGTCTTAGCATCTTTAAAACTTAACTTCAAGGTGTGTAAAAACCTCTCTGGTGGGATGTCGCAGTACATTGAAATAATTTGAAGAGTCACAGTTACATCTACTGTACGAAAGAAAATACTATCCGTCTGTGGCTTTCATTCTTATGCCATGAATTTCATTAAGGCACCCGGATTGAAGCTTGACAACAGAAAGTGTGGAAATCGGTAATGTACTGGGACATTGTTCTCAAACGTTACCTCTTCTGCACCATTATAGATGGTTTTCGTGTTTCAACAAAGATTCGACTCCAGGCCCAGATGACATTGTATACGTAACAAAATGTGTATTCATGTGCAGCAATGAAAGAAATAAGAGAAATACAAATACAAGAATAATTTATTGAATTATACAATGCAAAGCTTTTCGTTGGCAAACAGTACCAATATCCTCAGGAATATTAAAGAAAATCAAGAATACAATATTAGCTAGATCCAACTAACAATGTTGCCAAATCTATAACAACATTGACAAATTTATCAATTTGCTATCTTAACATTACATACATTGAATATAGTGTAAGATTTTGATTTTGGTTGTACCTGCTTATTTATCGATTTGTTATTATTAATAGATTTATATATTTCTAAATCTTCATAAATATTCACTCTTAAGCCTTTGTTAATTTCTTTTATAAGTATCATAATATCTATATTTGGCAAAATATGATTATTATTGATACAATGATTAGCAACATTCGATTTATATATGTTTGATTAAAATGCTCTTTATATCTAGCTTTAAAATATTGACCTATATAGACTTTAATTATGGTAATCGCATTCTAATTTATATACAACATTTTTGTCATATATATATATATATATATATATATATATATATATATATATATATATATATATATATATAATTTTATTATTATTATTATTATTCATTAAATTTATTAATTTATTATTGGTTTATAGGTAAATTTAACGTTTATACCCCTAAACAATTTTGTAAATTTTTTATTGCATTACCATTAAATGTAAATGATGTATATTTTGTTTTACTATCATTATTTTAAAAAATTATATTATTATGTTGATTTTTTTAAAAATATTATTATTAAGTATATCTACAGTTTTTTTACAAACGTTCTCTATTGCTGTTTGATAAATATTGTTTTTCTTTCTAATTTTATTTTAATTGTTCATAGGTATTTTATGAAATCTGTGTAATAAATTATATAATTCAGTCGTTTTTTTATTATGTAGTAGATAAGAATTATTAGGCACTATTGGATTAATATATATATATATATATATATATCTCGCAATGTGTATTCTTGTATATTAATAAAGAACTAAGTCAAAATACATACGAATATGTTTAATATTCCTGATGATGTTGGAACTGTTAGCCAACGAAAAGCTTTGAATTGTAAATTCAATTATAATTCCTGTATTTGTATTTTGACTTAGTTCTTTATATATATATATATATATATATATATATATATATACATATACATAAACATCTCACTGACCATCTTCTTATGCAAACTATCGGATAAGATGATCAACCGACGTCTTGTCTGGTACCTAGAAACAAACAAACACCTTTCCAACGATCAGTTTTGTATCTAGGCAAGAATGGTCATCCGTTGACCAATTGGTTTTGTTGGAGTAAGTGATACTGAATGCCTTTCTCTTGCGACAAACACTCGTCACCGTTTTCTTCGACCTCTTGAGAAGATATATGATATGGTATGGAGAAGAAGAATTTCGGATATGTGAAAGTCCTCGTACGTGGTAGCATGATGACATTCTTCCATTTATTAGAACTATTTGGATAACAAGTATTTCCGCGTACGTCTTGGAAGGCAGATATCGCCTTCCTAGAGAAAGGAAATCGCTACGAACTGGAGAAAGGTGTGTCGTATCGTGGCATCCAGAGAGTTACACTGTTTGTAATTGGCAATAATAGCCACTTCAAACGCACAGTTCCAGTTCCACTGTTCCCTGTCGTTGGACGGATTTTGTATGCATGGAAATGCTTGAAGTACGGCAACAGCGGAAAAATCCCTTCAATTAGTTATCAAGATTGGAAGAATGAACAAAATCTACGGGGTTTAAGTTTTAGGCTTCGAAGACACAGTGAATAGAATTTAGTAGTCGCAGGCAGAACCAGGAGCCTATTATTCATCTTAATGGTACTGTAACCCTCTGGTATTATGTGAATGGTTGTATGTATACGGAGGACTGCAAGCGCATAGCGATCCTTCATCAGCGTGCGTCCTGCGGAAATCGACGAAACACTTTAACGGTAATCTAGCGCACGTTTCGAAATCACCCCACCCTTTTATATTCAGATAAAGACCTTGCATTTGTTCATGTATTTACTCTTTTGGCCAGCTCTGTCATGAAACATCTTCAAAAAACAAAAATTTATTTTAAACAAAGCAGATTTTACATTAACTAAATAAATATTTATGCAACATACTGAATTGTAACTAAAATTTATTCATATTGTTAGAGTATGAGGCATCAAACCATAGAAAGTGTGACGAATAAAAGACTTTCATGGGTCTCACATATGTTTGATTTAAAGACTCGTTGCTACAATATATTGGATATATTGAGAATCCTTAGTGGTACTAATTGGGGAGCAGATAGAACCTGTAAGCTCAGTTTCTATCGCACCGTCGTAAATCTTGACCTACGTTTCTGAAACTCCTTGATTCAGTGCTCCACCCTGGACTTAGATTTGCTACTGGCGCTTTGAGATCAAGCCCAGTCTCCAGTCTCCTCATTGTGGCTAGGGAACCATCTCTTTCTTTGCAACATCAAATGGTTCAAATTTCATATTATACTGGTATTCGAAACAAACCAAACTATCCGGCCTTCAAATAAATTTGTCTTGACATCCTCTAGGATGGTTACGATGCGCGTCAACGGTCCCATTGGGATCATTCTTAAGTGTACAACTTCCGCCTATATTGGAACGAACTTTGTATTACATTCCTCCATGGAAAATTAAAATGTCAAATTTTGATTTCTCATCGTCAAGGTATTTTAAACACAATACTCCTGACCTTATTTATTGTTAGGAGTTTTTGTAGATTCATCGAACTTACCAACATACTTTGACTATTTTTACAGATGGTTTAAAATTGGGCAATGGGATGGGATTTGCATATAATAGGGGAGGACACGTTTCCTCATGTGGATTGCGCTCGGCCCGTAACGTTTTCTGGTTATCTTGTTTCCCATTTACATAGCGTTTAGATCTATTCCATCTGAAACATCCCATTATTTTGTGTGTTCCCATCCCAAAAGGTTCCTGGTCACTGCGGAATACCCAGAAACACAAAAGCAGATGAAGGAACAACGAGCTATGGCATCTGACTTTGTATGATAAATAAAGTCAGATCTATCGGTTGACTGGAATGAAGAATGGGAAACTGTGACTGAAAACAAATTGAGGGAAATCAAGAGCACCATCCGTCCAGGAATGTCTTCAGTTCATTCAAATCGTAGGGTAGATGTGGTGGTTACTCGTCTCCAATCGGCCATTTTTTGTATCGAATGGATAGTTGATGAAACACGAGGATCCACCACTATGTCAGATTTGTTGAGGTACCATCACAGTCAAGCATATTCTGCTTGCGTATGATCCACCACCATGTCAGTTTTGTGGAGGTACCATCACAGTCAAGCATATTCTTCTTTCGAAGGATCCACCACCATCTCTTTTTTGTGGAGGTACCATCGCAGTCAAGCATATTCTTCTTGCGAAGGATCCACCACTATGCCAGTTTTAGGGAGGTACCATCCCAGTCAAGCATATTCTGCTTACGAATGATCCACCACTATGTCAGTTTTGTGGAGGTACCATCATAGTCAAGCATATTCTGCTTGCGAGTGATGAGTTGACCGAGATCCACCATTGTCACAATCTTCGAGGGAGTTTACAGGTGGTGTTGGTGGCCGATGCCACGGCCGTGTCATCGCCGTTTTACGATGAATAAATTTATTTATTAAAATTTAATATTATTTTAATTTTTAGTTAGTCTAAATTAGAATTATTTAATGTAATTCTCTAATTTTAATGTTAGTTTCTATCTAGTCAAGTGTAAATATGGGTATAAAGTGGATAGTAGTATGAATTAGTATTTAGTTTTAGATATTTATTTGTAGTTACACTAGTTTTAGATTTTTGTTTGTAAGGCGATTGTAACCACACCTGTTTTTCGCCAAACGAAAAGCTAATTAAAGGCTTTGCTTATAACTTTCCTTATAAAGGCTGATATATATATATATATATATATATATATATATATATATATATATATATATATATACAACTGCAAGGCATATCTAAAGGGGATATCGAGGGAACGATACTTCACAAAGCAATTAAAAAATATTCCCTGGCAAAAAAACTTATCTCAATATTCTTGTGATGTAGAGAATAACAACTGGCACTGTATAGAGGCTTTGGAATGTGGCGGTAGTGATAATATGTTGCACGTGTCCTTGATAGAAAGACAGAGTGACACGTCTTAAGCGAAATAGAAATTGTTTACAAACTATGGACATCATCGGATACATTATAGTTTGTAAAGTAAATCTGAACACGTAGAATAGTTTAAGAAATCGCCAGATATAAAAGTAGTTCACCATTAAGATTGTATAACAAAGTAAAGGCATATACAACACTTGCGAATACTTACACAAGGAAGAGTTAAAGTTACCATACCTGTAAAGTAAAGGCATATACAACACTTGCGAATACTTACACAAGGAAGAGTTAAAGTTACCATACCTGTAAAGTAAAGGCATATACAACACTTGCGAATACTTACACAAGGAAGAGTTAAAGTTACCATACCTGTAAAGTAAAGGCATATACAACACTTGCGAATACTAACACAAGGAAGAGTTAAAGGACTTATAGCAAAGTGTGGTAAAGCTAAGGGATGCAATTAATAATATGACAAGAGCTTCTAACACAAAAGAAAAAGCTCAGAAGAAGAGAAATGAAGTGGGTATAGTGATAATTAGTTAGGCAGGAAACAGACCTACCCTGAAGCAGGCCCAAAGACACCAATAAAGAGTTCGGGTGTAACATATCATTTATTTTTAATTTAAGGACGATTTTAATATAAATCTGTTTCTCTCGATACTATAAACTGTGTTTTCAAGAAATTTATAAAAATTTAAGTTGAACTAAACTGAATGTTAATGTACGTTGAAAACGTCTTTGTTTAATAACTACAAAAAATGTTTTTAGTCTCAGCGCTAACATATAATAAACTCCCTGGAGCAGGTAGATCAGAAAGAATGGTGTAATCAAAACATGAAAAAAATTCAAGCAAAAGTAGTTCACGAAGAGATATTAAAAATTCTCTTTAGGGAAAATAATTTTGCAAGTCACAATGCGCGACAAACAATAATAACTCAGAGAAAAACTCTGTGTTTTATTTCTTTACTCTTTTCTTTTTAGATGGAATCATTAATGAGTATTGGAACTAGATTTTTATTTTTTAATGTGCAACATAGAAGAATATTAATTTTTAAATAAATAAAACCTCTAAACCACAAATAACATTTATTTAAACCTTATGTACATTTCGATTGCCCAGAAATACAGGTATTTTTTAAATACCTCTGATGATGATTGCTGGGAAATCGAAATGTACATAAGGTTTAAATAAATGTTATTTGTGGTTTAGAGGATTTATTTATTTAAAAATAAACATTACGCCACAGTTGCTTCAAACAGTTATAGAAGAATATTATTAATATACTTAATTCTCATGTTTTTGAAATTTTGCCAATTCTGATAGGATAATGCGGTGCCGGCTAGGATGTTAATATTATCAGCAACAATTCTGTTGGTTGTTTGTGCTTACCAAGTTTGTGCTAAGACTCTGGTGCAGTGAATCCGAAAATAGAACAATAACGGTACACAACACCTTGTGACAACGGAAACTCCACACAACTCGCAGTCTACTATAATCCCCGGTCAGTGATACTTGATGATGGAGATACTACCAATCTTTGAAAGTTAACTCGCATAAATACCAAGTAATATTCTTGTTTACGTACATATAGTGAAAGTGATATATATATATATATATATATATATATATATATATATATATTAAAACAACATAGGTTATTCAAATACAAGAATATATATTAATTTATATCCAAAGCTTTTCGTTGGTAAACAGTACCAACGAAAAGCTTTGGATATAAATTAATATATATTCTTGTATTTGAATAACCTATGTTGTTTTAAATTATTAAAGAAGAAAACGTATTATATATATATATATATATATATATATATATATATATATATATATATATATATATATATATATACTCCAATACGCAATGTTGTGATACAAGTATAGTCTATAAAGTCGGTCATTATCAGCAGGCATATGTGAATGATTGTTCCTTCGGTATTCGTTTTTTGTAACTTCTCTTCCAATAACGCGATGTTCAACCTTCTTCTTAACATGATCTTATCATGCTTTGACTTTTCCTCCATTTTTCTACGTTCCCTGTGTTGTGTTTTTTCTTTATATCTTGGATGCCAACTATACATTCTTATCACTGTTCTAACTTATTTCTAATTTCTTCCGTTTTTTTTACCTACTAACACATGGTAATCATTTAAACTTGCTGTAATCGTTTCCATATTTTTAAATTTCTTCTCTATATCTCTCTCCATTTGCTTTTTCTTTTTCTCTACATTTCCACAACCTTTTGTAGAAAGGTTGACTTTTCTGTAGCCATATTGTTTTATTTCTATTACGCCTTTATTATTTCTATAATTACTGAATTTCAATTTCCGTATTTTTCAATCTCTTTCGCTTATCCTGCTTTATATTTTAACGTGATTTACAACTTTTAGCCCTGGTGTCTCATTTATTTCGTCGTTTCTGTCCTTTCCGGAACTATCCCCCCCTCAAAATAAATAATGAAAAACTTTTTTATATTATATGTTATCAGTTGTGGACAAGCATTACTCTCGTTGTGTCCACCGTTCTTACCCAAGTTCTATTACCAACTTATTTATTTGTATGTGTATGAATATTTACAGTGCCCTCAGTTCCTTAAGTCAGCAAGTCACTCTGCCTGCGGAACCAATCTTTGTTCTAAAGTGCACATTTCTTCTTATCTCCGTGCCTAATATGTCACCAATGGACACCCTTGGGAGTATGGATACATACCTACATAGTGTGAGAATATACTATTTATACGCCACGTTCGATCTACCAACTGGCTGCTAGCGTCTGATGTTCTTCTTACCTATCGTGTCTACTATTTTAATAAAGCTACTTTTGTAGATATTCTATATACATACTTGAGAATAACAATATCAAGTGGCAAAACAGAAAGGGAATTTCCTTGCAATTTCTTCCATTTTCCTCTCTATTTATCCTGTTGGATTAATATTTTTGTTTGTTACTATTTATAAGCATTTTTTTTCGTAGCTTGCATTGTGATGTAGTTTCTTTTCGTTTTCCTTTTGCATTGTACGTTTGTGAGGCGAGGTTCAATACCGTTATTCCAGTTTGTTTATTTAATCTTTTCATTCATTTTTAATCCTAGAACATTATTTATGAATTGTGGTAAACATGGCAAAAATTTAAGGTTATCAACGACAACCAGAGGGGGGCAAAAGTAAAATTCATATATATATATATATATATATATATATATATATATATATATATGTGTGTGTATATATATATATATATATATATATATATATGTGTGTGTGTGTGTGTGTGTGTGTGTGTGTGTGTGTGTGTGTCAGAAAAACATAGCTACGGGAAAGTTGACACAGTGCCAAAGAGCTGGACTTTAAACATGAAGATACTGAGTTCGAATCCAAAACCCCCCATTTTTTTAATATTTAATTGTTAAATAAATATTTCAAAAAGCTGTATTATAATAAATTGCCACCGCTATAGGTAAAAACATATTTATTTGAACTTGGCTAGATGAGTAAAAACCTATTTTATTAACGACTGAAAATTTGTACAATATATATAAGGAGAGTGTGAGACAAAAGAAGGAATTGATAAAATAAAATCAATAACTATGGCTATTTAATTTATCTAATAGAATTGATTAATACGTAATTTTTGCAAAGATTGTTGTACACATTCGGAAAAAGATTCATCTCTGAGTGTAAGTATAGATGTATAAAGTAGGGTATCTGGGTTGGTTATTACATAAAGTCAATGGACGGGTTCAACTAATAAATCCTTCTCAACCCACCATAAGTACCAGGAGTTGGTAAGTTGGGTGGGATAATATTCTGACCCGGTCAGACTTGAGAGTTTCAGACAGTTACGAGCAGACATCTGTCCGCCAACCTCTGATGGATTAACCACAAAACCGTTAGTTACTCACAGGGTTTGAGTACGTATTAAAAACCTCAATCTACCAATCTAACTGATTCTAAGAGACACATTTATTAAATTGTTAACCAAAGTTTTAGTAAACAAAACAACCTTAGGAGTGGTTGTGTGGAAAGTAGGAGGATGTAGGGTTTCGTGACAGTGTTAGGTTAGTATTCTTATAACAAGGTTTGTTTTCGTATTTGAAAAATTATTAAAAAAAATAAACACGGGTGAAGTCGTTGACAATGAAGTAGGTATTACGTTTTGGAAAGATAAAGTACCTATGGAAAACAATCAATGTTTTTTCTTATTATTTGAATTGAGTGATTTGTTAAAAATGTAACAAAAATCCTTTACTCAAATTACGAAAAGGCTTCCATTATTAATAAACCTTTTTAGTCTTATATCTCGCGGAAGTGATTTTTAAATGATTCGTTTTACACATCAAATAACAACAGTGACTTTTAAGCACTGTATAGACTAGTATTGTAATGGTAAAAATACAGCAATTGGTACATATCTGAATACCATGAGAGACACTTCTGAAACATTTTATATATATTTTCTAAAACTCAAATTTGTTTTTAATAATTATGTATTTATGTCGTTTCTCTATTTCTGAAGGGAATTATTCATCATTTAGTTTTACACCAATTGGAGACAATCGAATAATTCTTTAAAAAATTGTTAGTAACTAATTGTAGATTAGTACAAATTGTAAAGTAAAAAATATTTAAAACTTTAAAATCTTCTTCAACTGACTATAGACTCACGTAATAAATTCACTAACGACTCACTCTTGTACCGACTATGTTTGTAACAAGCAACTGAGAAATAAAAACTATCGTAGGATCTGTTAAAAACAAGCAATCCTTTAAAATTATAGTTGTAAACAGAATTTCTACGAAACCTTAGAAAAATTGCAGACATCATTTTCTATTTTCTGAAAAACAGAAACAAAACAAATCAACGAAACCTCTCTACGCTTGTGACGGTTGGTGCTTTACTCCAATGTAATTATTTTAAGTGCTTTTCAGATTCTCCAGCGTTAACGTTGCACGATATAGTGATTAATCTTAAAATGTAAGTACAGGTGTTCTTTAATTAGAAAATATTTAAGCTAGTTTCTCTTAAGCATTAACTATTAAAAATTTGAACATTTGCGTAAAACATAACGTTACATAAACATATTTTGTGGGTTCAATTGTTTTGTCATATTGTACTTAACATTCTTACGCTTCTATATAACGCCTTGTGTTTCACTGTAAACACATCCATCCAATACTTATCAAAAATTGTACAATAAAAATGAACTATCTCGTTTAATATATTATACAATACTTAAAACCACATCTTATCCTACGTTAGTAGAAGAAGTAAGGAGACATGGTTTTCAAATTTAAAAAAAGGAAGATTATAAACAAGATCGTTGCACACGTATGAAGCTTTACTTAATTCACTGAAGTTGGCTATGTTACGGTAATGAAGTTTAATACGTAGATCTGAAGTACATCGCACAATATTCTAATGTGAAGTTGTCATTTATACTATCAATTTAAAAAAAAAGATGTGCTGTAGGATGGCAAGTTTTGTGGTTAGCTCATTCTTGTACCAGTATTACCAAGTAGAGACGTAGCAGTTCTTTCAAGTAGCGGTCTTAAGTTGACACTTACTTTATATGTATGTTATCACATAGATAAGCTATCAGTTGGTACTTACTTTATGTGTATGTTATCACATAGATAAGCTCTAGGTCGATACCTTTTTTATATATATGTTAACAGATAGATAAGCTCTAGGTCGGTACTTTTTTTATATATATGTTAACACATAGATAAGCTATAAGTCGGTACTTACATTAAATGTATGTTATCACATAGATTAGCTATAAGTTGGCACTTACGTTTTCTTTATGTTATCATATGGATGAGCTAAAACGTCGGCACTTACTTTATATGTACGTTATCACATAGATAAGATATCAGTCGGTGCTTACTTTATATATATGTTGTCATATAAATAAGCTATAGGTCGGTACTTTTTTATATATATGTTAACAGATAGATAAGCTCTAGGTCAGCACTTAATTTTTATGTATACTATCACATAGATAAGCTATTAGTCAGCACTTACTTTATATGTATGTTATCACATAGATAAGCTCCAGGTCGGTACTTTTTTATATATATGTTAACAGATAGATAAGCTCTAGGTCGGTACTTTTTTTATATATATGTTAACACATAGATAAGCTATAAGTCGGTACTTACATTAAATGTATGTTATCACATAGATTAGCTATAAGTTGGCACTTACGTTTTCTTTATGTTATCATATGGATGAGCTAAAACGTCGGCACTTACTTTATATGTACGTTATCACATAGATAAGATATCAGTCGGTGCTTACTTTATATATATGTTGTCATATAAATAAGCTATAGGTCGGTACTTTCTATAAATACATATATATTTATGTTATCACATAGAAAAGCTAAAAGTCGGCCTTATTTTATATGCATGTTATCAAGTGGATAAGATATAAGTCGGCAATAACTTTATATGTATGATATCTCATAGATAAGCCATAAGTCGAAAATTACCTTATATGTTTATATCACGTAGATAATGTATAAGTCGTCACTTACTTTATGTGTATGTTATCACATGGATAAGCTATAAGTCGGCCCTTACTTCATATATATTTTATTACATAGATAAGGTACAAGTCGGTACTTATTATATCTGTATGTTATCACATAGATAAGCTACAAGTCGGAACTTAATTTATATATATGATATCCCATAGGAAAGCTTTAAGTCGGCACTTACTTTATATGTATGTTATCACATAGATAAGCTATAAGTCGGCATTTATTTTATATATGTATGTTATCAATTAGATAAGTTATAAGTCGGCATTTATTTTATGTGTATGTTATCTCATGGATATAAGATTTAACATAGATAAGTTATAGGTAGACAAAATGTTTATATGTGCGTTATATCGTAGATAAGCTTTAGGTTGGTAAAAAGCTTATATGTGCATTATTAGATAGATAAGATATAAATAGGCAGAAAATTTATATGTACGTTATTACATTGATAAGCTATAAGTACGCATAGAGTTGGTATGTGCGTTTTTACATAGATAAGCTATAATTAGGCACAAAGTTTATATGTACTTGATCCCATAGATAAGCTATTAGTAGGCACAAAATTTATATGTACGTTATTACATTGATAAGCTATAACTACGCACAAAATTTATGTGTGCGTTTTTACATAGATAATCTATTAGTAGGCATACAGTTTATGTGTACATTATCCCACAAATAAGTTATAAGTAGGCACAAAGTTTATATGTAAGTTAATCCATAGATAAGCTATAAGTACGCATAGAGTTTATATGTGCGTTTTTACATAGATAAGCTATTAGTAGGCACAAAGTTTATATGTATGTTATCCCACAGATAAGATATAAGTAAGCAAAAACTTTATGTGTACATTATCCCACAAATAAGTTATAAGTAGGCACAAAGTTTATATGTAAGTTAATCCATAGATAAGCTATAAGTACGCACAAAATGTATATGTACGGTATTCCATAGGTAAGCTATAAGTACGCAGAAAATGTATGTGTGCGTTTTTACATAGATAAGCTATAATTAGACACAAGGATTATATGTACGTTATTACATTGATAAGCTATAACTACGCACAAAATTTATATGTACGGTATTCCATAGGTAAGCTATAAGTACGCAGAAAATTTATGTGTGCGTTTTTACATAGATAAGCTATAATTAGGCACAAAGTTTATATGTACGTTATTACATTGATAACCTATAACTACGCACAAAATTTATATATACGGTATTCCATAGGTAAGCTATAAGTACGCAGAAAATTTATGTGTGCGTTTTTACATAGATAAGCTATAATTAGGCACAAAGTTTATATGTACGTTATTACATTGATAACCTATAACTACGCACAAAATTTATATATACGGTATTCCATAGGTAAGCTATAAGTACGCAGAAAATTTATGTGTGCGTTTTTACATAGATAAGCTATAATTAGGCACAAAGTTTATATGTACGTTATTACATTGATAACCTATAACTACGCACAAAATTTATATGTACGGTATTCCATAGGTAAGCTATAAGTACGCAGAAAATTTATGTGTGCGTTTTTACATAGATAAGCTATAATTAGGCACAAGGTTTATATGTACGTTATTACATTGATAAGCTATAACTACGCACAAAATGTATATGTACGGTATTCCATAGGTAAGCTATAAGTAGGCACAAAGTTTATATTTATTTTATCCCTTAGATAAGGTATACGTTCGCACAAAATTTATATGTACATAATTCCATAGATAAGCTATAAGTAGACACAAAATTTATATGTACGTTTTTACATAGATAAGATATAAGTACGCCGAAAGTTTACATGATCGTTATCCCATAGATAAACTATACGTAGACACAAAGAGTATATGTAGGTTATAACATAGAAAAGCTATAGGTAGAACACAATGTTTAGATGTACGATTTAACATTGATAATCTATTAACTATATTAAATAGATAGGCTTTAATTAAGCATAAAGTTTATATGTGTGTTATTACATAGTACAGCTATAAGTAGGCACTAATTTTATATGTGTGGTATTACATAGATAGGCTATAGATGGGCACAAAGTTTAGATTTGCTTTATTACTTAGATAAGCTATAGGTAAGCACAAAGTTTATATGTGCTTTATTACATAGATAAGCTATAAGCACGTTTAAAATTTATATGTGTTTTATTACATAGATAAGCTATAAGTAGGCATGAAGCTTATATGTGCGTTATTACATAGATAAGCTATGAGTACGCACAAATTTTATATCTGCGTTATTACATTGATGTACATTACGTTATCAAAGCAAATGTGTTTTAGTTAAACATAAAATAATTGTAGATTAACATAGCATTTATTAGTTGTCAGCAGTTTGATTGTCTGGCAATCCCAAGGCAATATCTTGGAAGAAAGATGGACTCTAATTTTGAATCTACATTCCCTGCATTTAACATGCTTCTTACAGTTTGTCAGATATTCATTGCTTCAGATTTCATTAAACAGTGACATAGGTTAGAACTGCAAGAACATAAAAACGGGTTGGAATATCGTGTGCTTTTCTGTACCACGGAGACACGTAGATAAATATTATTATGTTGAAATATGATACAAGGGTTTCACTAAACCATCGCAAATGTGTTATGAAATTGTACGTAGATGATATGTAGTCATTTCGACGTTCTTGAAAGCACCGGTAAGGAGCATTTGGCACTAAGTTATGTATAATATGGTATAGATTAGTTCTTAGATGGCAGTGCCAAATAAGCGTGAGTATTCCAAAGTAAGTAGAATATGCGTATGTCGTACGTAGATCCGGTCACAGTTAGCTGTTGGAATTTCACTTGACGTGTTTATAGTCTCTCAGGTTGAACCACGAATAGCATCCGAAAAATAAAAATTCCAAAGACAGAATCACGATTGGTCCATAGAGTTTGAAATAAGTTCATTCATGGCGTCTGTGGTCTTTTGCAAAAATCTTCAACAGGGGGAATCATTATTGTGATATAAAGCGGTGAAGAATATGAAATCATGTTTTGAGTTAGTAAATTATACGAGATGACCCCTGTGAGGGAAGAAATAAATTATATATATATATATATATATATATATATATATATATATATATATATATATATATATATATATATAAATATATATATATATATATATATATATATATATATATATAAATATATATATATATATATATATATATATTTGTATATATATATATATATATATATATATATATATATATATATTTGTATATATATATATATATATATATATATATATATATATATGTATATATATATATATATATATATATATATATATATATATATATATATATATATATATATATATACAGCCTGCTAACAATACGGAGACCATACATTGGTAATTTTGCATTCAAACTGGCAGCCGGGTACTTGTGGCAGCCGTATACGGCTGCCACATAGTAATCCATGATAATGTAACACCCTTTGACAATAATCGAAATAAAAACAATGTCAATAGGTGTAAAAAGAAGTGTTTTATTGGAGCTATACTGTATTTG
Organism: Prosapia bicincta; assembly: GCA_036971475.1. Lineage (NCBI taxonomy): Eukaryota > Metazoa > Arthropoda > Insecta > Hemiptera > Cercopidae > Prosapia > Prosapia bicincta. Next base: position 247,500,916 of record JBAIZL010000005.1, on the reverse strand, counting down.
GAAGTTCTATGTTCGTTCTGAATTTTTAAAAAATAATTTGTAATAACCAAACGGTACTCCTATTGATAGCAGAGTGAACGGGATTTGTATATCACAAGTGCGTAACATTTCCGCCAGAGGCAGCATAGTCGCCTCCTGTATATAAATTTACTGTATATTTCAACCATTCCCTAACATTATGGCAGCCACAAACTTGGCAACATTGCTGGCATCCACATAGATATCAATCGTACTACATAATGTATATATTTGAATTGGACAAAGAATCGCTGGAAAGTGAACACACTGGGGTTTTTGAGGATGCTGATTTCAATGCCGCCATCGAAAGTCACCGGGGATGTACTGCTGAGGCTAAACCCAAGTACAAAGGGGTTGAATTATGGTAAAATGGTCAGACGCTTAATAATCGCGGGATAGTGACCGTTCGGGGGGTTTTGATGATGCTAAATTCAATAGCGTCAACTAGAGTCACCGGGGGTGGACCGGATGTGACTCTACGTAGGTACCAAAGAGATGATTTGGGGTAAAAGAGTCAAAAGTCAAAAAAATAACTAGAAAATAACCACTCGGAGTTTTTTGGTAAGTCGGAATTCAATGCCGTCACCGAAACTCGTCGGGGATGCACGGACGTGGTTCGTCGCGAGTACAAAAGGGGTGAATTGGGGTGAAAAAGTCAAAAGTTGAAAAATCGCTGGAACATAACCACTCGGGGGTTTTTGAGGATGCTGAATTCAATGCCGCCATCGAAAGTCACCGGGGATGAACAGATGAGACTCTACGTGAGTGCCAAAGAGATGATTTGGGGTAGAAATGTCAAAAGTCAAAAAATTACTAGAAAATAACAAATCGGGGAATTCTGATAAGGCGGAATTCAATGCCGTCACTGAAAGTCACCGGAAATGCATTGGTGTGGTTCCACGAGAGTACCAAAGGGGTGAATTGGGGTGAGAATGTCAGGGGTGAAAAAATCGCTGAAAAATATCCGCTCGGGGGTTTTTGATGATGCTGACTACAATGCCGTTATCGGAAGTCTCCGGGGATGTACTTGTGAGGCTAAACTCACGTACCAAAGGGGTTGAATTGGGGTAAAAATGTCAGATGCCTAAGAATCGCGGGATAATGAGTGTTCAGGGGATTTTGAGAATGATAAATTCAATAGCGTCATCTAGAGTCACCGAGGATGGACCGGATGTGACTCTACGTAAGTACCAAAGGGATGATTAGGGGTAAAAAAGTCAAAAGTCAAAGAATAACTAGAAAATAACCACTCGGTGGTTTTTGGTAAGGCGGAATGTAATGCAGTAACCGAAAGTCGCCGGGGATGCACTGGTATGGTTCCACGCGAGTAATAAAGGGGTGAATTGGGGTGAAAATTTCAGAAGTCAAAAAATCGCTGGAAAATAACTACTCGGAGATTTTTGAGGATGCTGAATTCAATGCCGTCATCGAAACATTCCTGGGATGTACTGGTGAGGTAAACCCATGCACCAAAGGGGTTGAATTAGGGTCAAAATGTCAGATGACTAAGAATCGCGGGAAAATGACCGTTCGGTGGTTTCTGAGGATGCTAAATTCAATGACGTCATCTAGAGTCACCGGGAATGGACGGTTGTGACTCTACGTTACTACCAAAGGGATGATTTGGGGTAGAAATGTCAAAAGTTAAAAAATTACTAGAAAATAAAACCCCGGGGATTTTAGATTATACGGAATTCAATACCTTCACCAAAAGTCACCGGGGATCCACTGGTGTGGTTCCACGCGAGTAGCAAAGGGGTGAATTGGGGTGAAAATGTCAGAAGTAAAAAAAAATCGCTTGAACGTAATCGCTCGGGGGTTTCTGAGCGTGCTGAATTCAATGGCGTCATCGAAAATCACCGGGGATAGACGTATGTGAGTCTACGTTAGTGCCCAAGGGATGATTTGGGGTAAAAATGTCAAAAGTCAACAAATTAATTAAATTTTACCACTCGGAGGTTTTTGAGGATGCTGAATTCAATACCGTCATCGAGAGACACCAGGGATGGACGAGTTTGGGCTCTACGGGAGTAGGAAAGGGAGAATTGGGGTAAAAAGGTCAGAGGCCAAGAGATCGTTATAAAATGATCATTTGGGGTTTTTAATAATGCTGAGTCTAATCCTAGCACCGAAGTTAGCCATGCACAATCCGGGATGGGACAGCGGGTGTCACTGTGGGTGAATTGAGATAAAACTTGCCAGAATCTAAAATATTGCCCAAAAATGGGCGTTCGAAGATTTTCGAAGGTCCTAGTCCCTTGTCATCAAACTTTGTCGGGGATGTACGGGGTTACCAAGGGGTGATCTGGGGTAATATATACCATTGACAATAAATCGCCCGTAATTTGCATGTTTCCAACTATGCAACATAACCAACAGAAAGGGTCGGGTTCGCGACCTTATCTTGGACAGAAGTTATGCTACATCTATTTACAGAAATGTTTGTGATATGAAAATATAAACAGGCGGCACTCCGATAGCAGTTCTAGCACGTTTGTTTACGTCATGTCTGTCAAACTAATCTTTATAACTTGGAGCAGTGTTTCAATGCAGCCTGTCCATGTGCTTTAAGAATTTTAAAGACTGTATGCTTGAACGATTCAACTTGAAAAGATAACCGTTTGTCCCAAATTGATAATTTTATAAAAATTAAATTTTTCATTTAATATAAAAAATGTATTTTTTCTACCCAAGTGCCATATATTTTCTTTCCATTTTTACTTAGACTATCTAAACATTTAAGTTTGTTTTCTCATTCTTCTTCGGGTAATTAATTTTCTTCTCTTTTCGTGTTATTTTCTTTTGTTCTTTTACAAAGGATGGTATCAATAGCGGGGGCAGCAGAATGACTTTTCAGCCATCCGTTAATGAAAAAATTCTATTATAACCGTAAATTAAAAAAAAACTATAAATAAGTAGACCTTTTATTTTTTCAACCTTTATACAACTTAGAATAAACGACAAATAGAATTTATTGACCCACATCATTTCATCGACTCATCTTTATGAGCTTATATATCCAGAAAACCTATTATGGCAATATCTACAAATAAGCTTAACATTTAACTACCGTCATCGTTCCTGACCATCAGCGACGGGTTATCCAAAGAAGACAGTGATTCAGGTGCTGTATCTAATGACGAACTTTTAGAAGGCATCAAAGAGAATAGGGGAATTGTACAACAGAGTGAAGAAGTAATTGAGCAAAAAATTATGATACCGAATCTCAATGAAGTGCATCAGACGATGAAGATGATTTCGAAAAACTGCAACCTCCAGAAATTTACAAATTTCTCTATTTGTATAGATAAATTGTTATAAACAAGGTAGAATTTGTCCAGCAACAAAATATAAAAAGACTAGTTACACTTTGTAAGCTGTCTTTGTACAGCCAATATGTCTACAATGTCCTGGGCCGCTGTGTAAATACTGCTGTCAAAATTGAGTTATTATTTGTAATGCCAGTTTCCATAAATAAAGCTTATAATGTGTCAAATGTTATCTTGTATATAAAGTTAAGTGTGTACAATCAGTGAACAAGAAATAATTAGTGTATGTTAATTATCGTGCGATTATAAGTCTTTTTAGCTAAACTGCGCTAAAATCTGTAGGTTTTATTTACTACAGTTGTCAATTAGTAAATAAAATATAACTGCTCTCAAAACTACGTTTACCCTACTAGTCACATTGCAATCAGAATATTCAAAAACAATTTTTATAAAGTAAATACAAGATAAATTGTTAAACCAAACAATAAATCACACTTAGACATTTCGGGCCTATGAGCTACAACGGCAGTAGTAATGTGACAGAAATTGCAGGTCACATGTATTGTATACATGAACCTAAATAACATCTGTGCGAGTGTTGTCAGTTTATATTACGATATCAGGCTGTCTGGTGTAAACAAACATAGGTCCAAGCCAAACAAAGATAAAGGCTCGCAGTCGACAAGTACTCTCGTGGACGAAGGCCCGAAAAACTGACTTTTCGCATTCTATCTTTTCCATCCCATTCTGTCATTTACGGCGTAAACGTAAATAATTTATGGTATCTTCCCAACGTCAAAATATTCGTATAAAGTCGGAAACATTTGTTTCTATCCTCGACTTTAGCCGCTGGTAGTCTGTATTTTATTTTATTAATATGTTAATTGAATACATTGGTATTAAATTTTAGTGAATATATATGGCGTAGGCCATTTTAAGTGTTACATCTGTTAATACATGTGTTGCAGACTAGTGCTAACATGTTTGCAATGTTACCAAATTGTAACAATATACAGCAAATAATAGTCACTTTTAGATTCTTAAAATCGGATAGTGATTCTATGACAATTAATTTGAAAAGCAAGTTACGTTAAAAAATAAATACTTTATCTATCCTATAGTATCTAAGAGCACCAAGGGAAAAGTACGAGATGCATTGACCGGAACATTAAGATAAGTTTGGTCTGCCATCAAGTAAACAAACGCGTCAGAATGGCTTTCGGAGTGTCGACTGTTTATGTTTCCATATCAGAATTGTGTCTGTAAATACATAGCATAGTTCCCTCCAAGATAAGGTCGCGAAGCCACAGCTGTATGTCCTTTCCAGCGAACCAACAGTGTATGTTTGAAGGAATTGACAGATGTAATATAATTGGAGTTGTACAGTTTCAAAAACTACCGAGTGTCAATTTTTATGAGATTTTTTTGATATTAGGATTTTATATTTATTTTCTAATAAGTTCAAGAAATAATTCCGTTCTTGACGATAACACTTGCGTGTTTGCAAACACAAATACCAGTAACCCCATAATTATTTATAAAGTTTTACGAAAGCATGCTAAAATAGCATATTTACAAATTCCTGAAGTACTTACATCGAAGACTCTAATGAAACACTTGCCAACAATATCTCAACTCTTCCAAATGAATGACCAAGGTATTAAAGAACTAGCTTTATTTATAGGCCATACAACATCATTTGCATCAATAATAACATTATATATTTTTCATCCAAAATACTAAAAAATTGTTTGAAAGATATAAATAATGTAACAAAGAAAGAACACGTGGATATATACACACATTCTATGACTATAAGGGCAAAACATTTTAAGTACTTATTTAAGGATACATGTATCATAGGTGTTAATATGCCAATTAAACTAGAGAGCACTGCAGGCGGTTTAAGCAATGGTAAATATTTAAAATTCTTTATTTCTACATCTCTGAAGATTATATGTAAGGATATAGTTCTTTCCAATGTATATTGCAGTGTAGCTAGGAATCGAAACGTTTTCGGTAAGGAATGTAATAAATCTATTATGTTTATCCTCGATATTCTAGTCCCAAGAGTAACTTTAATGTCTATGGGACTTTCACTCACTTTAAGGTTGCATGAAAAACTGTTTCAAGTACGGTGATCATTGGTAAGGAAACAAATACAGTAGTGCATGGATAATTCGAGGTAGATGGCACCGAGACACCGTCGGATTACCGAAAACTTGGATTACACGGAAATAGCTTCCTGTACACTAGAAAAAAAACAGGAGTTCTAATGAACCCTAATACTATAATTAAAAATGCACAAAATACGTATGTAGAACTTTATTGATTACAGTACATACATAAATTAATGTTGCTTGGCTCTTCAAGACTACTGTACTGATTCTTGCTTGCGAGGATACTATATGATATGAATACCATACTAAGTATCGGCAATTATAGCTAAAAAAAAGCCGATGCCCGTTGTAACCTTTATGAGGACGCCCAATAATTTGATCGTAGATAGTCTTTTTGTTTACCTACCATAAAAATAAAACGAGATTATCAGTAAAATATCAGTAAATCTGAAGTATAGTGAAAAATTACCGTGATCATCGGTAGTAAATATTTATGATTATCGACGTCTAAAGATTGACTACAAAACGTTTTATAAGCACTTGGTTAGGGTTGCTTAACTGAAGTAATTTTCTATCAACGAAGAATAGAGAATATTCAAATTGAAATATTAAGTTTGTAATTAGGAGTTATTTATTAACTGGTATTGCTAGTGGTAGGATTCGTAAAATATATAACAAAGGAGACAGTTTTGAGGAGTGATTGGGTATTAGCAGACTTTGTTTTGAGATCAGACACAGCCGAACGAACTAAAATCATTCTGATACTAACTATAAAATGTATGTAACATGTCGACCGAAGAACGAAGAGATTTTTTAAAGTGAAAAAAAATCTACAAAACAGTCATTATCTTTTACGTCTTATTTTTTTAACAAGAAATACCATCATAGTGACTAATTTCATTCTGTCACTCTGCATAACGCTAATTTACAGCTAGTTTTTGAAGACTGGTTCCTCAGCTATATTCGCCAAAATATTTGTAAATTTGTTCACCATAATAATAATAATAAATCAAATTGTAGATATGCGAGCCAGGAGGGATACGGTTAAAAATAGAATTAAAGAAGGAGATTTAAATATATTTAAATCTTATCAGATATATTTTCAGGTGAATTCAACGGGTCTTGATGAAAGTAACCTCACAATCAAGGTGAAATGTCATCCTTTCGGAAAATATCTAAGGGAGGAATTAAATAAATTTTTTAACCTACCAACAACGACTACCAGGAAAATTTAATGAATGTAGTTAAAGAAGAACGTTTAGAAAAAAATAGGTCTTTACTCAAACACAATTGTACCTATAACAACTTATGACAAATCAAATATGGTTGGTAAATAAAACAGATGTATTACATTGCTTACCGAAAGCGTTTTTCACCATGATGCCTAGCTGCAATGCAATATACATTGGGAAGAACTATATCCTTACATAATATTATATTCTTTAGAGATGTAGAAGTAAAGAAGTTTAAATATTTACGATTACTTAAACCGCCTGAACTGCTTTCTAGTTTTATTGACAGAAAACCACCTATGATACATGAATCCTTACATAAATAATTAAAATGTTTTGCCCTTGTCTTGATAAAATGTTTATATTGGCACTAAAATGTCATATATTCGTGAAAATTTTACTCCTTGTTAGAATACTATATGCACCCTTTTAAAGCATATGCTCACAGAAAAATAAAACAGTTTTTTGGTTACATTTGGCTGTCGTAAGTACAGAAATACTATTATTTCAATATTTAATTTTTTTACCCGAAAATGGTAATTTGTACTCAATTGAACCTATAAAATATAGACGTGTTCAATGGGCCTACGTGAACAAGAAATTAACATTACATGAGATTCGACCAAATGAAAGCCTTCTCATATTTACAATGTACAATATAGGTAGATTTTTCTGGTTACCTACCTGAGGTAAGGGTGATACAATATATCAAAGAAGTTTATTGAAATAAAGTAAGAAATGTAAAGCCATTACGTCTAAGCTAAATTAGAACAGATATAAATTGGCCCTTACATTCATTCGTCGCAGAAATGAACACCACACAGACACAGTGTTTGTTAATCTCCGTGGCATGGGCTTGATAGGCACTTATAGGTGGTGTTGGTTGCCATTTGTGTCTGCAGTTTCAGCCACAATTTCTGGATTAATGAAGTCGTATTCAATGTTTTTGCCGCCACCGAAGTTGATTTTTAAAACTATTTCTTCATTAATTAATTAGTTTTTAGGTTTAAATTTTTTTGGTTACATTATTTTTTCTTTATTTAAATATAGGGAAAGAAAAATTAATACTTGTTTAAATACAAGACTTTCCTTTTAATATATTTTCTCGTTTTATATTTATTAGTAATTTAGTTAACTAGTGTTATAAGTAATATAATATTTGCAATTATTATTCAATTCCTAATTTCATATTATATATACACAATTTTGTATATTACGTGTCCTTTCTTTGCTACATTATTTATATTTTTGAAACAATTTTTGTTATTTTTGGATGAAAAAAATATATATTATGTTATTATTCCACGATTAGGTTAGGTCTTCCACTTCACAACAGAAACTAGTAAGACGAAACAGGCTAAATATTCTGGTTGTTCACCAGCAAGACTCCAGAACAAAAGTGAAATGCTTACAGATTACGACAGCTGATGATAGGAATGAATAATCTAATATTTATGATTGCGCCCAGCTTCCACTTATCTTACCCTCCAAACATATGGGTAATCACATTTTCCCTCTATTTATTAACAGTGTCTGGAATCGCACTCTCGAAAACTCACACGTGCGTTATACTTGACTTTCGATGACGAAATTGCAGTCACCCCTTACAAACCCAGAGTATTAATTTACTAGACATTTTTCTAGTATCTTACATTTTCATAAAAATTAACCACCCTTTCTACTCCCGTAGAACCACACCCTCATATTCCCATTAGCTTTTAATGACGGGCTCAGTACCATTAAACCCCCCCTAGAGATCATTTTCTAGTCTTTTTTAGGCTTTTACCATTCTAATCCCAATTCATCACTTGCTACTCCCATAGAGCAAAACCCGTGCATCCCCACTTTCGCTCGATTACGGTACCGGACTCAGCACAAATACCCCCCCCCTGAGTGATCATTTTCTATTGTTTTTTTGCCTTCTGATAATTTTACCACAATTCTAAAACTTCCTACTTCCGTAGATCATTACCCGATCATCTCTACTGACGTCCGATAACAGTACAAGACTCAGCATCATTAAATCCTCCGAGTGATATTTTCTATTGTTTTTTTGGCTTCTGACAATTTTACCAAATTAACCCCTTTTCTACTCCTGTAGAGTTACATCCGTGGATCCCCGTTTAATGTTAATGACGAAATGGACTCCAAAAATACTCCAATTGATAATTTTCTACCTTTATTTTGCCTTCTGAAATTTTTACCCTAAATAACCAGTTTCTACTAGCATAGATCATCTCCCGTGCATCCTCATTGAAGTTCGATAACTGTAAAAGACTCTACAACATTAAAAACACCCGAGTTATCATTTTTTTCTTGTTATTTTGCCTTCTGCCAATGTTACTCCAAATCATACTTTTTCTAGTCCAGTAGAGGCACACCTTTGCATCCCCATTTAATATTGTAGGCGGTATTGGACTCAGCACCCTCCAAAACACTACAATTGATCATTTTCAATTGTATTTTTGCCTTCTGACAATTGTACCCCAATTCACCCCTTTTATACTCTCGTAGAGACTCATCCGTGCATTCCCGAATAATATGGAAGACGGTATTGGACACAGCTACCTCCAAAACACTACAATTGATCATATTCTAGCTTAGTTTTGCCTTCTCACATTTATACTCCAAATCATCATATGCTATTCCCATAGAGGATCACCCGTGTATACCCATGACGTTCGATAGTGGTAAAAGACTCAGCACCATTAAAACACCCGAGAGATCATTTTCCATTGTTTTTTTGCCTTCTGACAATTTTACCCCAATTGAGCCTTTTTCTACTCCCGTAGCGCTACAACCGTGCATCCCCTTATAATATTGAAGACGGTATTTTACTCAACAACCTCCAAAACACTACGGTTGATCATTTTCTAACTTTGTTTTGCTTTCTCACAATTATACCCCAATTCATCATTAGCTACTCCCATCAAGGGTCACCCGTGTATCCCCATTGACGTTCAATAACGGTGAAGGACTCGGCACCATTAAAACCCACCCGAATGATCATTTTCAATTGTTTTGTTGCCTTCTGACAATTGTACCCCAATTCACCCCTATTCTACTCTCGTAGAGCCTCATCCGTGCATTCCCGAATAATATGGAAGACGGTATTGGACTCGGCTACCTCCAAAACACTACAATTGATCATATTCTAGCTTAGTTTTGCCTTCTCACATTCATACTCCAAATCATCATTTGCTACTCCCATAGAGGATCACCTGTGTATACCTATGACGTTCGATAATGGTAAAAGACTCAGCACCATTAAAACCCTCCGACTGATCATTTTCTAGTTTTTTTGCCTTCTTTCATTTATACCCGAAGTCACTCCTTTACAACTCTCATAGATCCGCACCCGTTCATCCCCATTTAATTTTGTTCACAGTAGTGGACTCATCATTTTTAAAAACACCCCAATTGATTATTTCCTAGCTTTTTTTGGATTCTGATATTCTACCGTAATTGATCCTATTGCTACTCCTGTAGAGGCACACACTTGTATCCCCGTCAGCTTTCGATAGTTGTACACGTTTATGAAAACTAACAAACAGGACTTATCTGAGTTGAGTAAATAATTGGGCAGCTGAAATAAAGAAGGGACATACTAATGTTTATGTTTTCTCCGTGATTACACACACGTGTCTTAGAGTCTATACATTTGACTAGTCAGATAGTCGCACCATAGTGGCAACACTGTTGGTTCTCGTATCGTTAGTAGCGTGGGAATAATATACACACCGGCTGCCATATTGTTATTAGACTGATCGAAAATATACACTGGCTGCAATATTGATGCCTAAATGAAATGCTGCCGTATTGATAGTACTTCAGTCAATTTTGTATTTTTAAGATTTTATGAAATTAAAGTACATGGAGTAGTATCATGTTTATTACAAATAAATTACACACGACGAAAAACATATATACTTCACTCTTTCAAGTGGCTGCCATATGGTTGCAAAATGAAATGCTGCCATATTGATAGCGAGATGTATATATATATATATATATATATATATATATATATATATATATATATATATATATACATCCCGCTATCAATATGGCAGCATTTCATTTTGCAACCATATGGCAGCCACTTGAAAGAGTGAAGTATATATGTTTTTCGTCGTGTATAATTTTTTTCTAATAAACATTATACTACTCAATATACTTTAATTTCATAAAATCCTAAAAATACAAAATTGACTGAAGTACTATCAATACGGCAGCATTTCATTTAGGCATCAATATGGCAGCCAGTGTATATTTTCGTTCAGTCTAATAACAATATGGCAGCCTGTGTGTATATTATTCCCACGCCACTAACGATACGAGAACCAACAGTGTTGCCACTATGGTGCGACTGTTTGACTAGTCAAATGTTTAGACTGTAAGACACTGGGTGTGTGTAATCACGGTGAAAACATAAACATTAGAATGTCCCTTCTTCATTTCAGCTGGCCAATTATTTACTCAACTAACATAAGTCCTGGTTGTTAGTTTTCATAAACGTGTACAACTATCGAAAGCTGACGGGGATACAAGTGTGTGCCTCTACAGGAGTAGCAAAAAGATCAATTACGGTAGAATATCAGAACCCCAAAAAAGCTAGGAAATAATCAATTGGGGTGTTTTTAAGGATACTGAGTCCACTACTGTGAACAAAATAAATCGGGGATGAACGGGTTGGGCTCTATGGGAGTTGTAAAGGAGTGACTTGGGGTCAAAATGAAAGAAGGCACAAAAAAACTAGAAAATGAACAGTCGGAGGGTTTTAACGGTGCTGAGTCTTTTACCGTTAACGAACGCCATAGGGATACATGGGTGATCCTCTATGGGAGTAGCAAATAATGATTTGGAGTATAAAATTGAGAAGGCAAAACAAAACTAGAATATGATCAATTGTAGTGTTTTGGAGGTAGCTGAGTCCAATACCGTCTTCCATATTAATCGGGAATGCACGGATGTGGCTCTACGGGAGTAGAAAATTAGTGAATTGGGGTACAATTGTCAGAAGGCAAAAAACAATTGAAAATGATCATTCGGATGGGTTTTAATGGCGCCGAGTCATTCACCGTTATCGAACGTCAATGGGGATACACGGGTGACCCTCTATGGGAGTAGCTAACGATGAATTGGGGTATAATTGGGAGAAAGCAAAACAAAGTTAGAAAATGATCAATCGTAGTGTTTTGGAGGTTGCTGAGTAAAATACCGTCTTCAATTATATAAGGGGATGCACGGGTGTGGCGCTACGGGAGTAGAAAAAGGGTCAATTGGGATAAAATTGTCAGAAGGCAAAAAAACCATGGAAAATTATCACTCGGGGGGTTTTAATGGTGCTTAGTCTTTATCCATTATCGAACCTCATGGGGATACACGAGTGATCCTCTATGGGAGTAGCAAATGATTTTTTGGAGTATAAATGTGGGAAGGCAAAACAAAGCTAGAATATGATCAATCGTAGTGTTTTGGAGGTAGCTGAGTCAAATACCATCTCCCATATTAATCAGGAATGCACGGATGTGGCTCTACGGGAGTAGAAATTTAGTGAATTAGGGTACAATTGTCAGAAGGCAAAAAACAATTGAAAATGATCAGTCGGATGGGTTTTAATGGCGCCGAGTCATTCACCGTTATCGAACACGTCAATGGGGATACACGGGTGACCCTCTATAGGAGTAGCTAACGATGAATTGGGGTATAATTGTGAGAAAGCAAAACAAAGTTAGAAAATGATCAATCGTAGTGTTTTGGAGGTTGCTGAGTAAAATACCGACTTCAATATTATAAGGGGATGCACGGGTGTGGCGCTACGGGAGTAGAAAAAGGGTCAATTGCGGTAAAATTGTCAGAAGGCAAAAAAACAACGGAAAATGATCACTCGGAGGGTTAATGGTGCTGAGTCTTTCACCGTTATCGAACGTCAATGGGGATACACGGGTGACCCTCTATGGGAGTAGCTAACGATGAATTGGGGTATAATTGTAAGAAAGCAAAACAAAGTTAGAAAATGATCAATCGTAGTGTTTTGGAGGTTGCTGAGTAAAATACCGTCTTCAATTATATAAGGGGATGCACGGGTGTGGCGCTACGGGAGTAGAAAAAGGGTCAATTGGGATAAAATTGTCAGAAGGCAAAAAAACCATGGAAAATTATCACTCGGGGGGTTTTAATGGTGCTTAGTCTTTATCCATTATCGAACCTCATGGGGATACACGAGTGATCCTCTATGGGAGTAGCAAATGATTTTTTGGAGTATAAATGTGGGAAGGCAAAACAAAGCTAGAATATGATCAATCGTAGTGTTTTGGAGGTAGCTGAGTCAAATACCATCTCCCATATTAATCAGGAATGCACGGATGTGGCTCTACGGGAGTAGAAATTTAGTGAATTAGGGTACAATTGTCAGAAGGCAAAAAACGATTGAAAATGATCAGTCGGATGGGTTTTAATGGCGCCGAGTCATTCACCGTTATCGAACACGTCAATGGGGATACACGGGTGACCCTCTATAGGAGTAGCTAACGATGAATTGGGGTATAATTGTGAGAAAGCAAAACAAAGTTAGAAAATGATCAATCGTAGTGTTTTGGAGGTTGCTGAGTAAAATACCGACTTCAATATTATAAGGGGATGCACGGGTGTGGCGCTACGGGAGTAGAAAAAGGGTCAATTGCGGTAAAATTGTCAGAAGGCAAAAAAACAACGGAAAATGATCACTCGGAGGGTTAATGGTGCTGAGTCTTTCACCGTTATCGAACGTCAATGGGGATACACGGGTGACCCTCTATGGGAGTAGCTAACGATGAATTGGGGTATAATTGTAAGAAAGCAAAACAAAGTTAGAAAATGATCAATCGTAGTGTTTTGGAGGTTGCTGAGTAAAATATCGTCTTCAATATTATAAGGGGATGCACAGGTGTGGCGCTACGGGTGTAGAAAAAGGGTCAATTGGGGTAAAATTGTCAGAAGGCAAAAAACCATGGAAAATGATCACTCGGGGGGTTTTAATGGTGCTGAGTCTTTTACCATTATCGAACGTCATGGGGAAACACGGATGATCCTCTATGGGAGTAGCAAACGATGATTTGGAGTATAAATGTGAGAAGGCAAAAAAAAGCTAGAAAATGATCAATCGTAGTGTTTTAGAAGGTGCTTAGTTCAATACCGTCTTCAATATTAAACACGAATACAGAGGTGTGCCTCTACGGGACTAGAAGAAGTATGATTGGGGGTAACATTAGCAGAAGAGAACATAACACGAAAAAATGATCACTTGGTTCTTTTAATGTTGTTGTCTTTTACAGTTATCGAACGTCAATGGGGATGCACGGGTCATGCTCTATGCTAGTAGCAACTGGTGAATTAGGGTAAAAATTTCAAAAGGTAAAATAAAGGTAAAATATTATAGCTTGTAAAGTGAAACATTCAACCAAATAAGATTTTATTTTGGTATTTTTATCTTTTGGAGGGAATGAACTCGCTGAAGTAAATAGATACTATCATGAAGTAATTATCATGGTCCCTGTCACACGATTAAAACTGATAATACTGAATGATGTGGTCATCCTTCAGAGATCGAAAATAAACATTACACAAACACGTTCATGACGGGTTCGATTCCAGGCGCTAATTGGTCACGTGTTACAATGTGAAATTTATACCACCATTTCTCCATCTACTTTCAACATACAACCACACGGGACGTCTCTTTACAATCAGTTTCGTTTCGGCTACAATAGTACATAGTTGTCTTAGAAATTGTCACATTGATTGTTACAATTCTATTATTTGTTGTTATTTTTAATATGAATTAACGAAATGAAACTTAACAAATTTATTGTTTTTAATAAAAACAAATGTTCACAAATAAATTTAAACCCTCAATTTAAGTCATTTCTTTATTTAGGTTAGTACACACGGCACTGTCTTATAAAAGATATTAATCTCTTTTACGTATGTTTGGAAAAAAGGGAGACACTTGCTAAATCTATGCCTTACGGGTCGCGTTCCTCGTGTCGGTTTCTTCCAGGCCATTATAAAAGATTAACATTAATAAATCCACCGCCGCTAGGTTGCTATTTTAAAATTTCCCCGACCCATTGAAGGTGTTCAGTGCTCTGTCGAATTTTAGGAATAGTTCTTCAGTTCTGTCAGTAAACATAGTGTCATAGTAACAAAAATACGGGAGTGCAAGTAGACGATTGTATTGTGAATCAGCAGGTTAGGTGTAGACCGGTATCCATCGATCCTCTGGATTGGTTACATGTTTTCAAAACCCTCAATAGATCTGCAACTAAATGAACGGTTTCATCTTTAACAATATTCAATCTAGATTTCCAGGCGTGCACTGCACGGGATGAGGGATAAAGGCTTTTTTCTTCTGAATTTCTCATTTAAATATCAGTCTTAGAGTTAGTACACTAACTCCTCCTATAGCCTTACTTTACGAAAGTTCATTTATTCTCATTAAATTTATTTTATCTCATTGAGCTTTCTGCCACAATTTTTAAATTCTATTTCTTTCGTGTTACAATGTATTAGGAGTTTTTGCAGTTTAAGAACGATTTTGCAGAATTTTTAGACTAATTCGTCGAATTTTCTTAAACATTTCTTCTTCAGTGTATTAAAAATAATGAAAATTTCAATTTTAAGTTTTTACTGCTTGTAAAAAAATAATAAAGGATAAGCAAAGGGTTGGCATAAAGTTTATTTATAGTAAATTTTTAAAGTTAGGCCTATAGTAGAAAAACAACAAATATTGTATCACCTTTACCTCAGGTAGGTAACCAGAAAAATCTAACTATATTGTACATTGTAAATAAAAGAAGGCTTTTATTTGGTCAAATCTCATCTAATGTTAATTTCTTGTTCACGTAGGCCCATTGAACACGTCTATATTTTAAAGGTTCAAACGAGCACAAATTACCATTTTTGGGTAAAAAAATTAAACATTGAAATAATAGTATTTCTGTACTTACGACAGCCAAATGTAACCAGAAAACTGTTTTATTTTTCTGTGAGCATATGCTTTAAAAGGGTGCATATATTATTCTAACAAGAAGTAAAATTTTCACGAAGATATGACATTTTAGTACCAATACCAATCAGTATACACATTTTATCAAGAAAAGGGCTAAACATTTTAAGTATTTATTTAAGGATTCATGTATCACAGGTGGTTTTCTGAAAATAAAACTAGAGAGCAGTTCAGGCGGTTTAAGCAATGGTAAACATTTAAACTTCTTTACTTCTACATGTCTAAAGAATATATGTTAGGATATATTTCTTACCAATGTATATTGCATTGTAGCTAGGCATCACGGTGAAAAACGTTTTCGGTAAGCAATGTAATACATCTATTTTATTTATCCACCATATTTAATTTGTCATAAGTTGTTATAGGTATAATTGTGTTTGAGTAAAGACCTATTTTTTCTAAAAGTTCTTCTTTAACTACATTCATTAAATTTTCCTGGTAGTCGTTGTTGCCAGGTTAAAAAATTTATTTAACTCCTCCCTTAGATATGTTCCTAAAGGATGACATTTCACCTTGATTGTGATGTTACTTTCATCAAGACACGTTGAATGCACATGAAAATATATCTGCTAAGATTTAAGTATATTTTAATCTTCTTCTTTAAATCTATCTTTAACCGTATCCCTCCTGGCTCGCATATCTACAATTTTATTTATTATTATTATTATGGTGAAAAAATTTACATATATTTTGGCGAATATAGCTGAGGAACCAGTCTTCAAAAACAGCGTAAAATAGCGTTATGCAGAGTGACAGAATGAAATTAGTCACTATGATGGTATTTCTTGTTTTGTAGATTTTTTTTCACTTTAAAAAATCTCTCCGTTCTTCGGTCGACATGTTACATACATTTTTATAGTTAGTATCAGAATGATTTTAGTTCGTTCGGCTGTGTCTAATCTCAAGACAAAGTCTGCTAATACTCAATCACTTCTCAAAACTGTCTCCTTTGTTTATATATTTTACGAATCCTACTACTAGCAATACCAGTTAATAAATAACTCCTAATTACAAACTTAATATTTCGATTGAATATTCTCTATTTTTCGTTGATAGAAAATTACTTCAGTTAAGCAATCCTAACCAAGAGCTTATAAAACGTTTTGTAGTCAATCTTTAGACGTTGATATTCATAAATATTTACTACCGATGATCACGGTAATTTTTCACTATACTTTAGATTTACTGAAATTTTACTGATAATTTCGTTTCATTTTTATGGTAGGCGAACAAAAAGACTATCTACGATCAAAACATTGGGCGTCCTGATAAAGATTACAACGGGCATCGGCTTTTTTTAGCTATAATAGTCGAAACTTAGTATGGTATTTATATCGTATGGTATCCCCGCAAGCAAGATTCAGTACAGTAGTCTTGAAGAGCCAAGCAACATTAATTTATGTATGTACTGTAATCAATTAAGTTCTACATACGTATTTTGTGCGTTCTTAATTATAGTATTAGGGTTCAATAGAACTCCAGTTTTTTTTTTCTAGTGTACAGGAAGCTATTTCCGTGTAATCCAAGTTGTCGGTAATCCGACGGTGTCTCGGTGTCATCTACCTCGAATTATCCATGCACTACTCTATTTGTTACCGTACCAATGATCACCGTACTTAAAACAGTTTTTCATGCAACTCTAAAGTGAGTGAAAATCCCATAGACATCAAAGTTACTCTTGGGACTAGAATATCGAGGATAAACATAATAGATTTATTACATTGCTTACTGAAAAAGTTTTGATTCCTAGCTACACTGCAATATACATTTGGAAGAACTATATCCTGACATATAATCTTCAGAGATGTAGAAATGAAGAATTTTATATATTTACCATTGCTTAAACCGCCTGAACTGCTCTCTAGTTTAATTAGCATATTAACACCTATGATACATGTATCCTTAAATAAGTACTTTAAATGTTTTGCCCTTTTGGTCATAGAATGTGTGTATATATCCACGTGTTCAATCTTTGCTACATTATTTATATATTTTTCAAACTATTTTTGAGTAATTCTGATATGGAAACATAAACAGCCGACAATCTGAAACCCATTCTGACGCGTTTGTTTACTTGATGGCAGACCAAACTTATCTTAATGTTCCGGTCAATGCATCTCATACTTTTCCCTTGGGGTTCTTAGATACTATAGGATCGATTAAGTATTTATTTTTTAACTTAACTTGTTTTTCAAATTAATTGTCATAGCATCTCTATCCAATTTTAAGAATCTAAAAGTGACTATTATTTGCTGTATATTGTTACAATTTGGTAACATTGCAAACATGTTACCACAAGTCTACAACACATGTATTAGCAGATGTAACATTTAATATGGCCTACGCCATAAATATTCACTAAAGGTTAATACCAATGTATTCAATAAACATATTAATAAAATAAAATATAGACTACCAGCGGCTAAAGTCGAGGATAAAAACAAATGTTTCCGTCTTTATACGACCATTTTGACGTTGGAAGAATACCATAAATTATTTACGTTTACGCCGTATGTAAATGAGAGAAAGGGATGGAAAAGATAGAATGAAGAAAGTTTGTTTTTCGGGCCTTCGTCCACGAGAGTACTTGTGGAGTGCGAGCCTTTCTTTATCTTTGTTTGGCTTGGACCTATGTTTGTTTACACCGGGCAGCCTGATATCGTAATATAAACTGACAACACTCACACAGATGTCATTTAGGTTCTTGTATACAATACAGAGATTAACGAAAGATGATTCAGTATTTATTAACTACTACTTCAACTACCGTCCTGCAATTTCTGTCAAAATACTACTGCCGTTGTAGCTCACAGGCACGAAATTACTAAGTGTGATTTATTGTGTGGTTTAACAATTTATTTTGCATTTACTTTATAAAAATTGTTTTTGAATATTCTGATTGCATGTGACTAGTAGGGTAAACGTAGTTTTATGAGAGCAGTCATATTTTATTTACTAATTGAAAACTGTAGTAAATAAAACCTACAGATTTTAGCGCAGTTTAGCTAAAAAGACTTATTAAAAGATAATTAACATACACTAATTATTTCTTGTTCAGTGATTGTACACACTTAACTTTATATACAAGATATCATTTGACATATTATAAGCTTTATTTATGGAAACTGGCATTAAAAATAATAAGTCAATTTTGACAGCAGTATTTACACAGCGGCTCAGAACATTCTAGACATATTGGCTGTACAAAGACATCTTACAAAGTGTAACTAGTCTTTCTATTTTTTGTTGGTAATTAGATACAGCACCTGAATCACTGTCTTCTTCGGCTAACCCGTCGCTGATGGTCAGGCATGATGACGGTAGTTAAAGGTTTAGCTTGGAATTTGTAGATATTGGCATAATAGGTTTTCTGGATATATAAGCTGATAAAGATAAGTCGATGAAATGATGTGGGTCAACAAATTCTCTTTGTCGTTTATTCTAAGTTGTATAAAGGTTGAAAAAATATAAGGTCTACTTATTTATAGTTTTTTTTTTAATTTACGGTTATAGTACAATTTTTTTCATTAACGGATGGTTGAAAAGTAATTCCGCTGCCCCCGCTAACGATACCATCCTTTTTAAAAGAACAAAAGAAAATAACACGAAAAGAGAAGAAAATTAATTACCCGAAGAAGAATGAGAAAACAAACATAAATGTTTAAATAGTCTAAGTAAAATTGGAAAGAAAATATATGACAATTAGATAAACAAAATACATTTTTTAAAAATTTAAATAAAAAATTAACGGTTATCTTTTTAAGTTGAATCGTTCAAGCATACAGTCTTTAAAATTCTTAAAGCACATGGACAGGCTGCATTGAAACACTGCTCCAAGTTATAAAGATTAGTTTGACAGACATAAGGTAAACAAACGTGCTAGAACTGCTATCGCAGTGCCGCCTGTTTATGTTTTCATATCACAAACATTTCTGTAAATAGTTTTAGCATAACTTCTGTCCGTGACAAGGTCGCGAACCCGACTCTTTCTGTTGGTTATGTTGCATAGTTGGAAACATGCTAATTTAGGGCGATTTATTGTCAATGGGATATATACCCCAAATCACTCCTTGGTAACTCCGTACATCCCCGACGAATGTTGATGACAAGGGACTAGGACCTTCGAAAATCTTCGAATGCGCATTTTTGGGCAATATTTTAGATTCTGGCAAGTTTTACCTCAATTCACCCACAGCAACACCCGCAGTCCCTTCCCGGATTGTGCATGGCCAACTTCGGTGCTAGGATTAGACTCAGCATTATTAAAAACCCCGAGTGATCATTTTATAACGATCTCTTAGCCTCTGACTTTTTACCCCAATTCTCTCTTTGCTACTCCCGTAGAGCCCACACCCGTCCAGCCCTGGTGTCCTTCGATGACGGTATTGAATTCAGCATCCTCAAAAGCTCTAAGGCAGTTATTTATCTGACAATTTCAACCCAATTTATCCCTTTGGTACTTGTGTAGAACCATCGCAGTACATGTCCGGCGACGGCATTCAATTCAGCCTCCTCAAAAACCTCCGAGTGGTAAATTTCAAGTGAATTTTTGACTTTTGACATTTTTACCCCAAATCATCCCTTTGGCACTCACGTAGAGTCATACACGTCCATCCCCGGTGACTTTCGATGACGCCATTGAATTCAGCACGCCCGTCTAGATGACGTCATTGAATTTAGCATCCTCAGAAACCCCCGTACGGCCATTTACCCTCGATTCTTAGGCATCTGACATTTTGACCCTAATTCAACCCCTTTGGTGCATGGGTTTAGCCTCACCAGAACATCTCCGGAGACTTTAGATGACGGCATTAAATTCAGCATCCTCAAAAACCTCCGAGCTGATATTTTCCAGCGATTTTTTTACTTCTGACATTTTCACACCAATTCACAAATTTGGTAGTTGCGTGGAACCACACCAATCCATTCCCGGTGACTTTCGGTGACGGCATTAAATTCCGCCTCATCATAGTTCCCCGAGTTGATATTTTCTAGTATTTTTTTTTTACTTTTGACATTTCTATCCCAAATCATCCCTTTGGCACTCACGTAGAGTCACATACGTCCATCCCCGTTGACATTCGATGGCGGAATTGAATTAAGCATCCTCAAAAACCCCCGAGTGGTTATGTTCCAGCGATTTTTTGACTTTTGATTTTTTCACCCCAATTCACCCCTTTGTTACTCGCGTGGAACCATACCAGTGCATCCCCGGCGACTTTCGGTGACGGCATTAAATTCCGCCTTACCAAAAACCCCCGAGGGGATATTTTCTAGTTATTTTTTGACTTTTGACTTTTAACCCCAAATCATCCCTTTGGTACTTACGTAGAGTCACATCCGGTCCATCCCCGGTGACTCTAGATAACGCAATTGAATTTAGCATCCTCAAAAACCCCCGAACGGTCATTATCCCGCGACTGTTAGGCATCTGACATTTTTACCCTAATTAAACCCCTGTGGTACATGGGTTTAGCCTCACAAATACATCCCCGGAGACTTCCGATGAAGGCATTGAATTCAGAATCCTCGAAAACCCCCGAGCGGATATTTTTCAGCGATTTTTTGACCTCTAACATTCTCACCCCAATTCACCCCTTTGGTACTCTCGTGGAACCACACCAATGCATTCCCGGTGACATTCGGTGACTGCATTGAATTCCGCTTCATCAAAATTCCTCGAGTTGTTATTTTCTAGTAATTTTTTGACTTTTGACATTTCTACCCCAAATCATCCCTTTGGCACTCACGTAGAGTATCATCTGTCCATCCCCGGTGACTTTCGATGGCAAAATTGAATTCAGCATCCTCAAAAACCCCCGAGTGGTTATGTTCCAAAGATTTTTTAACTTTTGACTTTTTCACCCCAATTCACCCCTTTAGTACTCGCGTGGAACCACATTAGTGCATCCCCGGCGACTTTCGGTGACGGCATTGAATTCTGCCTTACCAAAAACCCCCGAGTGGTTATTTTATAGTTATTTTATGACTTTTGACTTTTTTACCCCAAATCATCCCTTTGGTACTTACGTAGAGTTACATCCGGTTCATCCCCGGTGACTCTAGATGACGCCATTGAATTTGGAATCCTCAAAAAACCGCCGAACGGTCATTATCCCGCGATTCTACGGCATCTGACATTTTTACCCTATTTCAACCCCTTTGGTACATGGGTTTAGCCTCGCCAGTACATCCCCGGTGACTTTCGATGACGGCATTGAATTCAGCATACTCAAAAACCCCCGAGTGGTCACTTTCCAGCGATTCTTTGTCCAATTCAAATATTTACATTACGTAGTACGATTGATATCTATGTGGATGCCAGCAATGTTGCCAAGTTTGTGGCTGCCATAATGGTAGGGAATGGTTGAAATATACAGTAAATTTATATACAGGAAGCGACCACGCTGCCCCTGGCGGAAATGTTACGAACTTGTGATATACAAATCCCGTTCACTCTGCTATCAATACGAGTACCGTTTGGTTATCACAAATTATTTTTTAAAAATTCAGAACGACCATAGAACTTCCAAATACAGTATAGCTCCAATAAAACACTTCTTTTTACACTTATTAACATGATTTTTATTTCGATTATTGTCAAAGGGTGTTACATTATCATGGATTACTATATGGCAGCCGTATACGGCTGCCACAAGTACCCGGCTGCCAGTTTGAATGCAAAATGACCAATGTATGGTCTCCGTATTGTTAGCAGGCTGTATATATATATATATATATATATATATATATATATATATATATATGTATATATATATATATATATATATATATATATATATATGTATATATATATATACAGCCTGCTAACAATACGGAGACCATACATTGGTCATTTTGCATTCAAACTGGCAGCCGGGTACTTGTGGCAGCCGTATACGGCTGCCACATAGTAATCCATGATAATGTAACACCCTTTGACAATAATCGAAATAAAAATTATGTCAATAAGTGTAAAAAGAAGTGTTTTATTGGAGTTATACTGTATTTCGAAGTTCTATGGTCGTTCTGAATTTTTAAAAAATAATTTGTAATAACCAAACGGTACTCGTATTGATAGCAGAGTGAACGGGATTTGTATATCACAAGTTTGTAACATTACCGCCAGGGGCAGCATGGTCGCTTCCTGTATATAAATTTACTGTATATTTCAACCATTCCCTAACATTATGGCAGCCACAAACTTGGCAACATTGCTGGCATCCACATAGATATCAATCGTACTACGTAATGTATATACAGTACTTGAATTGGACAAAGACTCGCTGGAAAGTGACCACTCGGGGGTTTTTGAGTATGCTGAATCCAATGCCGTCATCAAAAGTCTCCGGGGATGTACTGGTGAGGCTAAACCCATGTACCAAAGGGGTTGAATTAGGGTGAAAATGTCAGATGCCTAAGAATCATGGGATATTGACCGTTCGGGGGATTTTTGAGGATGCTAAATTCAATGGCGTCATCTGGAGTCACCGGGGATGAACCGGATGTAACTCTACGTAAGTACCAAAGGGATGATTTGGGGTAAAAAAGTCAAAAGTCATAAAATAACTAGAAAATAACCACTCGGGGGTTTTTGGTAAGGCGGAATTCAATGCCGTCACCGAAAGTCGCCGGGGATGGACTGGTATGGTTCCACGCGAGTACGAAAGGGGTGAATTGGGGTGAAAAAGTCAAAAGTTAAAAAATCTCTGGAACATAACCACTCGGGGGGTTTTTGAGGATGCTGAATTCAATTCCACCATCGAAAGCCACCGGGGATGGACAGATGATATTCTACGTGAGTGCCAAAGGGATGATTTGGGGTAGAAATGTCAAAAGTAAAAAAATTACTAGAAAATAACAACTCGGGGAATTTTGATGAGGCGGAATTCAATGCCGTCACCGAATGTCACCGGGAATGCATTGGTGTGGTTCCACGAGAGTACCAAAGGGGTGAATTGGGGTGAGAATGTCAGAGGTCAGAAAATCGCTGAAAAATATCCGCTAGGGGGTTTTCGAGGATGCTGAATTCAATGCCGTCATCGGAAGTCTCCAGGGATGTACTTGTGAGGCTAAACCCATGAACCAAAGGGGTTGAATTAGGGTAAAAATGTCAGATGCCTAAGAATCGCGGGATAATTACCGTTCGGGGGTTTTTGGGGATGCTAAATTCAATTGCGTCATCTAGAGTCACCGGGGATGGACCGGATGTGACTCTACGTAAGTACCAAAGGGATCATTTGGGGTAAAAAAGTCAAAAGTCAAAAAATAAGTAGAAAATATCCACTCGGGTGTTTTTGGTAAGGCGGAATTTAATGCCGTCACCGAAAGTCGCCGGGGATGCACTGATGTGGTTCCACGCGAGTACCAAAGGGGTGAATTGAGGTGAAACAGTCAAAAGTCAAAAAATCGCTGGAACATAACCACTCGGGGGTTTTTGAGGATGCTAAATTCAATTCCGCCATCGAAAGTCACCGGGGACGGACAGATGATACTCTACGTGAGTGCCAAAGGAATGATTTGGGGTAGAAATGTCAAAAGTCAAAAAATTACTAGAAAATAACAACTCGGGGAATTATGATGAGGCGGAATTCAATGCCGTCACCGGATATGCATTGGTGTGGTTCCCCGCGAGTACCAAAGGTGTGAATTGGGGTGAAAATGTCACAAGCCAAAAAAATCCCTGGAAAATATCCGCTCGGAGGTTTTTGAGGATGCTGAATTCAATGCCGTCATCGAAAGTCTCCGGGGATGTACTGGTGAGGCTAAAACCATGCACCAAAGGGGTTGAATTAAGGTCAAAATGTCAGGTGCCTAAGAATCGCGGGAAAAAAGCCGTTCGGGGGTTTCTGAGGATGCTAAATTCAATGACGTCATCTAGACGGGCATGCTGAAGTCAATGGCGTCCTCGAACGTCACCGGGGATGGACGTATGTGACTCTACGTGAGTGCCAAAGGGATGTTTTGGGGTAAAAATGTCAAAAGTCAAAAATTTACTTGAAGTTTACCACTCGGGGGTTTTTGAGGAGGCTGAATTGAATGCCGTCGCCTGATATGTACTGCGATGGTTATGAAGAGATCGTTATGAAATGATCACTCGGGGTTTTTAATAATGCTGAGTCTAATCCTAGCACCGAAGTTGGCCATGCACGATCCAGGAAGGGACTGCGGGTGTCGCTGTGGGTGAATTGAGGTAAAACTTGTCAGAATCTAAAATATTGCCCAAAAATGCGCATTCGAAGATTTTCGAAGGTTCTAGTCCCTTCTAATCAAAATTTGCCGGGGATGTACGGGGTGGTGATTCGTCAGGAATCACCAAGGAGTGATTTGGGGTATATATCCCATTGACAATAAATCGCCCGAAATTGGCATGTTTCCAACTATGCAACATTACCTACAGAAAGAGTCGGGTTCGCGACTTTGTCTTGGACAGAAGTTATGCTACAACTATTTACAGAAATGTTTGTGATATGAAAACATAAACAGGCGGCACTCCGATAGTAGTTCTAGCACGTTTGTTTACGTCATGTCTGTCAAACTAATCTTTATAACTTGAAGCAGTGTTTCAATGCAGCCTGTCCATGTGCTTTAAGAATTTTAAAGACTGTATGCTTGAAAGATTCAACTTAAAAAGTTAACCGTTTGTCCCAAATTGATAATTTTATAAAAATTAAATATTTTATTTAATTTTTTTTTAAATGTATTTTGTCTACCTAATTGTCATATCTTTTCTTTCCAATTTTACTTAGACTATTTAGATATCTAATTCGGGTAATTAATTTTCATCTCTTTTTGTGTTATTTTCTTTTGTTCTTTTAAAAAGGATGGTATCGTTAGCGGGGGCAGCGGAATGACTTTTGAACCATCCGTAAATGAAAAAAATTCTACTATAACCGTAAATTTTAAAAAAATATAAATAAGTAGACCTTATATTTGTTCAACCTTTATACAACTTACAATAAACGACAAAGAGAATTTGTTGACCCACATCATTTCATCGACTTATCTTTATCAGCTTATATATCCAGAAAACCTATTATGCCAATATCTACAAATTCCAAGCTAAACCTTTAACTACCGTCATCGTGCCTGATCATCAGCATTAGCCGAAGAAGACAGTGATTCAGGTGCTGTATCTAATGACCAACTTTTAGAAGGCATCAAAGAGAATAGGGGAATTGTGCAACAGAGTGAAGAAGTAATTGAGCAAAAGGTCAGGGTTCTTCTAAAAGAAGAATGGTTGATCTGAAATTCGGTATCATGAGCGAAAGTACTCCTCTTCGGTACTTTTTCGATCATGATACCGAATCTCAACGAAGTGCATCAGACGATGAAAATGATTTCAAAAAACTGCAACCTCCAGAAATTTACAAATTTTTCTATTTGTATAGATAAATTGTTTTAAGCAATGTAGAATTTGTCCAGCAACAAAAAATAGAAAGACTAGTTACACTTTGTAAGATGTCTTTGTACAGCCAATATGTCTAGAATGTTCTGAGCCACTGTGTAAAAACTGCTGTCAAAATTGAGTTATTATTTCTAATGCCAGTTTCCATAAATAAAGCCTATAATGTGTCAAATGATATCTTGTATATAAAGTTAAGTGTGTACAATCAGTGAACAAGAAATAATTAGTGTATGTTAATTATCGTGCGATTATAAGTCTTTTTAACTAAACTGCGCTAAAATCTGTAGGTTTTATTTACTACAGTTTTCAATTAGTAAATATTATATAACTGATCTCATAAAACTACGTTTACCCTACTAGGCACAGGCAATCAGAATATTCAAAAACAATTTTTATAAAGTAAATGCAAGATAAATTGTTAAACCACACAATAAATCACACTTAGACATTTCGTGCCTGTGGGCTACAACGGCAGTAGTATTGTGACAGAAATTGCAGGACGGTAGTTGAAATAGTAGTTAATAAATACTGAATCATCCATCGTTAATCTCTGTATTGTATATAAACAAGAATCTAAATGACATCTGTGCGAGTGTTGTCAGTTTATATTAAGATATCAGGCTGTCTGGTGTAAACAAACATAGGTCCAAGCCAAACAAAGATAAAGGCTCGCACTCCACAAGTACTCTCGTGGAGGAAGGCCCGAAAAACTGACTTTCTGCATTCTATCTTTTCCATCCCTTTCTCTCATTTACATACGGCGTAAACGTAAATTTATGGTATTCTCCCAACGTCAAAATGGTCGTATAAAGACGGAATCATTTGTTTATATCCTCGACTTTAGCCGCTGGTAGTCTATGTTTTATTTTATTAATATGTTTATTGAATACATTGGTATTAACATTTAGTGAATATATATGGCGTAGGGCATATTAAGTGTTACATCTGGTAATATATGTGTTGCAGACTAGTGTTAACATGTTTGCAATGTTACCAAATTGTAACAATATACAGCAAATAGTCACTTTTAGATTCTTAAAATCGGATAGAGATGCTATGACAATTAATTTGAAAAGCAAGTTAAGTTAAAAAATAAACACTTAATCGATCCTATAGTATCTAAGAGCCCCAAGGGAAAAGTATGAGATGCATTGACCGGAACATTAAGATACGTTTGGTGTGCCATCAAGTAAACAAACACGTCAGAATGGCTTTCGGAGTGTCGGCTGTTTATGTTTACATATTACAATTGTGTCTGTAAATACTTAGCATAGTTCTCTCCAAGATAAGGTCGCGAATCCACAGCTGTATGTCCTTTCCAGCGAAACAACAGTTATGTTCAAAGGAATTGACAGATGTAATATAAGGGGAGTGGAACAGTCTCAAAAACTACCGAGTGTCAATTTTTATGAGATTTTTTTAATATTATTATTTTATATTTATATGCTAATAAGTTCAAGAAATAATTCCGTTCTTGACGATAACACATGCGTGTTTGCAAACACAAATACCAGTAACCCCATAATTGTTTATAAAGTTTTACGAAAGCATGCTAAAATAGCAAATTCCTGAAGTACTTACATCGAGGACTCTAATGAAACACTTGGCAACAATATCTCAACTCTTCCAAATGAATGACCAAGGTATTAAAGAACTAACGTTATTTATAGGCCATACAACATAATTTTTATCAATAATAACATTATATATATTTTTTTAATCCAAAATATTTAAAAATAGTTTAAAAAATATAAATAATGTAACAAAGATAGAACACGTGGATATATACACACATTCTATGACCATAAGAGCAAAACATTTTAAGTACTTATTTAAGGATACATGTATCATAGGTGTTAATATGCTAATTAAAATAGAAAGCAGTTCAGGCGGTTTAAGCAATGGTAAATATTTAAAATTCTTTATTTCTACATCTCTGAAGATTATATGTCAGGATATAGTTCTTCCCAATGTATATAGCAGTGTAGCTAGGAATCAAAACGTTTTCGGTAAGCAATGTAATAAATCTATTATGTTTATCCTCGATATTCTAGTCCCAAGAGTAACTTTAATGTCTATGAGAAATTCACTCACTTTAGAGTTGCATGAAAAACTGTTTTAAGTACGGTGATCATTGGTACGGAAACAAATACAGTAGTGCATGGATAATTCGAGGTAGATGGCACCGAGACACCATCGGATTACCGAAAACTTGGATTACACGGAAATAGCTTCCTGTACACTAGAAAAAAACAGGAGTTCTAATGAACCCTAATACTATAATTAAGAATGCACAAAATATGTAGCTTTATTGATTACAGTATATACATAAATTAATGTTTCTTGGCTCTTCAAGACTACTGTACTGATTCTTGCTTGCGGGGATACCATACGATATAAATACCATACTAAGTGTCGGCAATTATAGCTAAAAAGCCGATGCCCGTTGTGTTCTTTATCAGGACGCCCAATGTTTTGATCGTAGATAGTCTTTTTGTTCGCCTACCATAAAAATAAAACGAGATTATCAGTAAATCTGAAGTATAGTGAAAAACTACCGTGATCATCGGTAGTAAATATTTATGACTATCAACGTCTAAAGATTGACTACAAAACGTTTTATAAGCTCTTGGTTAGGGTTGCTTAACTGAAGTAATTTTCTATGAACGAAAAATAGAGAATACTCAAATTGAAATATTAAGTTTGTAATTAGGAGTTATTTATTAACTGGTATTGCTAGTGGTAGGATTCGTAAAATATATAAACAAAAGAGACAGTTTTGAGAAGTGATTGAGTATTAGCAGACTTTGTCTTGAGATCAGACACAGCCGAACTAACTAAAATCATTCTGATACTAACTATAAAAATGTATGTAACATGTCGACCGAAGAACGGAGAGATTTTTTAAAGTGAAAAAAAATCTACAAAACAGTCATTATCTTTTACGTCTTGTTTTTTTAACAAGAAATACCATCATAGTGACTAATTTCATTATGTTACTCTGCATAACGCTATTTTACAGCTAGTTTTTGAAGACTGGTTCCTCAGCTATATTCGTCAAAATATTTGTAAAGTTTTTCACCATAATAATAATAAATCAAATTGTAGATACCAGGAGGGATACGGCTAAAGATAGAATTAAAGAAGAAGATTAAAATATACTTAAAACTTATCAGATATATTTTCAGCTGCATTTGACCTGTCTTGATGAAAGTAACATCACAATCAAGGTGAAATGTCATCCTTTAGGAACATATCTAAGGGAGGAATTAAATAAATTTTTTAACCTGGCAACAACGACTACCAGGAAAATTTAATGAATGTAGTTAAAGAGGAACTTTTAGAAAAAATAGGTCTTTACTCAAACACAATTGTTATAACAAACACAATAACTTATGACAAATCAAATATGGTGGATAAATAAAATAGATGTATTACATTGCTTACCGAAATCGTTTTTCACCCTGATGCCTAGCTACAATGCAATATACATTGGGAAGAGCTATATCCTTACATAATATTATATTCTTTAGAGATCTAGAAGTAAAGAAGTATATTTACCATTGCCTAAACCGCTTGAACTGCACTCTAGTTTTATTGGCACAAAACCACCTATGATACATGAATCGTTAAATAAATACCTAAAATGTTTTGCCCTTATCTTGGTGAAATGTTTATACTGATTGGTATTGGCACTAAAATGTCATATCTTCGTGAAAATTTTACTCCTTGTTAGAATACTATATGCACCCTTTTAAAGCATATGCTCACAGAAAAATAAAACAGTTTTTTTGTTACATTTGGCTGTCGTAAGTACAGAAATACTATTATTTCAATGTTTAATTTTTTTATCCGAAAATGGTAATTTGTGCTCGTTTGAACCTATAAATATAGATGTGTTCTATAGGCCTACGTGAACAAGAAATTAACATTAGATGGGATTCGACCAAATAAAAGCCTTCTTTTATTTACAATGTACAATAAAGGTAGATTTTTCTAGTTACCTACCTGAGGTAAAGGTGATACAGTATTTGTTGTTTTTCTACTATAGGCCTAACTTTAAAAACTTACTGTAAATAAACTTTATGCCAACCCTTTACTTATCCTTTATTATTTTTTTACAAGCAGTAAAAACTTATTATTGAAAATTTCATTTTTTTAATACACTGAAGAAGAAATGTTGAAGAATATTCGATGTATTAGTCTAAAAATTCTGCAAAATCGTTCTTAAACTGCAAAAACTCTTAAAAGATTGTAACACGAAAGAAATAGAATTTAAAAATTGTGGCAGAAAGCTCAATGAGATAAAATAAATTAAATGAGAATAAATGTATTTTCGTAAAGTAAGGATATAGGAGAAGTTAGTGTACTAACTCTAAGAC
The DNA here is from genome assembly GCA_036971475.1 of Prosapia bicincta. Classification (NCBI taxonomy): domain Eukaryota; kingdom Metazoa; phylum Arthropoda; class Insecta; order Hemiptera; family Cercopidae; genus Prosapia; species Prosapia bicincta. Next base: position 247,470,438 of record JBAIZL010000005.1, on the reverse strand, counting down.
TGATAATTAAATGAGAAATTCAGAAGAAAAAAATTTAATTCGTGCTTGGCCTTTATTCCGTGCAGTACACGCCTGGAAATCTAGATTGAATATTGTTAAAGATGAAACCGTTCATTTAGTTGCAAATCTATTGAGGGTTTTGAAAACATGTAACCAATCCAGAGGATCGATGGATACCGGTCTACACCTAACCTGCTGATTCACAATACAATCGTCTACTTGCACTCCCGTATTTTTGTTACCATGACACTATGTTTACTGACAGAACTGGAGAACTATTTCTAAACTTCGACAGAGCACTGAAAACCTTCAATGGGGCGGGGAAATTTTAAAATAGCAACCTAGCGGCGGTGGATTTATTAATTTTAATTTTTTCCAATGGCCTGGAAGAAACCGACACGAGGAACGCGACCCGTAAGGCATAGATTTAGCAAGTGTCTCCCTTTTTTACCAAACATACGTCAAAGAGAGTAATACCTTTTATAAGACAGTGCCGTGTGTACTAACCTAAATAGACAAAATTACTTAAATTGAGAGTTTAAATTTATTTGTGGACATTTGTTTTTATTAAAAACAATAAATTTGTTAAGTTTCATTTTGTTAATTCATGTTAAAAATAACAACAAATAATAGAATTGTAACAATCAATGTGACAATTTCTAAGACAACTATGTACTACTGTAGCCGAAACGAAACTGATTGTAAAGAGATGTCCCGTGTGGTTGTATGTTGAAAGTAGATGGAGAAATGGCGGTATAAATTTCACATTGTAACACGTGACCAATTAGCGCCTGGGATCGAACCCGTCATGAACGTGTTTGTGTAATGTTTATTTTCGATCTCTGAAGGATGACCACATCATTCAGTATTATCAGTTTTAATCGTGTGACAGGGACCATGATAGTTACTTCATGATAGTATCTATTTACTTCAGCTAGTTCATTCCCTCCAAAAGATAAAAATACCGAAATAAAATCTTATTTGGTTGAATCTTTCACTTTACAAGTCATAATATTCTACCTTTATTTTACCTTCTGAAATTTTTACCCTAATTCACCAGTTGCTACTAGCATAGAGCATGACCCGTGCATCGCCATTGACGTTCGATAACTGTATAAGACAACAACATTAAAAACACCCGAGTGATCATTTTTTCTTGTTATTTTGTCTTCTGCTAATGTTACCCCAAATCATACTTTTTCTAGTCCCGTAGAGGCACACCTTTGTATCCCCGTTTAATATTGAAGACGGTATTGGACTAAGTACCTTCCAAAACACTACGATTGATCATTTTCTAGCTTTGTTTTGCCTTCTCACATTTAAACTCAAATTTATCATTTGCTACTCCCATAGAGGATCACCCTTGTATGCCCATTGACGTCCCATTAACGGTACAAGACTCAGCACCAATAAAACCCCCCGAGTGATCATTTTCTATTCTTTTTTTCCCTTCTGACAATTTAACCCCAATTCATCCCTTTTGTAATTCCGTAGAGTCACACCCGTGCATTCCCGTATAATATTAATGACGGTATTGGACTTAGCACCCTCCAAAACTTCTCGCGTGATCATTTTCTATTTTTTGTTGTTGTTGTTGCCTTCTGAGAATTTACCCCAATTTACCAATTTTTTACCCTCGTAGAGAAACACCCGTGCATCCTCGATTATTATTGTAGACGGTATTGGACTCGGCACCCTCAAAATACGCTACGTATGATCTTTTTCTAGCTTTTATTTTGCCTTCTCACAATAAGGTCTATACTCCAATTCATCATTTGCTAATCCCATAGAGGATCACCCGTATATCCCCATTGACGTTCGATAACGGTAAAAGACTCAGCACCATTAAAACCCCCCGAGTGATCATTATATATATATATATTTTTGCCGTCTGACAATTTTACCCCAATTTAACAATTTTCTACTCCCGTAGAGCCATGCCCGTGCATTACCATATACTATTGAAGACGGTATTCTACTGAGCACAATCCAAAACACTACGATTTATCATATTCTAGCTTTGTTTTGCCTTGTCACAATTATACTCCAATTCATCATTTGCTACTCCCATAGAGGATCACCCGTGCAGCTCCATTGACGTTCGATAACGGTACAAGACACAGCACACTCCAAAATCTCCCGAGTGATCATTTAAATTTTTTTTTTGCCTTCTGACAATATTACCCAAATTTACCAATTTCCTACTCTCGTAGAGCAACAACCGAGCATTCCCGTTTAATATTGTAGGCGGTATTGGACTCAGCAACCTGCAATGCACTACGTTTGATCATTTTCTAGTTTTTTTTGTTTTCTCACAATTATACCCCAATTCATCATTTGCTACTCCCATAGAAGGTCACCCGTGTATCCCCATTGACGTTCGATAACGGTACAAGACACAGCACCCTCTAAAACTTCCCGAGTGATCATTATATATATTTTTTTTTTTTGCCTTCTGAGAATATTACCCCAATTTACCAATTTCCTACTCTCGTAGAGCAACAACTGAGCATTCCCGTTTAATATTGTAGGCGGTATTGGACTCAGCATCCTCCAAAACACTACGTTTGATCATTTTCTAGTTTGTTTTTGCTTTCTCACAATTATACCCCAAAGCATCATTTGCTACTCCCATCGAGGGTCACCCGTGTATCCCCATTGACGTTCGATAACGGTGAAAGACTCAGCACCATTAAAACCCACCGTAATGATCATTCTCAATTGTTTTTTTGCCTTCTGACAATTGTACCCCAATTCACCTCTTTTCCACTCCCGTAGAGCCACATCCGTGCATTCCCGATTAATATGGAAGACGGTATTGAACTCAGCCACCTCCAAAACACTATGTTTGATCGTATTCTAGCTTTGTTTTGCTTTCTCACATTTATAATCCAATTCATCATTTGCTAATCCCATAGAGGATCACCCGTACATCCCCATTGACGTTCGATAACGGTACAAGACACAGCACCCACCAAAACTTCCCGAGTGATCATTTTATATATTTTTTTTTGCCTTCTGACAATTTCACCCCAATCTACCAATTTCCTTCTCTCGTAAAGCAACAACTGAGTATCCCCGTTTAATATTGTAGGCGGTATTGGACTCAGCATCCTCCAAAACACTACGTTTGATCATTTTCTAGTTTGTTTTTGCTTTCTCACAATTATACCCCAAAGCATCATTTGCTACTCCCATAGAGGGTCACCCGTGTATCCCCATTGACGTTCGATAACGGTGAAAGACTCAGCACCATTAAAACCCACCGTAATGATCATTCTCAATTGTTTTTTTGCCTTCTGACAATTGTACCCCAATTCACCCCTTTTCTACTCCCGTAGAGCCACATCCGTGCATTCCCGATTAATATGGAAGGCGGTATTGGACTCAGCTACCTCCAAAACACTACGATTGATTTTATTCTAGCTTTGTTTTGCCTTCTCACATTTATACTCCAATTCATCATTTGCTACTTCCAATGATGAGGATGAGGATCACCTATTTATCCCCATCCGGGGATAGAGCCGCACCCGTTCATCCCCGTTTAATTTTGTTCACAGTAGTGGACTCAGCATCCTTTAAAACACCCCAATTGATTTTTTCCTAGCTTTTTTTGGGTTCTGATATTTTACCCTATTTGATCCTTTAGCTACTCCTGTAGAGGCACACACTTGTATCCCCGTCAGCTTTCGATAGTTGTACACGTTTATGAAAACTAACAACCAGGACTTTTGTGATTTGAGTAAATAATTGGCCAGCTGAAATGAAGAAGGGACATTCTAATGTTTATGTTTTCACCGTGATTACACACACATAGTGTCTTATAATCTAAACATTTGACTAGTAAGACAGTCGCACCATAGTGGCAACACTGTTGGTTCTCGTATCATTAGTAGCGTGGGAATAATATACACACCGGCTGCCATATTGTTATTAGACTGAACGAAAATATCCACTGGCTGCCATATTGATGCCTAGATGAAATGCTGCCGTATTGATAGTACTTCAGTCAATTTTGTATTTTAAGGATTTTATTGACTTAAAGTACATGGAGTAGTATCATGTTTATTAGAAATAAATTATACACGACTAAAAACATATATACTCCACTCTTTCTAGTGGCTGCCATATGGTTGCAAAATGAAATGCTGCCATATTGATAGCTGGATGTATATATATATATATATATATATATATATATATATATATATATGTGTATATATATATATATATATATATATATATATATATATATATATATTACATAGAAAACGTATCTTGAATGATATCTTGTAATCAATAAACATTATGTCAAGTTACTTTTGCGAAATAATCTAGCCCTAATGATGTGAATATTGTAAATCGTTGGCAAGGGATTACTGAGTGTTGTTATTTTAAAAAACAAGAGATTAAATACTTGGAAAAATGAGAGGGAGATTCCAAACAAAGCTAACAGATAGGTACATTTATGAGGGGCAAGGCCCACCAGCGCTGGAGCTCCTAAATTAGGTTTTGTCTGAGGACGAGATTTCCAAAATCATAGAGAAGGCATCTGCTAGAGCACAAAGGATTTTTGGACATCATATTTTGAGTCACCTCCCGACCTCGGTGTACTTGAATGCGAGCCATGATAGTAACGTCTCCGTTATCTCCTAGTACCAAGAAGATAATACTGAGATATATTTATCAACACTTTTCACTGAATCACCAAAGCATATTTCACCTCAAACACGCAAAATATAATAAAAAAACTTAATATCTAAATGGAAATACTGAGTAAATAGTGAATATAATAAAAAGAGTTTTATAGAGAATTTAAAATACTCGTTCACAATATTTAAATCCTATTTATTGGAAACCTTTTTCACACATCAAAGAATTTGATACCTTTGATTCTAAATATTTTATAAATGTTCATAAAAAAATTGATTACAGTTTTTATTTTCATTTAATTCTAATTGTACACTTTCAGTAACATTTACTTTCTTGTAGGTAACTCTTTTGTATTGAAAGAAAGGCGACACTTAAATTAATTAATACAATTTTGTTCATTGTTCTGATTAAACTGTGCAACGTCGCGTCGGGAGCACATGGTGGCAAATAGAACTATAGTCGTTCATTTTAAACAAAATTCAAACCATTCTTCAGAAAACTATGACAAGTACTCAACGCTTTGTTTATTCAATTTACTATGAAATAATTACATTGCTTCTTCGCCATATGTTAACCCTGGCCTAAACGACAGCTTTATCAACCGAACTTTTGATTTAATAAATAAAGCAGACTTTCCAGCACTATTATTTACTGAGTAAAGTTTAAAACACTTAAACCTAAATGACGCCAAGTCGTTACCAATTACGTAGTTATGACTAGTCAAGCAAACCTCTAAAGCGGTAAGAGGTGCACTTTAGTTTTAATATGTCCTTAAGGAATTAGGCAAAGGAAATGGTTGCTCTAATAAGACCTTATATATTATTTATAATTTAATAATATTAATTATATTTAAATATTTATATTAATGTTTCGATATAAAACATTTAAAAAATGTTCTTTGCACTGATACAAGGTGTTTAAAAGAACGCATTGAAACGAACCCAACCTGTTGCGCACTTTATAATAGCTGCACGGTTTTAGGCAACTTGATTTGGTGTTTCCAACATTTGACATAAGTTAATTGTGTGCAAAAGTTTTCATTCCTTAGCGAAGCAAATTTGATGAAAGAGACTTTGAAATTATGGCTTCATAATCAGGCTTAAGATTTAAAATAATAATATAAACGGCAATGAAAATATGCGCTAATTGTCCACAATATGAAAATCTGACTAAAAAATTGATTTTGTTATATTTAATTGAGTAGGCGTGAATCGGAGGGGAATTGGAATCGTGCTTCCTTAATATTTTCTGAAATACTAAGCGTATGATGTGATTCCAAATCTGAATACAGATTTTAGCGACACCGCAAAAGAGACTTCGAGGTATATAAATTTGTATGAACTACTTATAAAAACTACTATGAACTACTTATTTTATGAGGCTATTATGAAAAAATATATATCCATTTAGTAGACTAAACTCTTCAACTGCAACTTCAACTCTTAAACTTAGTAGAAAAATGTATTTAAACAAAATACCATGATATTGCTAATAGCAAGTTAGACAAGAGGACATGTATTTTTTTTATAGATAAAACATTTTACATAAAAAACCTTACATTTAAATCTTTATGTACAGTCAAAATCCTTTACAATCGAAATGTACACAATTATTTGATGCAACGTTTTTATGGCTAATATGTTTCATTTATTTAAAATGAAAAATTATATTACTGCCAATTTTGTCATCCACATGATCAACATTTACCATTTCAGGGAGTCATTTGAAGCTTTAAATAGGAAATATTCCAAACCCATACACCATAAGCGATACCTGTGCTGTGTTATCCCTATTAAAATTGTAAATTTACGCCAGTTTAGTTAGGCGCCCCTTGAGGTACCCCAGGTCAAGCAGGACACAAATTTCCATTTGCCGCTGCAGGTCACCTCACACTAACAAACACATTTTATAATAATCAGCACTCCTCTCACACTAACGCATATACGCTTTGGTCTATCAACGACATTGCACGATAGTAGCCCTAAATGGACAGGTGTATTTTGCTGAAAATATGGGGGCAAATTCTTGGTTCATAAGGGCCTCCAACCAATGGTCAGGAAGTGTCAGGTGTATGGGTGTATCGACTTTTGCACAATGTTGTAATTCAGATAAAGCTATTCGAGCCTGTTAACTGTTTTTTTTTGCATCTTCATCAGCTAATCATTACAGCCACATATGTGAGTAAATTAAAGCTCTTCATCTCCCCTACTAATTTATTGTCTCTGAGATTAAATCATTATATTTTTTTTCATTTTTATCAATTATAGTGAATAGAATATATGGCTACAAGCATATAAATTCTGCTTGTAATTATTGATAGCACATGAGAATATCAGAGAATTTTTCAATTCCTTCTATAAGCTCTCACAAACTTTTAATTGTTAATAAAATGTGTTTTTTATTCATCCAATCATGTTCAAATACATTTTCTTAAACCTATAATGGATGACAATGTTATCACAGTTTTTCAAGTATTTATTCATCAATTTAAATTCAGAAAAACTCAATGTCCCAGTCGGATTCGAACTGAGGAACAACATGTTTAAAATCCAACACTTTGGTCCTGAGCCAAAGACTAGAAATGAATTACTTAAACTTTTATATAAAATTATAAGAGAAATAATTCTTGCAATAACGAAGTATTACAAGAGGTGGATAGAATAAGTTATAGACCACCACCAGCTTCATAAACTAGAAACGATAAAAAAAAGCAAATAATTAGTATCAAACAAAAATAATAGTTCAAGACTATATGCTGTATAGAGAGGAAAATGGAAAATTGCAAGGATATTCTTTCTATTTCGACACGTAAAATTGTCATCTGTCATATATATATATATATATATATATATATATATCGCAATATGTATTCTTTTGTGATAATAAAGAACTAAGTCAAAATACAAATTCAAGAATTATAATTAAATTTACATATAATTGTAAATTCAATTATAATTCATGTTTTTGTATTTTGACTTAGTTCTTTATATATATATATATATATATATATATATATATATATATATATATATATGTGTGTATACATATTTATATTAACTGTAATTATAAAATAAAAAGTAACGAAAATATAATATTTTCTTTGTAGACCTCAATAGGAGTTTTTTTAATTTGGTTTTTTTATATTACTTGCATACCCATCAAGTCAACTCGTGTAAAATAACCTTGGGTAATGATAGGGTTTAACCCTAATGGCCTATGAGAGGAGCAACTAGGGTAGTAATAGATAGTTGAAATATAGTGACGTCCCAATATCTTCCCTTAAATGTATACCAAGTAATGTAGCTCTACTCTGAAACTTCTAAATAATTTTAATGTCATAAAACTTAATCGGTAATATTGTACAATCCTTAGCACAGACTTTTTGCGTCTTTCTTGTTCTCAATTAAAATTTGAACACACCTTTGAATAATATATTAATATCACAATTATAAGAATAATTTTACTTACAGTAGAACCTCGATAATTTGGACTGACTGGGACCGGAGCCGATCCGGATTACCGATAATGCATAAAAAATAATGATTATAAACACACACACACACACACACACACACACACACACACACACACACACACACACAAACACAAACACACACACACACACACACACACAAACACACACACACACACACACACACACACACACACACACACACACACACACACACACACACACACACACACACACACACACACACACACACACACACACACACACACACACATATATATATATATATTTGTAGTTATGCAACACTGTTGCGGTGACCCCAAAACAAACTTTAAAAACTCTCACAGTGCAGTGAATCTAAAAATAGAACATAACGGTACACCAAGGTCAACGGGAAATCCACTCAGCTCGCAGTCTACAACAACCCTGTTCAGTATGCCCGAAGATAATGACAAGGCCAGTCTTTGAAAGTTAACTCTCATAAATACAAAGTAAGATTCTTATTTAAATACATAAGTGAAAGTGATATATATATAATCAAAATTGTACCGAACTCGATACCGTTGCCGATACCAAGAAATCAATTTCCTATTCCAAATATCCCAATTATCAATCCAATAACTTATTATATTGCCAGCATGATAACAGAGATGACGCACTAACGAGACATTATGTGAGAGTGGCGACGGATAATTGACTGCGCATTGTGTGCTGTCGTGGCAACGCTTTCATCTCGATACTGCATTGTATCGCATTTTAAGGTTGTATTTACGCACTATCCTGTGAATAGTGGCTAGCTATGATTACAATATAAAAAGTCAAGTCATTTTTAAGCCTGACTGTAAGACATATAAACATAGAGTATTATGTCCAGACTAATGTTTTAATGCGAATGATTAAACTTTCAGCGTCCAAAACAATATTTAAAAAACCAAAAAATACTACAAAAACCGGTCCAGATTATACGAAGATCCAGAATAATAAGACCCGTAATATCGAGGTTCTGCTGCACTTTTATATAATTCCTTCTTTGTAAAACAAAATAATTCCTTCCGCTAACATTATGTAACCGTAAAATCACTTCGCGATACAATTTGTGTTTCAGTTTAACTTTACTGTGATACTTTTAAATTCCTATTATGACTTCATTTCAAAGTTAGCGTAAAATATTTACTTAGCTCACAGTTCACTAGGTCACCATATTGATGTAAAGTAAACAAATGGATAGACCGTAAATTTCGATAGGCAGAGAAATGTAAACAAATGATTGAATCTCGAGCGCATATCTCAGTCAAAATTTTTAGATTTCCTACGCTAACACCCCTCTGCGTTCGAGGCTTAAGGATTTGTATATTTTACCGATGTTATTCTGCCCTGTTTATCACTGTTTTTATTCTCCATTCTGTTGAAAAGTCCCTCACTAGTTGCACGTAAGACTTGAAAAATATTGTAATATAAATTCTATTTCCCATTATTGGGAATGACTCACACTAATAACTTGCTGCTTCACGATTATGTAGGAAAGATTACTTTAAATCGTCCACATTGATGAGGATGGTATAAACAATTCAGATCCACAGATAAAAGCCCGTTGTTACTATGTAAGAGAATTTCGCCTGCAGCTCTCTCTGGGTAATAATGACATTTCAGAGCGTAATTTCCACCAAAACCGTTTAGATATAACCAAGCCCCCGGCTGTGAAACGTCTCTTGGCAGAACAATAACAGTTCAAATTAAAAGTTTATTTTTAAATTGAATAACTTTTGTGGGCAGTTATACTTTCTTTAACGCAATAAGTGTTTTTTTCAGAGTTATTCTTCAACTTAATGAAAAAGCCCATTAAAAATTTTGTTACAGAAGTAATAGAAATTAAATTAACTGAAGTGCGATTTTAACTATTGTTGGAAATAACGTCCATTAACAATTACAGCCTAATTAGTTAAACCGGTTATATTAGGGTTTATAAATCCTTAGAAAACGTGTCAACTTTGTTAGAGATGGCCAAGAACGCCGAATGGCATCCATTTATTTACCATCCTCCTAAATGGAAGAATGCCATTACAAATAGGTGGACCTTTCATATTTAAACGTTATTCATAGTTCCCGGAGATTATAAGGTCTATTCCATAGTTCTACCTGATTTTGTCAATCCCACAAAATCATTTTCCCTGTTCAGTATGCCCGCAGATAATGGCAATGCCAGTCATTGAAAGTTAACTCGCATAAATACCAAGTAAGATTCTTGTTCAAGTACATAAGTGAAAGATATATATATATATATATATATATATATATAGATATCGCAATATGTTTTCTTGTGTATTAATAAAGAACAAAAGTCAAAATACAAATACAAGAATTATATTTGAATTTACAATTCAAATATTGTATATTAAATATTAAATAATTCTTGTATTTGTATTTTGACTTTTGTTCTTTATATATATATATATATATAAATATATATATATATATATATATATATATATATATATATATATGTGTGTGTGTGTGTGTGTGTGTGACCTTATGTACCAATTTTTATTTTGTAAAATTAAATAATATATCAGACAATATGTCTGAGGTCGGAGTTATGTTTCATCACCAATTAGGATTCAAGTCTAAGAATTCGTATGAATTAGAAAATGTTTTGTTATCAACATATCCTAACTTTTATAACGATATGAAAGTTACGCTTATGTCGACGTAGGAAGTCGATGCTCGATATAATAAATCGAGAAACTGTGAGAAGACTGCTAAATATCCAATATCTTCAGATCAAAGAGATAGTTGAGGCGAAAATATGCAATATTGAAGTATATGACATACTTGCAGTATATGTCATCATCCACCTGCACAACATATATGGAAGCATTCTCTTGAAGGTGATGGGATTTCTACTATAACAGTATATCAGTTCTTGCTTTACAAAAAAAAAATCTGTAGTGTAAAATTTCTGAATATTTTTTGTCAGGAAAGAAAAATTTTTAAAATAAGTAAAATTATGCAGGAGTATGGAAAAAACAGATTATTAAAAGATTTGTCTGTAGTGGCGAGAAGTAAGTCCTTGGTGTGTTCACTATTATTTTCAGATATAATATCAACTCAAATTAAAATTATTTTTATAACTGACTTTAGAACTACAGACACTTAGTTAATTAAATACTCTATATAATAAATATTAAAATAATAATATATTATGAACCCAAGCCTATAGAGTATTATGTATATTATCTAGCTGGCTTGTGAGTTAGGCTTAATACATATGTTGTGATAAAATATGTTTGTGTTAGAACCACCGAGGATGATGATACAATGTAATTGAAATGCTTTTGAGATTAAAGTTTTATAAGTGTGGGTTGTATATAATATTTATGTTTACAGTAATATGTGTTATTATTGCAACTAGTTAGGTGTAAACGGTTATGCACATAGTACGGTTACTGCCCAAAGGAATATTTAAAGTAAATTTGTTGAAATCTAAGAGAAAACGTTTTTTGGCAAAACATTCTACCATTAGATACTATTCATATAAAGTCATAGTGAAACACTGATGAATATCGCTTAGCGAGTTTTAAAATATATATAATTTCCGACAGATCCTGATACTAAGTCTCAACTCAGATGTTTTGTCGAACGTCATTGACAACAAAATCCAATGGTTCGTTTATTTCTCTTAGAGGTTTGAGTTCTAAAATTCTCTATCTTATAATCACCAAATGTATAAAAACCTAAAACAAGCAACCCTAGTGTAAACAAAAAGCAAAGACCTTGTTTTTTAGAAACATTAGGAAACCACTAGAAAATAAATGTTTATTCTCTTGAAATCATAGCCGTTTTATAGAGACTTTTGATTTACCTACATATAGCTTAAAAACTCTAAGATCGAATATATACCGCTATCTTTAACTCTTTCTCTTTTCTTTTCTAACCTATCGTCCATTTTTACCTTTATTCTCTAAATCCTTTACCAGTCGTAGATTCATCTCCCGAGCATTTCAATCATTTCTTTACATACATTTACCAAACAATAAAATCTCTAATGGTATCATTTATGTATTAAAACTCTATTTTATCACGTTTTTAAGATATTGTTTGTGGAATTATTTAAAATTATATAAAATTGTTCACCTAAGAAATAAAATATTTTAAATGCTAGTAAAAAAAATCATTTTACAATTACTAATTAAATCATTATTTTTTGTGTGAATAATTTATAAATACTATTACTTTAAACAATTATTGTTAGAAACGGAATATGTTCTACAATGATATTTTAGAGCAAAAGACTACAGAAATAAAACAAAAATTGAACATTTGACTTAAATGTTTTACTTATAATAACACATGATTCATATTTTTTCCTAACAATACAATGCGTAGTGTTTTTATTGTAGTGAAAAAAAGTGAAGAATGAATGTCTTACGCAGGAGTAAAGGAAATAGCCTCACACTCACGTAACCCTCATTAGCATTAGCCTCAAACCATTACTCACTCTGTCCGTGTAATGACATTGAACGTGAATTATATACCTCATCCATTCTGCTGTAACGTGGCCAGGGTAGGAGGGGGTAAAAGTAAAGAGTACAGTAAAAATACACTCTTTTCTAAGAAACTAGAAAGTTAGGTGACAATTAAATAAACGTCTTATTATTAGTAGAAACAAATTAAATAAATTGAAAGTATTTAAAAAAATATGATCCGAAAAAGAAAAGAAACATACTTTACTAAAGAAGTATAATTTATCACCAGGTCAGTAAAATCAAGGTTAAATTGTAATTAATTTAAAAATCTGTTTAGTTCGTTTCATATCAGAAAGGAATATTAAAAAATGATATTGGAAATGGAAATGGATGTATATTAAAAACTGAATCTAAAGTAAATAGAATGAAATAAAAAAAAATTATTAAAAATAGTAAAAAAAATAATGCAATTTTCAATTTAAAAAAATAATAAAATTAAATGAATTACTAAAATATTTAGGAATAAAAATTGCATATAATTCCTACAACAAATAATAATAATATGATATACCTAATGAATAATAATAAACACAATAACCATGAAATTAGTGTAGGTTATAAATCACACACACACACACACACACACACACACACACACACACACACACACACACACACACACACACAAACACACACACACACACACACACACACAAACACACATACACACACACACACACACAAACACACATACACACACACACACACACACACAAACACACATACACACACACAGACACACAGACACACACACACACACACACACACACACACACATACACACACATACACACACTCACACACACACACACACACACACACACACAAACACACATACACACACACACACACACACACACACACACACACACACACACACACATACACACACACACACACACACACACAAACACCCACACACACACACACACACACACACACACACACACACACACACACACACACACACACATACATATATATATATATATATATATATATATATATATATTCTATAAATTCAATTCGAAAATATCTTATTTACCTAATATAAAAAAATGATCCTGAAAAATAAGTTAAATAAAAATAATTAGGAATATATATTCGTAAAATATCATTTATAATGAAAATTTATAAATTTTGAGACTGAAACGAAGTAATTGAAATTCAAATACTATTTGAAAGGAACATGATATATTTTTATGTCGAAGTCTAGGCAACACCCTCTTATTAGAGATTAATATATACAGTAACACCATAGAACTATAAACATAATAGAACATATTTTTAACTTTATAATTCGTATTTATATTTAATGTTTTGCTGAATGTAATATTAAGTGAAAACGTTAACCAGAATGTCGGAGTGTGTAAGAAAATTATTTATTAAATAAATTTCAACTCAATTTGCAAGATTGTAAAAAGAACTGTTTTTTTATTTTATTTCAATTTTTGCTTTAGCACAGATTTTTCACTTTTATAAAATTTAACTTCTTACAAAACGTCTTCATACGTTTTACAAAATTTCTAAAGCACAATAACTTTTTTATAAAGGAACTTTGTAATTATTTCTTAAATTATTTTGCCCTAGCTTAGTTAATTGATTATTTTAATATCATTTAACCCTTTGAACCCTTTGGTTCCAAATTGTAACCCTTTGTAAAATGTACTTAAATATAGCTTACAGTCATATCTGAAAACTTATGCTTTACTGTTAAATTTAATTTATAGAAAAATACACTATATTCCCTAAAAGAGAAGCATATTATCGTTTATAATTTCATGAGAAAAATCACCAATGCAATTACATAAACATTTATCAGGATGTTTCATCTATTCAAAAAAATAAAATTTATACATTAAACAATTTATGAAAAACCAACCCCAAAATATTAACATATAACACTTTATAAAGACAATTCACATATTTAAAATCATTTGGTAAACCTCACCTATTTTTATCAACAAATCTTATTGAGAATATAACCCAAATAATTGACGACAAATGTTATCAGAAACATTTACCTAATTTTAAACATCATATTTAGATTCTAATATTAGCACACCATTTGTAAAATCAGCATTTATATGTATATATATGTTTGTATGTATAAATCATACTTAATTAAGTTTAGCAATTAATATTTAAAATATCCTTTATGACTGTTGTTTGTTTTTGACTAATATTTATTTTCTTTCTATAACTCTTAGAATAACTTCCACACAAATTATTATGTCTTCTGACATTTCTTTATACTAATTTTAATTTGTTAATTCCTAACCAGTTTTCCTTGCAAACCTTTACGCTGGCTTAATTTTTATATCTTTTCCTATCTAAAACTAGCTAATGTTTTATTTTTCTACTTTAGTATTCAAACAAACGTAACAGTTCCTTTATTATAATTACGGTAACATATAAAACAATTAGGCAAATGTATATTAATTTTGACACCTTTATTTGTTTAAAAAGAACCTCCCTGTTTATCTATATATTTTTTTATTTCAGTATACTTTGTGAACACTTTTAATTAATTTTCGTTAATTATGTCTTAGTTTAACAATATTTAGCTTTCATCTATTGTGTCTACATTTAATTTTAATCTCCTACATCAACAAACCTTAACAGGATTTATTTCCAAAATAATTAAATTCTTAAAAAAAATCATTTGTTTATATCAATACTCGTTTGGTAGCCATTTTGACTTTGATGGCTTCAAAGTCAAAACGGCGCCTAGTGTTTCTTGACTTTTAATATAAGTAAGTAGAGATTTGAACAAGAAGAAATCAAGTACCTTTTAATTCGTACCGTTTCCTAGATCCTGTTTAGATTCCACAGTTTGGGCTACCCAGGTTTTGTGGCGTGAAGCTCTTTCCCATGGTCCGCCTTCCTCAGCTCGTTCGTTCGTAACGCGTCACCGCGAATTTAATTTTTAAAAGTCTAAAGTTCTTATTCCTGTTTTTCTAAATGAATTTCACTGATTTTATTCCCGAATTTAAAACAGTTTATTGATAACCTGATGTTTAATTTTTATTTGTTTTCACATTTGAGAGTTTTAAAATTTTTACCGAATTTTAATGTCACGATCTCTTCCAAACAATTAACGGTTTATAAGCTTTGTAAAAACTCCTCTTTTTGAACTATTTGAAACGCACCACATTTTGTTTGAATTTAGCCAATTTTAGGGACTGAAATACTTAAAAAGGGATTGATAATAGCACAGTTACATTTGCAGGCCCTTTTTCCCTGCGTTTAGCACATGATGCTAGAATTTAAGACATTTAAACCATAAAAAAGCAGAGTACGTTGAACGTCATCCAGAGTTGACAAAACCTTGAGTCTCACTGCTATTTTCCCTTTCGGTTTTAAACACGCTCTCCATTGCTTTTTGCCTCACTTGTTGTCTCTTATCCAATCAGCAACCTTGTTAGAAAATACCGTAGAGTCGTACGATCCTACCCCTTATCGCGTGATTCTGTACGTCACGGTGTCCGGTGGTTATTGAAAAACTTCTATATTTTAGTATATAATTTTAAATCTGGCCTTAACCTCTTATAATTTGAATTATGGCGATTTCCTTATTCTTGATGTTCTTCATAATTTTCCTTTGTGCACATTTTCAAATGTCGGTGAACCTTCTACATGAAGTTTGACTTTTCTCCCATTTTTCTTTGTTGCTTCATTTATCTCCTTCAATTCAGTAAAAAAGCTCCCCCTTTAGAAACGGCTTTACTTTATAAAGTTTCTTTGAAATAGCTGCCTATGGCTCTGTATTTATATTTATATTTATGTTTATTGTCGAAAATTAAAATTTTATATTTTTTAAATTAAAAATTCCCATTCTAACGCTTAAATTGATAATATTTACACACGCTACAACACACATACACACACCCACCCACCCACACACACACACACACACACACACAGACACACACGCACATACACACAAACACACAAACACACACACATACACACACACAGATGTATCTATAGCATCTATACTTAGAAAGTCAATAATTAAAATTTGTAAAGAAGAAGATGGAAAAGCCTGAGGCATTGAAAGATTTTTAAACTATATTTAAACAAAATCCAGCGCAGTGAAGTATACTTAATAAATTAAAACGTTTTTAAATAACAATTTGCGCTCTACGCAATTCCTAATTATTAAAAGATTACCCAAGGCACTTCTTCGAAGAATTTGTCAATTATGACTCCGGTCACAGAGGGGAGCGATCTATTAATATCGCTAAATTAAAATTCTACTTTATTACGAAACTTTTTGATACTGCTTAAGTGTTCGTTAATCTTTCAAATAACCCATAGCATTGTAAAATTTATTTTTCTTTCATTTCATTTTTTTATGCTATTAAAATTAATTTTATTTAACTGCTGAATAACAGTGTTTGAAATCAATAAAGTAAGTGAGTTCTTATATTCAATTTGTTTAGGGCTATATTTGTATCACTTAAATGCATACATGCTCTTACATTGTGTTTTATCTTTTTTGGGGCCTTTGTTCACTTATTTGTGGAAAAGTAGTTTCCTGCAAATAATTGTAACATTAGGTTTACAAAAGGTCTAAAGATCCATTCATTACCCACGGTTTACACCTCGAAGTGTTCTTTGAGGTCAGACAATTATATCTTATACTGAGGATGTTTCTGAAGATTCGAAAGTGCCTTAGTGAAACTAAACTTTGACACTTTACCTAATTTGGTAGTATTTTAGGGATTAAAAATTTCTATCGAGCGATAGTAATGTATATTGGGGGTTAGTCTGAAATACATTTTCCATATGATATAAAAACGATGATATGTAAAAACATTTCGCGATCGTTAAAAATTATAAACGAAAGAAATTTGTTTATTTTGTTGGAACTCAAACTTCCTAAAAATTACACAATTAGACAAAAAGTGGAAAAATTAAACGTTTTTAACATTTATTTTATTAATACGTAATTAGGTTATTATAATAATCGTTACTATCTTGCAACTTTCTACATTCAAATGTAGATAAAATAATCATCATTTAAATTATTACTTTTTTTCTATATACTGGTTTCAATCGTTATTGTTTTACAGCTGAGTCAATTATGTACAGACGAGTAAATGGGAACACTATAGAGTTACATTCAGGCATAATGAATAGCTTGAGAACAATCTCGGCTAGAAGGGTCAGGCACACTATTAAAGTGGAGTAGATTTGCACTCAACTGTTGTACTACATTCATGAGTATATACTAGTAGAATGACAGTTGAATATTACACGTAAGGAAATGGAAATAATGGGAGCTAATGTAATTATAAATCACGTAGCCACACCGCTTCTGAAAAGTAAATTTTGAAATTAAGTCTAACTAAATAATATTTTTAATCAGTATTTTAATAATTACAGTATTTAAAAATTATTTAAGATAATTACAAATTTATAATTCATGATATTTTTATACAACTGTAAACAATATAACTATAAGATCCTGTCACATCTGTCAAAAAATGTTTTTTTTAATATAAATAAAGTAATACATGTTCTTACCGACCTTTTCCTCTGCCTTACCATGGCCCTTTCTCTTCTCAATTGTTAAGTCAGTAAGAAAGTAATGGTTTATCCATTGACTACGAACCTAGTTTCATAGACCTGTGCCTCAAGGAATAAACTTCTCAGAGGAACCAACCCCTGAATTTTTGATAAAACCAATTAGCCTCCGATAAGCCCTGTTCAAGCTCCTTTTCGGGTAGTGGAATCTTTGAGAGACACTTGTGATTTTAAAGACTATACCTGGATACCTAGTGAACTTATCTTATTTAGAATGAAAACACAGCTAATTGGAAAATATACCTTTTTTTCTATTTGTTCCAAGGTTCAAATTAATTATTATTGTTTTTATTTAATTTAACAGAATTTTCTTGACTAATTACTTTTTCAAATTTTCATACAACTTGCCATTTAATTAAACATTATTATCTCATTCTATGTTTTTTAAATTTTCTTATTATCATTAATTTTATATATAATTTAAATTATCAAAGTTACCATAATTAATTTTGTATATAGTTTTGATTGTTACAGTTAAATTTAACATATTTTAAAATCTGATTCTTTTTCAAACACTTAATATTACTATTTAATGCCTTTAGGCTAGGCCTTGAACAATTAACTTCTTTAGAAATTATTCATTAGAAATTTACGTAGAAAAAGCCATATAAGATATACACCTTTATACTTAATCCATACATTCCCACAGCGATGGGAATGGAAAGTCAATTTTGAATCTTTGTTACTTAAATTTGGGTAACCTAAGAGAGTTGACTAATCAGTCCCTTAGGTTATTCACATATTCTTTAATTTTGAATTTAAGTTAATATAATTTGAAGTAAAATGTTATTTAAAAAGAATAATTAAATTGATTATATAACCTTGTACTGTAGAAATCTTTTTATCTTAATTAATTTTGTCATCTGTCGGTCCCGTTACAGCTTCAAGGGTCTTGGTAGGTAGGCGTCTCTCCATAATTTCGTTTAATCTTCTTATTTTCTCTAATTTTGCATTTTGGTGGTCGAAATTTTGTTCTGGGTATATATGAGCCCTTGCTCATATATATCTTCCTTCCCCTGATCACACCGTAGCACTTTTTACTCTGTTTCTAGCACATTTTTTCTTGTCCTGGTCGCATGGTACTAAAACACGTCTGCCCGCCTTGAGAGCCTAATGCATTCCCCCCTCTGGATAGCGTCTCTTTTTCGAGGCCCGTCTTCTCCAATTTCAAACTTCCTACGCCCTAGTATCCATTTTTCAACTTTTGCCCAATCAGAAAGCCGTTGCCATGGCATTTGACTTTGTTTGTTCGGAAATTAAGATTGTGAGCTAAGATTACTTTCACTTTTTGTAAAAGGCGTTTCTGTATTCTGATGTGTCCTTTGCATTTTTACCTTTGATTTAATAACGTATTTGACTTTATTTCTTCTTATTTAATTTAATTTTCTTTTTAAAATTCCTAATCCAAAGTTCGACTGTAGCGCTTTCGTTTCGTAGTGACAAGATTTATAATCAATACCCTAGGCGGATTTTTCCGGAATCAAATATGACTGCTTCTAGTAAAACCTAATTTCTAGGCTATTACATTTTAACATTTAATCTTTACTTTTACATAAATACTATTTTCCCTAGCTAGGCCTAATTTACTTTCCTCACATCTTATAAATTTACATTCTTTATTCCTGATTATATTTAAGTACAATTATTTTAATAGCCGGCATCTAGGCCGAGTTTGTTATACTACACAATTACCGTCTTTTTTGTATACATAATTTAGGCTATCCACTTTGAAGTGAGAATTTTTCTTATTGATTATAATTTATGTTTTTTAAGTCTAAAGTTATTTCTAATTTTCTTCATTTTACTATTATTTACCCTAGTTTTAATATTATTATTATTATAATGCTTTAAAATTTTTACATTTAAATTTAGCCAATTATTTAACCAGGTTAGGTTTGATTCTGGTATTCTGTACAATTACCCTGATTCTTTGCATCGGACATTCTGGCCACTGCAATGTGTAATTAATTTGTGGAAACAATTATTCACTAAATTTACCACAATAATTTAAAGAGGAATTGTATACATATATTAAATGTTATGATAAACGATTATATTTTTGAAACAATGCACTTATTAGAATTTGTACTTTACCATATGAAAGAGCATACAGATCAATCGCTGTTGTTTAAAAATTCGAATATTCTCAGAGTTACTAATTTTCTTTATTTAAAAACACGATACAGAGATGTAAATTAAACACTCTGTAATTGTTTCAGGGTTTAAATTGAATTTGTGGTATGAATATATTGCTGTCAAAAAATTACGCGCTTTAAGCAACGACATATCAGAAGTATTATTTTTTCCCTTAGTATGTTATACTTAATAAAGATAGTGTTGCATGAAGGTTTGTGTGTGTTTCTGAAAATATGATTGCAATTATTGTTTTTAACCTTTTATGTGATGGGGATAAAAATACTAGAGTGCAATGCGTTTAAAAAAAATATATTATTACCTACTTAAACTATGCATAAATCTTATAATGATTCAGGAACGTATGTAGAATACGTATATAGAATATATATAAGTATACAAAAATAACTTTAACCAACCGTTTTTGGAAACTATTAATAAATAGGCAAAAATTAATTTTGGAAAGTTTTTATTTTTTATATTAAGTAAAAAAAACAATCATATATTTTGTTCACAGCTATATAGTTTTGTGATGTGTATAATTTTAAAAAAACAATTTTTTTATATCGTCCGTTTAAACTTTTTTTAATTTTAATTCTCAAAACCCGTCTTTTTTTCAACAGTTCCACAAAAATGTAATACATAAAAATTAGATCAATTTAAATATGGCATATAATATACAAATTTATTTATAGAGAAATATATATAAATTAGAGAAATAAATAACCTAATATCTTTACATTTCTTGTTACAAAAAAATACATATATATATATATATATATATATATATATATATATATATATATATAACTATAACAGAGATTAGAACTTTGAAATGAGAATATAATAAATATATTAATAATTAGATATTTTTCTAAAACTGTTTTTATGAAAATTAAAAGCTATAAATATATATAATTATAAATTCATAAATTTTCATATGAGAACTGAAATAAAGTCATTCTTGGTTCATAATATGTATGAAATAAATATTCATGTAAAATAAATATTTTTGTATGGAAAATGTGAACTAAAATTTCGCAAACTAAAGAACACTGGAAAATTGTCTCCCAGGTGTGTTGACCAGGAATTTCATGATACTCGTGAATATTGTTTTTTTTTTCAGGACGTTTTTAAGAAAATTATAGACTATAGTCCTTGAAATGTATTGTTGATTAGATTAAAATTTGACATCTCAGCTTTTCATTTTTATACGTTTATTTTATTTAACATGTCAATGTATCGTATTTTGTATGTAAATACAATGTCAGGAAACATTAAAATATATCTTGGGCGTATTTCCACTTGTTTTTTAAAGATAAAATATTGGCTGGCCGGATATCTGATGATAAGCGAAAAATGTATTATAAATATTTAAGTACTTTTAAAGTATGACAACGCCATTTTCTGGCTAGAACTAATGCACTATTAACATAGTTTTCTTTATCATTATTTAATATCATTTAAACGATGTCAACAATCTTATATTTTCCTTTATAAAATTACCTTTTAACCGTCGCCCATTACAATAAGTGTTACATCGTTCTTGAAAATATTGTTTTTTTTAGTTGCTTATCTTGTTATGATTGAAGTCAGGGTAGTAACTAGTAGTTTTTGGAACGATTGAGATTCATACAAAATTTTATATTACCGTTTTTATTTTTCAACCAATTATTTTTAATATCATTAAACTTACTAAATCCAAATATGTGGCTTTCTGCTTTTTCAATACATTTTATCACATAAACCTATTACCGTCCAATATAAATTCCGATCGCTACCATCCTTCTTTCACAAATTACTTCAACATTGCAGTTGCTCTTCAATCAAAGACGAGGTTTCTACGTAAAAGTGTTCCCTTCACTAACTAGCAGAGAACTGACATCATTATAATAACAAGATCTAACAAGATTTTAAGATGGTATGATATAAATGTGCTGAAGCATGCAGTACTCCTACTTAAAATAAACATTTTGTGTTCTACGTATTTAAAAATATTGCGTATTGCATAAAAGTATTGTAACAATATGTGTAATTATACTATCATGATATAGTTATATTTGTATAATACATTATTCGTATACATATATATTTGTATTATTATTATTCAACCTCTAAAACGTATAATTATAACAAAGCTCGAGTTTTTTAATAGTTTGTAACTAAAATTACGATTAGTGTTTTTTAATATTTATTATAAATTATTTACATCATTTTTATAACAATAATATCTGTTGAATAAATGATAAGCCGGTTGAATATCGAGTCAAAAGTTTATTTATTTAGTGCAACATTTCGACAACTAATTGTTTGCCTTTATCAAGCCTGTATTGCTAAGAAAAACAAATAAGGCCAAACAATTAGTTCTAGAAAGGTTACACTAAATCAATAAAGTGTTAACTCGATACTCAACCGTCTTCTCATTTATTCAATAGTTATCTCGAGTTCAAATAAACATGAAAAATTATATTTGTTATTTTTCTTCGACAAAAATATTAAAGTTCTCACTACCTTATAATAATACAATTATCAAATTAGAACATTAGATCTTCTAAATTAACCTAGTTCACATAAAAAGGTTTATTTTACACAATTTATATATGTATTATAAACTTTATCAATAGGGAGTTGATTTCATTTAATAAGCTTCCAGTACTTTTAGAACTAATTTTATATTAAAGGTGAAAGGAAAACCACAGTTTTAAAATTCTTTCTAAAGGAATTTGGCCACTAAGATGTTTTGAGATTTTTTTTAGAAGCTTTTATTTTACCTTTGATCTATTTTTAAAAGAAATTTACTGGTTTTAAACTAAAATAGGATTTACTGTTATAAAATAGGATGTTTTATAAAACGACGTTCACCATTTCTTCAACTCCATCCCAATCGTACTAACAACCTTTTACATTATCTAGTTTTCGTTTTTCCAAACCACTCTGTAACTTAGGTGGTCCTTATAAATTATGCTGATTAAGAATTAGCTACTACTTGATGGTCTCTTACCTATGTGTTAAAACCTACTAGTAAAAAGGATTTCTGAACAATATTGTTCAGATAATTTATCTTGTTTCATAAAAAACATTTATTTACTTTGCGGAATATACAAAAGCAGTTTCCGAAAATTATAAGCTATGCAAATTAAAAGCTATATATATAAATTCATAAATATTCATATTAGAACTGAAATAATGTCATTCTTAGTTCATAATATGTATGAAATAAATATTCATGTAAAATAATGAGGCATGTCTACCTCATTTTGGATCCATAACATACTGTCACATACCGTAAGGAAACGGATTAATCCTTTCCCATCAATGGGCAAATCTGTCGTCCCCAACAAACTTGTTTAATAAACAGATCTTTTTCTAACTGCATTTCTACGTAAACCTGCGCTAATATATTAAATTATTCTCCACTTATAATTAAGCTGGATTTACTCTTTTCAGAGATATTCAAATATCCACAACTAAACGCATTTCTTTAAGGTTCAAGCATTCGTATAGAAGGTTGTACTATCAAAACGTTTATACTGAAATGATTAACCTACTTAGTTTTTCATTCAAATTATTACAACGTTTTATTGGACTGGTAAAGCATTGCAATTAGACCCTTAAAATGCTGATCAAGAATATTAAGTATCAGCATGCTGGTAATGTAATTCATGTAGAGGAGTAAAATTTTGACGCACATCTATGTAAAATGTCGATAAATCAAGAATTATTTTGTTGGTAAGCAAGCCTATTGTTGGTAGGTAATATTCTGGTAAGGTCAAATAGGAAGAAATATGTATAAAGTATTGTAAATAATTATATACATGCATAGTATTCCAAGCATTATTACGGTTATAAAATATCAATACTATTATTACGTTGGTAAAGGGATATTATTGATAATATGTTCGTAAAGTAATGTATGTAATATTATGCTAAATTAAAGAAAGTATTTCTATGTTGGTAAAGAATTTTTTTATTACAAAAGTAAATTATTATGAGTATTGATATGGTGGTAAAATGATCTGAATATCGATAAAGTAGTTGTAGGCATTCATTACCCCGTAAAAAGCTTAACAATCAGTATGTTGGTAAAGTTACGTAATTAATAGACCCTACTATGCAGATAAAATAAAATAAGGTGTTAAAATAGACCCTCACTATTCCGGGATGGAAAATGTCAGGACATGCCGCTAATATGTATCGTATTATTTTAAAAAAGGGCAAGAAAAACACTATAGTTACCGGGCAAGTTGTAAGATAACGTGCATTTTGTACAGTACTGTAGTTACTTATCATAGATAAATCTGATTATTCTCGAAACATCCGTTACACTGTACACTACTAGAACTACTAACCAAAAGATAGGCATTCCTTACTTATAACGAGTGGCGTTATCGTCACTGACAAACAACGAGAGTCAATCCGGCGCCAGCATCCAGCTCCATACATAAGTTTAGCATCACTTCTGTTTACTTACTGGTAATTTATTAGTTTTCAAATTTAATTAAAACATCAATAATCGTTTCCGGCGGCCGTAACCAACTCAGATTTTTTTCGCGTCAGTTATGAAACAAGTGTTGTATTCGACTGTCGTGTCTGTTAGTTTTGGAAAGGTCGCGTCTAATGGTGGAAGTGTTTAGTTCGGATTGAATTAAAGCGTACATAAACAATAAACATATTTATGTACTTATCTATATTCTAAATATTCCACTATAATATAAGAGTACAGTATAGCTGTAATTGATGTTAACATTTCTGATGTGGTACGTAATCCTCCCCTTTCCATATACAATTGGTTTCAATATTCGCGATAAGTTCGGGAAACGTAACCCCTGCGAAAAGGGGAGAATACTGTGCTACGTTATATTGTACTTTACAAAAGCAGCGTATTAAGTATTATAATTGTGTAAGCATTAATATGCTGATAATGTAAGTAAACAATAATATTGTGAATTAATATAAGCACTGATATGACGGTAAATCATCTACGTTTTAATATGATGATAAAATATTGTAAGTATTATTTTGCGGGTAAGACAATAAAAGTATTTGATGTGTTTATTAGGTACATTAAACATTTATATGATGTAGAGTGATGTAAGATATAATATTGTGGCAAAATAATGTAAGTAATAATATGCAGGCAATTTATCGTAAACAACAATATAATGCTAACGTAGTGTTAGTTTTGAAATGACGGTAGAGTAATGTAAGTAATATTATGTAGGAAACGTATCGTAAACAATAATATGACAATAACGTAGTGTTAGTTGTGATATGACGGTAGAGTAATGTAAGTAATATTATGTAGGCAACGTATCATAAACAATAATATGACAATAACGTAGTGTTAGTTGTGATATGACGGTAGAATAATGTAAGTAATATTATGTAGGCAACGTATCGTAAACAATAATATGACAATAACGTAGTGTTAGTTGTGATATGACGGTAGAGTAATGTAAGTAAATATATTCAGGCAACATAATCGTAAACATTAATATAATGGTACGTAGTGTTAGTTTTGAAATGACGTTAGACTAAAGAGGGTAATTATAAGAAGGCAAAGTCTCGTAGACAGTAATATAATGGTAACGTAGTGTTAGTTTTGAAATGACGTTAGAGTAATTTAAGTAATTATATGTTGGCAAGGATATCGTAAACGATAATATAATGGTAACGTAGTGTAAGATTTGAAATGAGGGTAGAGTAATGTAAGTAATTATATGTTGGCAACGATATCGTAAACGATAATATAATGGTAACGTAGTGTACGTTTCGAAATGAGGGTAGAGTAAGGTTAAGTAATTATATGTTGGCAACGTATCGTAAACGATAATATAATGGTAACGATAGTGTAATGTAAGTAATAATACGTCGATAATGTGACTTAATAATTAATAATTAAATAGTGATTATTGATTCATTTGTAAAGTAATTAGGTAATAATAATGCCGGTAGAATGAGTCGTCAAGATGCTTTATTTTATTATTTCTTTAACAACGTATTAATTTATTTAGATTAGTGAATGTATTTGATGAATTAAATAATATTCGTAAAATAATGATATATTTTGATTATAGAAATATAATGTTTAGACCCTATTAAAATAAATATAAAAACATCTTTGATATTTCCTCCTAAAGAGGAGCACTCAGGCCTACTTACGAGAAGCATCTTTTAATAAACGTTGGGCTACTCTTGTCGAAAACGGGCCAATTAACAACATGTTACCCCGACGGGACGGGGTTGCACTTTTTAGACTCACAACTGGACACGATTACCTAGCTGCACACCTAAACAAGATACACGTCTTCTCGTCTCCCAGGTGCACCCTATGTGACAGCGGGGAGGACATGACAGCTGAGCACCTCCAGTCATGTACAGCTCTGGACCATGGACCCCTGAACGACACGAAGGAAGAAGAGATCTCTCGCCTCTACTGGTCAGCGCGCCACCAAATGGCCCAACAGCCAAGAGTGGGCGTTGGCTAGTAAGTAAGTAAAGTAAGTATATTTCCTCCACATTATAACGACATATTGATAGTTTCTCGATATAGTGTGTATATGGCTACGTTGGCCCATTGTTGAAATATAGCAATTAATCACAAATTGGCAAATTGGATGTAACTAATAACAGAATGTATTTCAACCCCAGTAAACCTTATTACAAGTAAACCTTATGTTAAAGGAAACCATAACGAGTATTTAAGAACTTATTGGTAAAGGAACACTTGTGACTAAGCATTTGTATTCCCGTCTCGGTCGTTCTTCTTACAGCGTTCAACGTTCTGAGCACGTCCAGCTGCAGGTTATAAATCAATTATTAACACCTCCGATACATCTAGGACGCCCATTTTAAAACCCGCGTTCAGTATTTGTGTACCCTAATCAAGGAAGTGCAGTTATTCACTGCAGATATATCGTGTTCGTAGACAGTGTTATTGTCTTGTCATGGGCACTAGTGATTGGTTGCGTCACTTCGTAGTATGGGTTAAGGGTCATGAGTTGTAGCATGCTAAATAATATTGTCTTATAACTCAACATGTTACGTAAATATTTGTTTTATTACCCTATTCTAAAAATAGGCCTAGTATAACAGAATTTTTTGTTTTTAAAAATGTTATGGGGCAACGCTAGGAAAAAGGCTATGATAAATAGCAAACCAATGAAAGGCTGTTTTTTGAATTATTAAGAGGGGGGTGTTTGTTTACCGTGACAAATCTTGGGCTTCTGATCTGTCTTTCTCCAGCTATGGTAACGGAAAAATCTCAATGTGGATGCAATCGCTAAGATTTATATTTGTGTTAGAGTCTTGTTCAAATTTTTAATATACTACTTGTTTTAATTTATTAACAATGTGAAAATGTTTTAAAAAAAGCTTTGTTTCGTTTATTTTATGTTTTCAAAATTTAAGTATTTTATAAGAGTATTTTAGTGGTTTACTCGCATTTACTCGTTTGCTTTAAATGCGCAAATAAAGCTAAGTAAGTTCAAGTGATTCCCAAAGAATGTTAGAATTTAATTTCTAGATATGTTTTGACGGAATTAAATCAGTAAAACTACAAAAAGCGTGTATATTTGACCTAACGTTTTATTTATAATATGTAAGAGATATAAACCGTTTGTATTTTTAATTTTGTTGTTAGATTTGTTTTAATAAAAGGTTTAAAAAAGAATCTTTTAAAAAGGTTTTTAAATTAAATCTTTTTAATCACTTAAACAAAGATTCAACCGAACTTAATGGACAATAAAATTCAAGAATAAATCTTTTTGTTGAAAATACAAACGAGAAGCATATTGTAAACTATCTTTATTCAGAATGAACTGAATAGACAGCGATTTTGCCTGAGTCAAATCGTAAGATACAATTGATAAGTAAACAATCCGGTGAGTCTTATTAAACTATAAAGAATAATTATTACGTGAATAAAAGTATTGTTTTAAAATAAACTAAAGGAGACACAATCTCAAAAAACCGGGTGGTTACAGAACAAACACTAAGTTTCTGTTGTAATTGCGATGTAGATGGGACACGTCACTGATCAACAATGTCACTCGCTGTCTTCTACAATGTAATTGTCACTTATCCCACTACATCCTTCCTTATGAACATCACAAGTTCTCTAGAAAAAAACAATTCCCAGTTTCAGAGAAGAAATTCTTACAAGTAAAAGGAAAAGAACATAACTATGCCTGCTGTTGGAAAAATAAAAGAATTATATCTAAGTCAAACAAATGCATATTGTGATGGTTCAGATACTTAAATTTTGTCAGCTAATCATTTAACACTACATATATCTTTTCTTTAACAGCTCATTATTATTTTGCTGTCACTGTGACTATTACTGTTTTCAACAATGTCACTCTCACTGACTTCAACAATGCCATTCTCACTGCCTTCAACAATGGACGTGAGAAGCCAATGATACTACGAACTAGTATCCTGCGTCTTCCGACTCGTTTCCTGTTACCAATGAAGATATTCTTCTGTGGTAAAACATTAAATATATAATAAATAATACCTAATGATTCTTATTAGATAATATATAACTTTATCATTACTCTGATTTATTATTCGTGTTTACAAATCTGTTCACTATGGTTTTTTACCAAACGAGCGATATGGAGCGAATGAATATGTAATTTGACAGCAAGTAGTGATCTAGTTAATAGTAATTTGGATGTAAAGTAGGGGTTGAGTTAGCGTCAACATAGTAATAGAGCACCGTTAACATAATAATAATACATATTCTTATTGCATATTTTACCAATATCTGAGCGAAAGGATTATTGCATTTAAAATATTTTACTTCTAGTATTCATATTACAATTGCTAGGTTTAAATCTTGTAGACATAAAACGCCTGGTTCGCGAGACAAGCATTGTTATCTATTAGTTTAAATAGTTTCTATAAAATATAATACATTTAAATTTTTTTAATTACTAATAACATTTAATTTTAAAAATTATGTGCCAATTTAGAACGGACTTAAATCTAAATGAAAAAAATTCATAGAACATATTTTTTATATAATATCCACTTGAAACGACTTGAATATGTGAGAGACGTACTACTTATGTAAAACTATCTTTTTTGAGTTTTTTTTTCATTTATTCTCCTCTGTATACAAGTCTACAGCCTGTGTTTAGTTAAGTTCATGAATTTCTGCCGATTGTTTTAAATTTACCCGACGTGTAATCAAATTATAGTTTTATTCGATTAGTTAATTAGTTCAATAAATTAATCGCACAACATTTGCACTTAAATTTAAAATCAAACCATATGGAAATATTTGAGTGTCATATTAAAACGCCAAAAAAAACAAAGTGCCCTACTTATTGTAAAAGGAAAAATTAAAAACACAAGTCTTGCAAGACTTAAAAAGCGTTTTCTATGCAGTTTCTAAGGAAATATAACTTAGTTTTCAAATTAGATGAATATGTATTACTTATCCTTTACTCTTAAGTTTTTTTCACTTGAAAATTCTTCTCTGACCATTTTAGTTAACATAGTAACTAAAAATCTGTTGATTAACCCTATTCCTATTAATAAAGTAGATAAAACAGTTTTTAGTTGTCATAATGTACTAATCAATCAATTAAATTTTATACATTATTATTTCGCGTTTTAATTGAAGAAATAAAACACTACTCTAAACATATTGATTCATATTTGATTTAAATGTAATTAATGTAGGATATAGTTATTAATTAGTTTTAATAATAATAAATGTAATAATTATGTAATTATATTTAATAAAAAATAAAGTTATAGTGCTGCCATTGATAAAAAAATCTGGTATACAAGTTTTATCAACTCAAATAATATTACTTACAGGGTTAGGTGAAAACCTGTGTAGCAGATACTGAGTGACACAGTGTGACTCCTTTAATAAAGCTCTGATTTCTAAGCGGCTAAAAAGGTTATTTGTCTCTATTTCCCCAAAGAAGGAAATTGTTTGAAGTTCTTCATTAGTTCTGTGAAAACTAGGACATTTTCAGTGATTCTAGAGCCCACGTATGATTTCCCATGTATGACCCATCAATATACATTCTTACTTTGTATGCATTATGCAGAATTGTTTCTAATTATCTTTTGATCATAATCGGTGGCTCTTATAGTAGGCATTAACTCTTATAGCTGGTTTTAGCTCTTATTTCAGGCATTGGCTCTTATAGCATTCATTGACTCTTATAGCAGGAATTGGCTCTTATAGCAGGCATTGGCTCTTATAGTAGGCATTGGCTCTTATAGTAGGCATTGGCTCTTATAGCAGGCATTGGCTCTTATATCAGGCATTGGTTCTTATTTCAGGCATTGGGTCTTATTGCAGACATTAGCTCTTATAGCAGGCACTGTCTCTTATTTCAGGCATTGGCTCCTATTGCAGGCATTGGCTCTTATTGCAGGCATTAGCTCTTATAGCATGCATTGACTCTTATAGCAGGCATTGGCTCTTATTTCAGGCATTGGGTCTTATTTCAGGCATTGTCTCTTATAGCAGGCATTAGCTCCTATTCAGGCATTGGCGCTTAAAGCAGGCATTGGCGCTTAAAGCAGGCATTGGCTCTTGTTGCAGACATTGATTCTTATAGCAGGCATTGACTCTTATTTCAGGTATTGGGACTTATTGCAGGCGTTGGCTCTTATAGCAGGCATTGGCTCTTATAGTAGGCATTGCCTCTTATAGCAGGCATTAGCTCTTATAGAAGGCATTGGCTCTTATTGCAGGCTTTGTTTCTTATAGCACACACTGGCTCTTATAGGAGGCATTGCCTCTTATAGTAGGCATTGGCTCTTATAGTAGGCATTGGCTCTTATAGCAGGCATTGGCTCCTATAGCAGGCATTGGCTCTTATAGCAGGCATTGGCTCTTATTTCATGCATTTGGTCTTATTGCAGGCATTGGCTCTTATAGCAGGCATTGGCTCTTATTGCAGGCATTGGCTCTTATAGCAGGCATTGGCTCTTATTTCATGCATTTGGTCTTATTTCAGGCATTGGCTCTTATTGCAGGCACTGGCTCTTATAGCATTCAATGACACTTTTAGCCGGCGTTGGATTTTTATAGCAGGTATTGGCTCTTATACCAGGTATTGGCTCTTATTTCAGGCATTTGGTATTATTGCAGGCATTGGCTCCTATAGCAGGCATTGGCTCTTATTGCAGGCATTGGCTCCTATAGCAGGCATTGGCTCTTATAGCAGGCATTGGCTTTTATAGCAGGCATTGGCTCATATAGTAGGCATTGGCTCTTATAGCAGGCATTGGCTCTTATAGCAGGCATTGTCTCTAATAGCAGGCATTGACTCTTATTTCAGGCATTGGCTCTTATAGCAGGTATTGGCTCTTATTGCAGGCATTGGCTCTTACAGCAGGTATTGGCTAAGTAATTGCAAAACATCAAATTTGGGAGTGCTTCTATGCATTAGTACATAGCGTTATAAGTCATTAAAGTATGTGCTTGCTGAAGGAAAGTGATAGTTACCCGATTGGAAAAAGACTTAGTCGAGTGTGCGAGTGTGGTAAAATCCTCTCTGGTCTTACCGTACGATATTTTTCATCATTCTACTCGAAACAAAAAGTAAATGTTACAAGATAATTGCTTTTAGTATAGAGAAACAACAGTCTTTGTTTTAACATAAGTTTATCTGTTGGTAGTATTTACTATTTTTTAATACCTTCTATTAGATCACACTGTAATTACATATATCTTGTACAAATGTTCAATCGATAGTAATATATATTTTTATTTACCCAATCAAGATAAAATACATTTGTGAAACCTATATTTAATGACAATTTATGTTATTACCGTTTAAAAAATATTTATTCAATAATTAAATTTAAAAAATTTTGATCTCTTGGTCGGATTTTAACTGACTAACAACATGTTTAAAAATCCAGCAATTTGGCACTGAGACAAATTTCCTATAGCTAGAAACCTGTTACATTATGATAGATACTAAATTATAAAAGTGATGTTCATTGCAATAATGAAGCTTTACAAGAGATGGATAGAATGAGAAATTATAGACCACCATAGCTTCATAAATTAGAAATGAAAGAAAGCGAATAAATAGTAACAAAAAAAAATAATAATAGGAGAAAATGACATAATGTATAGAGAGGGAAATGAAAAAATGCAGGGTCATTCGCTTTCCTTTTTTTCACTTCTTACTGCAATTCTGTCACATGTATATAGATATTTATATTAATTGTAGTTATATTTTTCTTTATTCACCTACGTAAGAATTGACTTTAGGAAACTTTAGTTTGGAACTTCATTTTTCATATATTTATGAAATATTTAAATTATAAAAATTTAGGTGTCTAGATCGGATTCGAACTCCGAATCTTCATAATACAATTCTGGCACGATTTGGCACTGCGCCAACTGTCCCATAGCTAGTAATGTATTTCTCAAAGATGTATATGAATTTTCTTCTGCCCCCATTTGGTTTTCGTCGAAATCTCCCTTGTACACCTTAAAATGTTGCCATGGTTATCACAAAAGATGCTCTAATATAATGCTATAATATAAAAAAATATTTTAAAAAAATAGAAAAAACAACCAAATTGGATTAACGGTATTGAATGAAGAGCCTTGCTTCTCAAACGGACAATGCAAAATAAAAGAGAAACTTACAACACAAAGCAAGCGACAAAAAAGCGTATAAATAGTAACAAACAAAAATAACAGTCCAATACCATACGTCTTGGCTTGTTCGACGGAGCTCTATTCTTCTTGCTCCTATGAATGATATTTCTGAAATCTCATTTACAGCAGTTTGTTATAATGAATTTTGACTTTATTGTGAGAGTGGCTGGTTGTTGGCTAATAGTTTTAGAGGCTTTTGTGATGGCCATTTACATTTAAATATTGCACTTGGTTGTTTGGTGCGGAGCAGTGTTATCATTTTTACTGTTGGCAGGACAAATTTGGTTTGACTTGGATTTTTCTGAGGTATAGCTCTTAGGTGTACGACCTTCATGGGGTTGGTAGACGAAGCACTGGAATCGATTCCTGCTCATCGGAAGCAGTGCCGGATCTGTGACTATGGCCGACACATGCGGATGGGAGAAACGTTCTGCTCGATCTTTGAGGGATAAAGTCAGTTTGGTGACGAAATCCTCTAGGGGTCGGACGTTCATCTCTACGTTCACCTCTAGTGGAAGTCCCGCGGATATTAGAGTATTTTTTTACATACCATGGGGAATTCGTGATTGCTCTAAGCGTGACGTTTTGGAAAGAGAGCACCTTTTTTTTATATTACCGCTCAGAAGACAGTACCAAGCGGGAGCAGCGTAGGTGATGATGTTTGTACATCATCAGATCGACATACATTGGGATCGGGTTCTCAGCTATGGCAGGTAAGAGCCTTTGGCGAGCGCCAATGCTCTTTCAATGGAACGCCGGGGATGGGTTTGAAAGGTGTGTTTGTTATCATGCGTCACCACTGCCTTCGCGTTAACATATTGGTAAATTGTATGAACTGACGCACTCACCACCGAAGTAGTAATTCACACCAAAATTAATCCGCATATAGAGTTTGTGTTGAAAACGTTCCAGTAGTTTTCTTTATGTCAAGCTATTTGTGTTTCATTTTGTGAAAGAAATTATCAAATATTCATCGACCCAACTACTTACAGCGTAGAAAATACATTTATTGTTTAGAGTCAGCAGAAAAGACGATAAAAGAGACAACACCCTTGGGCATTGTACAACTTACTACAATCATGAAATAATAAACAGGACGCTTGCAGGAAACACTAGTTGGATGTAAAACCCTGGAGTGATAGTTCCCTGAATTCCTTTGATATTAGTTCTCAGATCAAGTGACGTTAGAAGCGAAGTGATTCTGGGAATTATAAAAGGGTTTATAAAATCCTTGTCAGAGTTAATGTCTGGTGATGCTGACCAGAATTGTGCACAGTAAAAGGAATTTATTGAGTTTCGTTCATGTAAAAGCTATGAACATTATAAACATTTACAAAAATGTTAGTGCCCATATGTGAACAATAGATTTTTTTTATTTTCTGAAAAAAGGGAATTATATTTTTAAAGGAAAACGTTTTATGCCGCGAAGTATAAGAAAAATGTATATTGAAGTTAATCGTTAGAATTTGACGTGAACGATTAAAAGATTTAAAAAACCCAAGCAATTCCTACTTTCTATATTTATATTGATTTTATATGCGAGCATGTGAACGAGTTATCCCAAAGATTTCTAGACTAAAACAAACCATGTAACAGCTTAGACGTAAAAGCTTCATTGTTTTTTACTGATAGGTTAATTAGAGGTTATGTTTAAATATTTTTTAAATGTAAACTATGTGATTTCATATGATTTCGTATATTCTTTTTATAGACCTTTATTTATTCTGTTTTGCTAAAATGATTGACGTAAGCTATATTTATCACCTAATTCTATTTACAAGTTTAAATTTAACACAACTTAATAGAGATATTTTAACATTTATAAATATGATAAATTATCGAAAAACATAAACTATCTTCTCCTGCAATACAATTCTGAGCAGATTAATTTGGAAAAAATAATTCCATCCGACAAAACTCAAATAAAAGACAACTTTCATAATTAAGTTAATATGAAAATACCCTGTTTTGCAAACCCCCGACTGGAACAAATGCGATAAACCCGTTGGGCATTTTGAAAACAGTCAGATTGAATTACTATAGCTTGATTATTCATACTATACTATATTTACAAAATTTAACTTACATAATAATATGTTCAACTGAATTCTTCTCAATACTTATATTTTACACTTTAACTGCAACTAGCTCATAGTGTTACGCCGTTGAATATGAAATTAAAAGAAATAATTAAATGCCTACTCATTTTGAAGACGTATCTAATAAAAACGTAATAGTGAATAATCAATGAAGATTTTTAAATGTATTATAAAATAATATTGGATAATTTGGGGGGAATTTAATTTACTAAACTTCTTTTTTGCTGTTGTTGTTTAAATAAGCAATAATAATTCATATATTGAATAATTATTTTGTAAAAACAATGTTTAAAATTCTATGCTTGTTGTTAAAAGTTAGAATGAACTACAACGAAAGTAATTTCCTTTGAATCGGAATTTATTTTTTTATTGCATTACATTAATTTATCATTCCTTTAGAATTGTCTTTACATTATCTCCTCCAGGAGCATGGCCAGGAGAATGAATATAGAATTCTCAATAGAAAAAAATTTACGTAGGACATTAAATTTTAATAACAGGACTATCAAATATATTACGTAGCTGACGTCCTCATATATTTTGTGGGTACCGCATCCCATTAATTGCTTACACAGAGCACGTTTCCTGATGTAATTAAAATACATTGTTATTGCGAGAGATTCTGACGTCCCGCGATTAGTTTCGTGTAGATCTACAATAATTCTACGGCATTATCTGAAGTAACATTTTCAGAGGTAATAAGTAGTAGGCCTAATACACTTATGAAGATCACAAAAATAGGGTAACATTTTCGTCTAAATAAAATGCAAATATCAGAGAAGTTTATGATGAACATTCAATGTACAATTTTGTTACGAAATATTATAATAAACTCATATTTGCTTTGAACGTTTAAATAAGAGCTGGAACTCAAAAGTGTAATGCAAAAGGTTTTATATTGCCAGTTTTCAATTCATCAAAAAAAAATTGAATTAATAAAACACTTTAGAAGATATACTAGCTTTTTTAATTAATTATAGAACATAAGCCAATAATGGTATTTAAATTTTTGATTCGTTTTGCGATTTTTCTATTTTTCAAAAAATACTAATGAAACGAGTATTACAAACGAAAATTTTTTAAATTCAGTCCTTACTAAAGTCAACAAAGAGAAATTTTATTTTGGTTACTTTTTACGAAATAAATAAAGTTAATATAAATAAGTTACATAACCTCTTTCTTAAAACCGCTTTTATACCACACATATGACCTAATACATAAAATCAGCAGTTTCATGAAATCATATGGTATTGTAACGTTCACGTGTTTTTATTTAGTTTTAAGTTTTAGTTTTAAGTTCTAACTTACAGTTCAGGCGTAATACTGATCGTCTGTCTGTAACGCTCTTCAAATCTTGAAGGTAGAACTACGTAACATTAAAATACTTTAAAATACAAAGTTAAATCATTTAAACTAGCAGAGTCTCATTAAATTAATTTTTAAGGCCAATTAACTTGAAATGCATGGAATTGTGTGCTGGTTAAATAATTACTCTTTTATTTCAATTAAAGCAAATTACACTCATTTTATTTAACAAAAAAAAAATAACATAAATTATAATCATGATACAAATTTCTAGACATTGCTTCAATTACGGATTACTGAACATTTAATATTTGACTTATGAATGTTTACGTATAGCAATCAATCAATGGCTGAAAATGGATCTGTACTAGAGTTTACTTGCTTTTTTTTATAATAAAATCTTACAATTCAAGGTGAACACAAGTGCACCAAATGATGCATAAATTACATTTGTATACTTGTTGAAAAGTCTAGGTTCATTAATTTGAGTTAAACTGTCTAACATTTTAAATTTTGTAATAAATCTCTAAAGTTTGAAATCGTCCACTTAGCTGTATTCACATGTCGTAGCCTCGCATCCTTCTAGTGGAAAAGTCTCACGAAATACCTTCAGCCTCCCATCTTTGTACTTGGCTACGTACGCTGTCTTCTACACCATGATTATAAAGTATTTAAGAAAATGAATATTACATTAAATTTTGAAAACTAAAGAAAATTTCCTCGCTCTCGGATACGTCCGTTGCCTTTCACATTTTGGCTAAAAGAGAGTTAAACTATCGGTGCAAGCCGGTGCAACTTTCCCCAGCTTCCCTACTTTAATTTACTTGTTTTTAAACTCTTCCGACAGATGTCACTATCAACCAGAGATCTCATTAAAAATATTTCTAATAAATCACAATTTTTTGATATAGTTGTATATTGTTAAAATTTTTGAATACATTTTCGTTTGTTTTCTGAAATTTTCAATTTAATATGTAACACCATCTAAAGTGTGTTACAGTATCATTTATTTTAAGTGAAATTGGAAGACATAAGTATATTGCATGCCTTGTCTCGTTTGCGTAAATTTTTCTTCCATATAAAATTAAAATTAATTCATTATTAAACATAATTAATGAATTAATGTTTGAAAAAACCTATATTAACATCAAATGTCATCC
This sequence comes from Prosapia bicincta, assembly GCA_036971475.1. NCBI lineage: Eukaryota > Metazoa > Arthropoda > Insecta > Hemiptera > Cercopidae > Prosapia > Prosapia bicincta. The sequence continues at coordinate 247,432,840 of JBAIZL010000005.1, read as the reverse complement.
ACTATAAGTTTAAAATAATGTATTTAAACTTGAGTGATGAATAAAAAGTATTTTATTAATGATTGAAAATTTGTAGTACTTAATTTTCAATATTTATAAGAAGAATGTGAACTAATAGAAGGAATTGAAAAATATTGTACATACGTGAAAATGTTGTCAGGTATAACACATTAATTCAGTATCATACTAGGAAAAGAGTCTGTCATGTAATTTATGTTAGTACTAATGTAATTTACAGCCTCATTAATGTACTAACGCCATAATGATCGAACATTTGTTCCAAAACAAACTTAGCCTATTTAGTATGCAAAATGCATACAGGTATTTCTAAAGCTTAACTAAGGAAGAATGTTCAGAGGAAAATCATCTGTGAAGAACGTATAGTAACAGTCAATAAAAGTAAAAATAATGGTGCAAATATTATGAACTCAGATGCATCACATTTATCAAAGACTTTCCGTGACTACGGGTAATTGGTTATGCAACAGGAGACGAGCGTCTGGTACACCAATCAGATATCGTTACAAAAAACAGCACGGATTTCAAATAGATCAATAGTTAGACTTAACAGAGATTGTGTATCCTAAAATGTTTTGTATCATATTTGTTTATGTGGTATATGAATATAATTGTTTCATTTATATTAGCGGGTATTTTAAACGTGTTTGAAGTATGAAAATCAGTATTTATATAAAAATTCAATATTTTGTAGTGGTTATCTATTCCTCTATATATTAGCCTATAAACAAGAATATAAATCACGGTGCTTAGTAGCCAATTTAACGCCATACTGTGAACAGTGTCACCCATAAAGAACTAAAGAATGGCCTTTAATAAACTATATTAAGAGTATAGATATTTATATCATTGATAGGATTCGTAAATACGTTAATATTGCAACATCTTATCGTTTTGTTATATACAACTGAACCGTTTTACTATAAAACACAATCGTTTCTACTCGTTATTATTTTGAGCTGTCTTCGTTTGCGTCAAGACTTGACATATATATAACAAACAGCCTTTTTTGTTTAAATGATTCAAGGTGCTTTATCTTGGTGGCTGAAGCAACAACTCACCTTAGTGCTATACGATGTTCTCTGAATCGGCGTTGGATCTGAATCTTACACTATAGCATTGGAAAATTGTAAGCCAGCTCTTAATTCGTGATGCGTTCTTGAAACTTCCTTCAATAGGGTGAATGTGTGTAAGAGAAATACAGCATTGCTACGGTGGGGTTTGTTAGAGCCATTTCCTATATTGATAGTTTAATGTCTTTTATTGCTATAGAACTATCAAGGAAACAGCTTTGTCCAAGAAAAAGCTTTGTTCAGGAAACAGCTTTGTCCAGGAAACAGCTGTGTCAAAGAAACAGCTTTGTCCAGGAAACAGCTTTGTCCAGGAAACAGCTGTCTCAAGGAAAAAGCTTTGTCCAGGAAACAGCTGTGTCAAGGAAACGGTTGTGTCATGGAAACCGCTATGTCCAGGAAACAGCTGTGTCAAGGAAACCGCTTTGTCCAGGAAACAGCTGTGTCAAGGAAACAGTTGTGTCATGGAAACAGCTTTGTCCAGGAAACAGCTGTGTCAAAAAAACAGCTGTGTCAAGGAAACAGCTTTGTCCAGGAAACAGCTTTGTCCAGGAAACAGCTATGTCAAGGAAACAGCTTTGTCCAGGAAACAGCTGTGTCAAGGAAACAGCTTTGTCCAGGAAACAGCTATGTCAAGGAAACAGCTGTGTCAAAGAAACAGCTTTGTCCAGGATACAGCTGTTTCTTTATTTTGTTAACACACACACACTTGCTTGTGCTTAAAATATTATTTTTATTTCTTAATTTTTCGCTTAATACGACAGTAAAATTATTCAAAAATTCTCCTAAAACGTCTTAATAATTATTTTAAAACCTCCCTCTCAGTGTTACTATTTGTCATATAAAAATTCGTTTACCTAACCTATTCCCTCAGCAAGTTTAATTTTACTTAAGCACCCTCTCAACAGCCGTATTTACTCTCTCTCTCACTTAGTGCCTTTTGAACATTAGGAGCCCTATCCCCTTTTATAGTGTTTCAGCTATTCATATTTTAATTTTAAATTTATGAACGGGTGTAACGTTCTGTCAAAGGCATTTTTCTCTTGCATTAGTCAGTTTTTAGAATGTTTTCACTCTAATTAGTTTCTGAAATTACCAGATGTTAACTTTATAAAGCTCCTAGTTTAGTGAAATTGTTCAACTTCTTAAATGCACTCTTATATCAGCTGCATGTTCAAACTGCTGACATTCATGCGCCATTACATTTGTTATACGCTTGTTGACGGCAATGTTTTTCAATTTTCTTTCTCATAGCTGAATATTACTTCCCAGTTATCCAATATACCTCATATCATTATGTTATAGACTGTGTAATTATAGAGGGTCAAGTTTACTGCCCACCGAGTGAGTTTACTTTTACATGGTCTTTTAAAATTTAAGGCGACTGTTGGAATGGCCTTTAGAGACAATGTTATAGAAATGGGAATAGATTTATGAGTAACAAAATGAGAAGCGAAAACCTGACAGTTTTAACAGTTTAAAACTGAGTTAATTAGAAATGCGGATATTTATATAATTTACTTTTAAATTTGGGTTATCGCGAGTTTTCCCTCAAATCAAAATTTCTTTTATCATAACAAATAATGATATATTGAAAGAATGTATATATTTATTAAAATAGCACATGGTTTCCTAACATTTCATTGATGTCTTTCTTGTTTTTTTCTCTTTTCTCTCTGTCTGTCTGTCTGTCTCTCTCTCTCTGACACACACACCCACACACACACACACACACACACACACACAACCGCATACACTCATACACACACACACACACACACACACACACACACACATTCACTCATACACACACAAATACCCACGCGCGCGTGTACAGTTGATAACATAACAAAGGAGATATATTATAATCGTATTTAATCAATTGTAGAAAAAATGAGAATTTGTTGATTGCATTGCTATCTCTACAGTACTTATATCGGATGATTTATTTATTAAGAGTAGGAATGTATCGATTTGGAAAGAAGTTTTATTAAATATATGTATAATTACCATGATAAAATATCTTCGTAATTTTTATCAGGATGGCAAATTTATTCTTAATGAACAAGGAATTATTTCACGCAGAAAAGGCCTCTTTCTTATTGTTTGATTTTAAATTTCAGAAAATATTGTTAAAATTGATACTCCATACACCTATATTAGCACAAAGGAATAATTTGAATATGCAAGTTAAACATCCGTATATCTCATTTAAAATTTTGGAATTACAGTCCAGAGAGAACTGATTTTATTAATGTTTCCTTGGAAATTGGCAATTCAGAGATACACACCGCGTTTTTTATCAGGTGATTGCTTCTTTCTTTTCACAACAGAGATGCAATTCAACATCTTTTCATTGTCTTTTAACATTTTCAATATTATCTCTCATCTCCTTTCATTTTATTACTTCTGTAGGCCTATTACCCACCCCTCGGTTACGTGCTTCTGATAAATATTTTCCCCTCTCTTTGTTTAGTATTGTCGGTTATTGTTGTTACTTGTTGTAAAAATAAACACAATTTGTAGGGTTTCGTTGTAGGAAAACTTTGTATAATATAATGGGCAGGCCTACATTTGAATGTTATCCATAAATATTCAAGGAATAATTCTCTTAAATATTGAATGAGAAGGTGCTTTATCATAACTAAACAGTGTGAGATGAAACAAGTTATTAATATAACAAATCAAGAAATAATAATTATTATGTGTATAGTTTATTTAAATTGAATATGTTTCACAAGACCAATTATTAATTAAATTAGCCGTATCGTAGTATTAATTTAAATACATCTAAATTCACAACCATATATATAATTTTACAAGAATAACAACAATAATAACAATAAACAAACAACATCAATTTAAAACAACAACACATTATAACCTAAATAAATTACTATCTATAAATATAAAACAAAAAATAATTATTTTACTGTAAACATCTGCACAAATTAAAATTTCTAACATTTTAAAAACCCACAAATCAAAATATCTGTATCTTAGATTACACAGGATGTATACAAGTAAAAATGTTATGTTCGAAAATGTCAATAAATCGTCGAAAAATATATATATTTGTCAATAATTTTGCAAGATACAAATAATTAGTACACACGAGGAATTGGCGAAGGACGTTGTACTGTTTTTGTGTATGTATATGTATTGTAAATTTATATACTCTATATATGTTTTTGTCAGACAAGAGAACAATAGCAGTTTTTCATGAAACTATGTGGAAATAATTAATAAGCTTGTATAATTATGTATAGCTAAATTATCTATAGTTTAACATCACACAGCTCCTTGAAAAATTATTTCATGACCTGAACTACGATAAGGTCGAGTGGGACAAGAGGGGTTTATGTACCAAATAAGCCTAGCCATTTTGGAAATCGGTTTATCTGTTTGTAGTACTCCAATGAGAGTAAAGCAAGAATGAAATAGTACTAGATAAGTGATGAGTGCCTTATATAAGAGGTATTAGTAACGTCAGAAATGCATTACAGAATTATTATTCATAATATTCCGATATTTCAGCAAACATGCCTGACTGAGTTCACTGTACAGGAGTTTGAGTCTGTAAGTTGTGTTACGTTTACGTTACTGGAATAACTATAACGGTGTGATAATTCCATGAGGATAACGTAAATAAATATTTCAAATATAAGATCAAAACCTGAGACTATAGTTAGGCTGCATAATACAAGTTGGTATCGACTTAAATGTGAGGATGGAAATTTAGAAGGTGTAAAGGATTGTATTATAACTTAGAAACTAGCAGGATTCAAAGAGTTTTGAAAAGCAATGGCCTCAGTAACATGGGTTATTATGTTCTACGTAGCAGAAATACTGATGAAACTGAATATTTTTCATCCAAGGAAGAAGTCTGTTGACCTGCCAATATTTACCTGCTACCAATACCAAACTCTCAATATGTGCTTCTCTTAGTCGAAACTAATTCCATGAGCCTTTCTCCAGTATTCTTCTTGCATTAGATAACAGCTTACACATCTTTGTAACACCGATATAGTATAGATCTTCGTACTAGGGGAGATTAATTGGTGGCAAAATATTGTGTCGTCCGTTTTCCTCTAGGCACAGCTGAACACTTCGTTCCATGTTTTTGGCAGGTCGCTGGAGCATTACGTTGTCAATGCTGTTTATTTCGTCCACCAGAGTCCAAAGTCTGGCAGCGTTTAGCGTAGACTCTTCCCTTTAGATAACCCAACAGAAAGAGGTCTTGTGCTCTTGGCGGCCACAAAATCCAGGAAACTATGCGTTCTTTAAAGTAACTTTAACTCGCCCTGTTAAAGGTACACTTGACGCTTCTCAATTCCATCAAATAGCTCACGAACTCACTGAAAATGCGTCGTTTCTCTTCGGTGTTCATTGTATCGTTGTAAAAAATTGAACCTAGGATTCTCTCTGCTGATACTACGCACCAAACTTAGTATAAGCAAATTCTATGCTGACACATGCGCGACATGCAATCAGAACTCCAAGACCTCCTGCGCTATTTCATAGGCAAATGGAATCTATCAGCTTATTACTATTAAAATAATTGAGAATTGTAAATCATGAGTTTTATCTGAATCACTCTCAGATTCGTAAAAGCAAAAAGCAAAAAAGCAAAGACAGTAAGTATTGAAACTATTAGCAAATGATGTTAACATGCCTTAACATGTTAACATGTCAATTGGATGAGGTATAATAAGAAAAACAACATAGAGTAAGATTTTTGAAGCTGAGACCAATAAAAAAAAGTTAATCATAAAAAGATACAGGAATGTAAAAAGATTAGAAAAGGAAAATTGCTGAATGGAGTCCAGAGGTAGCAATTGCCGAATGTAATAGAGGATTACCAAGGAAAGTATTTACAAATTACGTGGATGAGGCTATTGAGATATAAATATTTGTAGATGGTGAAGGAAAAGATAAAGAGTAATGGAAAAAACTGTTAGTAAAGGAAAACCCAGCTGAAAAGCCTTATCGAGCTTGAAAAGATATATAAATAATATGATAACTTCATAACTAGAAAAGATCCCCCTATTATATATATATATATATATATATATATATATATATATATATATAAAGAACGTAAGTCAAAATACAAATACAAGAATTATATTTGAATTTACAAATATATAATTCTATATATTTAAATTTAAATATATATATATATATATATATATATTTAAATATATATATATTTAAATAATTAATTGTAAATTCAAATATAATTCTTGTATTTGTATATTTTTTTGTTCTCTATTAATACACAAGAAAACATATTGCGATATATATATATATATATATTTATTTATTTATTTATTTTTTATGTATATAACAAACCGCTAAATGATAATACTACTGGAGACGACTATTCCTTACCACAGTTTTGTAATGTTACGAAATAATTATACATAAACATATTTTTATCAAATGCTCCCATGTCATTCACAATTTCCTAGTTTTTTGCTGTACAAATTTATTGTTCGGTTAAATTAACCGTATTTTCAACACATTAAATTTAGTAAACTATTTCAGATTTTCTAGAAAAAAAAACTCATGTATTACTAATTTAATTAAAATTTAATGATACTAAAAATATGACTACTAATTTACATGTTCAAATAAAAGAATTTATTTATAAATTAGTAAATAAATAAATAAATAAATAAATATATATATATATATATATATATATATATATATATATATATATATACATAATATAAAGTATATACAAGTAACAGGCAAGATTACTTCCTAGTGCCTTCCTGTTTTATTTATATTTGTGTTCTTAAACATAAATCAAAAGGATTTTAGAACCAATTTTACTGGATTTACATCATTACAGTTATTTGATCCTAGATGTTTAGTATATGATATATGGACATAAAATAAGTTATATTAACTTAAGTACTAAATCATTTATTAATGATTTTCTTCATGAATTTCTCATTCATTTACTTATATTGACTTTAAATAAATTATGTTACTACTCATTTTGGATATATAGTGTTTTGACCTTGTTCAACGTTAACTTGTATTTTTATGCAAATTTAATATTATGATTTTAGAACATATATTTTATATTTGAATAAATTTTTTGTTTCATGACCACCACTTTTTCTTAACGTTTAAAATAATATTTTTAAAAGATTTCGACTAAGTGCAAAATCTTCAACTTTGTGACTGTTTTCCGTCTCAGTGTGCGTGTGTGTTAAAACGTAGATAGGCCTCATGAAAGCATAAAAAAATGAACAAAATATTTTTCCAAATATTTATGTTTTCTTGTTATAACTTAGGAATCTTTTTGCACCACCATTACTTGTTACTGCAAAAATATCCAAAATAGAAACACGTTTTCATGAAACTTTACTAAGCAAACGTGTAATGCTTAAAATTAATAATTGCAGCTAAAGTACAATCATTATTCCCGGGCAAATATTCCTTAAGTTACATCGTGTAATTTAAGTGTTGCGTCGTCTTTGCGTGTAAAACGTAACAAACATTTGTGTCAAATGTCTCGGTAGCTAAAAATGTCGCGACGCTATACTTGTTAGAGAAAATATGAGCGTATCCTCTTACAAATAAGCTTGGCACATTTAAAATGAATGGCACGTGCAGATGACAACGGTGTAATAGTGAAATAGAGCCCTGTCAAGAGAGTCCTGTCAGATGTCAAAAGAGTGTTTGAATTAATTGTAACAGCACTATTGTACAGTTTGTAACCCTTCTATTGTATATCATTTTAAAAATTCATAGATAAGCTTTTGCTTTTATTTATTTATTATATTCACGATAAATTCGAATACAGATTTACAGCCATTTCATATTTCTTATCCACACACACACACACACACATATATATATATATATATATATATATATATAAATATGAGTGAGCGTGTGTGTGTGTGTATGTGTGTGTGTGTGTGTGTGTGTGTGTGTGTGTTGAAACGGGTTGAAATGTCCCGTTACAATTCAATAAAAAATTGAAATAATCTCAATTTATAAAATATAATTTAAATAAATTTTTCAACCCATGGATATTGATCCATTAAGTCTATAATTCTAAAATAAATTGTAATTGTACAAAAATCATGACTTCGGGAGTGTTTTGTGTGTTACGTAAACATCAGGTTTCTACAATATTTTAAATAAACAGTTAAGACAAGAAAAAACGGCAAAATCCAAGTCAGACAAGCAAATCGAGGGTGGGAGAATAGAGACGATATCTGTCGCTGAGCGTTTAGCCGCTCTCTCGTAATTAGGCCACTGACCAGAAAGATCATAGTTTCTGTTAAATTAGCAAAATTACCAAAATGGATTTCTAGAGCATAAACTCGAGGCCGCGGAGTGCGGGAATAATGTATTATGTTTTAATTTATGTCTAGTGAAAACTAGACATCGAAATATGAAAAATCACGGTTAAATCTTCATTTGTCAAGAAACTGGCTTCGCCGAATTTGTCCGTTCCTGCTTCCTGAATGAACCAAATTTCAGACGAGAAGAACTACCAGTCTGGAAGCATAAAGTCATCTCCTTGGACCTAGGGACAAATCTTGGAATGTGCAAGAATTGGGCAAGTCATGATTTCTATACAAATTTAGTAATTAAATAAAATTTGATCTTGAAATACGTTCCAAAGATTCAATGAATCAAATAAATGCTTTAAATGTGTAAAATTTTAAATAATGGTTTTATTTCCTTGAAAATTAAATAAAAAATTGGAAATTACAAAATTATTTAGTAATAAAAATGGTTAAGTAAAAATGTTCAAATGTTTGCAAATAGAGAAATAGTAAATTATATGGAAAAAGAATAGAAAGAAGATTACGCATAGTTATAAAATAAATTCATTCATAATATCTAAGGAAATGCATTAAAGTTTGTTACAACCAGTAGTTAAATAAACTGGGAAAAAATATTTATCAATATTTAACTTGTAGAAAAATATAAATAACTTCTCAACCAGAAATTATTAAACGAAGTCAATCACAAATTATTTAGTATTTTCTGAATGAGTGATAAAATTTGAAATTTAGTTGTAATTAAAATATTTCAAATTATATATATATAAATTCATAAGCTTGTAAATCAATGTTTTCTCTGGCAGTTGAATTAGTAACAAATTTGGTTTAAATAATACAATATGTAAATTTATTGAATGTCATTTAAATGCTGGCACAAAATAAGATCATAAATTAAATTTGAAATTTATAATAATTGAAATAAACTTAGCCAACCTCCCTGTAATAAATATCAGTGTAATTTTAGTTTATTTAAGGAAAATTTAATTTATGTTTTGTTAGCTAAGGACTTTAAGATAGTACCATTTGAAAGTATATATTCAATTTATTTCAGTTACAAATTTCTTTATTATTAAATTCAGTTTCCAAAAACAGCCAAAAGAGTAATTTTTATTGAATTAATCCTGTGTACAAAAATAATAAATTTAATTATTTCCCAACTAGTAAATTATAATAGTAAATTAATAAAATCAATACAATTAGTAAAATCCAGCCTATTAGAGTCAGTCATATTTATTTAATAATAAATAGCTAGAAATCAATGTGCAACCTAAAGATAATCGAGCAACCCATCCAGAGAAATTAATTAAATTCAATTATAAATTATGAGCTAGCTTAAGGACTAGTTGGTTTTGCTTTAAATCCCAGGAGTTGATACTCACTGGCAGGTTTTACCATATCAAACACAGGACCCCTTTTAGGAGGATATGGTAAGACTCTATCTTGCACGGACTTCACTAAAGCAGGAGCATGGTGGAGAGATGTCTTCAAAGCATGGTAAGGCAAATTTATGATGTGATAAATTTTATGTATTTTCAGCTGACATAAGTTAGACCATATGACAGATCTTACCTTACCATGACTTTAAATACACTTTATAGACAACGTTCCCAGGGTATACTTATTAGATGGGATGTTAAATACTTGCTCATGTAACTAGGTGGTAGGGAACTTTCGACAGGTTGAAGGTTGGCGGGGTGAAGCACCGTTGCAGTGTGTATAGCGTCGAGGGCCAAATTTTTAAAGACAAATTGTGCATGCTTGGAAGGTCGTACAGAGCTGGTACATGGCTCTAATTAAAGGTATTGACACGAGGGAGCGGGAAAAATGTTGTTCTCATGTAACAACATTTATAGGCTTTTGAGGAAATTAAGCTTACCAACAATATCCATAAGAAATGCATTGAAATGAAAAACAGATGATTATGATTTGTAAAGAAACAAATATTTTAACATTACAACATACGAATATTTACGGGTTTGAGGAACTTGAAGTTACCTAAATTCTGCATAAGAAATATATTGGAATGAAAAGTAAAAAAATAGTTTTGTATTTTCCTATACAAAAGTTTAAAATTTGTTTCAATATAAATAGGGGAATTTGCCCTTACATGCATCTAGCTTGTTATAAATAAATATAAATAGCAGGTGGAAGTTATCGACCTTTTAGAGGCGTCATTCCTCCCTTACGTTTCGATGCCAAGAGGGGTTAATGGATACTAACTGCATTCTACACGAGAGAATGTATAACACCTATATTACCTTTCCATCCCAATATAGTAAATAATATCTTTTATAAAAAATTGTTGAATTTATACCAATTGTCAAAAGAAATAACTATAGATAGTTATGGCAGACAAATAGATGACGTAAAAGCAAATTAAGAGATTGGCGAATGATATTTCTTCTTCTTATTTTCGTTGCATATTTTACTAAATAGTAACAAAATTAAAAAGTTTTTGAATAGGAATATGGTACAGTAAGAGGAAGAACAGCTTTAAGAATGAAGATAAAGAAATTAGTTGATTGAGGCAAGATAATAAGATGAGAAATTTCAGACGTGATACGGATAACTGCATAGTAAGAAAAAAATATCCCCATCTTCAATATTCTGCAATATTTGATTACTTATGATAAATCAATTCGTTTCCCAAGCAAACCAGTGCTAAATACAACTGCAAGCTTGTTCCTTTCCACACTTTTATCTCTTCAGTCTTGTAACGATAACCGTATTTGCAATTCCGTCAGACTTCACTAAAACATCGACAGTGTAATTTGATTTAACTTCCCTTAAATATTCCTGTTTCCAATTTTCATAATTGGAATTACATTATTATTAAAGTAAAACAAGATCGGAACAACTTTACTTGAACCAAAATAAACCTGACTTGCCAAGTTTTATGTTTTACCCTTTACCATTTCCTTTTTATTTGAAATTCTGGCGATTATAATTTGTCGATTTAAGTAACTCAAGATTTAGTATCTGTAAATCTTACATATAAAATGAACATTTTAAATATATTTGTCATTATTTTTAAAAATAACTACTCAACAGAAAATGAAGGAAATATTAAATGGGCTTGTAAGTTATCTACACATTATGTTTCTCAGAGAAGAACAATATATGTTCTTTCCATTAAAATTAATTATAGTAAAATTAAATGACTCAATAATAGCATTTTTATTCTAAATTTTTCATTTCTTAATAGAATTTATTGTTTGTTTGAGTCTTTGCTATCATTAAGTCACAGTACAAAATTTTCAATAACATTTCATAACGACTTACGAAAAATGTTGGCATGAGTTTTTGTGAGTAACTCATATATTAATGTTTTCCCACAGGTAACTGGTAAAATGATTTCCTCTTTAGTGTTTTTTTTTTAAATTGAACTTTTATATAAAAATTAGACATTTTCCAGTAACTCTACAACGTCGAGTAACAAGCAATGTTAAACAATACTTTTATTTAAATTCAAGTTTGTAAATATACTTATAGTTGGCTTACTGGCTAGGAAACAACCAACTCCCTTGAATGAATCATATCAATGGGTATCTAATCTCTGCAGGAAAATTCTCTATGGATAATAAAGTTTCTTGTCTGCGGATAATCCTTATTCTTTGCAGAGACATTCGAATGGATACAGGCTTAAAACGTTCTTCAGGGAAAAACGTATCCTTTTTTTGAGTCATGCACTTTATTTAATTTAAAAAATTTTTCTAAATCATTATTTGTTTAGAAAACATAGTATTCTAAACATAGAAAGTGTTACTCTCTTGGTAAAAAATATAACTTTGTGAGAGAATGAATTATTTAGAGAGAAAATGTTTGGAGAAATCAGTGTATAGAATAATCGTTAACTATTGTCCTAAGTATGAGGATTTGGCTTTTACGTACCTTGGAGTGCATAAAGTTGAACCTTGAAAAGACTAACCAGAAGGAAAAAGCAGGGGCGTAACCAGGAGGTACAGGTGCATATGCCCCTCCCAACCAATTAATTTTATTAAAATAATTAACCTATAATAATAATAATTCACCTATAAAAACATTATTCTACTGCAACACATTGTTCTGGAAAATTTAGAAAAGAAGTTGAAACAAGTGTGCAACTCGATATAAACACGTTCTAGATTCAAATTTTAACGAATACGCGTGGGACTAACTAGCAGTTGAGAATGACGGATTTGTGGAGAGTAAGTTCTTATCGCATTTCTTGGGAAACAAATTATTTTAAAGAAAGCAATTTTTTAGGGAAGCTGTTCTAATTGGTTAACATAGTACCATAGAGAAACTCTAAATTATTTTGTAGCTTGAATTCTTTTGTAGAATTTTATAGTTTCAGAAAATTGTTCTCTATCGGGATTTATAACCTTTAAAATCACTAAATATTTGGACTATTTACAATAAGACTATAAAGGAAAACAATAGCATTAGCTATATTCGCCACACCGTTTGTCACTAATAAACTCAACAAGATATGGAGGTTGCAATTTATTTAAGTAAGCTTATCACGTATCATAATGTATTTTTTTTTGTCTTGAGCAATCTAGGCCTCTTTTTATGAGCCTAATATTTACAGTTGTAGTTATAAATTCTTGATGCAACAAATTTACAGGTTTGTTGAGCAATAATTGATCAGATTTAATATAACACCGATAACAGTGTCACGGTAATTGTCCTACATCGCAAAGACACCACACGTGTCGCCAATTAGTTTAACCTTCCAACAACACTGACATCGTCTTTAACCTACAATAACTGCTTACACGAGCTTACAACTAGGGATCATCTACTGACCTATTTATTCCTTATCGTCTTAGCACAATTTTCCACTCCGAATAACTTAAGGTAGAAGGATCTTCCACGCTTTGAAAAGCTATTCGCTTTTGTAGGACTTAAGGGAGACACGCAGCCTAGCGAGTCTCGTGGTAAAAGCATCTCAGGGCCTTAAAAGGGGGTTTCCGAATAGTAGAGTTTCTGGTTGTTATACCCTAACGGATTCTAGTTATATATATACTGCGGAAAACGTAACCGAGCACTCGGCCTTAAGGGACGGCAAGAGATTTTTCGTGTACTACCACTTCTGAAAACATGTTACATATTCAGAATGTTCTATACATCACCAGCTTCTTTATCCGATATGTCTACACATATTTAAAGACTGTTTGCTATTTCATACTGAAGCTAATTTATCATCGAATTTATCTAATATCGACCTTCTCGTGTTTGTATTTTGACGGTTCATATCATGTTCGTAGGAGAGTATTTTTACTGACCATCTACCTTTCCTCTCGTCTACTGCTATCTCTCAAGACCAAGAGCACAGTTACGTAATACGTATTATACTTGTATAATATAGCTACCGATTAAAAGAAGTAGATACAATGACATTTATTTGCTAAAAATTCCAAATGAAATTTTTTTTTTTTTTAGAGGCGATCATCTTGCAAGTATATGAGTAACAAACGCTATGAACTTTAGAAACAATTGTAAATTTAATGGCTACCTTTAATCTTGTAAGGTAGCACGTAAAGTAAAGCCCTTTTTAGAGGATTTAGAGGGGGTCATGTCATCATGAGTATAGGGTCTTTTATAAGGATTAGACCAGTAGGTCTCTATAGGCGTTATAAGAAGTATATGCATTACGCACCCTTGCAAGAAGAAGGGTAAGTTAATGTAGGTGGAATTAAATAGCAGTAAACAAATTATGGACTAATTCCTCTTTGTTGTAGGGTCGCTAACTTAAAGCAAAATATCCATCTGAGTGATGATTGAGTCTATCCATGTAATTTTTACAAAACGATTGCTTACTAGACATAAAGCTGTGTTGGATATGCTATCATTGTTTTACTACAATATACAATTTAATGAACCACTAACTTATAAGTCCTAAAAGATGTAAACATGAGATTAAATAGGTAACTAATGAGATCAGCAACGCATACTTTCAAATAGTTTGCTTAATAGATTTTACTGTTTCTTTAGATTTAACTGGAAACTATTTCCATAACCTTGCTAACTTGACTCTATATTTTAAAATGTTATAAAATGTTTTATTAGTAAATACAAAAAAAATGTTATTATCGGTATAATATTATTTTTGACATATATTTTTATTTCAATAATATTAAATTGTAAAGCAATTCATCGTAGCATGTATATGCGTTATATAATTAATTTATTCAGAGAAAAAGGTATTTAAGATTCATAAATACTAAGCTTGAAAACGCTTTACTTCAACTTGAGCCCATATAAACTACAATGAATTATTTCAAATTATGTTTCAAAATTAAAACATCCTCTAAACATTGAACTACATATCACAACTAACTTAGGTTATTCTAAGATACTTGCAGATATATTATACTTCAATTTTCTCATAAATAAATATTGATTTTGTTTATTCTTGAAAGGACTCTTAAAATATTTCAATTGATCGGTTTCATCTCCTTCACAAATGCTGGTTAAAATATTTTTAAAATATCATTCATTTTAAGCTAGTTAAATTCATAAAGTTTGAAAGTTACTACTTTAAAGTTATATTTCCAAAGTAAATTTATTTTCATGTAAGCAATTTTAAAAGTGCACAATAATCTAACTTGTAACAATACCTATTAATATTGTATGACTGCTATCCATAGAAGCTACGACATCGTTAGTTGTAATTTTTTCTCGATACATAAAATATATTTATAACTTATAAGTTCGAGACTTTTATGGGATTTATAATTTTTATTAAATTATTATAATCTTTTAGGTTTGTTAAAAATTAAAAGTAGCACGTAACAAAGCATTAATTAACCTTTAAAATATTGTAACAGGTTTTATTATTTTTGATTGCAAATAAGTATTTTACGTTAATATTTGTTACAACATCTGATTACCTATGTCGAGGGTTATAATTAAGATAGATGTATTTTCCTTCTCCATCATCGGCATATGTGTGGCTCAGGATGATCTGGATTTCCATCTTCTAAATACTGGAAGGGTTTTTTTTTAATTCCAAACATTCTCACCTGTCCTAGTTAAATATATCCCCTACTTGTGTTTGAGGCACTGATTGTAAACATAGTCCTGGCTTCATTACACTATGTAAATTTATTTCAAGTTTATTATCCGTTCAACTAGGAAAGACTTGTTTATTATGAGATGTATCAACTAAAATGTTTAGAGAAAGTTGGGATACGTTCTGATTAAAACGGGTGCATTAATTAGAAATTGGTCTTCAAGTATCATTTCTCAGTGTTATAGCGCTCTAAACTTGGGGATGTAAATTCTATTACATTTGTACGGTAAGTGTTGTCACACTACTTTAACACGCATAAGTTGGATAAACGATGGACAGGAACCGTTAGCGCACTAATTTTCCTTAGTTTCAATTTCAGGAAAACTGAAATAATGACATTAGTTCTGTAAATATTATTGTTCCTCTCTCGTTAATTTCAATTTTAGCAAATATTCTTACAAAGTACATCCTTATTGGTTAAAAACCTGAAAATTTGTGAATTTTCTCAAAATGGCGATCAATAATATTTGTAGCTCTAACATATTGTATAAGACGTTCTGATCAAATATCTTGTAGAGTGGTTTTGTACAATGTTCGCGACAAATATACAGGGTAAAAAGGTTGTGGCTCAAAGGATTGTAAAAAATATTTATTTTAAACAAAAAAATAAAAGAACTAGATTAAAGGAACATTTTGTGAGAAAGTAAATAGTTACATGATTTGGTAAAAAGAAAAAAATAGATAAATAATTAAACCCATGCTCAAAAATGCAAGTAGTATCATAGACCTTACAGATGATAAGATTCTTCAGTTTCTCAAACCAGACACTGCGGTCTGCTATGTTTTCTTGATCCTTGGAAAGAGCTTTATATGAGAATTATTGCTTTCACTTTCATCATCACTAGCGTGAGTTAGGAATATGGGTGCTTGACACACACACTCTCTCTCTCACACACACACACACACACACACACACACACATACATGGAAATTAATAGTTACGGATCTCGATCTCAATAAATGTTTTACGTCTGAAAATCTATACACTGATAACAAACTGATTATCTTCATACGTGATTATGCCTGTACAACATGTAAACTAACGTTTTATTACAGTAAAGGCATTTTTCAAGTTATACTTACTGATTAATTACTATGTATGTTATGTATTGCTGTTCTTGATTAATAAGTTATCTCTTGATCACGTAAGCAAATCTCAATCAGTCGTTATACTAATATGCTATTAAAGATTATAGAGTTTATTTTGTAAAATTTTGGAAAGTAAACTTTGAGAGATATGTAAACAGTAAAAACTCGAATCATTAAAACTTTTATATTCCGTATTGCTCTGCAAATGTACACAGAACTTTTGTGAAAATTACGAGATAAAACTACATACTAACTAGGACTTGAAACTCACACCGTTTAATCTGTAATTGACAAAGCATTATGTGTAAATATACCGCAGAAACTGGAGTCGGGGACTGGCAAGATTGCATCAATTTATTTGATCCTGACACTCTTGGAGACCATTTGTTTTATAGAATAAATATTGACTGTATACATTGTGTTTTTGAAACAATATGTTGTTTTACGCTATTACAATTTATATGTTTCGTGAGCGTGGTAAGTGTTTCTGGTTGTTTATATCTTCAGGTTCTTCAGATGAAGCATTATGTTTTGTATAGCGTGTTTGGAACTGCTTCAACCTACGTATGTGAATAAGGGTGAACAATAATGTAATAAATTTAGAGTAAGATCCGGGAGCATTCACGTTATAGTAATCCCAATACGACGAAGTGAAAGAACTTTAAACTTTAGATTACCCTTAATTACCATTTGATTGACCACAAGTAAGATGGTGCTTGGATCGCACGAAATTTTTAAAAAAAAGTACACAATTTTTCACTTCTATCTAAATTGCCACTGCTTTCAATTTGAAAGACGTTTTATTAAAAAAAATAATTATTTTAAAAATGTTCACTAAAAATAACACTAAAATAAATTAAACACACAAAAATTAAATATATTTTTAAAAAATTAGAAATTAAAACAATTATTCTATGTAGTCTATTTATGGCGTTGTTCACGAAAAAACGGAAGCACTGCGAAAGTTGAATCTTCTTAGAAAAGTAAGAGAAAAAGTTACTACATAAAAAGCTTCGTTAACGAGTTATGGCTAAACTCTTTGTTTCAAGTAACCTAATACTGAAAGTTTAGGACGTTAATTAAGGAGTGTAAATTGTGGTTTCTTATGGTACTTAATCTCTAAAGCCAAGAGAAACGGTCACAGAGAAGTAAATTTCATACTTTATGCGATATTGGGGATACAACGAAAATAATTTGCAGTAAAATCCTTGTTTTATGCTTGATGAAGTCTACAACTAATTTGTAAAGTTGGTAAGAAACACATAACTGTTCCTAATAAAACTTGTAGACAATTTAATTTTCAGTAAACCGATGTAAATAGAAATAATTTAAAATAGGTTATTATGATCTTCATGATCTTTCACTGGTAAAGTCAGGAATAATTATTTAAACAACTATTTACCCAGAGTAGTATGCTATTTTCGTCAAAGTGACGACGGTTTCGAAACGCGCCAGCAAGTAAGCCTTCTAAATATACTCATCCTAACTTCTGTTAGGAATATTTGTATACATTAGACTACATTTTTTGTCTAACATTAAAACAATTTTTTTTGTTCATGAGTTTTGGAATAACGTCATCCTCAAAACCGAAATAGTACTATTTACGTTTTGGGAATGAAGTTATTGCAAAACGCGCCAAATAATGAAAATACTTTAATATTAGAAAAGGCAAAAACAATATACTCAAATATATGGATAAGTTATCACTTATCTCTTCAAATAATTACTCACGGTACAAATAATTTTCTAATTATAAATTTTAGTAAGATTGAAAAACCAGGAACTTGGCTGAAGAAACTACATAGTAGTTTATTTATAAACAGAGTAATAATTGAGGCTTTGGTAATATTTAATCAATAAAATTAAGGTTTTGACGTAAATCACCTTGTATAATTTAGAGTTATTAGAAAAAGAATTTGAAAACGATTAATCATAAAAAATTACTTTAGTTGAGCTGACTCATTTAGTTTTAACAGTCGATATATTTTTTGTTTGAAGGAAATTTAAAAAATACATATTTTTTTGAAGGACTACCATGGTATATATAAGGAACCACAGACTATCTATGGTGCCAATACTACGTTTTTCTGTTATATTCTAAAATATTAAGATGTTTGTTGTAGACACAATGTATTTGATCTGTGTTGTTTATTGTTGTAGATAAAATATTGGATTATTTTTACCTAAAACTGGCGCTACAAATCGACTATCTTGTGTTATTCACTATAATGGCAGGAGTTATTTCTGTTTTCGAAAATTTTTCTAGTTGAATATGGAAAGTTAATTGGACTCAGTGGCGGCTCCAGCGACTAGGCAGATTTTGCCCCAGCCAACCCAACCTTTTATACTTATTTTTTAAAATCCTTCTCAACTGTCAATAATTAAGAAAAAGAATTTTCTTATTTCTAACATTGAAAGAAACGCCCATAATATTATCGCGAAATTTGGAATGCTCTAAGATACATTAAAATAGCAAATAATAATATTTAGGTTGTTATATCTTTTTTTAATATAGATAATTGCCAACTACAGATATATAGATATAATTTTTAATTTATAGAAATATTTATATAGAGATTTATAGAAATATAAATGAATTATTATATTTGGTAACTAACAAAACATATACAATAATATTTTAACTGAACAAGGGTACAATAAATAAAGTAGTATATCCTACGTGTCAAGACAGGTGTTCTACTACCTAACCTATAACATACAATCAGCTGATCAGCAGTCTATGAAATTATAAGTAATCAATAGATTTAAGGTAAAAAAATGTACAGTTCCCAGGACGCGTGCGGATGGTATGATTATTTTTCAGTTAAAAAGTGATACCACGGGAAAAATAGTAATCACTAAAAGCTCGTGACGGCAAATTCGAACCTTCAATCATCTTACAAGGAGGTGTTCGGATCTGAAAGCTCGAACAATCTAAGTAAAATAATACATACCA